>CM076611.1:26141124-26765262 GCA_038502775.1 Hippodamia convergens | reverse complement strand
ACATTGAAGACCCCCTTCAATTCCCGACGAGAAATCACCCTCTAAATAAAGAGTTTCTAACCTGAATATGTTTCGAGGTCTGGACACCGTTCACAAAATTTGGTTCAGGTTATATTCACATGATCAATCAAGTTCTTACGCCCTCCTTATGAATTCTCAGATATAGATCTTGATAATCAAACTGATCCTTCTTACCGGGATTGTGCTTGAATAATAGGCATATTATTGGTAGCATTTGTGGTAGGTCTACAATCACCGCTCAGAGCTATTCCGTTACACATTCATGCGATGTTGAAATTGGAACTAAATAAATAAATACAATTCAGCATTTAATGAAATAAATATATACAGATTATTGAGGTGAACGTCATATTTCACCAATGGAAACAAATATCAACCACGAGAATTATGAGAGTAATGAAAGCATAGGCGGTATATTCAAATCAAGTTACAATCTTCTGGATTTTAAGATTGTTATGTAATATTCTTCGTGTTCAATCAGTTTCATTAGGAATTTATACAGGGTGAGTCTTTGACTCTTCTTACATATATTTTAATAATTCATTCTCGTGATAAAAAAAGCTTTTTTCATAAACTATTTTTTTAGACTCATCTTAGAGATTCAAATTATGCCACCCTGGAAACATGCCACGAATGTTTTTCCAGTATTAGATCCACCGTCTAAAACTTCGGTAAAATATAGCAGAAATTTCATTCCGTATAAATGTAATGGTCATGAAGCGAAAAAAATTAAACATGTGAGAGGAATTTTGTGTTCGTAGGAGATTCCCCACATCAATGAAAACCTCTAATCCGAATATTATTTCATTCGATAAAATCATTTATTCTCTTTGAAAATAAGACGGTTATCTCATTATATTTTCAACAAGTGAACTCGAGTGAGTTTTTTTTAAATTTTATACCGAGAATATATGTAGACATCGCATAAGAAGACAAAAATACTAATTTTCCTTTTCAGACAGAATGATGTATTCAAAAATTTCAAAAACCATACATACAGTGAGTGTATCGTCACAAGGTGAGCAAATGAAGTCTTGATCAATTCACATTATATCGATAACCCAAGAATCCATCGCTCTGTTGAGATTAAATGACCTTCACGAGGATATATATCGCCAATCTATTCTCCTATTATGTCTTGGATATATTGTCTTGAGAAATGACTTGTAATTGAGCTAAAAACAACACTTCGTTCAATTGTCTCTATCCTGAACGAAATCAAGTCAATTGTCCGAAAGGGTTGTGCAAATTAATGGTCGAAAGTTTCTTGTTAACCAGTTCAATTTCATTGCTACCGAGATCTAATTCCTGAAGCGACCTTGCCCCAATATTCTTTCGAAATGAAATAATTACATGCTTCTGTTCGAAAGGAAAAGAATTGAAAAAATACCGTATCAGCTTTATCTTATGAATAGACTATCGTGTTCTTCAAAAACTTAATATTTGTGTTGAAATACTTCTGAAAGCCTTGTTCAAAATGAAATTTTTTGTACTACTTCAGTGGAAGGTTTTATTTCGCGAAAGTATCAACATTATATTAATGAAAAGGGACAGTAATTAAATTGGAAGACCAAATGTCATTTCTTCTGTCTACTTATTCAAGGATAAAAAATTTATTTGTAGAAAAAATCTTTGTACCTCAGGACACCCAAGTACTTGTAGGTCAAAGTATTATCTGTCTTCGTATAAATATAACAAACAATTTTTTGTTTCCATTTGTGTTAATCGATTTTGTGCATTTGTTGCAAGATGAATGTTTGAATTCGGTTCAGCTTATAAATAAGTGAATGCATTTATAATACCGTATTTTTCTAGAAATCATATTTGTCTTTAAGTTTCACACGTTATTTGAGTCATTCGTACCTCGGAACCTTTTTTTAGTAGGTATTATTCGCTTTTTAGATGCCCCAAAGTGATCCGGTCCAATCTGTGTGAGGAAAAATCTTATGAATTCTCTTCAAACTATTATCAATAAACGAATGTAGATTCCTTGCAATATCTGGAGTTGTTTTCAACAATGAGTAAGAAATAATTACGATACTGATGATATTACTTTCCCAAAGTGAAAACTTTTAACTCTTCCAAAAACGCGGAAATTTAATTAAGTAATAAATAAGGATTTGATTCCAATTATAAATGTTAGGTTATCAAGAATTAATTGTTTCGAATCCTGGGTTGAGATAATTCATCAGTATCTATTTAAATTTGAAATATAGATGTTTGTAAAAAAATGATATAAAATAATACATATTATTTATAAAATAATATCACATATCCGATTATTCTTACTAGAGAATTAAACATTCCCATCCAACATTGATATTTTTCAAATCGTACAGTTACATTTTCTTTAATTTCTTACAATCAGATTGTGTTTTGATAAAATCTTTTAACACCATTCTGAACAATTCTTTTCATTTCGCAACAAGCTTATTAGTTGAAATTATTCATTTATGTCAATGTTTCTCTCACACGCTATTCATTATACGAATATTAAATCATATTGGAAAATTTTTTCTGATTATGCAATACGATCGAATGCGTGTGAACACCAAGAAATTCCGTTTCAATCGATAACTCGATTACTTCGAAATTTTCAACTACATAACCAGCGAATCTGCAGGGCATTCGAAGAGATGATCAATGGCTTAATCGGTCACAATTATAGTTTCTTGTTACAAAACAGCTGTGGTTTTCTGGAAACCACAAGCGTGAAAATTCAAAGGTCGTGCTTTCAGAATCCGAACCTTCAATTGTATTTTAATTCGTAGTTATATAAATTATAATCTTCCAAAAGTGCGATGTTTAATGTGTGAATCAGGACAATCTCTATTGAATGCATCCGAGAAAGTCATCAATCAACTAAATATCATGTTAGATGCCGACATGCAGATGTCAATATTGGTATTTAGGAAAATTAACCGCTGGCTGCTTCGTTTGATGAAATAAATTTATTGTATAATATAAGTTTCTGCTAATGACCCTTATATTACCTTGATATGTACGGATAAGTTAATGAGATATTTGTTCCGATCTTTTATGAGCGGTCCAGGATTTAATGTTGTGGAAAATTTTGAATGTCAAAAGTTTGAGTTTTAGAAACTTTATGTAGACTCCTCTAATATCATCATAAGATTTTATTGATCAATTTCTTTAAAAACCAATAGATTTTCCCCCTTTGGGTTTTTTTCCTGTGTCTGTGTTTTTCAGTATCTGTTCATATATATTCATCTTCTAGTTCTTATTTGATATAAGAAATAAATTATGTTTTCAAAAGGTTCTGGCAGTTTTTCATGAGAAGAAGCAATACTGATGTGATAAGTTCATGTTCAGGATTTTGCAGTTCACAACGAGGAGACATTTATTTTTCGTATTCTGTTGTATTTTTCTAATCTAGACAAGTTGAGGCACATTAGACTGATAGTGATAGTGACTTGAGATTGGGGGAATGAACAATATTGCAGATTTCTTTCTTTCTTTCTTTCTTGCTACTAATGCATTACTCGCCCTCATAACTTGTTACATGAAATGGACTCCTCAATTTTCAGGTACCGTCATCAGAATTTTTGTGTTATTCTAATTCATCATGTATATCCTGTATTAAAACCCACATGATCTGCAATTTTCAATCTACCAATTTCTCTTTATTTAATGGTATATTCAGTTTTTGATATTTCTCATGTACCTGAAACTTTTTCCACAAATACAAGAAATATTATAGACACAAATTTTCGATAATTTTTCTCATCAAAAGGTTTTGTTTTTTTAGTATCGATCTCGAATTTTTCTTCTGTTTCGAAAACAATTTTTATGTTTAATTTGGAACTATGACATTTCCCTGTAAGGTCATGAACATTGAATTCAATAAATTTGACGGTTTGATGGATATAATTTTTATTTTGTTCAGACATTTTTTTCTCTAGATCTGATATTGTTTTCTTCATGAAATTTGATTGTAATTTTAACGAAACAAAAATTTTGATGAAGATCCATTTGTATTTCGTGGGATAAAAGTTATAATCTGGCTAAGAGAGAATTCGAAATGTTACGAAGTTTAATATTTCAAAGTGATAATATTTGATTCATTGTAGGGCAATAAGTTTTTTGAAAGGATTTTCTTCTGACAAATTAGTACAGGAGTTTACGAAGGGGTCTTCATATTCATAAAAAATATTCTGATTGATTTTTGTTCCAGAGACTGTGTAATAGAACCCAAAAAAAGTTTCGTAAAATAAAAAATCATTTTAAAATTATGAAAAAAACAGGTTCAAAATCGAGCAAAAGTCGTTATTTATATTTATCTCGATAATTCCGACAAATTAGATGAACTATAAACCGAAGTTTGCTTATTCTCAATTTTTCAGCTCGTGAGAGTTCTAGTCAAAATCCTCTCGCATTTGAGGGAGAAACGGTAGGTATTCACCAAATTTTTCTAGTCCAAATCAAGGTATTTCTGTACAGCTCGTTGCGAAACAAACTTTATCCAAGAACAACGTTCTACCTTGGCCTCCAATGTCACACTAAATTAATTTCCTCTTGAATATAATAGTAATAATTTTTCATAACTTATCAGTCCATTGTTGCTGCCAATTAGAATTCACTGAAGAAACAACTTGGGCGTGGTATGTGGGTGAAGTTTAAAACGCCTTCTGGCAAACAGAAACGTCTGTATTGACCCCTATTTCTGCCCATATGTTTATATCAATTATATATCATAATGAACACCCATTCGAACTGTCTCTAGGTCGCAATTTCGATATCCGTATAGTGGCAGTCACGATTTCAGTATCCATAAGCGCATTGAATGTGGTAGCTATCAATTATTGTTCATTTGAAAATTGTAGGTGGAGAGGTGGAGTTAAAAAATTAATATGATTTTTATCGGTTCATGACCTATTTGATGAAGTTATGTACGAGTTATATGTTCGAACCTTGTTGAAGGATCTAGTTCACTTTCGTCTAAAATTTCGGAGGTCACATAAGGTGATGGATTAATCACTCATGATCAGATCAACGCTCTGAAAGATTTGAATTTGATTTTTCATCATTGTCAGAAGCTCATTTCATAGAAAGTAAAAGTATTTTGGCTGTGTCACTGTCACTGTAGTTATTCAATTTCGTATGACTTTCCATGTAGATACCTAGGGTATATTTCAGTGCAGTTCTTTTGAAAAAAGATCAAATGATCCAACGAAGATAACAAGTTGATTTTGATTTTTAAATCACATATTCAATTTGATACGGAAATTCATATGCCAAAATTTAGGGTAGCTGGGTGATTTGCATTGTGTAATTCTACAAAATAAATACAAATTCCACAGCTCCGACCAAATCTTCGTTTTCATTGAATTCCGAGATTATTACGAAATTGCGATATAATAATATTTATTAAATTTTCAGAACACATATTACATCTGAAAATTTAATAAAAATGAAGATATCGTGAATCGGTTTCCATAATGGTGCTTTTACGAAAATCGAGCTCAGGACACCTTTCGAAGTGTTTAACTATCTGACCCAGAAGTACCTAAAACAGTCAAATTCAAGCAATTTGGGATACCCTGTACACTTATCACGAAATGATAGTTAAGAACTGTCCTCCCTATCTTTACAGAAAACTGAGGTATAGAACTGATATTCATAATCTGCATTTTAGACATAGGAATCTACTCTCTTGTCCACAGCATAGAACAGCAGCCTTCTGAAGGACGTTTCAGATATATTAAAGCCAAATTTTATAACACGGTTTCGAATAGATATAAAAATTCACCCCAGCTATATTCCAGAGAGAAATCTTCTCCACACTGATCGTATAATATTTCTGACTGCACCCGGAAATAACATGGTGGTTCTAACGTTTTAAGATTATTTTTTTTCTCCTTTGAAACTTGCTGTTTTTTCATTTGAAATTCATTTTTGTATTTCTTTTTTTTTTGTATACTCATTTCAAAAACTATTATTTAAATAACTAGGCGTAAGTGGTGAAGCACCCTTTCGGTAGACTTCCCCCTTAGGTTTCTTTTCATTCTCTTTAAAAATAAAGACATTATAACTATTATTTTTCTTATTATTGAATTGTAACATTTTTCCGGGCTGTTAAGATTTGTAAGCAATATCTAGTTGGCAGAAAACCTCATTTCCAATAGAATAATCAGCATTTAACTTTTGTTGGTCCATGGTGCCTCACATTCGCAAATAGAATTTATGATTATTTTCAATATAGGTAAAAATCTTTTAGAGGTTGGCAACTGAATAAGGGAAGAAAGATGTCATATATTGTTAAAATTTCGGTTTAACTACAACAAGAAAAAAGTTTTGAACCAAAATGAATTGAGACAATTTCAAAATAAAATGAACTGTAATTAATTAAACCCGAGAACATTCGAAAATAAATGAAATATGATGAAATAGATTTGATATATCATCTGGATATTTAAGGTACAGGAACTGGGTTCTCATATAATTCCTCTTCATAATTAGATGAAATACTATTATAACTATATCTATTGTTTTATAACATGAGTTGATTTTTAATCAAACTTGTTAAAAAAATAAAAATAAATCGGAAACAAAAAATTATTCATCTTCATCTATCAAGAAGTGATAGAGGATGTACGCAGTTATTTTTAGCATGTTATTGGATATGTGGATCTTCTGTTTTGCCACTATTAGATTTCGCCACTTGGTAATGTTTTACTCAGTACGTTACCATTAATTGCTTGAAATATATAGTTTTTATGATTTTGTCCTCTTGGGGTATGGGATACTGATGATTCCAAATAAGGTTGAAAACGGTATATCTCTCCTTTCAGTAGCAAAATCTAATATCATTTCTCCAACCTCATAATGAAAGTTTCGTGAGCCAAGGATTTCTATAATTACTATTTTGAAGTCATCTATGTTTCAAAAATCAAAATTGTTTTGTTTTAATAATTAGTTTCGTCAAAGAAATTTAGGGACGAGAAATTCTTGTTTTTTATCTTCATATAGGTACAGCATGAAATAGTTCGGATGTCCACTCAATAGCTTATCTTTATGTTATAAGAGCCCAGATACAGCCACTTTTTTGAAATATTTCTTTCAATAATGATTAAAACAATGGCTTTAAATTTCAATAAATGATTTTTCAAAGAACTTGTCTTGCTGATTTTCTTTGGATTAGCAGAATTTAATTCAATTTGCGAGAGAGCGTTCAAAACATGAAGGTACATAATATCTAAACAGAAATACTTCTAAACATGTGTTGACGACCAATTAGTAGCCGCTAATTTCTTTACGGCAATTTCACTTTGGCTTTGGATCACACTTTGGATCACACTTTGCAACAGAGCCTATTTTTCAATGCTGTAATAAAAAAAATAGGTATATATTTTGAGGCAAGTCGTAAAAGTTCTTTTTATCTTCAACATCCTTAACTCAGTCGTTAAGAATTAAATTGATATGGCAGTTCTGATATTACAGCGTTTCAACTTTAACACCTTTATTCACACCGCTCATGTTTGTAGCTTCATTCCACTTTAGTCCACGAAGTTTTTTTAGTGGCAGATCATTATCTCTCAATGTCTGAAATAATAAGGCTAAGAGCAGCAGCAGTTTGGTCCGTTAGTGAAATTAACCCTAAAAATTATTAATCGATTTGATTTTGCACTGGTTTGTTTTCTACGTAGTCTGTGATAATATGTCGAATAATAATACTCAATCGGTGAATCTGGTTTAACCACTGTGTTTCTGATTCGACCCATCAAAGTTGAAAGTAAAAAAAAATATTCGTCCCCAGTCCCAGTCAGTGCCCGTGTTTTTCGAATACGCCGAACACAAATCACTTCGCCACTGATTTCGAAATAAACCTTTGATTTCAAATATCCCCACAAAGCATTTGACTTAATTAAGTCTGGAGAACTCGATAGCCACTAGCCACTGAGTGAGTAAGTTCTTGTCGTCCCATCCATCTTTCAAGTAACGTGGCGTCTTACTCTATGAAAATTTAGATTTTTTTTTTTCCAGTTGATATGTATTTTTCTGAAGAAAATCGATGAATGGTTTCAATTTTTCACAAAGTCATGGCATAGTTGTTTAAAATAAGTAGTACGCTACTCTGTAAAAAACAAAAATTTACATGAATATAATTTTTTTGCAATACGAACACTGAATGAACATGTAACTATATCATTTGCAGTCCGTGTTGAACTTGAATTTGTGAGATATCATTCAGAAAAATCGATTACTTTCATATCCGGCCAGTGAACGTTCGAGAGAAATTCATTGCGCAAATATTTTTTATTATGTATTGTATTTTTCACACGAATGGGTATTCCGTGATTCCTCATTAGTTCCAGACACAATTGCCCAGTCAACGTCAGCTTTGGAGCAGTGGATTAAATACCAACAATCACTCATTAAAAATCAAACCGAGCGGAAACAATGTAATGAGGAAGATTACCAAATTTGATGCTCGAAGAAAGTTGCGGTTACGCAAGAATATAATTAGATCAGATGGTCACATAAAGATGTTCATCAATTAATTTAAACGATTAGATGTGAGATCTTCAATCGATTAAAAATCGCAAATTTCAGATTCGATCCAAATTCTTCAGGACAAGAAAAATTAAACAAAATTCAGAACAGAAAGATTGTTCTGAATGAGAGTGCAAGTCCAGTAGGTTCTTGGTAATATAAAGCTGCGTCCACACAATACGTCTATCGCGGTCGGGAAATAGGAATAATTCTCTTCAATAGCTTTATTTTTTCCCTGATGTCATGATAGGGGGAAACGATTATTCAAAAATGATGAATTTGAAATTAATCTATAAGTATTCTTTTCTCACTCTTTATCACTCTGTGAAAATTAGAAGTCTTAGTACTTCTAGGAATAACTTTGGAACTCAAATTTGAAATCATACATTTGAAAATTTAAGAAACGAAAATAAACGAAAAATCCCAATATTTTATGTTTTTCTTGTACTTTTTTGTATTTGCCATACCTTCTGGATTTCTGTGAAACCCCTCAGAAGCTACTAAAAGCTTATGCGAGTGAAAATGATGGATGTGTTATGTGTAGACTTTGGTACTGTGTCCCAACGCCACCTCAACCACAGCACTGTTAATTGTTTACCCAGCAGTTTTACATACCAGAATTTTTTTTCTGGCACAGACTAGAACCTACTGTATCTTGCCTCCTTAAATTATGCCTATAGCTCTACCATGTGAGCAATATTCAAATAACACCGAGTATTATTATTAAAATGAGGAGAGTTATCTAAGCTTAACAATTCTTATGGCACTACTATGAACAACCAATCATTTAAAAAGCTTCTTCTACTGAATGAAAGTCAAAACGTCAGGCTCTTCTACAGAATGAATAATTTTTATTAAGTATTACCTTGTGTTATATATCTGTTCATCCTACATAGACAGGGCATATCTCAGGACTCTGGAAAAAAAACAATCATCAAAACAAGTATTTTGAAGTATATATATGCAAAATAGTCTATAGGATTAGATTTTATGATCTTGCATGAACATGAAAATTTAATATATTCAACCATTATTCTCGAAGAATAATAATTATGAATATGAAAGCATAGCATAATACAATAAACTGAAGGACCGAGGACTATGATGGCTCTTGCCCATGACAAAGAAAAGTCATAACACATTCAAGTTTGATTATTACATTGTCAATAAGAAATATGTACCAACTAAGGTCATCTAAAGGATAATAATTTTTTTCGAAAACAAGTGAGCGCTATAACTGAAGGAATATTATATGTATACAGGGTGAGTCTTTGCTTTTACATATATTCCAAGAAAAAGATCTTCAGGTCAAAATAAATACTACCATTATCAGAAATTGAATTCTGTGAATTTTTCGAACAGATTTGGATTCAGCTATAATAACAAATTCGTATCGGTGATACAGGAATTTTTCAACTGATTATTATCTCGGAAAATGAGCATTTCATTTTCAAAAATGGCCAAATATTCAATAAATAACATTCAATTGATTTTCAAGAGTTTCATTTTTAGAATTTCCTGTATAATTATGGAATGCAATGGTATGTGAGTGTGATTTTGAGTACGTAGTAGATTAACCACATCAAAAAACCTAATTTCCGAAAATCATTCCATTGGATCAAATTATTTAGGAGATATATTCGAAAATAATATTTTATATGGATTTTCAACAGACTGTATCTTTTCAACCGAGCCGAATCGTGAAGAAGGGTAAAAACAAAAAGTGTTTCTTTTTTCTCAGAAAACTCTCGTTGAAATATATGTACAGGGTGAGCAAAATTTGTGATACTTGAACTACAACTTTTTAACCGTGAGAGATAGAGGAAAATGAATAACACGTTGCGATGGTCTTTTTAAAAGTAACTGATAATGCCAACAACTGCATTCCTCTTCTTTTGCTTTCGAGTTATAGGCCAAAACTGAAATTTGGGCGATTTCAACTTTGGCTATTATCTCCGTTTCTGTTTGTGCTAAGATGTAGAAATGAAAACATTATGTAGGCACTTTTTACATAGCGTACCAGTGGGGTACTTTGTTTTTTCACAAAAGGTTTCCTTGCTGAGCTATAACATGAAGTTGTGTTTTTTCTTATGGAAACGATAGTTTGAAATGACTTAGAATGAATCGCCATTTTTTTTCCGTTTTAGAAATATATCATACATCATACATCGCCCCCAGATTTATTCAGATATCATGAAAAATATAATTTGTATTTGAAATTTGAATTATTGAGTATTAAGTACGCTGAGTCACAGAATAATATGTCTCTACGCATGGTTTTCATTATTATTTTGCCGTTGAATACTTGATTCAATTCTCCGTGATTTGATCTCTTAGAAAAACTGTCAATCATGAGAATTCGAAGTCATTATTGCCGGCAATATGGAAATGTTCGAAAACTACTAGAAATATGATATGTTGAAATGTATTATTTCAGCGGCAATAATGACTTCGAATTGACAGTTGTTCTGAACTGAGATCAAACCACGGAGAATTGAATTAAGTATTCAATAGCAAAATAATAATGACACCATGCGTGGAGACATATTATTCTGTGACTCAGCGTACTTAATACTCAATAATTCAAATTTCAAATACAAACTATATTTTTCATGATATCTGAATGAATCTGGGGGCGATGTATGATATATTTCTGAAACGGGAAAAAAATGGCGATTCTTTCTAAGCCATTTCAAACTATCGTTTCCATAAGAAAAACATCACTTTATGTTATAGCTCAGAAAGGAAACCTCTTGGAAAGAAATAAAGTACGCTACTGGATTGCTATGAAAAAAGTGTCTGTATAATGTTTTCATTTCAACATCCTAGCACAAACAGAAACGGAGATAATGGCTAAAGTTGAAATCGCTCAAATTTCAATTTTGGCCTATAACTCGAAACCAAAAGAATGCAGTTGATTGCATTATCAGTTTCTCTAAAATAGACCACCGTAATATGTCATTCATTTTCCTTTATCTCTCACGGTTGAAAAGTTGAAAAGTAGTTCAAGTATCACACATTTTGCCACCCTGTACATGTCAAAGACTCATCCTGTATATATATAGACCTATGTGTTCATATTTTTATTTTTCATGATTTTATAGCTGTTAACTATAGTATGTAACTCACTCACTCGGATCATGATGGATATAAGGTTAATTCTTGAAAAAACTGAGTTGAAGTAGAGAAGAGGAAATATTTTCATGATCGTAAAAAAGAGAACATTTCATTTCAGTGAAACACAATTTCCAAAAGTGAAAATTTCTGAGCAACAACCGAAAGGACAATTTGAAAATCAATCTTGAGGTCGTTCAGTGATGAACAGTTCATCTTTCTTCATTAGCCCAACACAATGTCCAAGTTCATTACTTCTTCCTTTGAAGCTGCCGTGGCATCATCAATCATTGCAGGTTTTGTGATTTATATTTGTCACCTTACTCGTAAACATTATGACTGCTAGGTATCAAGATACTCATCTAAAATATCCTTTGAAGCAAAGTATTATAGAAATAATTCAAGTATACTTAATTTCTTGAAAAATAATTCTTGAGTTTCACATCGAGATTTTCTATCAGTTGTAAGGTCAGTATTTTGATATTATTTTCAGGCATTCCTTTGAAACGTTCTAATGAATGATTGAGACTTAGAAACAAAATGATCAAAAACAGTATTTTCACTCATCAATAATTAACAAATGGTCTGAATTCATTGAGGTTCCGAGAGAGGTTTCCCCATTGCTCAATGAAATGAATGAAACTTTGACTTCTTGAACTTCATCATTATTTGATATTACGCTGAAACTGACCTGCTTCAGAGAAACAGAAAGAGCAATACTCATATTAAAGATGAGAATCTGGTTTTTAATTGGTTATATTCTCGTGAGTGTCTATTATGATATTGCGCCATTCCTAACAAAAGATACAAAAGAATTGATGCTGATGGACGAAAATCTTTCTTTCATTGAATTCAGTAAGAAAGTAAGTTATTTGTTGGAGAACTCATAAGGAAGTATACTCCACTGTTATTAATTCAATAGGTGCTATTATTATTTTCCGTAATCGGAGATGTTTTATTACTAAATATCCGATATAATATTAGATGAACAGAAATTTCTCTCCTTCGATGTTTCTGACTATTTGTAATTAAGTGGAAGAAAAAATAGTTTAGATTTCAAATATGTTCTCTTGATGAGGAATCACTAGTATTTTTTCTTCGAGAAAATTCAGTTGAGAATATTCTGAGAAAATACTAAACCTTGGTGTTGATTATGATATCGATATAAATGCATTCATTTAAAAAAAATATATTGTCTTACAATGAATGATCAGAACAAATTAAAAAAATTTCCGGAGTCGTAGATTTTCTCAATCTGTCATCTGACATTTGTAAGCAGCAAGCTATTAACTTATTTAATTTTGAAATTTACTGATGTCAGTTCTTTTGTCAACTGATGAATCCAAATATGATCCAATCCTTTTGAACAATTCATTATTATCTTCATCCAACAAAATGACCCCTTTGATTTTTCATTCATAATGGTCAAGATCCCTCATTAAAATTCTTGTACTATCGAAATTCATCATGATATCTCCATTATGAGAACACACATGATCCGAAATCTGTGATCTACGGAAATCACTGTTTTTAATGTTATTGCCATGTTCTCTGAAGGTCCCGATGTCTCTCTTATTTACATCTATATGCTTTTCCAAAAATTCAAGAAATGTTGTCAAAAAAATTTTTTAAGATATCAAATCATTTTCTGTTTTAAAAAAATTTCTTATGTTGAAGATGGAACCGATCCTCAAAATTTTGTTTAAAAATTCAACATAAGGAATCACGTTCAATGAAATTGGTTGTTCATGACTATTTCCTCTTTGTTCCTAAGAATAAATATTATAATATTGGTTGGAAACTATTTCCTCTAAATTCGATATTGAATTCATTATAAAATCAGTTGAATATCTTCACGAAACATTTTGCTTAAAAAACTTATTTCTAATTTCATAAATACTTGGAAGCTTTTCTATTCTTCAAGAATTAAGAATTCGGAAATTTAATTATGTTTGTATCCCGAATTATGTCTGTGAATTTTTAGATTCCACTTAAGGCAGTTCATATAAATCTAAATGAATCAGAATTGTGAACTTTCACTAAGAGCTGAATGAGTCCACGAGCAAAATGTTAATGTAGTCGTACTAAATCCTATTTAGTGTAATTTCTAGGATTTCCTCTATGATTCAAGGCTGTAAAGTTAGCTTTTAAAAAGCCCACACTGGACTATCTGATTCATACGAATGGAAAATGTAGGATTGATCTCTCCCAAAGGCAAAATCCATTCATAATCAGTTGCAGATAAATAATTCATAGGCTAAACGCATTGACAGTTTTCTTTCTGCACGTGTATGGAACGTAGTTTCGAAAGAGTTGTGATTCATTGGTGTTTGAAGACGACAAGACATGGTTACTCTGAGTGTGTAAACCTTTTGTGAGCCTATGATGACTGCGACGTATTCGTCATATTTTTTTTTCGGTATCAAAGGGAGTCAAAGTTGTAAATCTTCACCCGAAAATTCTTCCCACTTTTCCAAGTTCCTCCTTGTTATTGTTCAAAAACTTTCGGGTTTTTTTAATTGAAGTGGAAGAATCCAAATATTTTAACAATACATAACTTATAACTTTAGTGATATTACATAATGATGAAATAATGACTTTGAGAGTCTTCTGGGCCGTAGTCTATTAGGAATTATTTCACCGTTTCGCCTACATCTGCGGTAGGCATCCAGGATTCTGGGTCTAAGATTCTAACTCCATCGCTAAGCTACTGACCGCTTTAATACCAGGTTCAATCCCAAGCTCTCATTTATACCTTCGTTAATGCAGGAAGAAGGACGTGAGTATAAGTGCACGATGTTGATTAGCCCATCGCTCCTACTCCGTATCGGCTTGATTCGGGTCCTCTCTAAGACTTGCAACCATTATGCACCAAAAGGGTTTTTCATCTTTTTTATTCATGTTGTTCTTATATTTTTAAATCTCAATTTCTTCCATGTTCATCCTAGGATTGTAACTTTTGATATTTGAAATTACCTGTGCCTTTGAGAAAACTAAATGGTGTCTATCTGTTAGAACATGTTCCGTTAGTGCAGATTTTGTTGTCTGATTGAGTCGACAGCATCGTTCGTGCTCCTTGATTCTCGATTTATTTTACCAATGTAGTCGTTGCCGCAGTAGCCAGGTATCCTGTAAATACTGACATGTGGAAGTGGGATGACTTTGTCTTTGGTAGTTCTGATCATTGGGCATTTAGCTTTTCATTCGGGGTTATGATCTGTTATCTTCACGTGTAAAATTTTTAATCCTATTGCCCTCTAAATATGTCTGCTATTATATCCATTGACGATAAATGCATTCTGTAGATGTTCAATTCTGCTCGCATAAACGGAAGTTGGAAATGTTTTTCTTCAGCCAAGATATACATTGAATAAAACATTAATAATTTAATTGAAACGGCACAGAAAATCTTTGGTAGAGGAGAATCATTTCAAGTGCATGTTGTTGAATCAGTAGTAATTTCAAATCTATCTTGACTTTCTTCACCGTTTGGAATTGTCATAAAAACTTGTAAAAAACGGTACTTTTAATTTTCATGCGTCGGATATATGAATTTTTGGAAATACACAATATTTATTTTGTGAAAAACGTTGCGTACATTTTTTTCAGGTTTTTGATACGCCTGGGAGGAGGAAATTACCCCCCATTATCCGCACCGTAAATTCGCCCTTGGCCTCATTTGAGGTTGTTTACAGCACCAAAAATGACACTTCTTTCACTTACTATTTAATCTTTCTGAAATGATTTATGAAAAATTCAAACTGGAAAATTGTGTAGCAATTAAAACTACTGCTGCTTCTCAATGCGAATTCGAATCGAAATTCTCATCGATATCAATCTGTCATAAAATATCGTATGAGAATAGATACTATTTAGATAAATCAAGTAGATGCTTATAATATCGATTGCAATATATTATAGAAGGTCTCTGCATTCTTCTGAAATCTTTCAGGGCTTTCTCTCCCAGTCTCTTTGAAAAAACATCATTCAGAAAAGATTTTAAATCATACAAGATAAGCCCCTTGTGCACTTATTTGTCATGAGCCAAATTCTTTCCAAAAATTGTTTCCTAACAATGAAACAAGAACTAATTTTTCGAACATTCGAACTTTGTTTCGGAGTCAATATCAAACTCCTTCATCAGACAAATTCACGAATTAGTGAAAATTTTCAGAATCGTGAAAATTGATTTTGGTTCCAGAGATTGGGAGAGAAATCTCGATGATTATGGTTTTTGAAGCATTGCTGACAAGGTTCATAAAAAGGAAATACATAATAAATTTTGGATTGAAAATGCCGGAACAAGCGAAAACTGCACACTGAACAAAAGGACCTTACCAGGTTCCAAATGGATTTCTGCACTAGCATGAGCTTCAAACTCATGAGCTACGTCAAATTCATCTTTGGAAAGAATCAATATCAGTTTTCTAAAACAATACACTCCAAAATCAGACTTTTCGAGCAAACTAGACAACAATGAATTATTTCATACATCGATTCAAACGATTTCAAGCTCTTCCTACTGAAAACTAGAACAAGAGACAATTTCTGCAATACTATAAATCCATCATAATTCCAATGAATGTCTATATGAATCGATTTCAGTACTGAATTTTTATGAAATCAACATTTCAAGGTAATTAAATATATTTCTAATTTTACTCAGGATCGAATGGAACGATTAGTACGAAGGTATTAACTATAAATTAGCTTTCGTTTTTAATGCCTTTGAAAAACATTGAATGAAGTGTAAGTGATCATGTCTGAACTATGATGTTAAGCTGTCAGAAATACAGAATTGTGTAGTTTCGGATTGCGAAACGTTCATTTGTTAGTGAGATCGATATTGAGTGAATTTTGCACCCATCTTTTTTTTCCATTTCCCTTTTCTACCTAATATCGTTTTTGGGTCAGTCGAATACTCATTTTTTTTACAAATATCAATCTTATGAAAGTGAATTATTTAAGTAAAACGTGACATTTTCTCCATGAAATATGGGGCTGTGAATGCATTGTCATCATCTATGAAAATACCTCAACTCCTTACGAACATTTTTTTCTTTCGGAAATAATTCGAACTTTCCGAGCTGGAAGGTATATATGAAAAATTCTGGGTGAAGGTTAGCTATACGAGCTTACAAATCAATTACCATTGTTAACCTCCATATTTCAATTGAGCTTGAAACATTCTTCTAGATTGGTTACTTTAATAATGCAATAATGCACGCCAAAGGTGTAATTGATACATTTATGGCTAGATGGCTATCGAATTGAATTTGGTACATGACACTGCAGTATTAAGAACGCTGTTTAATTTTCTCATTCGCTCATTCCCTTGGTGAGCATCCAACATTCGTCTTAAAGATTGTGAAATCTGCTACAATGTCTCACCCACAACAGCCTAAGGTGGTGATTAAGGTGATTAAATTCTTATCTATAATTCTTAACAATTAGGGTCATTCTTTCTCCTGTTACATATGATAACGTTCCTATAGTTGCCCAATGTTATTCGTGTTCGAATCAGGCGTACGTACGTACGTATGTTATTGATAAATTGGGGCATGATTGATGAATGCCTCTTTTTGTTATGAAATAGGGTCTAGAAAGGTACTTAGCCATTAGGTATTCATAGACTTAAATTATATATAATGCTTATCAAATATATGCCTCAAGGGAAGAAAACAACTACCGAATTTCTTTCAGTTCAGGGTGAGCCAAATTAGACACTGTGTGTGTGTGCTGTAATGAACTAAATACACCATTGTTTTCGATTATATTTTTCGCTTTGTGGTTGTCAATACCGACTTCCGATCCCACCAAAGTTCAAATCAAATCAATTCAAATTCCGTTATCTGTCAAATTTTGTAAGTCACACGAACTGCCGAGATACAATATTAGGAACATTTCAAAAATGTTTCATATTTGGCATTTCATCAAATTTATTTTCCATATTTAGAGAAGAGAAACAACAATAACACAATACGAGCATTGATTATTGGGCATTGGCTGTCAAAATTTGATCAACACCATAAGAATAGAAACCATATTTCATTACCTTTAGCCATTGGAACAATATTCAAGAATAATGAGAAAGGAGACAAAAAAACTGCAACATCCACAGAATATATAATCATAAAAATCTTTTTCAAAGATCTTCTGGGGAATATGTTTTTGTTACTAGATGGTTTTATGAAGGGAAAGCGTACCGAAACTGTTGTTTCTGAACTCAACATGACACTTTTTAGAATCCTAGTATCCATAGCTATTGTGCTTGATTTGATCAATTCAGTTGACAGTGTAAATCAGAAACCCTGCGAGCTGAATGTCTACGGCATAAGGGACAGCAACTCAAACTGATTGAGAGCTACGTTTACAGTAAGAGGGTCTAATGGATTGGGGTGTGCTACAGGGACTAATCTCTTTCATATTTTTATCCATGACCTCCTTCACATGACACTTTTTTTGTAGTTTCATTTTGTCCTTGTGGTCTCTCTGAGAATAAAATATCTATTCTCTATGGCCCCAGCAAGTCATTAGAACGCGAAAGTTGGCGTTATGGGAATGATAGGTATTCCGTCTAGTTTTCAGAGAATCGTGTCAAGTTAAAACAGAATAACATTTTATTTAATCTGTTCATGGTTTATACATTTATAAAATCGTGATCTTCATCAACAACAGCATTATCTCTGTAAATAACACTAGAAGAATGCATCCATTTATTTTTGCGGATGACCCTGCGTACATGCTCATCGAATAGTTCACCAGTAAACATCGAAATATTATGTTTTTTCGGGAAGTATTTTCCTGTACCATACGATATTGAATAATTCTATTGTTCCTGCAAGTCTAGATGAGTGATTATACGAAATATTCTATTGATTCTGTTCTAATGTCGTTTTTTCTTGCTACTTTGTATATGTTATTGTTATTGATATTCGAACGCATAAATGAGAATTTCTCATAATTTTTACGAAATTGATTGTTTTTAAGTTTATCGTCTAGAAGAAGTTTTGAACAGAGTTTCCAATTAAATGCTGCGTTCTACTCGCTTTCAAAATTCAGGTTAGATGTTCAAAATTTTTATTTTCATAAAGGGGAGCATTATTTTAAGGTTTCATAATTATTACCTAGTGAACATCGATGAAATATTTCCAACTTCAATCTAGAGGAGTTAGATAAAAGGTTCGAATGAAATTTATTTTAAGGTTTCATATTTATTACATATTGAACATCGATAAATTATTTCCAACTTCAATCTAGAAGAGTTAGATCAAAGGTTTGAATGAAAAATTTTATTGCTACTTGAATGAAAGTAAAATTGGGAAAATTGACCATTAAAGTAAGACTCTCGTCAAACTTGAACTGTCGGTATATGAAGTCAAAACATTCGAAATCTTTGACTTTCATTGGAATATGTATCGGTGAACCCTACAAACCCCAAGTTTTTTCTATACATAATGAGTAACCGAATTTGTATTGCACAAAACATAAGAGTCACTTTATTTCGAGCAAAACTATGACCTACCTCATCCCGAATCGAAATTATCATTCATCGTTCAATCGGCTTTCTTCCGATATTACATAGTTCGATCACCCAATGAAGGAATCCTCAGAGTACTTTCTCTTATTGCAGAAGTTAAATTTAGTGAGCAGGAAATATTGTTGCTGCTTCGCAGCATAAGGTTTTGTAAATAGTGATTTCTTATAAGTGAGCCCATTGCAACCTGATACGAAGACAAAATGAAAATAAACGACCTGCTACAGGGCGTTGCGTTGGCGCGTCGATGAATCAGGTTCTTCTGTTCCAACACCACGAGAAGAGGAGGAATATTTTTACACTGTGCAAATTCTTCAGCACCCGTGAGAGGACATTTGAGCATGGCAAATTTGTTATGAAGTGTAGATAAATGGTTCTCATTTTTTATTTTCACTAGAACGAAATCAACATGACACTGAATCGCTGACTTGTTGTATCTTTTACATATCTAATAGCCTAAAAAAAGAAGTTCCCAATCTTTAATCACATGCTAAAAAGAATCCTCTTCCACTCCATGAGATTTTAGCAGGGAACCTGAATCAGAGCTCCCAAGCAAGTTTTTCCGAGTGATGAAAACGTCCAATTTTTGTCGCGACTGCTGAAATCTCATGGAGTGAAAGAGTCACAACTAATTGCTTCAAATATAGAAGTTTTGTCCCTGAGGGTACTAATGATGCGAAATGAGGCTGAAACTGGTATATGTCTCCTCTCAGTAACAAAATTTGATATCATTTCTCCAACCTCAGGATAAAAGATCTGGGAACCCAGGAAACCAAAATGGTATTCATTTCGATCATTACTATTTTGAATTCATCTATGTTTCAAAAAAATTGTTATTACCTATTAATGATTGATGTCGATGTAAGAATGAGGTATTTTATAATTTCTTCATTTCAAAATGCCCAGAAAATCGACGAACGACAATTTAACAGCAGATCGATCGATTCTCTATAGAACTCGCGTAACTTTCCATTTCATTCAGACATCACCTTCACCACAAGCACCTGTATAGAGTACATCGTTAAGATTCCTCAAGCGAGATGATTCCAATAAATCGAACAGGCGTCATTCGCATTCATCGTGAATCCGACTTCCCTTTCGAACAGCTGTTCCATCTCATACTCTGCATGAAAAAATGGTTGTCCTTCAAGGAAGGAATCTCATCAGATCAATTTTCATGCTTGTAGAATACAAGATTTATTAGAGCATAACATAACTTGTCGCTGTGGAGAAATGAAAACAAACAATGCATTCGTTGAATGTACAGATTCACCTTCATGCGATACTTGGATTTAACTGTAGATACCGGCACGTGCAGAAAAAAATCGCGTTATAGTTTTCAAGATATCATTTGATCATTAACTTGGTGACAGTTGTGGCCTTGAGGAATGAGCTAAACTAAATAAAACATACCAGAATCTCAGATTTACTTTTATATCTGATTAAGATGATCAAAAAAATGAACGAATTTTTGCATATTCATGGTCATAATTTGAAAGGTTAATAAACGGAATTAGACATAATTTCATCATGATAATGGGAATAGATAAAAGGTAATATACAAATAGACGAAATGTAATAAATATAAACTAACTCAGGGATAGGGAGCTGTTCTGAAATTTCAATAACAATAAAAGTTTTTGATAAATAGGTAGGGGAGATCCTTCTACTTAATGACGCCTTGTAACTCAGGAGTATCATGATACCACCAAAATATTGCAGCCTAAAATTACTTGAAGGGTGATTAAACATCTCTCTAAGGCCATGACTTTTGATTCCTATCTGCGATTAGTGCAGGATGGTGTTTTTGTAGGTCCTAGTTATTTTTTACATACTTTTGTGATATTCGATTTTCTGCATTGAATTAGGTTACGTGAATAAGTCTGCACATTTGTAGTACCGCATTTAAACAGAAATCTTATCGTTTTTTTGTTCTTAGGTTCCAAGCGCCCTTCAAATCAAGGCAGGAATTTGTACACATAACACATTGTAGGTACTTTTGGACAGTCATATGGTACAGGCCAATCGTTCACATGGTGAAGTCTACAATTTTTTTTTGTAGGTGTTCACTTTTCAGATGCTGCTAATTTAAAACTCTGTCGTGTAAGGAAAATCTTATAAATGTTGTTCAAACTGTTTCAATTCTGGTGTTGAATTTAGTTTTACTTCTGAAATGACCTTTTAAATTAGTGGCATAGAAAAAAATATTTCTGTCCTGAGGAACCCTTTACTTTTCTGAAGTACACACAGTGATTAAGTACCGTAAAATGGGGCTACTTGAAAATGGCGAGGTACTGCCGCTACTAGTTAACTGTTACCGGCATTTAGTGTGAAAAATAAGGAATTCATGCGTGAGGCGAGCCCTTCGACTCTTTTAGTTTGTGGATATAAGTGAACTTTATTGTGCTGATTAGTAGAGATTGTTTAGCTTTGAAAAAAAAGTAAGTTTTGAGCATTCGTTATGTCCCTCTATTACACAAGAAGTAATGTAACTCAACCACATTTTTTTCCAAAAGAGGCAGGTATTCCCTTTGATACTTGTTTAACACACCCTTGGTGTAGACTTTTATTTTATATTGTCATTTCAGGGGCGACTTGAAAATGATGCGATTTTACAATAGTGAGTCAGAAAGTCGGAAATATCGGGTTAACGCAACACTACAGTACACTAATAGTATAGCGTGCTGTACTATTACATAGACAGGGGGCTACTTAAGGGATTCAAGTGAACATTCCGAAATTCCCTCCATAAAGTTGAATCGAAAAGTTAAGAGTTTGCACATAAAATAGGTTAGGACCATGAGGCCCAAGTGACCTCATCAGTTTAAGAAGAAAATCTAGTCTTTTATGTTGTTTTTCGTTACTTGCATTTTAAATGGGATGTTCCAACAATTTTGATTCGGCCCCATCACTTGAAAAAATGCCTTTTAATTTTTTTTCAAAATGAGGGGGGGCTAAATTTTTTTGAGCATCCCGCCTGATGGCCCCTTTTCCAAAGAAAGCTAACATAATTTCAGTTTCTATTAATGTAGCTTTTGTTACATTGAGGTAGGTAGGTCCTAAAATGTGGTAAAGTAGCCCCGGTTTAGGATATTATGCAATTGTTTTAGATTCTGAGTTTGAGATAATTTATCAATAGCCATTGAAATAAAGGTGTTTGAAAAAATGTCTCGAGGTATGAGGACCTCCCTTTATACTCTGAGCATTCAGACTAATGAAAATTGGCTCTTTATCCAGAATCTCGTATTTTCAATATTTCTTTGTCATTCGTGTTTGTAATTTATGATACAGATATTCTGAGATTCCGATACCAACAACACTTCTTGATTAATACGTCGTAATATTTGATGGTGATCGAATTTTACATTTTCTTTAGAAAACGACCTTAAAATGTTGTACAATTCGAAATAGAAGTCTATATCCTTGTAAGTGATGAGGCAGCGAGTATTGACCAAAATTCAGTGGAAACATTTGTATACCGTGTCTTTGTGTATCCTGTTTATAATTTAATATTTTCTGAGAATTGTAGATACTAATCTTTCTTCGCAATAAAAATGTACAACAAAGCAACAGAACACAGCTAAAGGTAGTGGTGCTCATAAGTTGACTGTTAGTCGCATGTAAGACGGCACTAATGCATTCTGCGTTCAATTATATCAAGATCTCATTTAGTACAAGAAAGAGCCAATATTTGCTTTATAAATACGCAAAAACCAAGTATGAATCACTGCCTAACTTTCCCGTGTTCGACTTTCCTCCTGTGAAACGTGAGCCCATGATTTTACCTACTAATATTCTAAGACAAATGCCTACATGTTTTTCATATGTCAATCAGGTTCGTTATAAGCCACGAAATTGGTAATTAGAATCATGATATCGAATTAAATCAAATTCCACATTGATGACACGGTAGGTTCGGCGTATGTTGTCTTCCGTCGTCCTTGCATATCTCTAGAAGAATAAGCACTCCTTAGCGTGACCTAAGACTGTATCTAATATCAATCCTGGACGACCGCTCCTAACAGGGGAATTCCTTTTACCAGGGTTAAGTGGGTTTCCAAATCAAACAGTTATTTATCAAAATGGCCTTGTTAATCCGTCCAACTCTACTTTCGTGGCGACAAAGGTGTTTAAAGGGCAATGTCATTGATGAATGTGCCACATTGTTTAATCGCCTGATAGAAAGTTCAAAGTGGATTTTGCAATAACCCTGAATATAATGCCCATTTTATCTACCTGTTGAGGATTGTGGATTTTTTCATCATGGTACGTTGTGTTTTAACCAATCAAGATTTAATATAGGGTATCCGGGAAGTCTCTTGGATTCAGATAAAACATATACACAGATGAATTTTTACTGGAATAAATTTTAAACTATAGTTTAATAAAAATTTTATATGATAAACAATAGTAAAGACCTTTTAAAGTACTTATCTTGAATGGAAATTAGCTTAACATTTAACAGGGGCAGATAAGGTTGTGCATTTAAATGCTTACATTTTCAACAACCTGTAGGATAGGGAAATTTAGATACCTTGAATATTAAGCTGAAGAAAAGGTACTTTTTTACATTGTCGTTAAAATGAACCGATGTCGAAAAACAAAATAACGAAAGAAGTAATTTTTAAATTTTTATAAAAACGAACCATGAATTTTATTTTTTTTTGTCTGCAAAAAGTGTGTTGTATTTAGATTCAATCGTTGTTAAATTCTGTGAGAACACATTTCTAAACAATAATTTATGTTAAGGTGCATTGTTAAAAATCGTCGTAATTTTGACGGATTCAATAACATAAACTGAAACTTTTTTGTTCCTTGAATACTTCCGTCTTTCGTATCATAGTTTTTTGCAGACAAGAAAAAATTTAATTCATGGTTCTTTTTAATGGAATTGAAAAAAATACTTTTTTATTATTCATTTTGCGAGAACGGTTCATTTGATCGACAATGAAAAAGTGAACCTTTTCATTAGCTTCAATGAGTATTCAAGGTATCCAAATTTGTTTTTTCAACTTCTTATCATATAGGGTGTTAAAAATGTAAACATCGAAATGTACAATCTAGTCCGTCCCTGGTAAACTAAACAAGCCAATTCAAATTTCAGGTCAGTCAGTATTTTTAGAGGTCCTGACCACTGTTTATAATATCAAAATTTCATTAAATTATATTGAGTAGTTTTATCTGAATTCAAGAGATTTCCCACAAGTAAAGTAGCAATACAATGAGCAAAATTCAAATTGTTTCATGCATATAATATTACCCAGAGACGATCAGCGATAGATGAAACCAGGAAGATACTTGAAGTAATCAAATTAATGAAATTATTCGAGACAGTGATCTAGTCTCCCTCTATCGCCTTCAATGAGGAAATTAATTCGAAGATTGCTTGAAACTTGATGTTCAAGTGATCTAATTTTTTGATACATTTCATCAGGTTGTTTGGCGACCATTCGTTCGATACCATGAACACTAAAACATGAGCACTTCCTACTTATAGACGCGCTGAATTGCATCACAATACAGGAAAATACGCTCAGAGATCGTGTGCACGATTTCTAAAACGCTACAATTAAAAATCTTCAAACTGTAAGCGGTCATTATCTGATTTATACCTCAAGACTCAGATCTCGAGCTAATTAAATATTACCATGTATGATCAGAAGTTGATTTCCGATTTTTCGCTTGATCGTTTTCTTGCAAGTGTTATTCGGTGAAAGCTTCTTCGAAATAGATTGAATAAGTTGGCAATGTAGGAGGCAGCAGAAGAAGTTATTAGTAATAACTCACACCCATTGTAATGACAATGTTTATTGAGTTCATTCCACATTTGCGATATAATTCCAACAATTTCATATTACCTACAGTTTGAAGTGTTTGAGTAGATCCTTTCGATTTTAAGTGGAAATAATTATGCTATTCGATTATTGGCGATTTATGTATGTATACATTAATGAAAATGAGCATCTCTAATAAAGGTAATTCAAAATTTCACATTGGGCCAATTAAATCATTAAATCTTTTGCATAGTTAAATTATCTACCTTCCCAAAGTGTGTGTGGGCCATTATATGAATTGAAAATGTTGTAACCAGAATTATAATGTAACTATCCAACGTGAAACCAATATTCATTATCTCCTCATGAATGAGGTAACATAACTCATTCATAACAATTTTTTTCTTCTCGTTGTGAAGGGAATCTAATGACTAATCTCCTGAATGGTTTCAATCATTCACTAGATTTTGAAATATTCGTATACCTGCATAATAATATAGATATCTACCTCTTACTCACTCCAAAAATCCAATGATGTTCATTCAATGAAAAATAAGGGCAACTTGAATACTTGAAATTGATTTTCTATTATTACTTGAATTACTTTTACAGGATATCAGTTTGAAATTGTCGAGCTTCACAATAGTGGTATTTTCCAAATTTCATAATCTATTCTAGCCCTTCCTAATTGCACAAGACTTAAGAAAAACTGAAATCCAGAATACATCATCAGGTTTCTCAAGAACATATGAAAATAGTACAGATTTTAAGCAACCCATGCTCAATTCAAACCGACAAGCGTCCAAAGTAATTTTTTTTTCTTAACACCAACCCAAATCTTGCAACCCAAATGTTACTGGTGGGATATAACCAACAAAATGTGGATTTTTCATAACCTCCAGAGATTACATTTATTTTTAACTCCAATATTCAAAATGTTCTTTATGTAAGTAGGTATCTGAATTCCATAAAAGAAGACATTCCACCAATTTTGAGAGATATCGGGGTATCTAATAAAAAGCAACGTATTGAACGAGTACCTACATCAAGAAAAAAGTCAATATACACAAATCTGAAATAAAAGGGTTATTTCATCATTGACATCCCCATGAAAGAATTTTTATTCACAACATAAATAATATGAATTGGTAAAGAGCAAAATTTTATATCGCCTTGAGTATATTATAACTGAATATGTACCAATGAGAAAATGGAAAGAAAAAAGCTGCCATTCTTGCGGCAACATCTAGAATTGTAGGCTTTATTGGTAAAAATGTTGTGCGAAGAGATTGAACTAGACCCTAAGTTCTCGAAAAAGCTATTTTCTTTCTGAATATATTATGCTCTTTTAAGTGATTGAGTGATTGCTTTTAATTCTTATTCATCTGTAAAACTTCCTTTTAGGTTTCCCGATTCATTTCCGAGGATTATTTCTGTTTATCTCTATATTCATTTCGTTAATTTCTTTTTGTATCGTACTTTATATTTTCATATGCGATGTTTTTAGCCAAGCTTACAAATTGTTCAATGTTCTAAAGCTGCACGAGCCAAATAAAAAATCGGTGAGGTAAGCGTAACAAATCTTCACCTAAAATACGATATGATACCAAAGTTATAGAGCAAAAATCTCTATTCGTCATGAATATATGCATTTATTGAGAATTCACTGTGGGTACATGAAAGCGTTTTCCATAATAAATTAGTGTGTGAAGTTTTCAAGGTGTAGCACTTCTCCTTAAGTGTCGAATTCGAATTGTTAAATTTCTCATCATCAGGTTAATTATACCTCTGGAAATATGGGTATTGCATGTGAGTATCGTTGACTCATTTGTCTCAATGAGTTGCTCTAGGCTTTTACATATTTAATGATTTATAAATGCTCAACACAATTTCTGTGTTTGGGTGACTTTCTTTTTCTGCAACATCGATTTAACATATCATTTTTCGAGTAGGCGAGAAGGATTCATTGAAAAAACCAACGGGATAGTACACAACTGAATGAACATAAAGTCCTTACTTCAACTCATTGTTCAGTGAAAATTTTCTAATTTGGGGTTAAAATTGATCCCGAAAAATTTGGTTCAACACATAGATGGTCGTTAAATTTAATGCTACCTGACTATAAATCTTTTTTTTCGAAAAAAAATGAAGTGGTTTTCAATTCATTTGTATGTTTTCAACTTTCAAGCCATTACAATTTTAGACAGTGAAAAACACTTATATAAAAGAAACATCAGTGAAATGGTACACACCAGAATGTCTAATACTGTTAATCACAGAGATGATATAAAAAATTTGAGTTGCTTTTACGATTGTTTGCTGGACAATGGAACTTGGTTGTCTTCTGTCTGTTTTGTCCTCTTGATTCTGCTTGTAACTTATTTTGTCGATAGTGTTGTGTCCAGTAGACTATAATATATACATGTATTTTTGGTATATGTTATTTTTACATTAAATTTGATACTTAGGTAATTTGAATCAGTACACTTTTATATTTTTACATTTTCATATTTTTTATACTTAATATATTTGTTTTTATATGAAAAGTCATGATGTTAGTATGACAGTTTTTTCCAGAATAATTTTTCAAAGCTACAGTTGGTAGCATTGTGGTACCTTTTTTACTGTCATACTTCATTTTTGATGTAATATTTTATCTTTGATAGCGCTGGATTTATTCTTCAAGAAAAATTTGTTGAGATCCCGTTGGAGGACTCTATAGAATATATGCGACTTCTCCATTGATGAATTTTCGAAGGTATTTTCGTTATTTCTGTTGTTTGAGATTTGTCAGTTCTTTGTACCTTTGATATTGAGGGTATAATTTATTAATTGTGTGTTAATAGGTTTTATCATTTTGTAGCCTTGATAAAGGAGGAATGTTGCTGCCGAAACGACGGCTAAAGAAGATATAGAGGAGAAAATATATTGTCCACTTCCCGATATTTTGTTTTATTTGTTTTTATTTTTGTTAACTCAGAACTTTCGACTGGATGACGATCGAAACAAAAATTGAAATTGTGAAAGTTGTTGAAGGAATAAATAACGGATATTCTAGCTCTAGAAGGAAGTTAATGCAGTAGTTCCTAGGGCATTGAATTGACTTCACAGATATTTTCCGATGGATAGTGAAGAACGCTTTTGCCCTGAAACCATTTGAGTTTTGCCGGAATAGAAGATCATATACAATTTCACAGTAACTGTGGACAAACGTTTATCATCTCATAATTTTTACTTTATTGCCATTTATTACGATGCAATTTCGTAAGCAATACGAAATCAGATCCGAAATTGCATTCTCAAGACCTAACAATTACACTACTTCCATAATAAATCGATAGATCGAAGAACCAATTATTGAATGAGAAAAGGCAAGGATGCTGTACGGAGCAACCTTGAATTGAGCTGTTTCACTACGGAAAATATCATGTAATTTCTTCAATATTACCTCACTAACGGTAGCCATCCAAATATGGCCAATGGTTAATCATAAACAAGACCTGTTGATCTCTGGGACCTTTTAGATATCGTTTAGCTCCGAAAGGTTATGTAATAGAGCTATTAGAGGGAACTATCTGCGAATGTACCTGCCTCATTCGTAGAGGGCGATCAGATTCATCCAATTGGTGCCCACACCTAATGATGAGATGTAAATTCATTGAATTGTACTACAATTTCATAATCTTTTCATGACTTGTAGGTAGTTCCAACTATCAATAGGATTTCCAACTGTCATTTCCTCACGAAATAAAACACTAATTGGTCTATTAAAATATCTTGATGGAAATCACAGCATTTCAGAATTCTTGATGGTTACTCCACTGAATGACTTTGAATCAATTTAATATCATTAACTGTAATACCTGAATAATGAAAAATTGGTGATGATTCCCTATTGGGGTTAATTTTGTCAATTGAACATGAAGTAAGAACTTTTCAGGGAGACATTTCAAGTCATTACTACATTGAATAGGTACATTTTTTTTCTTAGGTGTTTCTTCTAACGTTTTTTTCTGCCATATCCGTGGGCATCTTCAGAAATATCCCGAATAAGATCGCACAGGTTGAATTCTGGGAACTTATAATAATAGTAAACATATCCACTGTCTTTATTGAGAAAATTTTTTTTAATGGAATATTAAAAAAATGCGCGTTATTTGTATTCAAATCTATTCTTACATATAACCTTACCGCAACGACTTCGCGAATATATCTTTTAAATATATGTACAAGTCAGAAACCCACCGTGTATGGAAAGTAACCCAAAAGTATTGCGTCTTCATTATATGTCAGCGCGCTGGTTTGTCGTTTTTTTTTAAATATAACTTTCTTCTTCGCTTCATTGTTTTCATATATCAGTACCAATTTGTTTGAAGCATAGTTTTAAAATAGTGTCCGTGAACAATATCTTTCAAATCTTTCGTTCTAGATAAAGTTTGAAAAATTTCGTGTGAGCAATTGAAACATCATCTCGCACAACCTGTTTAATATGCAATCAAATGTGAGATCTCAATCATGTCAATGATGACGGGATGTCAAAGTCACGGATCGAGATCGTCCAGAAAAGTTCACCTACCGGTTTGACATGACGAGAAGTCAATTTTGAAGACTCATGATCGACCAATCGAATCGACTGTTATTCACAAGAGGATGCAGAGAAACAGTGAAGATACTTGTTGGCGATTGTGCAACATTAGTGTGTCAATGTTAGAGTTCTATCCACAGCATGTGCTATATTGCTGGGCCATTGTTGTGAATGCAATGAATGAAGAAAAAAATCAGATGCATCATAAGACCATATCAGGCAAAGACACCATGCATGCAGGAATGGGTACAGGGAAAGGCATTCATCTTTCGGATTGAAATGTTAGATTCATTGATATTTTATTCACTTTATTATAGCTTCAACTAGTCCGGACAAGCCTTAATCCACATTCCAATCAATTCTATAATACAGACCCCATTGTTACAAAATGCAAAATCTCAAAAACTATACTCTGTTTCAGAAAAATTCCAACCCAGCAAGTATTTCCTAGGTATTTGATCACGGTGAAGTTGATGATCTAGAGTTTACTACTCTCATATTCGTTCTTGATAAGATAAATCGATTTCCTGTCTAGAATCGAATAATTTTACTGACTAAGAAAAAACTTAATAGCGAAATATAATACAAAAATCAGTTATATGAGTCCTCTGAACTCAAGAACTTGATTCGCGAACCTGCAGTACTGAATCATCAAATTAGGAATGTGTTAGTATAAAGATAATATTACAATACCGCAACAACTTACTTCTATAGCGTAGTTCATTAAAATTTGATATTTAAGTCAATATTTCACACAATCGCATTACCTGACATTTTCTACATTTTTTTCCATGACTGACTTCATATTTTCCTTTGAATAAAAATATATGAAAGGGAAGCTATACTTACTTGTCTTGAATTCGCAGTATTTCCATTTCACTACTGAATATAGTTAAACAAATATTTAATTTTACTGAAGATGTTAACAAACACATCTTTGTGGATTCATCATTCATCCGAGTTAGTTTGGCGCTTTCTAAAGCACTTATATACAATCGGTGAAATATTAAGTACATTATATTAATGTCAGTTAGAATGTGACGAACAAACATTGCAAATTTGGATTTGATGATATCTAATTTCGTTACATGGCAACGTAGAGAAATTTTTACGTAACTTGCATGCATCTTCTCTACCTATATAAATATCGAAGATCACGACTAAATTATTTCTCTTTGACTTTACTCAAAATAAAACTGAACTGAACAAAAATATGTTGGGAAATCTTTCTTCTAACAAGTTTTTCTGAAAAATGGAATTAATTTTCGAAATCAAGAATATCATTTTCAAATATAACCAAGAATAAGCAGTCATGAAAAGTTGTTCCTTGTTCAAAATCAGTATTAATCTATAAAATATTGGACATTCTCGATCGTTTCTGAAATGTCAACTAGGTATAGTCTGAAATCGTATCATGGCCTAATTTTTCGCAACATTCAACAACCGGTTCATCTGGGTGCTGATTGTTTTAATTGGCCACTATCACGGTTCATATCTTTATTAAATGCTCTGCAAGTGACCTTTTGACTTGAGTGGGAGTATGGCGAATATCTGATTCAATATGGAGAGATAGTTGAACTTAAATGTAACCTGAAGGTCATCATAAATCGCTGATGCCTATAAGGACGGTATTTATGTCGTTCATAAATCATGAGTACCGTTTTGAAGAATACAGTACCTATATGAAAAATTGATTATCAAATATCATGATCAATTCTACGCAAATATCTGTTCAATTTCCATTTAATGAAAATTGGTTATGTCATAAATACGAGTAAGTGACATTGTATGAGAAAGCTTTCGTCATTTGTGTATATTTTGAGATATGCAGACTTTTAATTGTGATTATATTTAGTAGTTGTAACAGTTTATTTCTAAAAATAACGACAAAACTGAATGAACAATTTATTACAAATAAACCTGAAGAAGCTCACCATTTTTTTCGACCTATAACATATTATTTTCTTGGAAAAATAATTAACTCCTTCACAGTGGCGCAGTCAGGATTCTTATTTTGATTTGTAATGACCCGAATACTGATCGATCGATGATGATTTGGCGGTTATGGAAAAAAAGGATGAAAAGATATAAATCTTTTCATGAAGAAATGCAAATCATTCAATGACACGAAGACTGACCTGAAGATCGAAGCAATAAACGAAAGAAGTATAGATAAATACTGAAGGGAATACAAACAGTTCAAAATTCTGGATAACCACGGAGAGTGAATGATGGCCCCCATTTTATGGATGCCATTTTTGAAACCACTTACAAGAAAAAAGTACGTCTACTATAGGAATAAACAGAATTTAATTGATATGTGAAGTACTTTTACTTTTATCAAACTTTCAAATAAGCTACTCTCTAGTCTACGTTAGGTATTTGTCACTTTTTGTGCATTTAGGGAAAATAATCGACCGTATCAGAATTTGACTTAGGACATCTTACTCATGATTCAATGAAAAGTCATAAAAAAACAAATCATTTTTCTTTTTAATTATTGCAGAAGGACTTGATGTGGTTGTAATTTTTAACACCTATTAAAGAAGTTAAAGGGTTGAAAAAATGATTTTTTACAGTACGTTTCTAATGTCAACCTAAAAAAAAATTCAATACAATCATAATCATCAGCTTGAGTAATGGTTACGTCATCAAAATTCAATGATGAATCAGAAAGTTGGGGAAGTAGTTCATTTATTCTGTAGAATGAATTCAATTTCCCATGCATTTTATTTTAAGTTGAAATTGAAAAAAAAAACAAAATTATAATTGAACAACAAGAAACCGTCAGAAACAACCATTTTTATTATTTTATTATTATTTTGCATTCCTTATATTCAAGAACTCACAGAAAAAATGAAAGGAATTGGTTTTGAATTCCACCTTAGAACGTTTTCAAAATACAAAAAGATTTGAGATGAAGTTTATCAAAAACTAAATCTTTGAGTGAGAAACAAAAGTAAAAAAAATTGTGTTTACAATATTCCCTGGAAAAAAATATAAATTGAAAACATCAAGACCTTCAGAAATAAGAAAGCGTTAACATAATAAGATGAAAAATGAGCTATTGGTTGATAATTGCTGATCAAATGGCTATCACTGATGGATTGGACTACTTAACACAAAAATTCTTATGATGGAACCCGAGATTCATAAGGGAAAATGGAGGAGTCAGCTTGTAATTTGTTGGATGAAAATAATAAGCTGTTCTAATTGTTCGGTTGGAGTATTTGTATTGATTTGGAAAAAAATTATATCAGAAAATTTTGATATAAAATAGATCAATGCCACCATCAAAGTACTTAGAATTAATTTATGTTCACCATGTATCGACAGATGTCAATGGATAAATCAAACAATTTTTACGATTCCGAAGATTCAAATGAATTTAAGAGTTTGTTTGATGAAGGAGTCTGATATAGACTCGGAAACGTTACGAAGTGTTTCTTCTTTTTCAGTGTTGAGCAACAATTTTTTGAAACGAATTGGCCCCTGACAAATTAGTGCACAAGTTTTCAGCAGGGTCGCTCATTATTTAAAAATATTTTGATTAATTTTTGTTCTGCAGACTGGGAGAGAATACTTTTCAGAAAAATGAAATATTTAACTCTACGTGCTACGTGAACTAGAAAATGAAGCTCTGTACCCAGAACAATATAGAAATTGCCATACATATTCAATTGCAGTCTTATATTCAGTCTCAGCTTTCAACTCAAAATTGCGGTTTACCACAACAAATCTGACTCATAGGGATCAAAGCCAACGCCATTTCTACATTTGCGAATGAGTCTTCAATTTTGTGTTCTTTTAAAAGATTATATATTTCCAGTATACTCGATATTAATTTTATTCATTTCCAAGTATTCTGTTAAATGGATACATTGTATTTTCAGCTCTTTCTCATTGAAGCCTTCCTAATAATTTTCAACCAACTCTTGTCAACCTTATTTCGTTGAAGGAATTGAGAGTAAAAAAATTCGTCGACCGAGTTTCTTATTCGAGCTAAACCGTTGTTTTAGAATTCTTTCGATAATGAATATTGAATATCGTTTCGTGATATGACAGAAACTTGGGGGGCCCTTATCGATCAGTGGCCCGGGGCACGTGCACAGTGTGCCCAGTGAAAAAGACGAACCTGATGAAAGCTAGCTAAGTTCAACTACACCTCATTTTGATTGATCGATGAAAAGTAGAAAAGGACAAGAGGAGATGAATATGTTTTCGATTGCAAGATTAGCTAAATTGATTTGAAAAAAAATATGCGTCCGTACCAATTTTCATCGAGGATTTAAGTCCCAATGTACTCAGTAGTTATTTACAGATATTTCATATATATGAAAGAGAACCTTCAGAGCAATATATCAACTCAACCGCAGATTACAGACCTTAAGTATTCGAAAACAACAAACATTTGGGCGAAACACTCTCTTTCATAGACAGATCATCATTGGACATTTTCCGATGATAGTATTGATAATCATTAGAATGTCACGAATGTAAGCGAGAAAATATTCCAGATGAATATCCTGCGAAATTCGAAATCCATATAATTACCTCAAAACAATCGCCATTTATCAAAAATCAACGCCCGATCCGACAAACATGTCGAAAGGCTCCCACACTTTCCAATATTTCCCAGGCAAAATAATCGAGGATGACCTATTGAAAAAAAATAAATTTCACACGAAAGAATATATCGATTCTTCTGTTCGCCCCCGTACAAGTTTACCGTAAACGGCCAATAAAATTACCTTGTTGCGATTTGCAAACAATCGGATGTTACTGTATATTGTTATTAGAAACACATTTTCGTCACCTTCAATTTGTACTGTGTGTAATGCCTCCACATGAATAAATTAATTTTTTTATGGATCATACGGGAGATTGCAATCGGTTTAATTATGATTAATTTCAGAAAGTGAGACCGAATGATGGGAAAATTTGATGGTGTATTGGTTGGAAAAAGTACATTTCTTCGCCTCGTCGACGTTCAGGTACCAATGAAAATTTCCGGCGTATAAGAAGATGAACAAGTACATTTGCATGAATTGGACTAAACTGGAAGTTTGCGATCAAGATGATTTACTAAATTATTTGTCGTTTTTTTTTCAGTCGCAGATCTTTCAAAAAAGCTGAGTCAAGTTTAATGGGGCACTTTTATGAATAAATTTTATGGTGATTTTCAATCACAAGTATACTCCATTCACTAAAATAAAATCACACCTCTGGCCTTGGAAATTTGACACATTCCACTCTGTATCGAACGAAAATGGAGGTTACGATGCTTGTCGAAATATTTTTATGTCAACACTATGTTGCCCTTTCTACATTCTTTGACTATTTCTCAGAATGTGAATTTATTCGGTGAATTAATGAATTGGAAAAGATGTGATGGACGAAAATAATTAACGTTTACATGAATTGATATTCTTTTCTGATTCTTTTCTAGTTATTTGCAATATTTCGACTTCGAACGATATGTAAACAAAGAAATAAACTGGCAACGTCATTTTGTCATTAACGATATTTTCTGTGTGCGCACTGACTTCACCAATTCCTGAAAACAATACCATGACTTCCTATGTGTTTAAAAAATAAATGGAGTATATGATTTTATCACATCACAATGACATCAAATAATAGTCATTTATAATACAGGGTGTAGAAAAAACATGCGGCACAAATTTAGGGGGTTATTCCTTGGCCTATTTTAAGAATATTTGTACCTTAGACGATTTTTCGAAAATCGTTTCATTTCGAAGATACAGGGCTAGATTTGCAAAAAAAAATTTATTTTTTTTTCGAAAAGATACAGCAGATTTCATACGTAGTTGGTTACATTTCCATTATGACATAAATCATTTACTGTTTTTGATAGTTGTCAAAGGTCATTTTCAATTTTCTCTAGTATTTTTTATCTGATAATTTTACGTTTGTTAGTAACGTTCTCTAATATGAATCGCTATACGAACGCCGAGATGACTGATATGCATTTTATGTATGGACTTGCTAATGGAAATTCGGTGGAGGCTAAGCGGTTGTACGGTGAACATTTTCCCAATCGTTATGTCCCAGATAGAAAAACCTTCCAAACTATCCATCAACGCCTTAATGAAACAGGCTCATTTATACGAAGTGGAGGACCAGGTAGGCCAAACACAGTAACAACAGTACAATTAGAAGAAAATGTATTGAACATGGTAGATGAAGATCCAGGTACTTCTACCAGAAAGTTGGCAGATACGTTCAATGTTAATAACAAAACAATTTGGAACATTTTAAAGCGGCAGGGCTTGTATCCATACCACATTCAGCGCGTTCAGGAACTTATTCCTGCTGATTTTCCTCCACGTATTGCATTTTGTCAATGGCTTCTGCAAACTTTGATTCAAATCCCTCAACTACTGATGCTGATTCTGTTTACTGATGAAGCAAATTTCTCAAGAAATTCAATTAGGAACTTTCACAATAACCATGTATGGGCTGATGAAAATCCGCATGCGACACTTGAAGACCGTTTCCAACATCAATTTTCATTAAACGTTTGGGTTGGAATTGTGGGTAACTATCTTATTGGACCGGTATTTCTACCGGGAGGACTTACCGGCGAAATATATCGACACTTTTTGGAAGAAATACTACCTGGGTTTTTAGAGGATGTACCAATGGTAACAAGGATTGCGATGTGGTTTATGCACGATGGTGCACCAGCACATTTTAGTTTGGTTGCTCGTGATTTTTTGAACGCAACATATGAAGATCGCTGGATTGGCCGAGGTGGGCCTCACTTATGGCCTGCTCGATCGCCAGACTTAAATCCCTTGGATTTTTTCTATGGGGCCATTTGAAGTCATTAGTGTACACAACTGCTGTAGAAAATGTAGAAGATTTGAGAAATCGGATAATAGAAGGGTGCAACTCAATAAGAAACACCCCTGGTATTTTTGAAAGAGTTTGGCAGTCAATGAGGAGAAGATTGGATGCTTGTATCATAGCTGGGGGTAGTCATTTTCAGCAGTATTTGTAATTAAAAATCTTGCAAGTAATAAATATTGTTTTTTTATTTTCGAAATGAAACGATTTTCGAAAAATCGTCTAAGGTACAAATATTCTTAAAATAGTCCAAGGAATAACCCCCTAAATTTGTGCCGCATGTTTTTTCTACACCCTGTATATGTGCAGAAGGCACTGATATTGTTTCAAGAGTTCAAAATTCGAATGAGTGGACAAGTAGTATGAGGAGCCGTCTGTATGAGTAGTATACGATATTTTCACTGATTCGCTGAATCTTTATTGAAATTAATGAAATAATTCCATAACTATGGTGATTGGTAAAACCAATCACAAATTATATTGATAATGGATAGTTAATAAACCAATATATAATACAAAATTGAGCGAAACTTGAAATTGTGTGAAGCTGAGCTATTCCCGCAAGACTTTTTATTACAAGGTATGACAAGATGAACTGAACGTATTGAACAAAGAATTAGAAAAACTAATTATATTCTGAATTTATTTCTGGTGATTTCCCTTTTGGAATTCTATGGACTTTCGCGCTACGGCGTTTTCTTACATACATATTTTGAATATTCATCAATAATAACCGAGTGAATAACACAAAAACTACTAAATGTTTAGTCTACCACCCCAACAAAAAATGGGAAAAACTCAGAGTTTAAAAAAAAATCAAACTAAGAATCGAAGAGTCTGTAATGATGCTATTCATAATGTCGGATTCAGCTTCAAAAATCTAGAAAAATGAACAACGAATGTCAGTGATATTATATGAAGGGATTACATAGTAACTACGCTGTAAATCATTATTTCATAACAATTTATATTCTATATTTTGTAGCATGATTTCATGGCAGTAATATTTTCAGCGGTCCATATAATACTGTACCTAACATCTATTTTATTAGCTGGCATAACCTCCCACGGGCCAATATCCGGTTCACATTGGCTGAGCAGAACGATTTGCTTTCCACAGACGAAGAAAGTGAGATAAATCCTTATTACCCAACATTTAATTTTCGATGTCGGGTAATAATCACTTCTCTTCTGATCATTTGAAAAGGAAATTGACCGTGATATGAATAGCTCCGCCAACTGTGGGAGATTGAGGCTCTTAAGATCACTGACGTTTAAACTGGTAATTTGCTAATTTGGTAATCCTCGAAAAAATTGAACCTGAAGTTTAAACCATTATTTAATACCTATCTGATACGAAAACTGTAATGGTGAGCAGATCTCTGTTCGACTCTGGAAAGGTAGTGCTATAAATAGTTGATGTTCTGTGATTATAGTGATATATTTGAACCACTTAATCTCATTTAATTGTATTTCGTTTCTTCATTCTATCTATTTCTTATTGAGTGTAGTGTGATTTTGGTAGTAAGTCGGAAAACTGATTCGAAATAGATTCACTTTATTCATTTATTGAGTATTACAACTCATTCAAAAATAATTTAAACAAATTACAATGAAAAATTAAAAATTACACATACAATTAAAAATTAAAAGCATAGCCGGAGTTAACTGGTATTTGGCAGTGAGGAATCGAGACAGATGGAGGGAACTTGGGGAGGCCTATGTCCAGGAGTGGATAGCTAGTGGCTGAAGAAGAAGAAGAAGACAATGAAAAACAAAAACATAGCAGAAAAGTACTTAATTTTATAAGTGTGCCAGATCAACTTTCAATCAATAAACATTGTGATATATTAAAAAATAAACAAACAAACGTGGTATTAGGAAACAAAATAGAAGAAGAAGACAAACTTTTTTCATGGCTTTTTTGACAGAATTTGTTTTATATTTTTGGTTTCTAAATGATCCAAAGACCAGAGATGAGAAAAATTCGAAATTATCTATTTAACACGACCCCATTTATTCATTAACGATTCTATTTCATTCGACTGATACACACTAAATATATCATTCATCATGTCAAGATCTCAATTCTAACATTCAATAAAACACTTAAACTAGTACATGAAACATGCGTTCAGTGAAAGTTAGAGTAAAACTATGTCATTATTGAAATCCATTATCGGTAAACGGGTTATCAAACTCTGGGCACTCTACCAAAAAGTGAGATAAATGTAAATTAATCACATCATAACTTTCACACTCTACAGCTTTTTGCATTCAAACCATATTAATTCAAGAATATTAAGTGGAAGGATTTGTCAAAAAATTTATATTTTTTCCATTCAAATAAAGAATAGATGTCATACTTACTTCAGTATCGAAACGACACAATCTTCCTTTTTTCAAATATATATGTCAAGAATAATGAGGATCCTCTCAAGTGATTGTAAGGATGAATCGAGGGATGAATAAATCAAAAAACTTGATATATTCGATAATATAAACCCACCCACACACCTTATGGTGAGACATGAACACTGAAACTTTGTAATGTAGCTTGTTAATATTTTATGATGAATGTGTTGGTACCTTATGATTGATGGCCTCTTATGTCCAAGAGTTGTTTAGTTTGATGGCCGCACAAAGGTGAAATTTCGGAATGTTACCGCCCAAGAGATAATATTTTACCGCGAGAAAAAGTTGAATGAAATACGATGCGTTTGTGAACCATCCGATCTCGATCCATCAATGAACGAATGAATGATGGACGTATTCAAGTAATTAAAACTGATGTAGGTTTCTTGACTTCTCTGATTTTTTATTTCGAAATATGAAAGTGATCCCGGAATCAAAATCATTACATTACAATCACATAATACATAAGAAAGTGAGAAATCTGTAGCATTGAGATCACCAATATCCGAGCCAATATCTCTAGGAGTCAAACTATATAATAATTTGCCAATTGAAATAAGTGACTTCGAAAAATATAAAAATTTAGTGAACGGTTGAAACTCCATTTGGAAAGTTGAACCAAATTAGAATCAATTTAATGTATATTGAGATAATGATCTGATATTTTGTAGAGTGTGTAATTCTATCAGAGAAAAATATATTTGTTCAACCTTTTATGTTAACAACAATTAGCCTATCTGTAGTTGAGAAAAGGGTAAATGAATAAATAACATTCTGCAATCAAGGTTGATCAATGCATGACAATCATTTTTCCCTCACCATTTTGTCGAAATATTTGCCTACATTGAAAATTAAAAATTTAATAAATAATCTATTAGTGATCGAATCTTGAGTTCATTATGATATTGGAGTCACTTGCAATATGAAGTTTGGAATAAAGGTGTTAATTTTCACTGTTTTCCTCATGTATTTCTAAAATCTATTTTCCTATTGAAAATAGTCTATTCTATTGAAGTTGCCTGATATTTGGAATTAAAATTTCTTTACACATCGCTTTTGGCTCGGCTTTAGGAGGGTAAGTTATCTCTTTATGAGTGAATGATTTCAAAATAAATTCTTGTATCTGTTCAACAACAAAAACCAGGAAACTACCACATATATTAAGAAAGGTAATAAGAAATCTGAATACCCAATATTGAGAAAATAGTTTTCGATTCTCTGAACATTTATATAAAAATTCTATCTGCTGAAAAAAAAATGGCACAGTTATTATGAATTCAGATAAACATAAAAATAAGTTCTAAGATCTTTTTAATGATACCGATAAAATTTCCAAAGTCAATAATATCCAACTTCTAGAACAGAGAATAATGTCAAGAAAATTATGTCAGAACCGAGGTTCCCGAAGTTTCACATATTTACAAGAGAAATTCATCACACCATCTCATAGAAAACTTTCATAGGTATACCTATTGCATATATCAAAAATCAATAAACCCTTCTTTCAAGATTCAAGACCAATAGTGAGTTCTATCAGATCTCCTCGTCAAAATTTGAAACTATTCATTACAATTTTTGAAACAAGAACAGGAAAGTCATACAATCGTCAAAAATTAATGTAATGTCAATGCGATTGACGTTTTGATTTTGAGTTATTTTCGAAACGTTCCACCAACAACAATTCGGCATGGCTATGGGTTACCCGATGAGGGGTTTCCCCGAGGGTTACCCTATACAACAATTATGAGTCACGTATTGATGGAATATTTCGAATGAGGAAACCACATCAACTGAAACCGAGACTGAAAGCAAATATTTAGATTTGTCGTTGATATTTCTTCTAATCTATCGGAAGATTCAGATAATTGAAAACGTTTTAGACACATTAATATAGAAAAACCCACTATAAAATTAAAAATGCACTGGTAGTCAATTTTCTTCGTTGGATGTTTCAATGGAAAAATTTTCAAATTAGGTCGAAATGAGCGTTAAGGAGATGCACACTAGATATCTACATTTTGATTCTCACTTCATCAAGTGAGTGTCAAAACAAGTATTTTAATAGTATATTCTAAAACAAGTTGCAGAATGAGCTCCTATTCCAACACGAATGCCGTATATACGGACTTCCGAAAATTCACAAGGATAATGTCCCGTTGAGACCTATCGTTAGTACCATCGATTCACCAACATACGACTTAGCCAAAGTTTTAACAACTATGTTGAGACCTTATGTGGGAAACACGGACACTTTCGTCAAGGACTCTACCCAGTTTGTAGAAAAACTGCAGAACATTCAGTTGGGACCGAATGACCGACTCGTTAGTTTTGATGTTGTGTCTTTGTTCACACTAGTTCCCATCAGGGAATCGCTTAACTACGTGTCTGAGTTATTCCCGAATGACATAACAAAGCTCTTCGAACTTTGCCTGTCATCCAGCTATTTTCAGTGGAAAGGCGAATTCTATGAGCAAATAGATGGCTGCGCCATGGGAAACCCTCTAAGTCCTGCAATTGCAAATTTCTTCATGGAGAAATTCGAACAAAGTGCAATTGAAGCGGCAACTAAGAGACCGTCCACATGGCTACGTTATGTGGATGATACTTTTGTCGTCTGGAGTCATGGACTTGAAGAATTGGATGCTTTCCTATCCCATCTTAACAGTAGGCACCCAAATATTCAATTCACTATGGAAATTGAAAAGGATGGTGCTCTACCCTTTCTAGACGTCTTGGTTACTAGAAAGCCTAATGGAAAGCTAGGACACAGGGTTTATAGAAAACCAACCCACACTGACAGATATCTACACAAGCAGTCCAATCACCATCCTCAACAGAAACGAGGAGTTATAAAAACACTAGTAGATAGAGCCCGACGATTGTGCGAGCCGGAATTTCTGGAGGATGAACTTAAACATCTACAGCATGCATTCGTCGCTAACGGATATAATGCTAAGAAATTCAGAGGGCAATAAGACCAAGACTTTCCACACGTGGTGATAACACTTCACAAGTCACCCCCAATGGAAGAGCTATCTTACCATATATCCCCAAGGTCACCGATAGAATTGGTAGAATACTAAAGGGCCACAATATAGAGAATGTCTATAAGCCAACTCAAAAACTTGGCCAAATGATCAGAACTACCAAAGACAAAGTCGACCCACTCTCTCAACCCGGTATTTACAGGATACCTTGTGACTGCGGCAAAGTCTACATTGGTACAACGAAGAGAAGTATCAATACGAGAATCAAGGAGCATGAACGATGCTGTCGACTCAATCAGACAGAAAAATCCGCACTAGCGGAACATGCCCTGACAGATGGACACAATATTGTTTTCTCAAAGGCAGAAGCTATTTCAAACATCAAAAGTTTCTATCCTAGGATGAACATGGAAGCCATTGAGATATATAAACATAAGAACAATATGAACAGAAGGGAAGAAATTCCTTTAGTACATAGCGCATGGTTGCCGGTGTTGGAAAAGACTAAAATCAAGCCAATACGAAGTGGAAGCGATGGACCAATCAACATCGCGCGCGTAAACCCACTACCTTCTCCCGCCAATGATCAGGGTATAAGTGGGGCCAACGGATCGAATCCAGCATCACTTTCGGAAATTCAACGGTCGAGTTACAATCTAAGACCAAGAATCCTCTGAAGATGCCTACCGCAGTTGTGGGCGAAACGTTAGGTGAAATAATTCCTAATAGACCACGGCCAATAAGCCCGGAAGACTCTCTTAATGTCAACGAATGCGAAAGCATGAACGTTGGAATTGCCTTCTGCAACGAGTATTAGACGATATTTTCTCTATTTCAGTAAAGTTTTGTGGAAAACTCTAGGAATTCAAATAAAAATTCAGATCAGTGAGTTTTGTATTGTATCTTGGCAGTTGGTGTCACTAACGAAATTTGACAGATTGCGGAATTTGAATTATTTGATTCCAACATTGAGTGGATCGAAGGTCAGTAGTGACAACCACAAAACGAAAAATAGAACTGAAAACAATGCTGTAATGAGTTTCATTACAGCACTACTTTTAGTACTGTAACGAACTGTTACGAAACTGAAATAGAGAAAAACATTTTATGAAAGAGATAATTTAATTCCATCTAGACCCAAATTAAAAAGTTTCTTTGGGAGATTTCACATCGAGAATATGAAAGCAATATGACATTCATAAAGAAAAATATCCAACCATCCATAACAATCAAATTCATTTAATTTTCTTCTTCTTCTTTTATGTGTGCCTGGCGAACACCATCTACACATGAAACATTTAATTTGATTCCTTATAGAATTACAAAAAAGAATCGATTAAGAATAGAATCAAAAGAGGAATGGTTTTTCAAACATAAAATGATTTGAGATCTATACGAACATATACTAAAACTTTGAGCGAGGAACAAAAACATGAAAATTATATTTTTGGAAAACTTATAGAGGCTTCACTGTTGAATTGAAAAAAAATTTCAAAATTTTTTGGTGATTTTCAACTGGCAGTATTTCTATGAAAATGGTAGTATAGGAAATAGAAAATCAACTTTTGAAGCTTAAAGACTATTGTTTCTGAATTCATTGGTTAATTTTTTTTCGGAGTACCGGTAGCTATGCAATCCCTGAATAAAGTACGAGGAAAAACTGTTGCAAATTTTTTAATTTTTCTTTGCCCTACATGCGTGGTCGCATAGCTTCAATCTGCTTTTAAAGGGATTCGGATATGACCATTTGTCTTCGAGATTACGTTTTGCTCTTTTTTCACGTTAATGTTACAGTTAAATTCAACATAACAAATATTTGTAGGAAATTCACTGCAGAAAAAAAAACCACCTGTCGGCTCCCCAAGCGATCACAGTAATTCTGGAGATATCGGTAGTTGAGTGAAAAAAGATCATTTTGTATTCAAAATTGCATTGATTGATCTTATTGGTCCATTGATGACAAATGGTCGTATCCAAGTCCCGTAAAAAGCAAATTAAAGCTGAATGAACAACCCTTTTCATCAGTCTAGCTCGGAAAAATTTTACCAGGCTCGTAGAGCAAAAATAAATGATCTCTGTTTCCAAAACGAACCACTTTTAGTTGGTAGTACATTACTGTCTCCTACTCGAAACGTTAATATAAAAAAATCTTGAAGTTTATCACTCTGTGGATAAATTGGAGAAAATTATCGCTAAAATATGTTTGTATTTTGAAATGTACATTCATGTTCAAATAGTGTCCGTAGTTATTATGAATCTGATCATACTGTATTTACATTCGCTTCAGTTCGAACTGAAACATTTTATTGTGTTACATAAGAAAGATAAAAGTTCAATTTTGCAATATTTTGTCAGTTTTAACGGCTCTTGATTTCAATGAATCTGAATATTCACGAATTAAGTGATCCTTTTCATATAGGTCGAATTGTGAGATGAAACTCGAGAAACTACATAATTTTGTTATGTCATTTGTCGAATTTTCAACCAGGAAAGAACATTTGATTATTCATTATTCATTCTCATGTTAACAGTAGTCTGAAGTCAGAGAAATAGATGAAATAGATAGGTACTAACGCCAGTCGCATTTTTACTTGGATTTTCACTGAACTATTTTTATATTCAAATATGCGTTTTTTTATGTTTCATCTTTCGGGATTTGCTTGATAGAAGTTTCCATTTCTAGTTTTTCTCTTAAAAGCTCTCGATTATTTCATAATTATGGAAATTAAAAAAAGGATGTTTGATAGTCAGAAAAAGGTCAACGCTTTATGGATAAAGCATACCATGAATAAATACAAGAATACGTTCACAATTCGAAAAATTAATTTCCGAACTGATTATTTTACTTTTATCAAAACAATCGAATTTCTGGACATAGAACGAAAAACATTTCACTTTTCCAACCAAAAATGTCAAGAATTGTAGAATCCAAAGTTGCATTATTCGTAGAAGTTTTCAGAGTAAATTGTATGAATTATGACATCAGCGAAGCACTTTCTATTGATTGATTATTATTATGAAACGACGTCCAAAATATAATGCAACTTAATCGATTCAAGATAAAACATGATTCACAAGAATTAGTATTTAGAGTTGCAAATTCAGAAATGATAAATGCGTACGGAGGTTCCTACTTTATCAGATCAATTCATCAATGAATCAAAACAAAAATAATCTGTTATAAAATTTTCAGTTGAGTAAATGACATGGAAAATATATCGCACTGTGATCATTATCCTTGAAAGTAGGAGCTAATGTCTAAATCAGTTCAGTATTAGTTCAACATTTTTCATTATATTTCTTGTAAAAATTTCATATTCGAATATTAAAAACTTAAAATAGTGCCAGAGCTCAAAGGTTATCACTTCAAATGCCAACCCATTTCAAACCCGTTTTATTCTAAAACTGGTTCACCTTTTTGTCCGCTCGTTGTTTCGCGAAACAAAAGTAGATACATAAAAAATTGTGTTTTTGCAAAAAAATTTTATAATGAATTACCACAACAGAGTGTTTCATATCTATTGAAAAAAATAATTAATCTTGAACAATATCGAAGTCCATCAAATGTTTTCGAACGAAAAACTTTAAATTCTCAAGAAGGTTTATTTTACCTTTATGGAAGAGGTCCTCATCCAAATCCATAGTATCCTATTATAACGATTTTCTAACACTTTCTGCCAAGGTCACACGTTTTTACAGAGCACCAACATCGCAGAGGCCGCGAATCACGGAACTTACAGACGCGAAAAGCAGCCTTGCATGGCCTACTGTTGCGCGAGGTATAGTGCACTTACAAACAAATGGAAGACATGAAAGTGTTCTCAGCGGATTCGAGTCGGTTGTTTTCGATATTGTTCGGTTGTGTCTTGACGGGGAAAAACTACTTTTACTCGATTTTGAAAATGTGGCAGTGATAAAAATAGCATTTCAGCGGTTCTGGGTGATAATGGAGGCTTGACAGAGTAAACACAATGTTCGATTATACGAAGAACGAGATTTCGTGCACAAAAATTTACCCCATCTCAGATTGAAAACAAATAAAGAATTCATTTTAGCAATATCATGATAAACCTACAGATATATGTATATCTCAGTGCAAATTTTCTTCCTGGACAATAAAATATGCAATGAAGAAATTCCGGAAATATAATAAAATAGAATAGAATATATTTCATTTTCAAAAATCATTGATACAAAAATGAAAGAAAAAAAAACAGGTTAAGGGAAAGTAGGTTAATGGGAGTCAGCGGGTAATGGGAGTCAAATCAGTATGTAATGGGAGTCACCCTTATACATAGAAATACCCTTATATCTACGAAACATCACATGCGAGTAAAGCGTAAACGGTATTCCTACCCCTTCTCTCCCCCCGGCCCCACAGAGCTGCCTGAAAGCGTCACAAGTCAATCAGCTTCTGGGCCATTGAGATATTTGCGTTTTATGTTTTTTTTTTGCCAAGTATGCAACGATTCTGGAAAATCAACGAGATATGGTTCAGATGCACCTCATGAGGACTATGGGATCATGCGATTTGCATATGGGGTTGAACACAGCTGCAGGTTATGTCTGCGATATGTGTTGAATCCGATCAAACCCAGGGTGACCACCATTAGGTACTCGCATTTTGGTATAATGAGAGTCAAATCTGTTTTTTTCTCAACTTTCATTATATCAAAAGTTGACTGCCGAAGGGATTTATAATTATTTCTAATCATATTGTCAGAATGACAATTCTCGGAATATTTCGTAGTTTTTGGTCCTGAAAAATATTCTGTTTTCTTATGTTATAATATATTTGGTTTATCTATGGGAGATGATTGCCTTTCATTGGGGTCCCGTTGCGGTCTTCAAACATCTGAAGTGCCGAAAAATCATCACCTGGAAGGTCGTATCCGGTTTGAAAAACCCTCACGACCAGAGAGCGAGAATTTGTGGATTTTGAATTTGAATATCGAAGGAATTTCGAAAGACAAGTGTGATTGCGTCTCCAAATTAGCTGATGAACATGGTATCGAAAAAAAATCCTCGTGAGAGTGGACAGTTTAAAGTTATTTATTAATTGATTTTTTATAAGTTTAGCGTGTTATGTTGAAAAATTATCAGTTCCCGAATTTCAACAGATTTGGAAAGGGGAAATTGATGGAGCTTTTTCATTTCTTTCAAATTTTGTGACATTTCTGTCATAAATACATATTTATAAACCTCCGAACATTATTTGGCCAAGAAATCTGAATGTTGATGTTTTTTTGAAGTACCAAATGCATTTCTAAAATGCATTTGATTTATTCTGAATAATCGGTTTTTTTTTCTGCTTTTGTCTTTTTTCATTTCAGATTAAGAATTGAGAATCGTTTTGGGAAGAATCTGTCTATCCGAGCCCTTCGACGGATAACATGAAGATGATCACACTGGTGTCTTTCAAGATTTTCCTGATATTTAATATTTTATGTTATTTTTTTTTACTGGGAGACAGGTTTTTTCGGCTGAAGTATTTTCCCCTGGCTGTATAGTATCGTATGATACTAGTGATGATAGTATCGTATGATTCTATAGTATCATACGAAGAATGTTATGATACCCCATTCTTTTTTTACCTCAGCTTAGGTACTCTTTGTTTCAACATTTATTGTATTATTTTAGCTCTCTTTTTCATAAGAATATATATATATATATATATATATATATATATATATATATCATAGTTTATTAGGTAAATGATGTTTTGAGGTGGTTACAATGAAGAGTTTTCTTGTGATTTCTCGCTTAAATGACCCCCATTACCCTATACCTGTTCCAAAGGATTATCTTTGCCATTACAGAAAATAAAAATTTGGTAATTTCATGTTTTTCAGCTCGTTTAAGAAACCTTCATTTAATAAAAACAAAAATTCTCTAACGTTTTCGAATAACACCCTGTATATTTTTTGAAATTTTACCTATTCAACTATGTATCCCACTTTGCGCACCCTTGAGGACTATACATCGGATATCATGAGTAAAGGATAAATTGCTCATTGAAAATTGAAATTCCAAATTGAAAAAATTGGAGTGAACTACAATATTTTGTGTGATCTTGGTTCTGACTTCAATAATAATTGATAATTCATTAACAAGATAAGATACCTAGCCTGCAAGAACTCCGCGGATCTAACACTGCTGGATTCCTTCCTTTGGGGGTATTTGAAAGATTGTGTATACCAGATTCTACATACTACATAATGTAATGTATAAATATCTCGTTCTCGAAAAATACATGACACGTCATTAAGCTGTTTGTGCTTCAAAATTGTAAACATATTTAAAAATCAATAAATTAAATCACAACACATTTCATTACGATGAAAAAAACATGTTGATTTGGAAGATCTAAAAAAATCGGATTTTCAATCGGGATTCATAATGAAATTGTATCCTTATCACTTATACGACTGAAAAAATCACAATCAATAAATTTTTTCTAAGTTAAAAAATTTTTCGGAAAAATTCGAAAACCGCTCGTCATTAAGAGCTGAAAATTGGGGTGAAATATTTTTATGGGATGTCAAATCAACCCCCAAATTCAAATAGAAAAAGCAGCAGGGGCAGATTTTCCATTTAAAATCGGCTAGGCAACATAGGTACATGTGTCTGCATTAAAAAATTTGGGTCTATGGAAAGTGATTTCGACGGTGGGCTAAGCGACTAACTAAACGAAACACATTTATTTTCGTTCTCCTCTTCTGAAGTTCTGTTGATAGGATAAATATTCTCAAGAGTTCATCAAACTCGACAGATAATCTGAATCAAATGAATGACTAACAAATTCATTTAATTTTCAATTTTGTGGTAACTTGTTCCCTCATATTGGTCTCAGAATCTGGAATGTATGCTTTCTTAGGAGATTAATTAATTTTTTGGTTAATTAGTGAGTGTTCTTTGCGACTTCGAACTGTTTGTATTCTTAAGTTGGTTACCGACCCTGTACGATTCCATATAACACAGTTCAGTGATCAGGCGCCTCTCACCAGTAAAAGTTGTTCAATAAGAACTATTAATCTTAATTCAATCTGGAACGTACTTATTATTATTATCAGAAAAACAGGAGCGATAGGCGGCTCCAACGTTTACATGTATTGTGTAATTTCTAGAATGTATTACACATGGGAAAACTTATGCAGAAACGAACGATACTAACAGAAACTAGTGAAATTATTGTAGCCATGGGAGAAATTTGTTTGGTTATTTATGTCGACCGTATGTTTTCGTAACTGCACACCCTTGAGGACTAAAAATCGGATACCATGAGTAAAGGATAAATTGCTCATTCAAAATATTGTTTATATAATGTATTTCTTCATTTCGATATTCCTACTGTTTTTTTTGCGTGGTCTCTTTTATGAAATTAAGTTTTTATTCCTCCAGATAATTACACTCCACAAAAAAATTAACACACATTATGAAAATCTCAAATTTATTCTACAACTGAAGGTGTTCTCAATGATAATTATTTTTATCAGGTACTTTTTGTTTCAACATTTATTGTATTATTTTAGCCCTCTTTTTCATAAGAATATATATATATATATATATATATATATATATATATATATATATATATATATATATATATATATCAGAATTATGCATGCATATGTTATCCACTTTCAACGTTTTTCTTCAATACAGATGTTTTCTCCCAGCAGGAATAAAAAAAGATGATATTTTCAGATTTTGAATGTATTGGCTTCATTCTAAAATCAGTTGTTCTCGATCAATTCTAGTGATCAATAGTTTTCCTTTTTATTTTTATTTATATATTTATTTAATGAGTGACAAGGATTGAGGTTGTTCAAACCTATAAACCCAAAAAAAAATATGTGAATTATTCTAAAAAATTAACAAACGAACGTAAAAAGCTAACAGTAAAAGAGAGCAGTGATCATCGTGAAGAGCGCCAATCGTTTGATTTTCTACACTCGATCGCTATGCAACGCGAAACATGCAAATTGAGCCAAGAGGAATGTGCCCAAGCGGTAGTTTTGCGAGAAGAAGGGTGGACATACACAAGAATCGCAGAAAGGTTTGGAGTTTCCCATACAAGTGTGTCCAGAATGTTGCAGCGATTCAGGGAGACAAGTATGAATGTCCGAAGACCAGGACAGGGTAGACCACGGATAGCAACTGCCATTCATGAACGTTACTTAAGAGTTTCTTCGTTGAGTCAACGGTTTGCAACCGCTCGCCTCCTTCAAAATCAGCTATCAGCTTGAGCAAACTCATGGGGTGCAAGTTAGCACTCAGACAATAAGAAATCGCCTCAGAGAATATAATATAAGGCCTCGTGTCGCGGCAAGAGGCCCGGCTCTTACCCCAGTCCATCGAAGGGCACGTTTGGATTTTGCGAGAGAGCATATCCATTAGGAAGATTCCGATTGGGAAAGAGTTCTCTTCACAGATGAGTCTAGATTCTGCCTCTACCATTGTGATCGACGTTCCCTTGTATGCAGACGTCCACATGAAAGATATGCTCAGAGTAATTTCCTGAATACTACTGGTTTCGGGGGAGGATCGATTATGGTATGGGGTGGAATATCTTTGACTGCTCGCACAGACCTAGTGGTCGTTAATAATGGAGCTATGAATGCTGATAAGTATATAAGGAACATTCTTGAAGAGCATGTAGTGCCATTTGACCCATACATTGGTGAAAATTTCATTTTTATGGACGATAATGCCAGACCCTATCGTGCGCGCATCGTTCAGGAGTACCTTGAAAAGGTGGAAGTCTCTCGAATGGAATGGCCAGCAAGAAGTCCCGATCTCAATCCGATTGAGCAGGTTTGGGACAACCTCAATAGAAGGCTGAGAAGTTCAGAAAATCATCCAGCTACTCTTAATGATTTAGGAATCCAACTCGGAGAAATCTGGGAAGGATTAGATCAGAACATTTTAAGATCACTCATTTTGAGTATGAACCGTCGTTGCCGAGCTGTAATTAACGCAAGGGTTTGGAAATACCAAGTATTAAATCACTTATCAGCATTTCAGTATTTTGAAAATTGTTCATATTTCTCTTCTTTCACATAAGATGAATTTTTCTTCCATTCAATGTGTCTTGTTTCGTTCAGAACCTTCCCGTGAGAACATAAAAAATTAGTTATAAAGTCAATGTAGAGTTAACTTTCATTAAAATTAAGATTTTCAGAATGTGCGTTAATGTTTTTGCGCAGTGTATATACAGCTTCTTTCATAGGTATAGTTTGCATTATTTACTTTTTACGTCAGGACGGACACACCTGAGTACCAGATTTTGTTGTACTTTCCATCCCCCCATTCAGGGTATACAAAGATACAAAAACAATAGATACTATTGTCTATAATAATTCAACTTGGCATAATCTGAAATTTTCACGATCTTGAATATGTTCATGAATTTTACAATTTTCTCTGACGGAGGTGTCTAGTAAAGACTCCATAACGTTACAAAGTTTAATAGTTCGAAATGTTCTTTTCTATTTAATTATTATCGAAACGTTTTGTTGACCCTACACAAATGATTGCACAAATAAGGTCCTTCTTCTATTACATATTCAAAATTTTTTCTGAATGATTTTTTTATAGAGATTGGAATAGAAAATTCTGAAGATCATCTAAAAAAATTCGGAATACTTATTCCATTCGATGTAGTTGTTCGGAAAAGTTTTCGACGTAGGACATAGTTGATATTGTATCAACAAATATCTAATGAAAATCCCAAAATCAGCATAGGGACAAAAACAAATGTGAATGTTCAGCGTTTCATAAATACTTTTCATAAGAATTATTTGTTCTGTAATTTTTTAGAATTATTTCATGCTATTTTCGAAGCATGATTCACGACATCGATATTTTTTCGACATCAACTAGGATGTTCTATATCGATAGTGTTGGGTAGTACAGTTTCAAAATTTATCTTGTAAGGGAGCCTCACTTTTGTACTTAAGCGGTACAGCGTACCACTTCCCATGAGGTGGGGCATTCCGGGCGTTCATGACGCGATAGACAGTCGAGACAAAATTTGTCCTACTACATCATAGTACCGGGGGTGGGGGAAAGTATTGGCGCCAATGAATTCAATATCATTCTGATTCAATGGATTGTCTTCATTGACAGGTAAAGACATTCCATTTCAATGAATTGTCTCTATTCACACAACGCTATTCCACTATTTTTGAAACATAGATGAATTCAAAATAGTAATCATCGAAATGAATACCATTTTCAATTCCCAGGCTCGATGTGCCTTCGTAAAGGCAAAGAATTTTCTTTTTCTTAAAAACATCACGCTATTCCACTAAGCTAATCCAATATCTCAGTGAAATGGCTTATCAATTGGTTGCGTGTACTGGATTGTCCCCACGAATGGATCAAGACAATCCATTGGCTCTATTCACACGATGCCATACCACTAGACTATCGGATTGTCTCAATGGAATGGCTTGTCAATTGTCCCCTTGTATATGCTCCATAACTCCAGGGCTCGTGTCCAGGCGACCCTAGCTAGGCCAGGAGAGCCTAGGAATTGATAGAAGATCGAGATACCATAGTCCAGTCACTTTGGGGCAGATCTCGGAATTTTTTGCAATTATCTCCGTTTCTATGGTTTCAATCACTTGAAAGGCTATTATGAAAATAAAATATAAATAAATTTGCCACCACTTTTGTCTCAACTATTTTTCTGTACGCTCAACCCTTTTCGAGATAGAGGGCGGAGAGCACACAGCGCTCACACATACATACTGTAATACAAGGTGAATCTCGGTGAATAATACCTTGTATACAGTTAATAAATTATTAATACATTGTCCAGAAAGGGTGTATACACAATAAAAACAAATCATAAGAATTTTGTTTGTATTAAAGTGTAGACAATGTTTTGGAAAATTCAGTGGCAAAGATTAGGTATATTAGCCAAATGTTAACCCACGAGCTCAAGGTCATACTTGATTTGTCTCCCCGACACCTATATGTTAGGAAATGTAGCCTGCTGGAAGCCATCATAATATCCCTCAAGAGGAACCTCCTGGGATTTTGATCCCCTATCAAATTGATAACAATTGATTGTTGTGGACAAAAATCATGGAACGTTTTCGAAGACGATGAATTCCATGTTTTTGTTTACCCAAAACGAAGTTATAAATTCATAAACTACCCCATACTTATCGGCATTCTGTTCATTCGCTATCAGCGAATGAACAGCGTTTTATGACCATTTTTTTTGATGGAGGTGGAGGTTTCTTCATGCGACAAGTGGGACTACTCTCATATTTCAATAATTAATGTCCATTCTCCAATCAGAATATTTTTTCCGAGAAGGCAAAAATATAGAATCTTTTCATTAGTATTTTTATTCTAGAGAAAGATGTATTCGAATTCGAAACAGTCGAAACCAAGTTGAAAGTGTATTCAGAGAGTACTATTAGTTTTTAGTGTCTTTGTTATCTAGGGTAAGTTCTTTAATTATTTACGTAGCTGATTTTCTCGTTCGGTGCCTCTCAATGTGAAGTTTCAACTATTCAGATTGTAGATTATTGATTTGAGTTTAAAAAATTCCAAAACGTGGCAGTCTCTGGGGTCTGCGGATAAAAGTGAAATTAAAGTAACTCGTGAATTCTATCGTAGAGCGTCGACCTATTAGATTATTATTTCCGAATAATTTTTGATTTGTAAGGAAGTATAAATGACGAATTTGAACTTCCTTGATCCCTGATCATAAACACTTTTTGGTGAACAAAAATTAATTCAAAAATGATAACTGACCTAGTTCGACGATTTCACTTCTGATATCGGCAGTCCCGGAAGACTGTTTTTGTTTTTTTTTTGTTGAGAGTCAATGTTACTTATGTTTCTACATATATTTCATATATTTTTATGATATGATGAATTCACCTTTGGAAAATATGGATATTCTAAAATTTTTCCAAAGGAGATCGAATGCCGATGAAGATCGCTATAAGACACCCAAAAAATAAACCCTTATACATCAATGCAGACCCATTCCTCGTGTTCTGATAAAGAAACAATAAAAAAAAAAAATATACGAATTAACATCCTATTGAATTTCTTGAGACTAACAGAAGGCTGGTTCTCAGTTCAGAATAAATTATGCCTACTCGTGGTATTACGATTCAGGTATTTTATCTTTAGAATTATTATTATTATTACTTTTGTGGGTGTTATGTCTTTTTTATTAAATTTTTTAATAATTTATGAATTTTGATATTATATTTACGTTATTTCGAATAATCTCTGAGTTTCTAGTTTTGAATTCATGGTCTGTTTCATTTAATCTATATTTTATATTTCATTATTTTTCATATATGGATTTTATGAATATCATTCTATCGAACGCATATGTATATTTGTTTTCATGTCGTTATTAATCATTGATTTATCTTTAGTTATCAGCAATAATAAAATTTATTCTATTCCTTTCTCCATATAATTTATCTTTCATTTTCCTGTTAATTTTTGAAACATAGATGAATTCAAAATAGTAATAATCGAAATGAATACCATTTTCAATTCCCAGGCTCAGAGATCTTTTATCATGAGGTTGGAGAAATGATATTAGATTTTGTCACTGTGATGAGAGATATACCGGTTTCGGCCTTGTTGGGCCTCATCAGTATCCCGTACATCCCAGGACAAAATCTTCATAAAAAAATTCGAAATTTGAAGCAATTGGTTGTGACGTAATGAGTAAAATATTACAGTACTAAGGTGGTGACATCCAATTGCGTCAATATGAAGTTTCACATCTCCAATCAAATGCAAAAAAAGAAATCTGTACTTCCTCTTTCACTGAATGAGATTTTAGCAGTGGCTCTATTCAGGGCCCGCTTGTTAGTTTCTCAAAGTGATGGAAAACGCTCAATTCTTTTTGTGACTGTTAAGCCAGATGTTTTTAAGAAAAAAAAATTCTTTGCCTTTACGAAGGCCACATCGAGAACATTTTTGAAACATAGGTGAATTCAAAATAGTAATAATCTAAATGAATATCATTTTCAATTCCCAGGCTCAGAGATCTTTTATCATGAGGTTGGAGAAATGATATTGATTTTGTCACTGAGATGGGAGATATACCAGTTTCGGCCTTGTTGGACCTCATCAGTATCCGTTGATGTTAAAAAAAGTTAAGGTGGAAAACTTGATTATTATTAACAAATTCTGCGGGTGCTCATTCATAAATATATAAAAAGAAATAGAAAGAAATGGAATACTGATGTCGCATGCGCCTTATCGTTTTTCGACAAAGTTTTTTTGCGTTTTTGCTCCCCCTGAGAAAAAATCTGTGGGCGCCCATGAACCTAACCTGTTCAGATATATATTCTATTTGGCAAATATATCTGTTTACACCTTCTGATTTTAAATGTCGTATACTACAAATGCAAAACTATTGATAACTAAATCAAAATGGAAGAAAAATCCACCCTCAAACGAATCATAAATCAAAAAAAACAAACCGGCATCTTTGAATTTGACCTTTCACAGCTGTGGGTGCATAAACCCACAGAACATTAAAATATAAAGCCGCACAAATTCGACAAAACCTACTCTATAACCTCTGATCTGATGCTCCGGCTCCGTACATCAAAAACAAACCGAGACTTTGACGTGGAGCGCGCTCAGAGCATATTGATGTTCAACTCGGACGGTCCTTGCTTTGTCAAGAACTGAAATCTTTTGAAAATTTTGATGTAATAAAATCAAATATCCATACTTATTAATGTATGAAAAGCGAATGGCGAATTGCATCATAAAAGGTCCAATTCAAATTACTAAAGAAAAATTTCAATGCTAATAGAGTAGGGTCAAAAACACAAGAAAAACCCACAGATTGTGCAGGTACATTAGTTTTCTGTGTAGCAGGTCCTAACCTCTAAAAACCAAACAAATAAAAAATTCCTTTTACAAATTTCATACTCAACTGTGAAAGTGAAAAGGCATTTAAGAACGGTAAAATTGATGTAAAAGCCAAAAGGTGCTCGACGGAATAAATCGAAAATAAAAGTTACAAAGATTTACTTTGGATTGTAAAACGACATTCAAAGCTTCCGAGATTTGAAGTTGACATGATGTATTTCCCGCGCAGTCCTTGTGTCAATTTAAGTTGCAGTGTTTAACTTGCATCCAGTGTTTTTATCATGTACTTTTACTTTGAACCATTTGTGAATTAGTGCTCAGTTGTTTTTATTGTCATATTATAGAAATATTGAAGTTCTAAGGAATGTTGTCGGTGTTAGAGTTTTGAAATTATTCATTTACTAATGTGTATCAGGATTGGAAACAATATTTAGAAAATGACTTCTGAAAAGAATAATCATAATGAGATAGATGAATTACTATCAAAAATCGAAGAAAATTTGATTTCTGAGGAGAGTGACAACATAACAGAAGCTTCACACAATTTCAAGATTTTGCTGCAAGACTATAATGAAAGCATTCCTAGCAAAGTGTTCAAATGGACAAAAAAAGTTAACAATGAATCTATAAGAGCTCTATTAATTGAAAAACTGCAGCTACAAATCAAAAGAGTATTCAAGAATGCCCCATCAAAACTTATTACAATTATTCCTGTTAATGGAACAGATGTTGATCGTGAATACGTTAGTATCTTGAAACCAATTAATAGTGTTTGTTTTCATTCAAATTCATTCTAGGTTGTCCAGTCACTAATGGAAGCAGTTGATTCTCTGCCTGAAGAAACTGTTAAGGAGTTAATGTGCTATGCAGTTATTCCGGCAATGTTCAATATTGTCTACCAAAATAAAGAAGCTCATGACGTCCTGATTGATTTTGGTTTTCAACTTATTGTAAAGATTCCAATAACAAAATTAAATGCTGCAGAAGTGAAACTATTTACAATTCAGTTAATTGACCAGTAAGTAAACCCAGAATACATTTTGTGAGTTTTTTGTACATTATTTAATTTCAGCTATATCAAAGTTTTGGAAAAATGGAGGGAAGAAAACTTTAGTCGGTGGCATGAGTTATGGATATTTTTAGTGAGATTTTCTGCCAAACACCTCCACACAGCAATGGATTTAGCTAACAAGTTGCTGAGAGTTGTTGAATTTGCATTCAGAAACCCTTCTTATGAACAGAGACTCAAGGGTTATGAATGCTGGAAAGTAAATATGCAAATCAATTTGAAATATGTTATTATTAATTCTCTCATTTTTATTTAGGAGTTAATCGATAATGCTAGTTTAGATATGAAGCATATGTGTAGCAGTAAGCAAATAAGACTTCTTATCACACCTCTACGAGCTAAGTTTTCAAAAATGGAAGTTGTTATTTGCAAAAGATTTGAAGTTTTTCTTTATCTTCTTGAGAAACTACAAACCAACTCAGTATTATGTTTGAATGAATTTTTGGAATTTTGTTTTGGTGTTTCAAACACAAACTGTTCATCTAAGAATGGACAGGGAAAGTTGGTACCAAATTTATGGCTCAGAAGTATACAGGTTTTCCTAGCAATTATAGGTCAGTAGACTCTTTGTTTTACTTTTAAATTTAACTCAATACAATTTCTTTATAGGTGATCAGTCACATATCACAGCTGAATTAAAACGGACATTATTTGAGAGAGCAATAATTGATGAAACTAATTTGAATCAGTTTGACCAAGTAGTTGTATGTTCAGTGATTGAAAGCTCCACAATATTGAAAATCATATCAATCAACACTTCAGAGAAGATTAATGTAAGTATATTCCTTCCTAAACAGATGTAGGGGTTTCACAAATCATATTTGCTTCATCTTCATAGTATGTTTGTATTCAGGATTTTATAGTTAGAAATTTTGTATTACATTGAGAGAGTAAAGAACTCATGTCTAAGCTTGGTTTGTTCTCACTTATGAAAAATTTTTATTTATAGATCTTGAAGTGTTTGTGGAAGGCATTATTTGTAATACTAGCTAAATCATCAAAGGAACTTCAGGAAAAATGTTTCATAACAATATCCAATTCTCTGACTGTTTTATTTAAGGTAAGAAAGTGATATATAGGTCTGGAATAAAATAATGGAAACATATGAATCTCAATGTTGAATTCGAATGAGCTCCAAGTCTATTAGAACAGTGAAATAATCGAAACCTCATTGCGATTCGACAACAAATAAGGGACTAGACTGTTGGAGTGGCAAATCTCGGCAGGAGCGATACGCCATACTTGGTCATACCCGGCTGGCAGGCATCGAGAATCGGGATACTAACTGGGCCCGAATCTCCAAATTCCCCGAATCAAGCCGAGCGACCAGCCTCAACTCGGACTTACAACTCGCGGCAGAGATCCCCAAGATTTACTATTCCAACAGTCCAGAACCTTATTTGTTATTGAATCAGAATGAGGTTTCGATTCCACTGTTCTGATAGTCTCAGAGCTTATTCAAATTTGACATTGAGATTCGTATGTTTCCATTTTTTTTATTCCAGATCTGTATAATCTAAAACTGAAAACTTTGTGTTATATTGAAAAATTTTTTTTTTAGGATTTCAATGAGGATATTACATATTCATGTTTAATGAATGCATTTTCACAATTATCTGACATGGGAATAGATTATAGTCTGTATAGTAGTTGTATCAAGGTACTAATAGACCATTTCATTATTTTCTTGGATGAAAGAATTATTTCTGAAGAAGGGTGAGTAGAAGATTGTAAATGTCTCAAAATAAATCACACAGTGAACCAAATGTTTAAAACGTCATTGTCCATCAATGTTCTAATGAATTGTTCCTAATAATATCATTCACAGGTGCGATGAATTCGAGGAATCCTTCATGAAACTTTCAAAAGAAAAACATGTGTTTGATTTATTAACTGATAAACTGAAAAAGATAGATCCTTCCAAAAATGAGGCTATTAGTTATCGTCTTTGGAAAAATCTTGGACTATCAACAGTGAAAGAATTTCAGCATGAGTCACAATCCATAGTTGATATTCTTCTGTGGCCTATTGTTCATCTGAATAAGTATGCAAATGTTTCTCATGTAAGTTATAAAAACAGTTGTTTGATGCATTGGAATATCTATGCATTCATTTATTAATTTATCAATCATTCCAGAATGTTTGCTTGAAATGGGTAGAATTTTTCTCACAATCTTCAGAATCAGACAAAAAAATTGTCTTAAACGAAATCAATAAAACATTCAAATCAAACCCTTTGCTGAGCTCCAACATTTCAACTGTTATTTCAACACTAGAGAAAAATGACTTGAGCTTAGAGGACGCCATAGGTAAGTTACTCAGTATTTTTTTATTTTTTCTATTGATAATATGTTTTTTTTCCCTAGTGGAACCACTACTGAAACTTACAGCAAGTATTATGTCGTTGCCTCTCCTCTCTCAAGAAACAGCAGAAAAATTGTTCCCATTGATCTTGAAGTGTACCAAGATGGTTATAGCAAAAGAAAATGTTGATTTGGGTACCGTTGAAAATATTTGTCAGTGTCTTCAGAAAATTCCTGAGAATCAGAAGGTTTGTTCCACAAAAAATAATCAAATAGTTCCGAAAAACATCTGCTTCCATTTAAATCAAGTTCTGCGAAAAGTAGACATCTACAAAATAGCAGTATAAAAAAAATAGAATTCGAATTTTATCCTTTTTAGTGTATTCGGTTAAGCGTGACTAATAATTATTCATTTATTTTCTTTCGAACAGTAATTGATGCATCTATCTTTTGTTGAAAGCAAATTTAGTGATTATTTTTTTTATTGAATTCTGGTATAGATTTCAGATAATTTTTTTTTCTGATAAGCACACTAAAGAATTAACCGATCTTTTGATATTTTTCAAAATGTATTTACTTTTTACAATGATGAAAAATCTTTCTCTAATTCTACAGTGGTCATTGGCACCTTTTGAATTCTGCAGGAATTTTTTGTAATTTGGTGAAAATCTCCTTGAAGGTCAATTAAAAAAAAAACCAAAGGAGTAATCATGATGAAAAATTGGAATTTTAAATGGCAAGCTCGTTCTAAGTCGGTTATTTTCTATCATTGAGTTGGACTCTATCGTTTTAAAATACTCATTCGGAAAAAAACGATCGTACAATTATATTTTTTCAAATTAATTTGTATGGTTTAAGCAATTCAATATTCTGCCACATATATCATGACATTACAAACTTAGTTGTCGATCTGTCTGAAAATTGTCCTTCAATTTTCTCTTCTTTTTATAACGTGCACAGTTTTGGCGTCATTCAAAATATCGAATTTTTATAAACTGCTTTTACATAATATGACTGAAATAAAATATCAAGACTGTTTGTAATTTCAAGAGAACGTCGAAGTTTTATCTGCCTTGATTTCAAAAAGTCGGCATTTTCTATCTCTTCAGAATGATTTTCCTGATATACTGCAAGAATACAGTCCAATGAATCATTTTGAGTTTTTTTACGTTTTTTGAAAATTATTGCTTACTCTAAATAGCCCTTCAGAAATTTATCTATTTTGGCTGTATAATTAATAGGACCTTGAAAATCTACTAGATTTTCTGAAGTTTTACTTTTGTCGTGACCTTGATATGTACCACATAACAAAATGACAATATTTATCATTTCAATGGTTGTAAGGTATTTATATACTCATGACATAGGTGGCGTTATTTTTTAGAGCATTCTTGGATAGTATGCTGAGAATTCACCATGTTTTTTTTTGCGAATAGTATCATGTTGATATTGATACTGAAGCAGATTTTTTTTTATATTTTAAAAGCAGGTGCTTGTCCTTGTTTGCGTGTATACTGAGATTTAATTTGTTTTATCTCATTCTCAATTTCCTTATTAGTTTAATTTCTATTTCATCAAGAGAATTCTTTGACAGACCTGAAATTTTAAATAATTTTTTTACTTTCATATTTCAGAATTCTACTTCTCTAGAGACAATAGAAAATCTTATTAGAAAGATAGTGCCATATACTGATAGTAACATAAGTAACAATCTGAAGATTTTTATGAACCTGTTCTCTGGCACTAAATTGCAAAAGAAAGCATCTAGAATAGCTACTCTTCTGAGTCCAGAAGTGAACAGTACTCCTACCAGTAATGTTAAAAGATCCATCAGAATGGCTCAGATGGTTTTTGAAAAGGACGGCCCCACACCTAACAAGGAGAAAGTTGATGCTTTGCAATTATTTGGGAAAGACGTAGAAACACTCACTCCATTGAAAGTCAAAGGAAGTCTTCTTCAAAACACTTCATGCACAAGTAGTGGGAGTAGTCGATCAAAAAGAATGATTAATTCTGTGAAGAAATCACACTTACCAGATCCACCTATAATTGATGATCAAACTTGTGAATTTGCGGTTATTGATACAGAAGTTAAATTACAAAAAGATTTATTGACTGATCATCAAAAAGAAAAATTGAAGAGGAGAAGAGAAGATATTCCAGCTTTATACCAAGATTTATCACAGAGTCAAACACAAAGTTCATTGAGTACAGATACTCAGAGTAATAACTTAGCTACTGTTATAAATAGAATTGAAAATGAGGAAAAAGTTATAAAACCCTCAGAAGAAATGTTAACCCCAATACAATGTGAAAAGCTAGAACCTGCTGTTGAGGAAAGGATGACTCCTAAAATTGAAGAAAGCCTAAAAAAACTTGAAGGATCTGATTCAAATATTGATAGCAATGACGAGACTGGGGCAAAAAAAAAGCAGAAGGTGTATGCCAAAAAGTGAAAGAGAATTGATGAGGATACAAATGGACATAGTAGGAGGAAATAGTTTTATACAAAACCTTCCCTCTAAAAGACCAAGGAGAACAATTGAGAAACTAATTACTCCCAAAAAGTCGAGAAAATCTGAGTCAGAGACCCAAATTAATGACAAAAATCAAAACTCTCTTGGTTCATCTGAATCAAGCATGAATTCCACCAAGAAAGACGGAGGTGATGCAACTGAAACTAAGAAAGCAGATGTTCCTCCTTCTGAATATAACAAATCTCAAGCAGAAGAAATGGAGGTTGAACCTGTGGTTATTTTAAAAACTATTCCAGAAATCAGTTCTTCATTGAGCATTGATCCAGAAACAACTCCCAATAGAAGAAAAAATAAACTAATGAAACCAATAAAAAATTTCGGTTCACCATCCTCTGGAAAAAAAACTGATAAACTTGATAGGAAAACAACCCCAAATACAAAGAAAAAAGAGAGAGAAGTCCAGATATCCAAGTCTAGTAAAAAACCAAAAACACCCTCAAAATCAGAATTATCAGAATCCCAACAGAGTGAGGTTTTGTTTGAGTCAGAAGAAATGCATGACTCAATAGAAAAAAATCGAGTTGTTGGTAAAAAAATTAAAGATAAACCTAAGAAGAATATAAGGACAAGTTATGGGGAAAAAGGAAATGATATAAGTGACATTAAGAGTGAAGACATTCAAATAGGAAAAGATGAAGTGGCTAAACCAAAAAAATCCCCAAAAGAATTGATGAAGAAAAACAAAGAAAAGGTGAGAACCATACAAAGTCAATTGAAATTGGCAAATCTCAGTAATCTTGAAGTATCCTCTGAAAAAAATAAACCTAAAAATGCAAAGTTGATATTCATCAGAGAACTTACAAATTCAAGAAACTCACAAGATACTAAGGTTTCTCCTGCTGGATTGAAACGAAATAAGGATAATAAGTCTAAAAATATTGCATACACGATTGAGACACCAGCTACTTCTGTGAAGCTATCCTCTCTAGTGAATATTGATCAGGTGGAATCTTCATGCTGTGAGTCCTCTAACTTAATAGATTATGTAAATACAGAAAAATTAGCACCTAAGACGAAGAGGAAGAGGTCAAGTAGTGGAAATGAAAATAAATCAAGTTCCAAAACATCTTCTGTAGAATCTGATACTAAAAGTGATATTTGTAATTTCAAACAAAATGAAGATGGTAAAGATGTTGAAAACATCGAACAGAGTAAAGATGAAGTTGGTGAAGTTGGACTAACTATAGATGAGGCAAAAAATATTGATATTATAGAAAGAGTAGATCCCTCTATTGACAAGACCGATATTGAAAAAAAAAGTAGAAAATCTAGTAGAGAAGATAATCCTTCATCAGAGCCATCGATGTTTTCTCCAGACAGTCCTTCTAGAAGTACTAGAAGCAGAATGAATTCACCCATGAGTTTGACTACTGATTCTCCAGAAAAAAAAGTTTCTCAAGGAGTTAGGACTTTATTCAAAGATTCTGAAGATATAATCGAAAGTTCACAAGGGTCTTTCATTGAAAACTCTTCCATATCCTTTGGAAACTTGTCTAGATCAAGAATAAAGCAATCACCAAATGTTCTAGAGAAATCTGCAGAGTTTGGGATGGCCAAGTCTACTATAGAAGTAAAAATTCAGAGTGCCTCTCCTGCACAAGATCATAATATTGAAGAATCTCCAAATGGGAAAACTGAAAAACCCATTTCACAAGCAACAACCTTGACCTGCGAATCTAATTATGAAGCTCAGCCTCCTGTGGTGCAAGTGGAAACACAAGAAAAGCAGGAACTTTCTGACTCCGAGAAACTCCTAAGTATGGCTGATACAGTATCCATTCCATCTTCCATCTCAGACAAGGTTATTCATAAAGAAAGTAATCCAGAACATGATATAGCAAATAGTCATTGTGAAAAGAGTGATGAAGAATTAGAAGAAAAAACAATTGAGCCCATAGAAAATTTGGCTATCAATAACGATTGCTGTTCTGTTTCAAATCAAATTTTAGTTGAAGCCGTAGGTACTCCCCAAAAGCAAAGTGATAATCTTCCAGGATCCCCGGTGAGCCAGGCGACTCCAACATTCAAGAAAGAACTTCTTGACAATACTTTGGATATTTCCCCCATAGGTTCTCAAAGTACAGATTCTGATGATCATATGGCCAAAGATATTTTAGAGGCTCTTGATGCTGCAATTGGAGAAACTGGAACTTCTAAGGAAACTGAACAGGTTGCTTCAAATTCCAGATCTGCAGAAGATAATAGACCTTCTATTTTTGCATTATCATCAAATGGGCGTTCCAATAAATTATTAAATATGGTGAATGTTGAATCACCTGTAAGTTCTACAAAAAAAAGTTGTAAACGGAAACTTGCTAGTCCAGGTCTCAGAAAAACTCGATATGAGAAATTATTCTCCTTATATCGTAACCAATATAATGGGGATACAGTTAACAGGGAGGATGGTGTATTGGCGTCTACTGAAAATACGGATAATATCCTAACTTTTTCAAGGGAAGTTCCAAGTCCTTTAGCTGTACCTTCTAGCAGTATTTTGAAGAGAAAATTGGCTGATACAGATGATAGTTATTCACCCTGTCCCAAAGTGAGTAAAGTGTGTTTTGTTGATTATATTCAGGATAGTAAAAACGATCAACTAAGGGCCGACTTATTCACCTTCTCTGTAAGGTATGTGTTAACTACTTGCTCTTTAAATTTACAGATAACCTGTAAGTGATTTAGGGTATATTCATGCTCATTCATCCTTTCGGTAGCTTTTGAAGAGATACAAGAGGGTGAATGCTTTTTACCTGTTAGTAATAGTTGATGACAAATATAAGCTTATATAAAAAGATCTTGTGAGAGGGAGAAGGCTACTATACATGATAATTTCTGTCAGTGACAAGGAAAGCTGTTAGCGAAAGTCGCAGGGCACAAATGGTTGTATTTCATTCAGTTATGAGTATTCTCTTCTCTTTCTGACCTAACCTACAAATTGAGCTACTGCTGACTGCCGTAGAAAACCTCCAAAGTCAAAGTAGGTATACAAACAAAACTATGAGGTTAGGATCCCTCTAGTAGAGGTTTACTGACAGGTCGGAGTGACAACTTCGATCTACTGGGAGGTGAATATATGTTTAACAACGACGTTCCTTTTGGTAAGGCTACTGAATAGTTTACCGACAAGTGAATAAACCAGCCCTAAGTTTATAATTATTATTTTTATATATGATTTCTGTTTTTGAAATATACTTCTGAACTAACATAATTATTATTTTAGAGAAAACGTGTAAACTTCAGCTATCCTCACATCACATCCACTAAACTGTTCATCAGACACAAGGATGAACTAAATACCCATTATAAACCTATGTTTGCCGCAAATCTCTTTGAAGATGATCCCCAAGAGGATAGTGAGGAAGAAGACCCCTTTGCAGATCCTGAATCATATGGACAAGTTTGTTCTGAGGAGAGTATGGATATCACCAATTCTCTTGCACTTTGTAGTAATAAACCTATTGAACCACGATTGATTAATTGTGATGGTAAGATTTTTCGATACACCTTCATTATTTTATTGAAAATTATCCCAAAAATGATTTTAGTACTTTTTCTTCATTTGAAAATCAATTATAAGATAATTTTATCCGACAGATAATCTGGACTGTTTGTGGAAACGTCTCTCAAGCCCAGTGTATTGTGATAAACTGAAAGAAATACTAAAGAGCAAGAATATAGAAACTATAGGAGATCTAGCTAGTTTAAATGAAATTGAAATTAATAGATTACCATTTAAAGACCCCAAAGTGAAGACTGTTAGAAAAGCCTTGTTGCATTACTTCCATAATGTATTCAGTGCATCAAAGGATAAAGAACAGAATATCAATCTTGAAAATTCTTCATCCAGTTCAGGAGAAGAAAAAGACCAGAAAGTAGAAATAGAAATGGGTAACAAAGAACAACATGTTGAAGAAGATATAAATATGGAAACTATAGAAAATCATGGTATTATTCAGCCTGAAAACCTTTCAAGCGAGTTCAGGACAATTATGACTAAAATCAAGGATAAGGTCAGTTTCAATTTTTTTTTTCAATATTGTACTTGATGATGACATTTTCTTTCATTTTATATTCTAGGGCTCTTCTCTTGAGGAATTTGGAGATATATTCATAGATCTGGTGGATGAGTCAGATGTAATAAACTTGCTGGAATCTGTTTATAATACTAATTTCAGAAAATTCTTTGGAAAACCCCACTGGAGATATTTAGTGGAAAATATAGTGAAAGCAGGTGGTACTTCAGAATTGTTTGATATAATTTCTGATCTTGCAGAAAATAATAAAGTATTTGCTGATCAATTAGAACATATAGTACAGGTCAGGATAGATCAAGATCCGCTCAAAAATATATTGAAGAAAAAGACACTAGTTCAAGTTGGTGCTGCACTCCAAGACTGTATTGAAGAAGGAGAGTTTTCAAGGGATAATGTTTTGCAAACATGCCTCATGCCTTTGATTAAAAGCCCCAGTGATATTAGAAATTACTTCAATAGTTTGACCATAGTACAAATACATGACTTATTCATTGAGAGGGTTCAACCTTCAGATTTGAATTTCTTTTTGGACCAAATAAAGGATCATTATGGAAATTATACAATAGCACAGTGTGCAAACAAACAGGATGTGCTTAAGATTTGTTCAAAGGAAGATCTAGCAACTTCCCTCATTGCAAAAGAAAATGAAGTTGGGGCAGTCAAACATTTGATTTCTCATATAAGTGATAAAAACAAACTATTAGAATTGTATAACTACATAGGGAATTTATTACCATTCAAGAGTCGTATTGATTCCCACATTGACCTTTTAAGAAGTATTCCCTTTGATGAGAAAGTGGAGTAGATCAGTGAGTTGTGTTCATAATAAGTTTTATCAGATAAAAGACTGCTACTTTAGTTTGTATATATAAGGCGGTATTTATCCCAATACAAATAAAATTATATAAATATTTATTTTTTTTCATATTTTTGGTTTTCCAAGAGCCTTACACTTAAATAAATAATTGAGTTAATATGAAGTCCAAAAAAATTTAACTATAGATAGTTTTTTATCAGAACAGTGATATAATCAAGATAGAGATTAGGCGAAAAGCTTATTCGAGATTTCTCGGAATTGAAGTAGAGCTTCTTCCAATTCAAATATTACTGAATTGAAATCAGTAGACTAATTTATTACACTTGTATTATCAGCATATATCCCATACTCAATTTGGGAAATGGTAGAAATTAATGCAGTAGGAAGATCGTTAATATAAAGAACGAACAGGAGTGGACCTTCAACACTTCCTTGGGGTACACCTCAGAATGGATAGTTCAATCGACTTAAACATGGTATTTTCAGTTGTGATTTTCTTTCTTTGCTTCCTGTCAGTAAGATAACTCCATAATAATTTCAACTGATCGATCCTGAAAATCTCAAGTTTAACCAGCAACATGATAAATTGTGTGCCTTTCAACAGTCAAGTAACATCGCAAGAAAATTTTTACCCCTTTCAAAAGCATGATCAGTGGTGTTCAGCAGAGAGTAAATAGCTGCCTTTGTACACTATCTCAGCTTTTATTGAAGATAGAGACATGCGGTTTTCGCGACCCTGTATCACTTTTCTGTAAAACTTTTAAGCCACAAACAGAAATATTCCAACTACTTTTGTTCATGAAATGCGGGGTGAAAACGAAAATGTTCACTTTTGGAGATGTTATTATTTCTCAGGCCCTGTATAAAATAGAAAAAAATGAACACTGCTTGTAATAGATATATTTACTAAGCAGTGGCTCGTTTGAAAATTGTTCTTAGAGAACTGTTTTTAAGATTGGGCAAAAACTTGATATTTTTTAAATCTCCAAAGTGAACATTTTCGTTTTCACGAACAAAAGTAGTTGGAATATTTCTGTTTGTGGCTTCAAAAATGAGATACAAGGTCGCGAAAACCTAACCTCCATCCTTAATAATACCTACAACAGTGTAGTCTCAACCAAAATGTGACCAGAACACAGTGTACTTTTATTTTTCAAGAAATCATGTTGGTGGCAAGCCAAAACTTCAAATATAGTGAGGAAAGAGAGGAGACTGGTAGACAAGAGTTTCCCAAAAATTTTTTAAGACGTCAATATATTTATTCAGTTGCTATAACATGGTTAATAGAATATTTTACGGCATCATCCCCATTTACAAATTAAATATAACAAAGCAATGAAAATAACAACATATCTTTATTTATTTCTGGAATACAATTAATACATCAGGTTTTTGCTTCGTTTTATAGAATTTCATTTGTCAATCAAGGAAAAAAATCGCTGACAGCTATAGTTTTCCATTAGTTATACAGGCTAGTTCTGAAGTAATTTGATTTGCTGGAGGTAGGAAGCCAGAGTCAAAAACATGGGAAATGGATCGAGCGAGGCGTTAATTTTTTAATTTGCTTCATAAGCAAGAAGTTAATTTTTTTGTTTCAAAATTAGTGCAAATCCAATTTATTGAACCTGATTTTAATTTCATGTTTGAGGTATCTGAATACCACAACCCATCAGTAGAGGCTTTCGAAATAATAACTCGTTTTAAGGAAAATATTTTTAATTGATCTCAGTAAAAATATTTTACAAAAGTATTCCAATCATTATTTACAACTTAATCACTAAGACAATAAATGTGAAGAAATTGAGCATTAAATTGCAGGGGGGAAATTTCAACCATCTTTTGTGAACCCCCTGATAATCAGTCATCACCCTACACTTATTTTTAATCAGAAGACTCAATTTGAAACCCTTTGTCATTTTGAAATATCACACTTATACCTACACTATACATAACTCGAAATATGTTTATTTTCACAAGAATCTTCTTTCCCAATAGTATCTAAATTTTCATCATATTCTTTTCTATTTTGGTCCTTTGAAGTCGCAGTGAGACATATATGAATCACCTACTTTCTCAATTAATGTCAGTATCTGTAGCATAGAATTGAATAGATTTTCACTATGGTCTTCATAAACACCTACTGGCTCTTTGTATTTCAGTTATTTAATAAACCTCAACAATTTCTGCTATAAATACAGTTAAATATATATGTACACTGGATTAAATACTCTGAAATATTTTCTCAGTGTTTTTACTCCATGTAGGACGTTGAACAATTAGAGAATCAGCAGTTGAAATGTGAAACCAAATGTTCGTACTTCTATTTTTACTAAAACGATCAATGGAGTGAAAAGTTCCCTGAGAAAAATGGACAACTCATAAATAGTTCAGATTCAATATCATGGTATGATACAGAATAACAACAACTATATATGTTGAAAAACTATTTTGATTCTATATATTTTATGCAAAAACTGAAACGTTAGGTTCGTACTTTTCTTCAATCATAAAAATTTCCTCATCTCTTAATAATCAAGGAAATTGAAACTCCTGAAGATACCTTGGATGCAGAATATTATGATATGAATTTGATCGCGCTAAAGCTCTATCTCTTGTGTTAGGAGCTTCTTGAGGTTGTGGAGCGTGTGGATAGTACCAAGAGTCTGGAGGAGAATATCTTCTTCTTTGTCCATTTCCAAGTCTTCTGTTTGTCTCTTCGCGTCTTGGGAGGTCGTGGAATTGTGTTCTATTACGATCAGCAGCTTCTCTCCTTCTGTAGTATTCCTGCTCTGAGTCTGTACCAAAGATATCTAGTATTTGTGATGCATGAAATTGACTGGAGGATATTTCCGGGGTATTTCTCCACGATTCCTGGTATTTTTTATCTAGAGATTCCTTATCTAGAACAGGTTTTTTATTGGAATGGTTTGAGCTCGATTCACTTGAGTTTTCTTCTGAGGTACCAAGGCCTAAGTCTTTATCAACGTTGAAGGGTTTCAAGTTCGTACTACCATATTTTTCTAAAGTTGGTAAGGTTTGACTTCTTAGAGTGTTGCCTAAGTTACCTGAGTTGACCTTGAGTTGCGGGTGAGGTATGCAATAGGGATGAGGAAGAGTCTTTTCAACGTTTGACATTTTGATATCTTCATCTTGGACTTTCCCTGAACAAGACCCTGGTCCAAACAAGGAAAGAAGAACTGGTAGGAGGAACAAACCATGCATTGCCCCAAAGAATACAACAAGAAACACCATTTTGAAGAAAACAGCGAATATATAATTATTAGCTAGAATCAGAGCCATCATCCCTAAGATTGTACTGATGGATCCTTGCAAAATAGGGAGTCCCAAAGCGTAAAGGCATTCTCTAACTCTTTCATCAGGTGACTCGGCCTTTGAACTCATGTAAGCGTAACATATGTGAGCAGTGAAGTCCACACTGAATCCTATACACATGATGAGGTTGATCATTGAAATCGAGTCCAAGTTTACGCCCCATAAGGCCATGTATCCAATTACACCAGTTTCAATTGATACTATGCTTACTGCAACCCAGAAGGAACACAAGAAGTTCGGAATGAAAATGAACGATACAATCATCATAATGATTCCCCCAATGAGCATGTTTTGGATGGACATCGGACGCACAAGTTCGAACTGCAAAAAAAAACATTATTTAATCAAGGAGATATTCTTCAATAACCACTACTCTGAATTATCATGATGAAAAACCAATATTCCAAAGCTCTGAAATCAACAACATTGATATCTCAAGATACTCATGAAGACTCTTAGTTAAAAAACAAGACAGTATGAATGTTCGTTTCTATAGTGGAAGAAGAGGATAAAATTTATGTTGTTGAAACTTTCTGATGGATATTTTGCTAATAATTTAATTTCTTATTTGTAGTTTTCTATATGGCTTTCACCTCAAGTCTAACTTCTATTGAAGTACATAGTTGATGTCTTCAAATATGTAGGCACTTGAGATAATCAGTATTCGTCTCAGTTTTGCTTTGTCATGTTGATCAATTTCAAAACAGAAATTCAAATTACCTGATCAAAGAAAACGAAGTAGGGATGGAATATCGTAGCATTTAACCGAGATTCCTTACAAATTTGTCTCAACGCTCCCACCATTTCCTTTTCATGTTCCGTCCCAGAGATATTGACAGCTTGCACCAAGAACCTCATTGCTACAATAACATTTCCAGATTCGTCGAATTTAACATCTAGAGAAAACGGACTAGTTGGAGGAAGCCACAACTGAAATAATTTTTGATAGATGAGATAAGGCATTTAAGTGAATGGTTTTCAATTTACCTCTTTTAGCACCCTGTTGAAATCATCTTTCTTATCTATTGTAAAGTTTAAATACTCCTGATTTCTTTCGGCGTATTGAAGGAAACTCCTGAGCCAGGATTCAGTGTACAGTTGATTGGAGACGTAAGAAGTGTTTTCTAATCGTTCGGTCAATTTTTCAACTTCATCCTGGATTTCTTTATTGGAGTAATCGTATGTGCCAGCTACTATCACTTGCATTCTGGAACGAATAATTGTTTAGATCAAACTAGAACGTTGAATAATAAAATAACGTCTCGTCTTCCTAATTATGATATAATGCAACGATCGACCGTGCGTACATATAATACCATACTACTCAGCCAACGACAAAATAGGCCCAGCATCTTCTAAAAGGCATCTTCATCAGTATCAGTATAACCCGTTGTATACATATATAGGTACCTATATTGCAAGAAATTCTAAGCAAATTTGGAGTACTACGAGAGTTACGCTCTGACAAATGACGTAACTTTGAGTCTAGTCTGTTCCAGATTGTATGTGAGTTTTGAAGCATCATCGGTAGTCCGATGAAATTGTCAAAAGAATTAATAAAACCGAGAAAAATTGCCGAAGAAAGTACTCTCGTATCGAAAAGACTGGGATAAATATAATTCCGTGGTGTCGGGGAAAAAGGAGATAAGTCCATTATTCATTGAGAATGTTCAAGAAAGTTACTTTAAGTTTTATTACAAAATTACAAATCGTCATCCTCGGCATCACGGAAATACTTAAAGTTTGATAACAAAGTACAAATCGCCCCGAAGCAAGACATATATCGTTTTGTTCGAAAACAGACTTATCTCCTTTTTCCCCGACACCACGGAATTACGACGACCTACACATTGGCAGTTTCAGAGTTGACTAGCGAGACACTAATACCCTGCATAATATTTGAACTCCTGATGAGTAAACGATTAGTACCAGAACTGTAGAAAGACTTCGAACGACCGTAAAAGCTGATAAAAAAATAAATAATTCGGTGTATTGATTCCGAAAGTTACCCTAAGAAGAGAAGGTAATAGTACACGTAAATTGGCCAAAAAAATTGGCATAATTCGATGACCTAGATGAAACTCAATTAAGAGAGAAATCGAGTGAAGGTGGTTTCGCAAATCTAAGGATAACTATGGTGCAACTGGTAAATCGAAAGTCGGCATGGTCTTCCAGAAGCATCAACATCTCTTTTCCACCTCAGAAGATAACTACATATCCCGCTGCATGACTAGAACATGCGAATGTCCCAAGAGACTTCCTGGGATGTCGAGGTTGGTAGACAGGGTAGTGAAAGAAAGGCGTAGTCGATGAATGAACTAGTAAATTCAAATGATTATAATATAACTCGGTGAATTGAAGAGGTATGAGAGTAATGAATACTGCTTTGTATAGTGGTATTATCAAATGAGAGACGAAGAACTCTATCAGACGCCTTATTGTCGAAATTACGGGAGAACCTGTCACAGTTATATTCATTATCAGATTCATTGTTGCATTTTTGAAACATAGATGAATTCAAAATAGTAATCATCGAAATGAATACCATTTTCAATTCTCAGGCTCAGAGATCTTTAATCATGAGGTTGGAGAAATGATATAAGATTTTGTCACTGAGGTGAGCGATATACCGGTTTCGGCTTTATTTGGCCTCATCAGTATCGCATACATCTCAGAGACAAAATCTTCATAAAAAACTTCGATATTTAATGCAATCGGCTGCGATGTACTGAGCAGAAATTACAAAGCAGTGACATCCAATTGCGTCAAACTGAAATTTCATATCTCCAATGACATGCGAAAAAAGAACTCTGTACAGGGTGGGCAAAATTGGTGATACATGAACTACAACTTTTTAACCCAAAGAGATAGAGAAAAATGATGGGCACGTTACGGTGGTCTTTTTTAGAGAAACTGATAGTGCCATCATCAGCATTCCTCTATCTTTTTTCGTTTTCGAGTTATAGGCCAAAATTGAAATCTGGGCGATTTCAACTTTGGTCATTATCTCCATTCCTGTTTGTGCTAGGATGTTGAAATAAACACATTATATAGGCACTTTTTTCATAGCAATCCAGTAGCGTACTTTGTTTTTTCCCAAGAGGTTTTCTTGCTGAGATGAAGTTGTGTTTTTTCTTATGGAAAAAATAGTTTCGAATGGCTTAGGAAGAATCGCCATTTTTTTCCCGTTTGTGAAATATATCATGCATCATACATCGCCCTCAAATTCATTCAGATATCATAAAAAATATAGTTTGTATAAGAAATTTGAATTATTGAGTATTAATAATAATAATTATATGAGTATTAATAATAATATTAATAATAACAATCACAGAATAATATATATGTCTCTACTCATTGTGTCATAATTATTTTGTGATTGAATACTTGATATTATATTCTCCGTGGTTTGATCTCTGTTCAGAACAACTGTCAATTATTAGAATTCGAAGTCATTATTGCCGGCAATATGGAAATGTTCGAAAACTACGAGAAATATGATATTGAAAGGTTTTATTTTTGCGGCAATCATGACTTCGAATTGATAGTTGTTCTGAACAGAGATCAAACCACGGAGAATTGGATCAAGTATTCAACCGCAAAATAACAATGACACCATGCGTAGAGACATATTATTCTGTGATTCAGCCTATTTATTACTCAATATTTAAAATTTCGCATACAAACTATATTTTTCATGATAACTGAATGAATCAAAAGGCAATGTATGATGTATGATATATTTCTGAAACGAAAAAAAGTGGCGATTTCTTCTAAGCCATTCCAAATTATTGTCTCCATAAGAAAATACACAACTTTATGTTATAGCTCAGCAAGGAAACCTCTTGGGAAAAAACAAAGTACGCTACTGGGTTGCTATGAAAAAAGTGCCTGTATAATGTTTTTTATTTCAACATCCTGGCATAAACAGGAACGGAGATAATGACCAAAGTTGAAATCACCCAGATTTCAATTTTGGCCTATAACTCAAAAACAAAAGAAGATAGAATAATGCAGTTGATGGCATTATCAGTTTGTCTAAAAAAGACCACCGTAACGTGCCATTCATTTTTCTCTATCTCGTTGGGTTAAAAAGTTGTAGTTCAAGTATCACCAATTTTGCCCACCCTGTACATCATCTTTCACTCAATGAGATTTTAGCAGTGGCCCTAAATCAGGACCCTCATGCAGGTTTCTCCGAGTGATGGAAACGCCCAATTCTTTTCGCGACCGTGAAGCCAAGTGTTTTTAAGAAAAAGAATAAAACGGTTAACAAACATATTTTTATGTTTCAAAAATGTTTTCGGTGTGGCCTCCGTAAAGGCAAAGAATATGTTTGTTTACCGTTTTATTCTTTTTCTTAAAAACATTGTTGCATTGTTGCAGATCGCTAAAAAGTCTTAAAACTGTTCAAAACGGGACAGGGACACCTCTAGCCCAATAACAGTTCTATTCCTACAGCCAAATTTGCTCACCTGTACGGAAATTCCCTGTAATAATCGTCTTCTCTGTCGAAAAACTCAATGGCATACGAATCGTTTTTTGCTACCTTCCTCCTCTCCAATCCCTCCTGTATTTGGGTCACACCGTATCCTGCACCTGCCAGATAACCGAGGAATACCAAAATGACTAGGAATTTTATACATCCATTATTCAGGAAACGGGCGAAATAATCTCTGAAGAAGACCATAATTCCATTTTCGGTGTTATCTAGAGGATTGTCTATATCTTCATGGTCCACACCACCGCTGCAGAACAAGTGGTAGATCCACCATCTGTTTTCTGTAACATATAGAAATCCACATTGAAATATTATAGAAAACGCGGCATAAGGTTGCAGTTGGATGTAACATCTTTCTGCCGAGTACTAATTTATCAACAGATATGAAAATTCGTACCCTCTTCAAGAGAGTTAATCAAAATGAATGAACAACGGACTAGTGGAGATCAAATAAGTTTTCATATTCTCTCAATGCAAGAAAATGCCGCCATCGCTGAGAGCAGTGAACGACATACTCTGAACGGAGTAGTCCGTTCATGAGTTCATGATAGATTCCTCTTGGTCTTATCCTCAACTCTACCAATTTGTAATAATAATAATAATTCTTATAATATAACTAACGAGCAAATCAGGAAATAACTCAAAATCAAAACGAAAGAAGAAATGGTAAATAAACAGTAGGAAAAAGCGACGAATTAAGAAACATTGTGAAACACTGAGAAAGATTCCTGTAAGAAAAACAGACAAGAGAAGAGATGAAAGAAAGACAGACATAATGAAAGATAAACGAGAAAACCGAAGAAAAATATTCGAGAAACCAAGAAGAGAAGATGAAAATTACCGAAGAAAGAAGAGAGAATACTTCTCACTAGTCAAATTCAGAAGAAAAACCGGGATGAGAGGCGTAGGAAAGAAATTCCGGTCCTCATACAAGACCAAATATCCCCATGAATGTTCGTTATCGTGGCTTGAACTAAATGGCACCAATGTGTCATAATAAGGACGAAACCAGTGTGTTACTGCTCTGCTGCAATGGCATCTTTTTCTTGCTTTGGAAGAATTTGCAAACTATGATCTCCAACTGTTCATCTAATTTATCGAGTATTAAGGTGGGCCTCACAAAACTTTGAATGCCCGAACAACGAGCCGAACAAGCACTGTTTATTAGAGCCACCGAGTTCATTAGACAATCAAAGTTTTGTGTAACCTATTAAACAAACCATTACGGAAGGTTGTTCTTGATTTAGCTCCTTAAATGTGTTTTAATTGGAGTATAACCCCAAAGGTGTTTCTATCATTGGCGGGTTATTCTTAGAAAATATAAATTATACCTTTCGTATATTCAGTTACGCAAATGAATGTACCTACATCATGGATTACGATATAGCAGTTTTTTATTTAAACAAATTATAAAATCACCACTTTACTTTTACTGTTCCTAATTCGTCGAAATTATGATTTTTTTTATTTAGCGACAAAGTAGGTTGTTGAATACGCGGTAACATAATAATCCCTCATCACCAACCATATAGTAAAATCGAAGTGGCACATAAAATTACATAACTGGTCAAGAGAACTAGCTGTTGTGCGTTCTGCTACGCGGTCATCCGCTGTTATCTGATCAGTAAGCATGTAGGTACGTACTCTCTTGCTGAAGAAACTTTACTTTCTTCTTCACGGCCTTGAATATTATGTCATAGCGAATAACTTACATCGGGTGTTGAGATGGGCTCTTCTTCATTGGCAGATGATTTTGAAACTATTCATTTTTGGTGATTCTGGAGTTAGTTCTTGATTCGGATCAATGTGAAGAAGATGTAACATAAAGTTTTTTACCTCAAAAAAGATAAATTAAGGAACGATTCATTTCCTTAAAAATTTATTATATGAATACTATTCTGGGCAATAATGAATTGTGGGAAGCGGAAAATTGATAAGTAATAGAGATTGACTAAAAGTCATTAACAAATTCATGATTTTTCAGTGCTTTCTAAAATAGGTACAGTACAGTTCCTAGTTAACAGTTGTCCAAATTCACAGTATAATCTTCTCAAACGTCAATCATAGCTTGGCCACAGTTTTGATTACGACCATTTTCGCTTGAAGTTATCGTAAATGATCCACTTCTCATCACCAGTCACTAATAGCATCAAAAATGGGTAGATTTTGTTGCGATTCACTGATGAAAAATCGGTCTATTAGATTTTTTTTGTGTTATTTCCCGTATTAACTATACATCGAGATTCTTTTTGAGGCCAGCCTTATTCAAACGGTTTTTAATGCAATCTTTACCCTTTGATCAATTTAAACGAAGCTTACATTATACGGTCGGTCTGGGCAATGTCTATTATTTTATCGACATTTTCGACAATTGACCTTCTAGTCCTTCGACATCGAAATGACCGAACGGAATCGACGAAACCAAAGACCTTTTATCCTAATGATAAGTCTATGGACGAAACCAAAATTGCGCGTGATTGACTGTTACAGGATTATAGGACCATAAACACTTTTACTATTTACATTTTCAGGTTTATCAAAGAAAACTGTAAATATAACAAATTTTTTTTTTCTTGTGTCCATCTTTGACACGCGCTCAAACTGTTACTAAATTTTTTTGTAGTACGTAATCTCATCTTTCAAACACCGTTCAGTGAAACCCCCTCAGATTTATACAGCGCCAGATACAGATAACTGCATCTTATCCTGAGATGCAGAAAGAATAAAACCAAAGCTTAGTTGTTAAAAAGCTATGCCGACAATCTGAAATAGGGATGTCTTGATCGGCAAAGCTTATCGCCCTCTACGAAATTCTAGAACAAATGGTTGGATTCAGCATCTCCACAAAGCTTTAGTTATTGTTTTCAAAGTGACTTCCCAAAATAATTTTCAAGTCATGTCCTTATATAACTCGAGAATTACGAACAAAGTCTCCCAGAGAGACTTAAAAATGTATTTCAATTGTTTGTCACTAGTCGAAAAAATTAAGGACAAGTAAGAAAGCATAAAATTACTTTCGAGCCGGTCAGAAAATCCTCTTAAAGTTATGTTCACCGCGTTAGAATGAATGATTCGTGTGGCCATTTGCTTCGCAAGTGTATATCGATTGTATGTCCCCTTTCCCAATTCGCCTAGAACTGCACTGGAACAGGTCAAATTCCACCAATTCAATTAACCAAGTAACCAAGTTGTTGTGACTGATTGATAAGAACAGGTGAAAGTTTTAAATCGGTCCACAAATTCGTGTTTACTCTCTTCGTAACACTTAAGATCAGGTTTGTCCGATTGTTATGTCAGAGAAAACAGATACAGATGTGGTACTGGCGTCTAGCACTTGCTTATGTATTATGTAAGATGTCCACGGGCGTATCTTCACGAATTCTTTACGCTCCAAAAAACCTTCAGACCAAGAGAAGACGTCGATCGTGCTGAGTATTCTAAAATTTATTATATTATACCTACTTCCTGTTTGTTTTCTATTGAAACAAAAATTGGGCACATTTTCATTTGCATTATTCTTCTCGCTTGGAAGTCTGTAATTTTCCTATTTTACGCCTGGTATGCTCAAAACTCAAAATTTATTATGTGACTCGAAAGAAGAGATAAATATGCCGTATGTGTTCACAAATGGACAAAATCTGCAAGAGAGTGCCTTAGTCAATGCTTTTCATCTCCACCCTTGTGAAACAGGCTAGAATGAAGAAAACGCATCAATATGGCACATTTATTGAAGGTGAAGCATTGCCTTCTCCGAATTATCATTTACACATAAGTTCTGACGAAGTTTTTCTGATTTCTGTTCATTTCTGATGTGATTTGTTCAATAATTCACTTCTTATATCTTCCGAGTTGAAAACATAATATTCTTTTGGTACTAAGTTTTTCGCGTAAGTTAGAATCATTCAATTTCTAAAAAACAAACAAAATGATTTTGTACATCGTGGATGTGAATATATACTCCCCGTCAATAAATTCCGGACAGGCAAAATTATTGTCAAATTCAACACCCTGTATCTTTTTTCGTGGTTCTCCGATTTTGTTGAAATTTTCACCAGGTTGCGAAAATATCTGTAGTTCATCCGTCATACAGGGTGAAATAAAACCTTGTTTTATACCCTTCATTTCTAAACACCCTGTGGTGAATTTGAGGCGGAAAATTTGATATCATTCAGTTTCAATTTGAAGTGTGACCCTCTCTTAACAAAATGTTTTTTGATTTACGTCAGTATCTGCTTTAAAAAAAAATACACATTTTCAAAGAAAGTGTTGCATTTTTTCAATTTTATTTTATTTATTTATTTATAAAATTCGCTTCAACCACAAGGGTTATTAGCGATGGAATAATAATGATACATAATATATCAACACTATAAATTAAATCATTTTTGTCAAATGTACAATTTAAAACATTACAATACCTTATCGACTAGTAAACATAAACAAACATCTGAAAATGAATAGCGTGTATTTCCACTCCGCTTTCTCATCACTTCTACCATACGACGTGGCATACTTTCAATGCATTTACGAATTGCTTCTGGGGGAAGCAACAATTTCTGTTAATGCAGAATAATGTTAGGCCTCAATATAATAATAATAATAATGGGATAGCTAGGTAGACATGTTCGAAATCGGCAGCCCAACACCTTACCCGATTTACGAACAGCCCTTCTTGAAGAACGGGAAAATATTCCCCCAGAAGCAATTCGGAAATGCATTGAAAGTATGCCTCGTCGTATGGTAGAAGTGATGAAAAAGCGAGGTGGAAATACACGCTATTAATTTTCAGATGTTTGTTTATGTTTACTAGTCGATAAGGTATTGTAATGTTTTAAATTGTTATAAAAATTGAAAAAAAGCAAAACTTTCTTTGAAAATGTGTATCTTTTTTTTTTTTAAAGCAGATACTGACGTAAATCAAAAAACATTTTGTTAAGAAAGAGTCACTTCAAATTAAAACTGAATGATATCAAATTTTCCGCCTCAAATTCACCACAGGGTGTTTAGAAATGAAGGGTATAAAGCAAGGTTTTGTTTCACCCTGTATAACGGATGAACTACAGGTATTTCCGCAAAGTAAATTTCAGGTTAATATAACAAGACCCAATACTATACCTGGTGAAAATTTCAACAAAATCGGAGAACCACGAAAAAAGATACAGGTTGTTGAATTTGACAAAAATTTTGCCTGTCCGGGATTTATTGACAGGGAGTATGTATTCAATCATGTTATTGTTATCATTCTTTATGTGGAGCTTTGATGTGATTTTAAGATTGATTGAATCGGCAGCTTTTTGATGTAGAGGATTTAATCTCCGTGAATCTTTCCTGTTTAGTCCTGGAAAAGTGTAAATATGTCCGCGAAACCTTGGCCTCACTTGAACTTACTTTTTGGCTCCAGAATTAAATATGATCTCACAAAAAAAAATGAAATATTCAACATTCCCCCATGCTTTTTTCGTTACTTCAGGAAAATGTTCAACATTTTGTTGTGCAAAATGATCGAAAAATGGACAAAATTAAACATTTGGTATAATTGAGGTATAAATTCAACGGTTCTCGAATTGCTGGAAATATTGCAAAAAAAAGAGAAGTATCTTACACTTCTCGGAAAAATTTTGGGGAAATTTAGTTTATCTGAAAAAATTTCATAGAATGAGCGAGGCTGGATCAACCCCATTCTGTAATGTTTCAAGTTATTAAAGTTCGAAGCACAAACAGTTTTTATAACACCTATTATAATTCCTTCTTCATAATCACTATCAGATCCAATATATCTCTGTGGGAACCCCATTTATCATAACAAGAGCATGGCGCAAAAGGCCAAGTATCAATGATGCCAACAGTAACAAACTAAAAATTGAAGGTACATATTATGAAGGAAATTATTGGCATGCAGATGGAATATTTAATTCTGTAAAACGGACCGTAGAGCACCGAAACGGCAATTCGAAGGTCTCAGGTTCAAGTCCTGTTCGGGAGGGTCTTTTTTCTAGAATGCAGTATTCCGTCTGCATGCCAATAATTTAATTCATTATAATTATAATTGTACAGCAAACCGAACAAATTATGGAATTTTTCATTGGATTGAATAAGTGTTCAATGCAGGCTGTTTTCTATTCGATTTCTAACGTCTTGCTATTCTCAGAATGAATGTAATAAAAACTCAAATAACTTTTTTAGACTAATCAAGTCCTTGTTATGGAATTCTTGAATTCAACTCTGGAATACACATTTGGTGAAGTGAAAAATGATACTCACGGGATTTTGATACAGGCTGAACAGGAATGCATATAACAGAATGAAGGTTCTTCTCTTCGGCATATCCAGAGATTGCTACACAAGCAGCAAAGAAAGTTATATGCCAGATGAACAACAGACAGGTGGCAGCTCCTAGAAATATAGATAAAGGATATGGTAAATTGGCGAACTATAACCAGAGTCAACAATATTTTTTGTTTTTGTAAGATTAATTTTAAAATGAAGAATGCTTCGGAAGTTCCTCAAAATCACTTAAGAGATTTTCGAATGATAGAAATGCTCCTTTTGCAATAATTTGGCAAGAGCAAAAGTTTCAGAAAATGCAGAATCACCCCAGAATGAATTTAAATCTATACATATTTGAATAAATCTTACCTGAGTAAATACAGAAAATTGTCACGGACGGAAAAGGACTAAAGATACCAATTCCAAAACTGAAGAAATCGGTGACGGAGGTTATGGTGATCGAAACCGCAGCTTCACTCATCATCTGTGCCATCCTTTCAGGGACACTGTGTTTCATAGATGTTCTCCTCCAAGCAGCCAACATGACGAAAGTATCGTCTATACCAATGCCTAAAAATTGAAAATATATTGGTTTGTGGAGCAGCATACCACTGCGGTATACCAATTGGATTTATTGAATAAAGCTCGATTCCGCTTTATTTTATTGAATTAATACGGTTGGTTTGAGTAGGTAACATTCAGTGTGTTAGAGCTGAAATCATTTTTTTTTATTCAACGCCCTTAATCTTCAATATGAGTGGCAATACGAAAATTTTTTACCAAGCTACGCCCAAATATTTTTCACCTTTGTATATATACTCAAAATTTTTGAGGGTATGGGGTAAGAGCAGGTTTGGGCAAGAACATATATTTCGATAATTTGTTGATTCATCATCAAGGTCTGAAACGAACATTCTCAGGACGATTCTATTTATAAACTTGTTTTATAAACAATACGTACCTACAGCTCATAGTGAGAATTTAAGATTCAAATTCATTACAGAATTCTGACCGTATTTAAAAAAAGTTTATAAATAAGATCCTCCTGGCAATGGAGAATGTATTCTATCGACACAGATGATCCCTGCCCGTTACCTGACCGATGTTTCCTTAATTTTCATTTCAATTAGTACCAATTGCGATCAAGTTTTCTTTCCCCAAGCCTGATTTCGACATTGCAATTTTGGCAATTGAATATATTGAATGAAAAAAAGTTTTTTTTCTTACCGATCATCAAAAACGGAGCAGCCAAGTTGATTCCAATGAAGTCGACACCCGCATACATGCAGATTCCAAAGGCACAAAGTGTTGCCATAGCAGCACTTATGTTTCCAAGAAGACCCAGCCAAGGTTTTGATCTTACCCAATCAGTCATCATGCAGGTAACTGAAGGAAAAAATTTTTTATTTATTCGATTCGAACACGAACTATAATCGTTATATCGTGCATCGAGTGGAATGAAAGTTTCCGTGCAGAGCCTTTCCACAAGTATTCCTTCATTATACCATCAAAGAACTGTACAGAGATATTAGACTCACCCACTGAGAATAATGCCATAATGGCGAAGGTTGATGTGAAATAAGGCACCACAGATTTCGTATTTTTTTCCAATTCGTGGTCAAGAGTTCTTGAAGCAAATCTAGCAATTCTTATATGTTCGAAGATATTTTTCTTGTCCTGTTCTTCTTCGATCAAATCAAGGAAAGCATCCTCCCAAGCTGCACCCCTATAATTAAATAATTCAGTACATACTTTATTAGTACATTATTCGATACTTAAGCTTAAGTTATTATCTTCATATAAGACCGAAAGCAATATTTATATAAAGTTGTCTCGTTGAATAACGATTTATCCACGAAAATGTATATTTCTCGATTCAACATTCAATAAAACATTCTCGTACCTTTTTCATCTTTGCTACTTACATTTTTTCGAATTTTTTGGTATCTGCATTTCCGAAATAAACGAGTTGTACTGACGGGACGCTTATAATGATTCCGTCTTCACTGACTTCAGTTCCTCCAAAGAAAACTGGGAAAGCATGCGCATCCCAAGTAACTGGATTGAACATGAGGGGGAAGGTCAGATTCAGAGCACCTGTTTGCACCTGAAAGATAAATTCTTCAGGCAAGGATTCGAACGCAGATTTCTCTATAATGAATGAGGGTAAGTAAATAAGTTCCTATAATTCTGTATCAAATCCGTTCAATCTGTCACATCTTGTAGTGTAGTACATAGTCATTTGAGATTTTCTTATTTTCGCACAGTTTTAATTCTAATATTTATTGATTACATTTTGGCCTTCTGCCACGAATTTATTCGTTATTTGTCAAATTAATGAGGGAGAAAACAGTTCTGCCAATCAAAATTTTTCAATGTAAAAATCACTGAACGATATTTATGGAAATATTCCATTAATTTTAATAAAAATTCAGTGCATTATAGAATAGTTATTTATGCTACAAGTGCAAAAGGCATTGATATTCTTACACGACTATTAGAATGAGCCTTCTGTACGAGTATCATATATTATTTTCTCTAATTCGTTGAATTTTTATCGAAATTAATGAAATATTGCCGTAAATATCGTTTAGTGATTTTTGCATAGAAAAATTTTGATTGGCAGAACTGTTTTCTATCTCCTAAATTTTACAGATGTTAAATAAATCCGTGGCAGGAGGCCAACATGTCATCAATAAATATTACTGAAAACAGTGCTAGAATAGTTATTTCTGTATTTCGGTATAGTAATCTGTTCATTACTGAACAAACTGAAAGTGATGCTATAATGAACTCATTGCAGCTTTGTTTCCAGTTATATTTTTCGTTTTGTGGTGGTCAGTACTGACCTACAATCTTATTAAATTTCAAATCAAATCAATTCAAATTCTATTATCTGTCAAATTTCCTAAGTCACAACAACTGACAAGATACTCATGCTTCCGAAAACGAGCTTCTCATTCGTGTTGGAATAGGAGCTCATTCTGCAACTTGTTTTAGAATACACTATTATGATTCAAATGCAGAAGGCATCGGTATTCTTCCACGAGTTCAAAATTCGAAAACTCGCCACGAAGTGAAATAATTTCCATAAATATCGGAATGAGCTTGATATAGGATTAGAGAAATTCAGTGAATTAGAAAAAATATCTTATAATCTCGCACACAAGGCGAGTAACACTACTTCATTTCAAATCTCGCCACTTCGTGGCTCCTCTTCAGAATTTTGATCCTGTAACATAAATAACTATTCTCATCTTTTTCTTAACTTTTCGGAATAAACTGAAAGTTGAAATCATCATTTGTTCACGGGTTATGAACAAACCTCTGATCTTCAGAAACGTTCTTATCGTGAGACTATAAGAAAATTTTTCTCACAGTCAAAAGATGCCAGTTCGACTTATGACCAGAAGTTATATGTTATCCGAAGGGGAGAATATTACTCGTTGTTTTTGTAAACCCCCTTTGACCTTACAATTAATAAATAAATTGTGTCGAGATAACAATGATAAATTGGCAATTAACTGAAAGATTGATCAACACTAGGTAGATTCGGTTTGTCGAAGTGAAGATAAAACAAATTTGAGAAAAGCAGTGTTCAACCTCTCCGTGTTCGCAATTTTTAACAATTTTTCTAAAGAAAACGAAGTTATGTCTTCTCGATCTGTACCATGATACAGTGTACAGGGTGGGCAAAATTGGTGATACATGAACTACAACTTTTCAACCCGACGTGCTAGAGGAAAATGAATGGCACATTACGGTCGTCCTTTTCAGAGAAACTAATAATGCCATCAAATGAATTCCTCTATCTTCTTTTGTTTTCGAGTTATAGGCGAAAATTGAAATTTGGGCGATTTCAACTTTGGTCATTATCTCCGTTTCTGTTTGTGCTAGGATGTTGAAATTAAAACATTATACAGACACTTTTTTAATAGCAATCCAGAGGCGTACTACGTTTTTGTCCAATAGGGTTTCTTGCTGAGCTATAACAAAAAGTTGTGTTTTTTTCTTATAGAAACAATAGTTTATTATGACCCATAAAGAATCATCACTTTTTTACTGTTTTAAAAATATATCATTATACAGGGTGACTCACGTAAAAAAATACCTACTGACTATATTTCCGTTCGTAAGTTATAGAAAATGGTTAGAACGCTTTTTGACTTCGAGGTCAGTGGTGTATGATCATACCCCTAATCGGGGTGGCAGCCCCTTCAAGATCCAAAACTTTATTGGGTTCGAGTGACACATCATTGCAAAGGTTTTGCAATTCTATTCATGAATATACTTAACAATTCCTATTTGGTATCAAAAGATTAACCTGTCGAAACATTTTCTGGAGCATACTCAGAAACATGGGGGTTGAACTGTTTTACGTGGCCCACCCTGTATAATACGTTATATATTTTTATGAATCATAATAAACTATTGTTTCTATAAGAAAAAACACAACTTTATGTTATAGCTCAGCAAGGAAACCTGTTGTCAAAAAACATGGTACGCCAATGGATTGCTATTAAAAAAGGGTCTGTATAATGTTTTAATTTCAACATCCTAGTACAAACAGAAACGGAGATAATGACCAAAGTTGAAATCGCCCAAATTTCAATTTTGGCCTATAACCCGAAAACAAAAGAAGAATGCAGTTGATGGCATTATTAGTTTCTCTGAAAAAGACGACCGTAATGTGCCATTCATTTTCCTCTATCTCGTCGGGTTAAAAAGTTGTAGTTCATGTATCACCAATTTTGCCCACCCTGTACAGTGTGTCTGAAGATCAGTGAGCAAACTTTCTGGAGGAGAAAGAAGACATCCAAAGTCTTTTCACAAAACCTAATGTCATGAAGAATGATTAATGATCTGAAATGCGTATTGCACAATGCAATTTATTCATTATCCCCAACCAGAATAGTCCAGCGTGACTCTTCCGCATTTCTATGTCGCAAAAATTGATATGATACCGACTCTAATTGCAGGCCTCTGTTGAAGAAAGCTTGACCCCAGAACCCTAAGTTCATAGAAAGTGGTCATCAGATGCGTCTAGCAATAATCTTCGCCTATGTGCATGAGCTCCCACAGCACAGCCAGCCTTATTGTCGGACACAGACGCGGATTGAACGTGTGGGTCTCCTCCAGTTTCGGCGTTTGCTGGCCTAGAATTTCCTGGCGGAAATTGCTCCTTCAATTTCAATTTAATCTGTGCGGCTTTCGTTTTCGATTCACCAAGAATAGAGCTACGTAGATAATTGGCGGCTTTGGGAACGAATCTCGGTCTGATGACCCACTAAATTTCCTTTTGGAGAAAAGCAAATTATGAATATAGAATGAGAATGCATTTGAACACCTTGAAGAATTTTTTACATGAAGGAGAAATCCCTCCACAACGTTCACCTCGATAAAAAGTTTCATTGATGAATTGATACTTCAAACATGTTATTTGGAACATTATTCGAATCGAATGTAGTTACTATCGATGGTATTTCGCCATTCTAATCGAAAATGAGTTTGTGTATAATCCTTTATTATTGAACATAGTTGTAACCTGGGTTTCTGGAAAGTTATCTTGGGGAAAAACCTCCAAATGTCAAAGTTGGAGATACTATTATCATCCAAGTAGGTACAATTTGAAGTAAGGAGTACCACGAGGATCCAACCTTAGACCCATTGTTGTTCCTACTCTTTATCAACCACCTTTTCATCAGACTGGAAGACGAAGTGTTTAGATATTCTTAAAAAACGGTTTGCTATTTGAAGATTGTTCCGAATAGTTTGTTTGCTAATGATACGTCGTTTAATGTAAGGATACCTTTCTTCAAATAGTTCCAGTTATTGGACGAGTTCTTCCGGATTCTTTCGAGAAATGGTGTCATACAAATCATCTTATAATTAACAGAATGTATTAATTTTTCGATAGGTGAATGTGGTAAGAAACTTGTTTTTCTCGCCGCGCATATAGTTTGAGCGCATCCTAAAGTTGTTTAAATTTCCTGGAATTCATTTGGATGAAAATTTGATGATTAAACTACAATGATTTTGTTTGTAGTAAATTAAACGGTGCAATCTTACTTTAATTAGGTAAGAAACTTATCATACACTGTGAAAATCACTTATGAAATGAAATTCTTTGCGATGGTCCGCTTTTCAAGCATACAGAATGAGTCTTTGACTTGGACAAATATTTTAACAATAGATTCTTGAGGTCAGGAATAATTAATTTTTCGTATATATACCTTTTTTTTCACGCAAGTTTGATTAGAAAATTTAGCCATTCTGAACTTTGATAAGGAGTTTTTAAGAAAAAGAATAAATAGAAAGAAAATTTCTTTGCCTTTACACCGAAAACATAATCGAAATGAATATCATTTTCAATTCCTAGGCTCACAGATCTTTCATCATAAGGGATTGTTGAAATGATATCAGATTTTCTCACTGAGAGGAGAGATATACCGATTTCAGCCTTATTTGGCATCATCAGTATCCCAAACCACTCAGGGACAAAATCTTCATAAAAAACTTCTATTCAAAAAGCAAACAGTTGTGGCGTACTGAGTAAAATATTACGAAGTGGCAACAGCTAGTAGCGTCGAAATAGAAGTTCCATCTCTCCGATCACATGCTAAAAAAAATTGTGTATAGGTATCCTCTTTCACTCCATGAGATTTAAGTAGTGGCCCTAAATCAAGGCCCCTATGCAAGTTTCTCCGAGTGATGGAAACGCCCAATTCTATTCGAGCAATTGTAAAGCTTCAAATTTTTTTCCCCTGAGTGGGATGGGATACTGATAATGCCAAATAATGCTGATACCATTATATCTCTCCTCTCAGTGACAAAATCTGATATCATTTCTTTAACCTCATGATGGAAGATCTGAGAACCTAGAAATTGAAAATGGTATTCATTTCAATTATTGCTATTTTGAATTAATCTATGTTTCGAAAGTGTTTTCGTAAGGGGCTATGCTACTCCTGGAAAAAAATCTAGTAAAGTTTTTCCGAGCTTTAGATCTACCGCCTAAAACCGCGAGAAAATATAACAGAAATTCAATTCTGTGAATATTTTGAGCAGAGTAGTATTCAGTCAAAGTAACCAAGTCTTTTAATTTCGCTGAAATGATTTTTTTAAATGATCAATTTCTCGAAAAGTGCGCATGTAACGAGATTTCACGAAGAAAACTTTTATTTCCTGAAATGGTCAAATATTCGTTAAATAGCATTCATCTTACTTTTAAGAGTTGGGTCCTTTGAATGTAACTATGGAATGTAAAATGTCAAAATGAAAATATAAAACATTTTCCTTATTAGAATTTTGTATTTTTAGAAGATTCACCACATCAATGAAACCATATTTCGATGAAATCATTTACGAGATACCTATATTTCAAAAATAACATTTTTTATGGATTTCAACCTCAGGAATCTTCCGTTAAAATATATAGACCCACCCCGTATATTCATGATCTGTTTTGTCGTTATCATTATTTTCAAATTTCCAGAATAATATTCAAATAATATTCTATTCCAAACTAATTATTCAAGGTGGTTTCATGACTTAAATACCACAATCTATGCATGAACTCAACATAAAAGCAGATCTACTAAAAACTTAATGCATAATATTGCCATACATGAATTTTTCGGGTAAAAAATGATGGCCATACTAATTATAACAGTTTTTCTAATCACTGCTCATTAGGAATTTTTCATAAAATCCATTACTTAATTCAATGCCCGGATTAATTTCTCAATCGCAAATTATAATTCACCACGTCTACTTGAACTGTAAGTAATTAGTAACATTTAACATTCGTCTTACATTCACTTTCAAAATTGTATAATATTACGGTTACTTCGGACAGCATTGGAGTCTGCATTTCAAATGGAAGAGGTAGGTATCGAGTTAGGTATTATGAATTCTCAATACTAGAGAGTTATCGAAACACAAATACAGGCCTAACTTTATTAAAGGATCCTGTAATAAAAGATCCTTTAAAGTTGGTTGGATATTTGACATATCGAAACGATTTATTTCTTGACAACTTTATTATGACATTTCATGACATTTCCGTTATTTTGACAGTTGTTAGAAGCTGTTTAACCTAGAAATTGCGAGAACTGTCAAAATAAGGGATCTTTTATTTAAATACGGCTGTCCTTTATTTAAGTCAAGTACAGGAGGCCCGTATTTTATTACAGGCCACCTTAAAATCTTTAGCGAATGCGCATGATTAAATGTCAAAATAAGAGAAACTTTATTTAAGTCAGGCCTCTATTTGCGTTTCGATAACTCTCTACTATTGAGCAAAACACCTTATTTGGGCACTAACTACGAATGTTGTAGACTTTTGCAATCCTTTTGTATATCGATATTGACATTAGTTGTTGAATAAGTAACATGGAGGGCTTTTGATTGTATATTCAATATTAATAGTATACTGAGTGAAATAGACAACAAGACACTCAGTAAAAATAAATTGATCCAGACAATCGCTCATTCTTCATATAAAAAAAGAATGAGTGAAATGGAAAGAAGTACCTATTCAAATGAAATTTTGATGAATTTATGAAGGTTCAATGAAATGTTTCCCGATGAACGGGTTCGCACGTGCGCAACTATAAAATTTAATACTCCCTTAATTCTGCTTTAAACGGAGTATCCATATCAGTAGGAACCTCAGAGGTAAAGTGTGTTAAGTCACATTTTTTCAGACACACACTATCTACAACATTGGATTCACATTAGTAAATTCTAGCTAGTGGTACACATTTTTTGACTCCCTAGGTATAATAAGTCGCCAAATAATGGCAGTAAATATTCTTCGAAACAATAATTTTGATATTGTGACTTAACACACTTTACCTCTGGGTTGCTGATATGCATACGGGTTGGTTAAGGGAGTATTAAACTGAATGAACGTTGCTGCAACTCAAGGTATAGGGATTGAAATGTCATTGTTGAAGACGTCGTGTGAGAGTTTTTCATTCTCAGTTTTAGTTTTATTTTGATCTTCTATGAGAAACTAAAGAATTTCTCAAATTATCCATAATGACGACACCATTACATGCTTTTTTCATTTAAATTTGTTCCAAATGGTGTAGAGAAAAACCTAGTACTAGACAGTTGACACCATGGAGGTACTAAAAAATCTGAACGTTCGGTGTGTCCTTATCTGCATCAACATAGTTTGATCTTTTTTCAACACTTTAAATTTCTTTTTCATGTTTTTTTTTTGTAAAGTTCATCTCCACCAATCAGCTTGTTACCGGAAATTAGCAAGATATCGTTACAATCGATTTTCCTATGGAACACACTATTCCGTAATCCGTAGCTTGTTTAACCATTCCTCTCTGAATTGGCCGGTTGAAACATTATCTTCAGTATATTATTATCTAGACTGATACGATCAAGAGCATGAAAACATAACTCGATTCTAGTAACAGATAAATCCTAATTAGAGCTGAAAAGAGCCAGGTCGGAACAAGAAGCATTAGAGAAGTAACTGTGGGATTAGTTTATGTAATGCACCTTGACGATACATGGGGTGTCTGAAAAGTCTTACAAGTAAAGGGGTTTGTTCAGTGTCATTAAACGAATTATTGATTTCCCATTTGAATGTGAATAAACACCATGGGAATCATCAAGGAGATAGGAAAAGCTTTTTTAAAACGAACACATGATAGTCATTTATCTTCTGTTTCATCGTTATTTCATTCGAATTTGCACTGTCATTTTGGAGAGCATGTTTCTGCACACGGAGCATGAAATGTTACGTATTTCTGCAAATCAATTTTGAAGATGATTAGTTTTGTAATGATTTTAAATTGATTTACTGCATTTAGCTAATTGCGACCGCTCAATAATTAAGTTGTTAAACTCAAGATATATATTTCATGTGATCAAACCTTTTCATCTCTCCCCGTAAGAGCACGTTCGTTTATTGAAGTCGGAGAATCAAAGGGCAAACTAGAAATGGTAAACATTTCTCTGCGTGCGTCCCGTACGAAGATTTTTAAGGCAAAGAACCGTATGCAAATGAATTTCACGGCCTGTTTGCTTTTACGTTATGCAAGTAAGTTTACACAATGGTGACTTCCTTCGCGAGTCGAAAAAAAATTGTATAATTTTGCGAATGCAATGTGCAGGGAAATTATTAGGAATTATGAATGATAGTTGTAGCTTCGAGGTTACCGGTCACATTAAATCGAATGTTGTCAGGATGAAAAAATAACAAGCATTATAAAAGGGTTGGATAACTGTCCGTTCTACACCAAAACAAGCATATAACTATCCATTTATTTTTGGTGCTTCGTCGAAAGGAAATATTTTGATGATTCTCCTTCAATGAAAAATTGTTTTTCTTCGAAATCACACTTCATAATGTGAAAGTCTTCCTATTTAATCCATCTTTCAAGCCCCATAGAGATATTCGAGTATTTGAAGTTCCGAAAATACGCGAATTTCATGTCCAAACTCTCTTGAGAAACTTTCATGGTGAAGGAGATTAAATTTTCGAGGAATCACTACATGAAAAATCTTCCTGAGGCAAAATTGATTGATTTTTCGCTTAGTCAAATCTTAGTTAAGCTCCTCTAATACATCCAAATTTTAATAAATTTTAGTTAATTTTCTTTCTCTCTTCTTTTTCCATTTTCAAAATAATTTTAGATCTTGGAGAACATATGTTTTCCTCTCGCATCCAAAAGAACGAAGGGCATCAAGATCCTTGGAAAAGAGAAAGATGCCATTCAACATCGAATATTGCAGCTTATTTTGTGAATAGTGTCATCACTTCAGAAGTAATTATATCAACGAGAAAACAGGGTTTTTTTTTTCTCTGAGCTATTTCATTATATGTACCCTGAATTATATGTAACCTCTGCTAAAACACTTATACGCATGCTTCATCGTTTTGATATTTTATTATTTATAGGTACCTATCTGATATATCAAACCATTTCTGGCGAAATGGTTGCAAAATGTATGTGAATGAAGTGAAAGGATTCCTCCTAGAAGTATCTATCTTATTTTTATGAGATTTAATCACTTCTCATTCAAATTTTTCCTTGAACCTATTAACACGGGACCTAATCCTCGAGATTGACGAAGAAAAATATTGGAGTACTGTTCTGCCATAGAATTTGAATAATGACTGATGTCTCCACAGACAATCTCTTCCTACAGATTCAATTAAAATTTATGGTTCTCGGTGTTGCATTCAGAATTGGATAACATAGGGAGAATATATTTCAATTAAATCAAGCAGCCTAACGCGCATAGATCAATTTGTTCCATAACAATTATAATTCAATATGTCTACTCCCTGTCGGTACAATGCAAGCACCGTTAAAATAATTACAACTTTTTTTATATTATCTGAATAGGTAGTGATACTTGTTTTGTATTGGTTTCTGCTTTACTTATAATTAGAGGCAGAATTGATAATAATAATAATGGGTAAAGAGCCATATCAGTGTCTTATTTTATTCTCATTTGTCATGGTGATGAATGGTAGAGATATACAATAGTATGGCGTAGTTATGCAATGGCGAATATGTTTTCGCTTCCTCATTATAGGAGTCTTAGCTACTTATGTAAACTACCTGTCAAGAGGAACTTTTAAATATTTGACATGATATAAAATGATATGTACCAGCGTTGATTATTCTGAATATTTCTCTCCTGTCAAAAAATTCATGTAAATAAAATGCAATTATCAAAAATTACAACTATAATTGCATTGTAGAAAGCGACTGGTTCTTGCGATAATTGAACTGCTCATATCCATAGCAATTTCGGGAAATATTTCCCCGAATTACACCCGCGCATCAGAATGACCTGATAATTCTACATCACAGCGTGTTGTCTTTGAAAAACTGCATTCAGTCAATCTCATTTTTTGTATGAAGAGCCGTCCACAAAATTAACTCATGCAGTTTTCAGACAACGGCATTGTTGCAAAATTATCGATAATTTTGATGCACTTGTGCAATTACTTCCGATAAATTAAAGTTACCCGTTAAAATTACTCGTGTTGATAATTCTGTATTTCAAGTTGTTCCAGTGTTCGAATTCGTTCTTTCAAAATGTTGTAGCGTTTGGGTATTTCGCGAAAAACTAAGTTTTTCTTCTCTTGTCGTGGAAATGAAAAGTGCAACTGAAGTGATTTTACGAACACAACATTGTAGAGGTCGTAGTAGAAAAATATTGCTTTTCGAATAACTACGTCAGAATATGAAAGTACATATAATGCTTGATTAGGTTTTTTTATTCCGGACATTAATAAAAGCAATATTCATCTTTGACAAGCCGCTGATCTGGTCCTTGACAAACAGTTTGCGGAACTTATTGTTTGAAAATTTTGGTGAGTAGGTTCTTTTAATTTAACAGCCTTCGTGTTGAAAAAATTAGGTTGACGAAAAGCGAAAACTGCAAAATATTGTAATGGAATTGCATAACAATGAAACCATTTTGTGGCATATTCATTGAAATATCTTTTTTTTCCCAACTCAAGTAATGAAGCTTTTATTTGGTACCCATATCCTGCTAAATTCTTTTTGAAGGATGATCATTTCGATAAACATTTAATGTTCATCTCCATATTTGAATTCTATCTTAGATTTCTAAATGCATGGTGTACATATTTTTTGAATGGAATGGCATAAGACCATCAGGGAAAATGAGGAATGTTTCGTAGCGGCGCTGCAATGTCATAGTTGTCATTTAGATCAATTTTTTGTTAATGTTAATTCTGGCGAAATAAATGTGTGATAAATTTCCACCAAACTCATGAGAATGAAAAAGTAAAAAACACCATTAATCCTTGTTTGAAAAAAAGAATATGTATATTCAAATATTTGAATAGGTGAATGACCCAGAATCTGTCATTATTTGTTAAAAGCGTCAGCTACAGTTGATTAATCGAACATTCCTCATATCCTCAGATTGGGAAAACGAAATAAAAACAGTGCATACATCTTAGTTTTACCAAAATACTTTCACTTACGTCATCTATAATATAATCCAGATTCAAAATGTCGTTCTGAAAGCATTCTGTCTGCCATTTCGCACATATGTCTTTGTACGTGAAATAGTCATCGTTGTAGAACACAGTCATGTTTTGGATGAGACCATCCAAAAGCCGGAGCTCCTTCCATATTTCTGCTCTCAACATATTACGAATTCCGTCTTTTGATGTGACGATTACTCTTCCAAATCGTCCTGAAACCAAATACATTAACTCATAGCAAGCTACGCATGAACAATATTATAAGGGTCTACACTTTTTTAAATCCATTGTTTTCTAACCATTTTTTTTTATCCTGAAATAATTTCTAATATTTTAGGGAATTTCGGCGAAAAAAGAGCTACGAATAATTGAAATGATATTGGAAAGATTCCATCATTCTGAATAGATAACTTTCCACTGGTAATAATTCCGGTGCAATGTAACAAAGATACAAAGATGTTCGAAAAGAAAATGATGATGGAAATGTGAAAATGTTCCATATCTGCTCCCAATCTAATTGCACGTGAAATTGCGGCATCGGTCTGAGTGAAGTGAACGTGGGTATCATGCAGAAAACACATTCATGCAACAAGAAGTTGCTCAAGAAAGATAAAAGAATATCACCGATAAGGAATTCATCCAAACAGAACCTTCTGAACAGCAATGAGGAAGCTCAAATCAAGCAGAAAAATCTTATTGTTATATAAAGTTCTTCGTATCACAACCAGATAACTAATTGTAGAAAGTTCGTTTCGATATTTTCATAGTAGGTAAGTAGAGTATGTTGTGAAGTGAATCTGATGCATTATTGTTTGATCTGAATTCTGAAGAATGGCCTGAGACGCCAATGATCACTGTTTTGTTCTCACATTTACTTCGGGTTCCTATCATCTTTCATTTCATTTCAGGATAATGAGATCTTCGTTTCCCTTTTATTGGTGGAATTGTATGATTTGATGAGTTTCATGTATATTATTCTGGTGTTGAAAACGAGCAATTGCTGTTGCTCCCCCCAGATCTCCTCAGAAAGATGTAGAAACGAATTTTTAAATTATGTATCTATAAGAAATTATCTAAGAACAATACGAGTATACCACATATAATTCTATAGACTGGAATTCAGTATATCAACATTCTATAGAGGTAATAATGAGACGTATCTGTATGAGGAACTGAAAATATATTTATGGGATGGAATGAAGATTGATCAGTTTAAAAAAATTCAATTTCGAAGGAACGACAATACATATTTTGCATATTGTTCTTTCGTTTGACTTTACATTTTACATTTTTTGTGACTGACTCAATTCCTGTAGGTGTAGGTGTGGTGACATTCGTCATGTTCGAGATTTTTTATGTTTTGGGTTCCTAAAGGTCCGATTTCTCCGATTACACATTTCTGAACCAGCTTTTCAGATCGACGTCTGGTTAGATTGTTCACATTTCGATTTGGACAGGAGTTCTTATTGTGTTGTTCATGAAGTCGAGAAAATTTTTTGTGAGATGATATTGTCATGATGGAATCTGCGTATCTTGTTCATTGTTTTTTTAGATTATTAGATTATGACTTATGAAATACTAAATAAAATAATAAAAATAAAATTGGGTTAACTGTATATAATTTCGGAAATCTGATGTTTAAATTTTGACAGTTTATAAATCAAATTTGACGTTTTCAGAATTTTGTTTATCAATATATTATGTATGTATGTATGTATGTATTTCCATATGTAGATCACCTATATACAATTTGATAACTGTCATTTTCTTGGCAAAACTCTCGGGAAAACTAAAATATCTGCAGAGGTTCACTTGAAATTACTCAGAACGTTCTTCTGGAAGTTTCTAGGCTATAAATATTCTACCCAAGAAAAATAAAGCAAGGTTCTGAAAACAAGTCATCGATCAAGGAGAAATTTTAAAATGTCGAAAGATGTCTAGAATAATCCCAAGTCAGAAATGTTGAGAACTTCAAAAATCTGAAAATATGATGAGTGACTTAAAAATATTGAATAATTCCCCAAAAAATAAAGTAGATTTGTACTCGACATATTGTCGGATTAAACAATTTCCAATAGATATTTAAGAATCAGGTCCATGGTCGAATATAGCAGCGAAAAACTGGATAGCCTGACTGGCAATGAATCAGGGTCAAACATGATCAGATGGTTGGCTCTCAATAGAGGAATCTCTAAACTGACGTTCCAGTAACCCACAAGCTTCTTCAATATCATATTCCGCAAATACTTCCGAGTAAACAGATTGATCTAATTTCCTCTCAAAAACGCAAAATATGGTCGACAGATGCCTAGTGAAGGATTATTCGATTCACAGATTGCGGCTTCCATTTTACATCCAGAAAAATACAATATGGAACATGGAACAAGTTGTGATCACAAAGCGAGTTATTCATAAGTAAGTACTTCAATTCATGCTAATTATTGAAGCCGCTATATTGATGGGCATCTTGTGGAGGCTCTACAGGAAATTCAACGATGAAACGGTGATTTTATATAAAATTCCGTAAATTTATGGAGTTATTTCGAAGCGGTGAATGGAATAAGATCGATTATATCTTGTATTAATTAGTTATATCTCGTAATTATAAGCCAAATGGAATAACTTTGAAGGGTTTGAAAGTTTCGAACAATACAATGTTATTGTTACGACATAACTATTCAAATTCCTCTTCCTATGAATAATAGGTATTACTACTTACGTTAGATTAGAATCCGTTGTATAGGTATTCTACTCTAAAAAAATTGAAGTGGGCGATTCGCATGAATTCAATAATTTATAAGGGGGAACGAAAAAAATACATTTTGTTTGTGAACTTATGTACTCAGTTAGGTGTCTTCATACCTCGGCCAAGCAATATTTCTTGATAGCGACCACATAGTAGATATTCTTTTTACTAGAGCAATTTGTCTCTGGAATATCCATCACAGTGTCTTTAACCCTTAACTGGTATGGGGCTTAAATTTACGTTCAGGGTATGGTAGGGTCAATTTGGACCTTGTGTATTTTCAAAAAATTTATTTTTTTCTTAATCAAGAATTTCTCTTTGATAATCAAACTACACAGTGAAAATGAATTTATTGTAATTCAAACATATTGAATGACTGAATAATAAATTTTTCAGAAACTGCTGCAAAATACTAATTTATATCTTTGAGAAAAAACAACCATGAAAATGATGAATTTTAGCTCGAATAACGCTTTGGTATGAGTTCCTTAAAAAGTATATGCTAGTAAAATATGAAAAAACGAAACCAGGAAAATTCTAACAAACATGTTATATATGGTACTGTTTCATTATATTTTCATATTGATCACAATGATGGAACACTTTTCAAACCAAACATTGATTGTTGTAAACAATTTTTTTACAATCAGCACATGAATTGAAATATTTATCATCGTTTTTTGGACATAAAAACACCAAACTTTTTTTTGGATTCTAACAAAATCTTCGGCAGATTCCACTAACTTTCTGCCGTTAATGGTATGGCAGGGTCAAAATTGACTCCAAGCCCGCTGTCACGGCTGAGAGACGCTAACAAAAAAATTTGTAGCATATATTAGAATCACTCCGTATCTGGCTATGGTGCAAAATGATTCGAGTAGGGTCAATTTTGACCCTGCCATACCAGTCAAGGGTTAACTTCAAAGGAGGGAATCAAGATCAGATTTTAAGGTTAGAAAATCATCGAAATATGAGATCGCGATGTAGAAAATATGACAGTTGATATTTTCCATCATAATGTTATATTTAGGTTGAGTAAATCGATACTGAAGAATTGGAGAATACAAAGCAAATAATTGGAAGAAGTAGAAATCTTGAGTTTTCCATTTTTAATCTTTTTCTAACTTGTATGTTATGTTGATATAACTTTTAGTTAATATTTTTTCTTATGAATACGGTTGTTGGGTGCTCTAATGCACCTGTTTGTGTTCATTCTTGTGAATTATCAATTGTCCGACTCACCTGCTCTGGTAATCCTAGCTACATTAAATCGACTAGTGTAGTTTACTTTGAAGTACTCTTCTGCTACCGCTCTTTCGTATTTTCCTGGACCATTTATAGGACTGAACAGATACTCAGGGTCTATATTATTTCGCATCTGTTGCACTCCTGTGATACCAAGGAGTGTGAGAAGAACTGGTACAATGATAAAATATCCTGGATGTTTCCCAACGAATAATCCTAATTTGTAGAAGGCTCTGTTGAGAAGATGATCCACACATCTCAAGCCAGCCATCTGAAATGAAAGGGAAATTTTAATTGAGCGAACGAGCTAGAGAATAAAAAGAATAGAAAACTGGAATCAGGAATTATACGAAATATAACACAAACATTTTTGAAAACACGATTAACTTCTTTTCATATTAATTCTTGAGTATTAACATTGAATAGTAAGAAAAGAATTTTAACATTTTCAACCGAACTCAATAGTCCATATTTTCCGAGGCAAGAATCCTTTTGAAAATAACTTTTTTGATTCCTCTTGTTAAACACTAAGTTTAAATGAAGAAATCATGTGGGCTCTGCTGTTGCTCTTTTATGACTGCATACAAATTCGATTTCAATATCGTTTATCGAATTATTGGGTAAAATCAGATCCACGAAACTAGTCTGCGAATGTTTACCAATAATGATTTTAAAATCGTCAAAAATTATATTCCCCAAGATTTTGTTCAACAAAAAATTAAGTATGGAATCTTGCGTTGTTGTTGGATAACAAACTTTTATTCAATTACCACGTTGATTCAGTTGTCGATAACTGCAATTAGTTGTAAAGATTCCACAATGGACAAAGTAGGAAATCCAGAAACAGGAAAGCATTGTTGACCATTTGAAATTTTTGTGTGCTCAGCAGATTCGAATTTGTTACATTTGGAGCCCTCAGTACATTTCACGACTGGAAATGATTCAAAAAAGATTCCCTAGGATTCTAGGTTCAAGATGCGGTCTGCAAACTCGTAGATCCAACCTTGAAAATTAACAATGTTCTGTAGAAAGTTAAATTCATTAATAAACTTTTTTAAACAGGTTCAATCCTTGAGGAGGATGAATTTTATAAATCTTTACGATTTTTAGAATTCCTTTGAGAAACACGGAGGATACTCATATGTAGAGCGCCTATACATAAGAGATATATTTACGAAACCGAAAATGTGAAGGAGAACAAAAGCAGTCTGATATAGTCTGACAAAAAAATCAAAATATAAACAGATTTCATCCAAATCGAAAAACTGCAGGACAAGGAAATTCCTAATGTAAGAGGTCATAAGAAACAAAGACAAAATTAACAAATACAAAGCAGGTTCCTTGAATACGAATATATCAACATACAAGAAAATAGTTACCGAAAAATGATAATTGAGTAAACAGAGTAGACTCAATGATACATCTACAATTGCATCATACAAGTCGAATGACTTCATTTTACATCACTCCACATAAACATTGGAATGCCATCACATCACGCGTGAATGGTTGGGATTATTTAGTTTTATGTTATGTTATGTTTGTTTTGTTTTCATCAGAAGAACATTCTTATGGCAAAAAATTAAGTTAGTGGTGGGGAACATGTGAAAATTTAAGAAAAATTAATGATTGTCCGGCACTTTTCCTATTCGCCACCAGGGCATGTTTTACAAATCCATCCCAATTGAAATAGAAGACCAAGTTTATTGGGATAATGAAGATCAAACTTGTGAACGGCTCAACGATTTCAGTTCGTTTGTTTTCCAAATTTTCTATGAGAATAACGTAGGAATAGTTTTTTTCTTGCCATTCAAACAATTATAATCAAGAAATTAGGGGGTTGATTTGTCACTTCATGTGAACCTTCTGTTCATGTCCTTCATTGAAAGCGTAGATCTGCTGGTTAACATTGCCGTTGGACAGAGAGCTTCTGGAATTCAAACTGGGAAAATATCCAATAATCAGAAGACGATTTAGGGGAGTAATGGACGAATTTCCGAAGAGAGGCTCCTCAAACAAACAAAACTGGGGAAAAAAAGTCAAAAACTGTGTAGAATAGGAGACATTCATCAGATAAATTCTGCAAGAAACTCTTAACCTGGTAACCAGTATAAACTAGCATAGGCGTAACGAGGAGGGTTTTTTGGGGCCGTAACCTCCCCCTATCGATGAAAAGAAATTAAAAGAAAATGCACACAGCAAAAATTTTAAAATTGAAGGATTTTCTTGAGTAGTTGACACAACTCAACTTAAGCCAATGGTAACTAGATGGGCGAGCGCTGTGGTAATGCATTCGAAATACGACAAAGTCGTGAGTGTGTAATGATGTTTATTTATTGTTAATTAAAAAAATATTTCAAATACTTATATCATAATCGAAAACAAACATTCCGATTCTCCGAAAAGTTCAAAACTTGTACGTTGGCAGTTGGAACATAAAAAATTTTTTTTGAAGAATTGCGCGCAAACAAATATGTGTAAAGAGAAATCAAAAACTAAGCAAAAAATGACAATCATCAATAAACTTAATTTTCACATATTTGAGATAGCTAGTGTTAAATAGACTTTCCGTGCAGCAGCAAACAAAGTACGCATCGCCATGATGATCGCCAACATTCGCAAGGGATAGACACCACAAGAAGAAGAAGAAGTATTAAATGAATTATTTCTATTTGTGAACTTATACCATTATGATGTGGATTTGCTTCGAATCCATTTTTTGTTTGTTTTTTCATTGCACGTTGGTATATTTTAGGTATATACCTACATTCCTGCTATCACCAGAACTTGACCAAAATATGAATAGTGTGGGAGGGTGCCACATTCCAATAGCATTTAACAGAAAGACGTCTTTTGATTCAGCTAGTAATATAAAAGAAAACCGGAACCATCATTAAAATTTCTAACCCATATTAAACCCCTAGAATTCCTCAATCGCACTGGTTTCTTCATTTCGACAATGAAGATGTTAGTCTGTATTGTTGAAATGTAGGCCGCCTAACCGATATCACTCTCTGAATTAACGATGAAACTCTTTGGCACAATAATAATTGTATACGGCACCTGAAGCCTTCACTCTAGTTTAACAAACGTAATTACTTCATTATTGCGAGCAGTGAGTAGCACTTTATTCGACCTTCAAAACTGTCATTTTAGCCTGAAACATGAAGTTGACAAATCTGTTCCGATGTGATTAAAATATCATTATGTTTCTATTTCTTCAATGCATTGGTAATATGGAGAGTAGTAGGGGATACTTCGATAGATCGAAATTGCGTCAATTTGTTGTACGTTTGAAAAATCTATATATGTTCTCCTGACCAAAAATAATAAAACTTCATAATAAAAGCTTTAATTTTATTATAACTGACGTTTCGCCCTAATATTTTGGGCTTCTTCAAAGATTATATAGATTTTTCAAACGTTTTACGTACGTGACCGATAACCTGAACCTAGATCAATTTGTTGTACGTTTTTTCGAACAGAATGTCAATAAGAAGCAACTCGAATCTTTTCAAATTGAATGAATTGTTTACGTACGAAGCCCTTGCAAGCAAATAGTCTTCTTATTTTTCGGAAAAATTGCACATGTCACAACTCAGAACAGTCAATTTTAAGTAGTACACAACCATTTGTTACAAGTTGTCTTCCAAGAAATGAGGAAACCAACCTCCGAAAAAAGATCACCCCACACCAAGACAAGGCGGGCTATCACATATCGGCTCAATCAATTGCATATTTTTGATCATTCAAAACGTCAATGTGTTGACTTTTTGTAAAGTAAAAAAACCGAAAGATCTACTTTTTTGACACCTGAAGAAGCGGTTGATGCGTCAGAATGCATGTCTTAGAGATGCCTCAATCAGAGTGCTTTGAAAATTGGTACAAACGCATGCAAAAGTATATAGATTTTCATGGGAAGTATTTTGCAAAACAACAAAGCGATTTTCTGAGATTAATACGAGTATTTGTTCTGGTCCTCTCATCCCGATGAATTAAAGGCAACACACGTATTTGAAAACTTTCGATATAATCATGAAGATTTATTATATAGCTAGAAAATGTTTCCAGTTTGAAAAATAAAAAATTGATCTGCTGTTACTTAATATTCGTTTGAATAGCTATATGCTCCATGAACTTTTTGAACTGTTTTTGGGTTATTTTCACCTAATGAATCATGATATATCAAACGTAAGGCACTTTATTATCCCATTGGTGATAGATAACTAATTTAGTTTCATTTTCGTCGCAGTGGTGCATTTGACCTTATGTTAAATTAGCAGTAGGTACCATCCTCTGTTAAAACTGTGGGTACATTCATCTTTCTTCTTTTAATTATCTCCTTCTATTTCTGGACGACAAGAAATGATTTGCTGCTAACTGTATTTTAGCCATCCCACTCTATAAAAAAAAACTGGGAGTTCAACAAAACAAAATATTGTACAAAATTCGTCCACTTTGCAAAAACTGGAACATCAAACTTAAAAAACATTGAATTTTGGCAGAAAACCTTGAATTATTATTAGGTCGTTCTTTTTATGATTTCTGTATCTCCTTCGATTTATTGAAGATATGAAAAGCCCAACAGAAAATTTTTTCGGATCTAGAGAAATGTTTGAAATCACTAAGAAATATTAAGTTCCTTTTTTGCCATTTACGTCTGAAAAGATATTCTCTCAGAATGTATACACCTCAAACTAATCTCATCAAGTACCTTCTTGGTTACCGAACAATTTGCTAGAGGCATAAATATAAATTAGGTTGTTAGAGAGATTGTGGTCTAGTTCTAATCCATTCTTGTTAACTTGATAAAATACAAACTCATCATACCAGGCACATCTATTAATAATTCAAAGTGTAACTCGGATTGCGGTACATCATCTTGGAGCATAAATTCAACATTTCATAACCAATTGGAGTGAATTCTACCACCAGAAAAATGTATTCCTAACTGAACCACACTGAAATGGCAAAAATGAGAGACAACCGTTTCGTAATATCTTAGAAACAAGTAGACACATTAATTAAATAGTCTACAGGGTGTAATGATTTCCTCAGGAGCATTATTGTGGTTTTTATGATTAAAAATGATTACCATTTCATGGATCATAAAAATTATACGATTGATCAGTTTCATCGGAAAAAATATAGTTATATATCTTAGATGCAAAGAAAATAATATAGGTACATAGGTAGTGAAAGTACAAATCAGATTCGACTATTGTGCAAGCAATAATATGAATGTTCTTGACAATTTTAATGATGGAATAACATTTTTAAATAAAGTACTTTCATATTATCCAAGAGGAATAGTGTTCTGTACTATCATAATTCTTTTTGCGTGCAGGTAATATCTCTGCCTGTTGCGTTAGTCTCTATTGCATATCGAAGAATAGAGTAGATTGTTCAATTCCATCTATTATTTACGGTTTTATTCAACTCTTGGTCGTTCAGAGATGAATTCAAGTGAAAAACTTTGTCGTTGCAACAGACCGTACCAAAAGATAATATTCTAAGAAGGTCGAAAAAATCGGAAGTAGATACCTTTTTCAACCAACTTCAACTATTTGTTCATTTGCATTGAGTAAGCTGGTATTTCTGTGAAATAACTGCATGTAAATATACGGGGTGTTTCATTGGTAAATGGAAATACTTAACAGGCGGATAGGTGGTACCGAGGTGGTTCCGGGAATACCATATTTATGGGCTCTTACCCATTCACCAATAAAATACCCTGTATAAGTGAATGATGCATTTAAACTAACTGTGACCGATATATGAAAAGAATCTTATTTGATTAAGTTGTTGAATACAAGTCCGCATGACTGGAATAATAAAATATTTTTAAATTATCTCAATAATATGAAATCACGAAAAAAAAGTTAAGAGTTGAGCTTACATAATATGATAAATATGCACTACAAGATATAAAAAGAAGAAAAACACGAGTAATAGTGGAACTGCTAAATTTTTCATCATGAATTGAAAAAATTCACAATTCTTAAAAATTTCAGATAGTTTTTGAATGATACCAATATCAGATTTTTTTTTTCATTCGTACAATGAAGGATAAAGGCAGGTTCACCTCGAACGATATTATTCCTATTGCTCTGATTCATTCGATTTGGTTCACTGTTCAGATATTTCAATATATACTCCCAATTACTATTTTACGATTATTAATTATCAACCTGAAAAAATTAACTGAATAATAAAAATTGGGTAATAACGGAAACAGTTTTAGGGATTCTAATTTGACCTTGAACTGGAGATTGTATTTTTGTATAATTTATAGACCAAATTCGAAGTCAGATCAGAACTTGAGATTGCGTGAATTTTAATATTTTTTAACCTTTACATGAAATTATTTTTTCAGTGACATGGTCAGTGTTGAAATCCAATTCACAAAACTTACTCCAGAGAGACCTCGACCCAAATCGAAATATACGGGGTGTTTCGGAATTGCGGCGGACTAAAAGGTAATCAAGTTTACTATTATTGTAAGATTTGAGAATATTCGAGGAAATATTATAATGACATCCTTAAATCACATGTTTTTTTATTCTGATTTTTTCAATGAATATGAAAATTATGACATTTTTTCATATAGAATCACGCGACCTTTAATATTCATTTGAAAAATTGGGGGTTGTAGGTACTCGGTTGTACCTGTCTTTCGAAATGGATTGGAGGTAGGGGAATTATACTTTAAAATCTGAGTTCGAAGTTCTCAGGGAGAAATTTATTCCGTTTCGTTCACTATAAACAGGGTGTACCAGATTCGACGGCCTATTAGAAGTTTCTGGAAAACTGGACTCATTCAAAATCTGAAAATTTGAATTAGGATATTGTTCAACATTATCTACCCACCTAAAATACTCTTGAAGCCTGGCCACTTTTACTCATACAGGAAATGAAAAAAAACTAAATACAAATTTTTTTCTGTTTTTTCGTTTACAGTTTTAATACATTAGTATTAAAATCAATACTCAAACTTTTACTATTATTTAACAAATTTTTTCAATTGTTTATTGTTTCAGAGACTGGGAGAGAAAACCCAAATTAAGTTCTCAGGAATATGCGAAGACCTCCCAGACAACATTTCAATAGATATGGCCCAATCTTGATCCCAATTTCTGACTCAACATTTGGAACACCTGTGACGCGTTTTCCGAAATTCTAGAAAAATACAATATTTCCACAGTCTATACTTCAAAATTGTGAAAAAGGTTTGTGGTTAAGATATTTAGAAAAGGAATAACAAACTTAATACCGTTTTTCTCCAGTTTTTTCTCGATATTTTGAAAAGTATTTCCACGAATGTAACGATTTCAAAATGAATCTACTCAGAATTGAATACTCTATAAAAATTTAAGAATTTTTTCTTCCAGAAACGTCTAATAGGCCGTCTAATCTTCAACACCCTGTATATGTAGTGTGGAGTGCATGACGAGTTTTTATGGAATGATTCATTATTTTTATGTGGGTTTTTAGATCACATCTCAAATTGCCACCGGTGATATGCCAATGTTCCACAGTGCTGAAAATTGACAATATCATTTGTTCTTCAGGAAATGTTCGAGTGGGGCCACCTGAGTAGGATTATGAAGTGAAAGAATGTATCAAGTCTTTTGCTATGACGATTTCTAGAATATACGACTATGGTACAGTTACTTCTTGTACAGTATTCCAACATTTTATGCTCGCCTACACATTTTCACCCATTTTAATGAGAGTAGGACGATCTCTGTCACTAACGAAATCTTAATGATAAGGCGTGGTAAGGAGTGAGTAAATCATCTCATAAAAAATATTGAACCGTATAGTTTCACTTTGTGTAATTATTCGAGAAAGCATAAACACAAATATCGATTGATTGAAATTCTGCACCTATTTCAATATGCGCCATTTTAAAGCTAGCTATTGTTCGTGCAAGAACAAGAATTTCTCATTTCTCAGTGATAATTTATATTCCACAATTTTCTTTCTTGATGGAATAATATACTAAGTTCCCAAAAAGAGCACCGGTATCCTGCAAAATTCAAGTATGCATACTGGGCTCCCTGGAAAATAATACTAATAATAATACTTCATTTCTTATGTTCAATATACAGAAAAGCAATAACAGAAGAAAACTTCGTAAAAGCAAATACAATCAACATTCAATTGGAAAATTCAGAAATAACATAACAATTTTTCTCCAGAAGTGATGACTCAACTCTTTTTAAAAAATGAAAATATTGCAAGAATTCTGCACTTCCACAGAAAGTGCGTTAAAAATTTTTACAACCCATAAAATAAAGACTCCCCTGATAATATGTAGAGGTATGATTTTTTTGTAGCAGTAAGTTTGTATATCTAGTATTGTAACAATGACTGCTATCATTAACAAATAAACGCCTATGTTCATACACGTATATACAGAACTAAAGTCAGCACTCGCAAATTTCTAAAAGCTCTACATGATTCACGGAAAGAGATCCCAGCAACTATTCTTATAGCATACTTCTGCATAACAAAACCCTATTGATATCCGTAGCATATTTCCCAATTTAAAATACCATATCTCAAGTGACAGTGAACATTTGCATAATACATTGTTCTTAATATTTCCCGACTGCAGCGATTTTTCATGAATTTGAAGGAAAAACAACTACTACATAGTTTAGTGCACAAGAAATCAATGTGGTCAGTCCAACGACACCGAGAGTCCAGAACAACTCCTAGCAGTTTTGTACTCTCAACGAAGGGATTTACACAATCAGAAGCATTAATGGAATCTTTCATCTGAACAACAACAGGAATAGGGAACAAAGAGAGGATTTGAGCTCCTCATATGTAACATGGGAAAAGTTTCAATACATAACCTTAGAAAAATAAAACTCGATGAGGAAACAAAATAGATTAAGGGGTAGAACCGACAACAAGCGAGGAACCTGGTCACACTATACTTGCACAGAATTCTCAAAAAATTTCGGTGTGTTGGTCAAAACAATAAATTTTTTATAATGAATCTCTTATAAAGCTAACAACTAATATGAATTCGTGTGTTGATAGAGCGTAGCTTAACTTAATTGCAAATATAATCGAATACATGGACACATACCAAGAAAGAAGAGAAATGAATATTCTAAAAGTATATTTTTGCGCGCCAACGAAACTATGTGAAGTGCAATCAAGTAATGAAATTCAATCTAGTTAGATGATAAAATACAAAATGCATTGACCAACCTGACTGGACACAAATTATATTTACTTATTATTATTATTATTTTCGAGAACACTCATGGCTGCCAATACCTCGAAAGCCAAAAACTGTGGAAATTCATGAATCGGGGATGATAAATGTTATCTGGATGACTTTTTCAATGTATATTGTCTCCCGTCTCCCTATTGTATGCGTCCTTCAACTTATTCGATAAACAAATTACCCTGTTCTGAAACTCTCCATGGCTTCCCCAAACGCCGAAGATCATTTTGTATCACAAACCGTTTTAAAGTGGCGTCTGATACAAGAGTTAAGCAACGGGATAACGCGATAACACTGAAGAACTGATTTTGATACAACAAGTTTTTTATCGGATAGGGTTAGTCACAACACTTAAGAAAATGAGCGTTTCGGTTTTCGATTATTCCGTTAAGAATGGTCAATCCACGGCCGATAACTTACTTCATTTCTGTTGAATTGTACACGGACTTTTATCGTTTTGAACAAAAACAAGAGTTGAAAACACGTAAATCTTTAGAAAATTATAGAATAGAGTGATTCATAATGATTGTACTTCACCTTTATATTTCATCCAAAGATTGAAGAGGAAATGATTCTCAAACTATAATTCAGATCAGATTTTTAGCCCTAAGCAGTACTGGACTTTCACTTGGTTTTTTTTGCGAATTCAATCTGAATATTCACTATTTCGAATGCACCCGAGAACAATTTGCTGTATAAACTTCAACTCTTCAAATGGAACTTCACATAACCTTCGTACGTCTCTCAACTTGTTCAATGAAATTATAAATGTGATATCAGAGACAACGAAAATAATATTGATTTATTCAAATAAGACCATCGTTACTATAAGTGGGACCCATTTTCTTATCAAAAAGCCGAGTAGGCAAATGATTTTCTACATTAAAAACAATAATTCACAATGATTATTTCATTCAGTTTCATTTGAATTTATAAGATCTTCATTTTTTTATTCCCTTTCGATAATCAGAATTTTGGTACAGTGTAGATATTACCTACGTTAGGTTTTTTTCCGTTATGGAATTCTCAAGAATAATATCATTATCTCGTTGACATGACAAGTTTGATTGACAGAATTCGAACGTGTTTTTCTGGATTCAACAGGAAAAATAAAATATACGCTTTATATCTATCATAAAAATTAAACACAATTCGTTATTTTCGAATTCGAATAATTTCCGAGATAATTTCTAAATAAGTTGATTTCAACAATAATGACTGCATGAATCGCTTTGCAGCCTCAAGAAAAAAATGATCGAACAGTCGAAGCCATGCTACCTTTCTAATCATTTGCAAGTGGAACGATTGATAGAAAAAGGTCGTTGATAGCCTTGGATATTTTTTTACTTCTTACTAAAGCCACTCCATCAGTTCCTTGTTTATTAGTTAACTGTGGGGGAATGAAAGATGTGAATGGTTGAACTTGAACTTATTTACTATTTAGAATATTGAATAGATTATCCCCATTTCATTAGCGAAACCAATAACATTTATACAACCATAATTCTTGGAACAATGCTGCAAATTTAAAGAGTTAAAAAACACATTCTCTTCATTTTGATTAATATGTTTTTGAAATCACAGGTTTAATTTTTCAATTTCGGAATTTAAATAGTTTCAACCGTAAATGAATGATATCTAAACATCCACTACCTCTTTCCATCAAAATATTATGATTCTTTCTTGCAGTCTAGGTTTATTGTCAATTTTTCCTGAATACCTACTAACCTACAGAAGAACAGGAGATTATTCAAATAAAATAGTGAACAGTGGTCAAGGAAAAGTAAGGCATTCGAATTGACATGTTTCTGTCAATTTATACTTTTGAAAATATGCAACAGTAATTTCAAAGCAAGGATTCCATCGAGAAATTATTTGTTACAAGTTCAACCAATCATAGGTACTTTTTTCACATATATAAAAAGAGCATAAACATATGTACATTTTACTATTGGAAAAGGTTTGTTTTATATCAATCTGTCTATTAATTTTCAACAACGATGGAACGATGTAATTGGATACACACCAAAAGAAGGAAAAGTGTTTATTGAGCCGTATAGAACTAGAATTTAACCGAGAATTTAACGCTTCATCTGCATTGATTAGCATAAATAACGTCTAGGTGAAGCAGAAGATGTGAGATTTGATGATGGGCTTATACTATAGGATTATTTTTAAATAAGTACGAATAAATATAAATTCTATGCTTCCTTTCATATTCAAAACTGCTAATTATATGCTAATTGAAATCAAGAGGTTAGCATCAAAGATAATTGACTTTCTGAATTTCTATAAGATTTGAATGAAGAATTGGTGCCCAAGTAATTCTTGTACCACGAACAAGCAATAATGTCGAGGAATATTCTGAAACCGGCGGAAAATATTTAATTTTGACAACTCGAACGTGCACTGAAAATTAAAAAGATTTTCAAGTTGTTTTCCCTCTAGTGATTCGATTGGTTCATTATTTCCATATTCAAGAAAAACTTGAAGAAACACATGATCTGGTGATTGAACGTGATTCAAACTTTGTTTTCTGATTTAATATTCGTGTCCTTTTCTTCTCAATATAAATCATTTGAGTTTTCAATATGTTTGAATCATTTATTACTCGCCCCAATTATTCAATATGATGACTGAAGATCAATAAAAAAATTTCGACTCGAAACTACAAATCTCGATTTTTGTCGAACATCTATGACCAAAACTAGGTTCATAAAGTTCAAGAACAAGGAGAAATACAATTCTTGATTATTAAGACTTGCGTTTCAGTCATATCGTATACATTATATATTCATATACCATCCATTTTGGAAATACAATGAAGAACACCATTGAATACAGATTGGCTAGCTACTTTGTCTCCATACAACAAAGCAAATGAATCCAAACTCCCATTAAAATTTCTCTGATGTTTTCTTTCCATCCCTATTGTATAGTCCATGTCATGGCTCTTTAAGGACTTTTAACACTATTCCGTAACCACTTGCAGGCAGTTAATGACAGTTTTCATTGGTTAGAAACCATATCTCCTCAGTTGAAATGAACAAAATGTTACCAAATATCATATTTGGACAAAGAGTTCCTGGTAGTTTCTCTCAAGTTATTCAAAGCTTGTTATGATCATCATAAGACATAACAACTTGCGTAATTAATTGCAGAATTCGACACAAGGAGATGAAGAATTCGTTCAAGTAACAAACGGTAATGACCGTGAAATGAACGGAAGTTGATTCTTCAAACTTGAATTTTTCAGTTAGAACATAAATTTTTATGGGAATCTACAACAACAACAAAACTTTTTTCAACCCCAAAACTTTTTTGTCGTACTTCTTACTCTCCTGGAGACTCTAAAGTATTATTTATGATATCGTATCTTCTCACTTTTTTTTAACTCTCCCCCAATCACAAGAAAAATACTAAAATACTTCTGTATACATGACAAGTAAAGAGAACATTAAAAAAATCTTTTTTCTAATCTCCTAGGGGAAAACATAGCAGAGAATGTTCGAAATATTAACTCTTCTGTTTTACATATGAAAACATAAAAAGAAGTACCAGAGTTGGGAAGAACTGGAACCTTCAATATCTTGTGGCTTATTTAGGAACATTTATAGGAATTGTCTTGAAATGGAACATTCTATGGTCTGCTGAAGCTATTTTCCGATAAAATGGACCACCCTGTATAACACTTCGTTGGCCATATTTTATTTCAAATAGTAATGTGTCTACAGGAAGTGCTTTTAATTAAGAGGACATTATGTCCATTCCAACTCGAAGAAGTTCAATTAAATAATAGACGACACCAGAATTGAAATACCAACTCTATTTATGGTAACACAATGATCTGTTAGAGCATACAGTGGTAACAAATCATTTTTATTTTTTATGAACGGCAATTTACTTTAGTCAAAGGCCAAATTTTTCAATGTTTTTTTCCATTGAAGAAAAAATTTGATAATCATTAGCCGAAAAATTTGGCTTTTGTTTATTGTTCCATCGAAATATTCTCCATTGCTTGAGTAAATATATCAATCACCTACCCATTCATTTCGCAAATCTTATTTTATTTAATTAGAAAAGGTCAGTTATGATTTTGAAAAAAATTCAAAAATAATGATCTATCTAATTCTATTCTTCTACTAAATATTGTATTTTGATAGTTGGTGGGTATTAAATTTCAAGTTCTCGTTGGAAATACACGAATGTTCGAGTTTGAATTTATTCGATGCTTTCCGAACGAACTGGCTGATTCTGAATGCTTTTACATTCAGGAGAAAATGAGATAAGATATAATCTTCTGGACAAATGAGGAGTGAGATCTCGATTTTCCTAAACGGTTGCATTGAGGCAGTGACGGTAGGGGGATTTCGAAAGCAGACGTCTGAGAGATTTATGCAATCCCATCGGTGCTTCTCGGAATTGGCGATTTAAACGAGTGTAATTCAAAATTTGTTACAAGGGCGACAATGAGTAGCATATAAACTAATTACTCATTGAAGTTTGTGCGGAATACTAATCGATACTTCACGAGAATAGTAATCAAAGATTTATTGTTTACGACTTTGAAAGAGTTTATTGACGTTTACTGATTGCAGAACACAACGGAAATTTCGTATTTAATATTATTAACATGGAGGTATCCTGCTTTTTATCTGTAGGATATAAATCTGTAGCGTGCCATAGACCGGCATGTTGCCAACTTACATATTCGTACAAAATACAATTCTATTTCTTTGAATATTCTATTCACAGTGTAACTTTTGAACTACTTATTGAATCATAACCGTCATGATCGTGAGTAACCTAATTTCAGGGACTTTCTCGGTGACTAAAACACTTCTTTAACATTTCGGTTCTTCGTGAAATGACGAACTAAAATTTAAAGCAAAAATTATAGAAAAGAATCTACTACTCTTCAATCTTCTCTCGTAAGTAATGGTTATTGGAGATAGTCATATGCAATTTGTGATCGTTTTAACGAATAAAGGACAAACATGTCTAGTGCACTAGTATAAAAATAAATGATTTATAATTATGTAATACCCATTACTACTTTTAAATTTCATTCATATTTTGTGAGAAGCACGAATACGCGAAAAAACTTCTGTTCTGATTTAGATGCAGTATTAACCAAATAAAAAATTCATATAATTCTTATTCATAGTCGTATATTTCGTGAAATTAGAAGTTTTCAACCAATTGCAAAAAGCAAGAACAACAACCGTTCAACATAAAATACTTTTCGTTATGCTTCCGATCATCTTTTGAGTACTAAGTGAAAGATGTGTCATTGATGATTAAGATCATTTTCATCAGCTTCAGAAGTAGCTACATCCTTTGTTGCTTGAGGCGCGCAGATCATGAAGCAAAATTCTCATAAGGATTCATGGAATGTGAATTTATTTTATATGGTCTCCGGTTGATGCCACCAATATGCTACACCCGGTTTTCGTCTACTTTATGTGAAGAAAGTTAACCAATAAGAGCATTTCGCATGAAGAATTTTGTAAGGTCTCTTCGACTCTATAAACATACATACACAACACTGATTTTTTATCAATTATTTGGCATTTAGAGTTAACAATTGATATTCTAAACTTCACTTTCTCTTGTTTCAGGCGTCAAAATTTTATGGTTCTGTGGGAATGTAGGTATTGTTCGAATAGAATTCATTCATGAATTTTCTCTATCTTCCTGATTGCATGCTAAAACTCGGAATTCTCAGTCTAACTCATTTTGCAATAGGTCATAATATATTGAAAATCCCCAGTTATTTCTTCTGGTAAGTGAAAGTTACAAAATTTTCTGAAATCATGATGATTCAGGCAATATGATAACCTTCACTGCATCGCTACACTCCACAAATATTCCATAATTGGATACCTAACAGACGATACAGTTAATATGAGTAGGTAAATTGTTTTCAATTTTGTTTAGATTCACTTCCTACATATTAGCATTGTATATCTTCCTACAATGATATTAGTATGTGGCTCATCTACGACAAGAGAATATTTCATGCTGCATCAGATCGTTGCAACAAATATTCTCAAGTGAATTTCGTTCTGCTGGATAGTTGAATTATTTGAGTCAGTTCCTTGAGAATATCAGGGCTGATGATCTACTTGAAATCCGTTTCCGAGAATGCAGATCCGAATCTGCACAGTAATGTTGTCTTTTGAAGAGTTATTGGTCAAATCTAATTCGAAGTTAATGCTCGTGTCATAAAAGAAACATGCTATATGTAGAACTCCTATAAACTGAAATGCGACTGAAGATATTTTCGGCATCGGTTACGTTATAATAAAGCAGATAAAATTTACTTAAGGTGAATTTCAAGAAACTTTGATAGTCCGATCAAAAAAATTCGCGTAAATTCGAAACAATCGAATCACTTGATTTAAAATTTCAACTAATCATGATGGCTCTAATCAATTTGACAGTTGATAATCAGGCAAACAAAGTTTAGTGAAACCCATCATTAGTCGGTCAAAACGAAATATCAGAACGAAAGAGTTTGCTTGAATATCAGAATGAAAGAGTTTGCTTGAATGTCAGAAGTTTATGGTTAGGTAGAAGGTAAAGTGGTCCAAAAATAGACGGTTAAAATTGAATACTCCCTCTTGATAATTTTTCATTCGCCGTTCTGGAAAGTTGTCTATAAAATTGTGATTTCTCTAATAATTTTCTTCGAAGTTATTGGAACTATTTTTCAACGTGTAGTTCTGAAAATATGAATTATTCAAATTGAGTCATTTTGTGAATAACAGTATAAACATAGGAAAGTGAAATCTACTTTAGTTAAATTCCAATCTCAGATGTCATCTCGTTAATGAATATTCATTGTGAAAGCCAAAATTCTCCGTGAAATATGAAGAATTTCATTAACAACCAATCCTTCAATTTAATCTATATTCGCCGACTAGCAGTTGTTCATTCAAAATTGGTCAAGGCAAACGATAAAAACTCCAAACTTCGACTTGACCATCTTCTGTGTTTAATCGATGTCACCGTGTCGCAATCTAATTTACGATATAGAAGGTGGTTGAAGATAGTTTTATCTGTTCATTTACATTTTCGGAATGATTGATGAATAATAGAACCTAAATTTTAAATTATGTTCTTCAATTATATTGCGATTATATTTTCCATTGTGTTCGTCAAATATCAGATTCATGCATATTTAATCGAATAATTTATAATATGGATCATTAAGTTCACTTCCCCTTATATTATTAGAGCATCATTTTATTTATTTACGAATGAAAGTTCACTGACATTTCATATCACTTTTTTTCGATCCGATGTCCCTGTGATAATAATATCAGCTTTTAGAAATTGTTTATGCTGGAAGCGAAGCAAAATGAGATATAATGTTATATTAGATATTTTTACATTTCTTTCGATGTTTTTGTGAAATCTGAAATATAAAAATATGTGATAGAATTGTCATCTTTATTTTTTCACTTGATATCATGAGTATGCAAAGGAGAACTTTGTTATTAGAATAAGTTGGTAATCGAAAAAAACTGAATGAATCATTCTGAACTGTTCATATTGTTTCGTGATGACAAAACGTCATAGATTCGATTTCGCTTGATATTATTTTATGGATAATATGAATTAATTTTGACATTAAAATGTCAAGACGTCTTCAATTGGTTCTCTTCATTTCTCTTCTTTTCAATCCTATGAAAACACAAAAAAAAATTCGGGAAAAGGGAGAAAGCGACTATCCATTCTTAGTTAATATGTGGATTCCCAAAAACGACGAGATAAACCAAGAAACGTCCAGATTTTGCGATGCTGTCCAACTCACTCCTTTTACTGATTACTTCTTCACATCAGCGAAATGCTTCGATAACCTGGAACATGACATGTGGCTAGAAGACATAGGAATATCTTGGGATGAACATGTTGTGTCATATTCAAGACATATGAGCTTTCTCACCAGATTCAAAGAAGAAGGAGGTCATTTCGTAATTTTAGAAAGGTTTGAGAATAACCCATTAGAATCGAAAAGCGGCAAACGGAAAGGGTCTAAGCCGAACAGACACACAACAGAGGAAACAGTGGATGACATGAAGAAGCCGGCCGAAATAGAAGATATGACAAAGTCTGCAAAACCAAAAGCAGCTCAAGAAATGCCAGACAATCATGAGAGTTTCACAGAAAGAAAACGCATCCCTGGTAAATCAAACATTGCCCAAACTACCCTTCCAACAAATGAAACTGAAAATCTGGACGAGGAATACGAAGAGATCCCATCCGACTTGGCTCAGTACGATGATCTGGAAGATCAATATGAGATAAAGGAGCAGGTTAAAGACGATGCCGATATGAAGATCCTGCGAGCTCTCAGAAATAAAAGGGTTAGGCTCAGCACCCCAGACATAAGAGGTGCTACCGAATGTTATGTATTAGGTTGGAGCACATATTTGAAAGAATACGACGAAATCAAAGATTTAGAAGGTCTGCTATTGAAGAAGGAGGTTGTAACAAAATTGCCCAGAAAAATTTGTAAATCCTCAGATCCAGCTCACGTATGTGTTATGAAAGACAGCGAAGATAGGGAGTGCGTGGAGGATTTGGGATCTCCTTTAGTTTGTGAGAGGAAGGATGGAAGAAACAACACAATAGGTGTGGCTCTAGTTGGAATATACACAGGGTTCAAAAATTGCGTCACAACCGAGACAGGAATCTTCCGGTCTTTGAGCTCTGAACTTCCATGGATTGCGAGATGGGCTAGAGGTACTCCTATAACGACCAGTGGATTTGACAGGAGGGCCGAGAACGCCGAACAAAGCCATAGTACCTCCCACAGGCGAAGAAGATGGCGTAGAAGAGGTAGATCTGGTTCTGGTGTTAATAGAATTACTTTGGATTATATTTTATTCATTTACTGTTTTATTGCGGATATTTTTGTCAAGTTTACTGAATGAATCTGTTGATTTTATCGTGATTTTATTTCGTAATGTTACTTTGAACAACTGATCAAAAATAAATCGAAAGTTTATAAATTTTAATTAATAGCGCTTTCGCCAATTTGTTACCTTCCTATATGAAAGTAATAATTGATAATATGTATTTCAATTGATCTGCTATACTCCAGTTTTCGATTTTTATCATAAAATGATTTTTATTCGTGAAATACTGCATGTTTCAGTTAGTGATATAATTGATTCATTTTGCTACATCTTAAATTTCATCATAGTTGTATGAAAGTTTCATTTTCACTGCCAATATGTTAATAATAATAATTATTATCTCATTCATCAGATTAAGGAAGAATTCCGTTTTTTTCTTCATCCAGATATCGTTAGATACTCTGAGCGAGACTATGAGGGGATTCTACATTTTCTGAAACTATAACTGGAAAGAAAAACCAAGTAAAAGGACGACGATAGATAGATTGAGGGTGGGTTAACAATTCGGTTTGCACTCAAGCATTCATGCACTGAAGGTGGGTTCCAATTTCGGTTCCACTACTAATAATTACATAAAGATATTATAATAAATAAGACTGAAATGAGATTGACAAGAAAAATATCATTTTCATTACGAAGTTTGAATTCTACCGCTTTTCACCCACATGTTCCTTAAATATTTCCCATGAAATAAATCACTTAATGACTGAAGTTGGCTTCACAAAGCTTGAATACTTGGAATGTGAAGGAAATAGAAGAAATTATACTTGGTCACTCCGTGAATCTAATGAAAATATTTTCCACTGAAAGAAACGTACGGAATTATTAATCTAGTACTCAACCTTGGGTTTCTAAGTTTGAAAAGAAATATATACGTCCTGTGTAACAATGAAGTTTTTTTTATTAATTAATTATTGTTAATTTTTCATTTAATTCTGTGTGAATCGATGTATAAAACATGACAGCAAAAATAAAGAAAAGTAAGAGAAGGTAAACTGAAATAAATCTAAACAAAATCAATGCCATCCTTCAAATATTCCCTTCGAGATTCCCTCATACTATAATAAGAAGAATATTCTTTCACCAGGAATAAGCCTTTCCTAGTAACTAATATCTCAATCCAGTCCTGAACACAAAAAACTAAGCTGTCTCAATGCTACAGGTAGATGATTGTGCAGTCTTATACCTGTGGGGAGGATTCATACTTAGACCCAGTGCTGAGATACAAACAATGTTGAAACATTTCTAGTTTTATATTGAATGCTCAATTAGAAGTCACCAGAAAGTTTGGGAAATACGGCAATAGTCTCTTTTATGAAAACCAAGAATTTTCATGAATTATTGAATTCAGAAATTAACTTTTTTGAAATGATATTTAATAATTTTAATATCAAAAGAATCGAGAAGCCCAAATAACAACCTCATAGTTCCTTTCCATTGATCGCAGCTTTCTAATTATTGAATAATTGATGTTCATAATATCATAGTTCTGGTTCGGAGATATTTTTGGTGCCAATATAATGGGAGAAGGTTTGATTCTGTTCATTGGAAACCTGAAATTAAAAAGTTTCAATAATGACCATAGATTATTAGTGTCTATTGAAATAAGGCGAGGTCCAAAATGGTCAAGTTTTCTTCTGGAAGCGAAGGTTACTTCGAGTTTCAGCTAGTTTTCCTCTGGTTTTTCAATAGATAAGACTCGACTCGGTCTTGAGATAGGTGTTAGAAATGTTTTATTTAGTAATTTCCCAAACTTTACCTGTACAAAAACGTCAAAAACGAAAAATACCACATTTTTTTCAATTACTAAAGTGAGATAGATCATATTCTTATAATCATGTTTGTTCGAAATTTTGGAATAAACCATAATAGAACGATTTGGGAGGACATTCATAAATGAAATTAGTATCGTTCGTTCAACCGAAAATTTGCTATTTTTGAAAAAACTCAAAAAAACACCGATAATAGTGCGTTTTATCGATTTGAAAAAAAAAGAAAAACCCACTGGGTGATATGAGATGGGAAAATTCTATTGCAACCCTGACATCCTTGCACAAAAGAGATAAATTGGCCAACTTTTTTCATAGAGATATTGTAAAAAAACTTCTTTCCTCCCTCTATCTCACTTTATATCTGTCAAATGGGCCCCCTTTTCTTGAGTTACCCACCTCTGAAATTGGCTTTCCAGAATAGTTTTATGTCAACATCCCAAAAGATTATTGCATACTAAATTTCATACTCGGGGATTCTGAAATATGAAATATGCCAAAAACACAACGTAACACTGTCATATATCATATTTCAGATCCCGCGTCTATAAAATGATAATGATAAATATAATTGTCACCTCATATTAATAACTTCCTGATTTTATGTACCAACTCATCAAAACTATATAGAATGCCAAGGAAAATGAACTGTACATAAGAATGAACCCATGCATATCCTCCATAAATCAAATTTCTATTATTCTATTATTTTACCCGATAATGCAGATGTGTGGACAACAAATCAAGACGCTCCGCTCCACACAATGATTTCTTGACTCTGGTTTCAAAATTAATGGATATTCGAAGTCATGAGTTAATTGAAATCGTCAGATTGATTTGCATGAATTGATTTTATAAATTTCAACATTCTTATGAATCATGAATATTTCAGATACCTCAAACTCAAAGGTATCCCATACAATTGAACTCTGTTCTACCTGTCCTAGAATAAACAAATCGCGTATGAACATTTTAAAATTTTTTTTTATTAAAATGAATGCGATTTTTTTCTCTCAACTCAGGAGGTTGTTTTGGCATTATTTAAACACCTTGACACTAAATTAATCAGTCATCACGCGCACATCGAGAAAGAAGCCCTTGAAATATCAACAACCTATTTTCTTAATCTCACTTAGGATCACCCCTAATAATAATGGATAATTGCAAAGAAAAGGTGCAACAGAATATTCTGATAAATTTTCACGCAATCGTAAAAACAATTTATGAGGTATTATAAAGCAAAGTAGAAGTGGAACCGATAGTAACAATAAACAAAAAATTTATCGAGGATCAAAGAAGAAGGAATATTATGGGACCATCAAGGCACCAATGCAACAGAAAAGAGGCGCAAAAGCAACTTCAAAAGCTATCCCAACATAGGCAAATGATGAGGTTGATTTCTCTCTCACTTATTTTTTTCTTGGCGAGTCCTCATTTACAGAAGTTCGATAAATACAATGGTGACATATTCATTACCTTCTCCACTTCTATCTTCCAGACATAATTTAAAATTTTTTTAATGAAAAAGAAGAATTATTATATCGTGGAATATCAATATGAAAAAGTGAAAGAAAGAATATTGTTGACGATGGAATAGTATTTCGAGAATTAATTCGACACCTGAATCAACTCCTCTGATTTCAATCAACTGTCAATTAGAAGTGGGAATTATATATGAGATTGAAATATGAGATTGAAATAATCCAATTAAGGACATTCAAATAAATTGCCCAAAAAATGAAAAAAAGTAAAAATAAAGTAAATGAAAAATATAGGAATCCTACCGTTCAAAACAGAATCTGTAATCCAAACTGAATAAATTTTCACACAACACAGCAACTATAGAAAGTACACCTTATCCACATAGACCACTAATCATGTTCGAGATACTTCTACAAAGCACTTCCTTCTTGAAGGAGTAGAACCGGTATAAAGGGTCCTCTCTGGTACAGCCCTCCTCTAGGGGGTGTTCGTTCGTTCGTTAAAATCACGTTCGTCTTGAGCGCTCACCTACCGCGTTACGTTCAACTTCTTCGGCAGCAGGTCGTCGAACACTATGCTATGACAGACCTCGTGGCCCTCGTGCCGACCGGCTGGTGGGTTCTCTCCTCCACTTTCTGCACGTAGTGTGCCCCACTTGAGAGCATCCTTCCTGATTATCAGTTATCGTTTTGTGTACGAACATACACTGTAGAGTTTCGGGGTTTCATAGTTCACTGAAACCCTTATAAACCCGCTAGGACCCTCAATATCAATACAAGAGAAATTCGATATCGATTCTGGGAGATTTTGCATTTTCAGAAATGCTCCTACATACATTCTGGCACTACTATTTCAGGAGTAGAGCCGAAAAAAGTGTTGAATATCAATAAACAAATAAAAAAAAAAGACACGTTTCATAACAGACTTCTTCATCAGACCGACTCTGACACTGAAACTTGTCAACAGAAAGTCATTGACCTACTCAATTTCAAAATTCCCTTATATCAATTCCTTATTCAATTTTTCCAATCCAAATAAAATCTACTCCTATTAAACTCTAATTTTTCTTTAATAATGATCACTTTCCGTCATCAGAATCATTGTGTTATTCATTCCAATAGGTACATCATGTGATCTCCGGTATTGCACACTCACAGGATGAGATATGTGATCTACTGATATATTATCTGTTTCCATGTTATGTCTCTCCTGTACATGATTTTCCACAAATAAATAGAATGTCATACATAGTTGTTTAATTATTTCTTCTTACGATTAATTTGGAAGCGATCCTTCTACTTTTTTCGGAAATATTTTTTTTTTTCCTGAAAATTAATGCATTAATGTGAAAACATTTCCATTATCGAATTTTTTTCAATTTATTTCAGAGACCACTAAGCGCCTTTCTTAATAATTTATTATATCATCCTCATTTATTTTTCAGTTTTATTCATGAGAAAATGGAATGAAAAGGAAGTTAGAACTCGTAAACAGTATTCATATATTACAAGGAAAAGAAACATATAATCTTTTTTTTATTGAGAGAGCAATAATAATAATGTTATACATATTGAAACAAAAAAATTCCTAGCTTAAAATAGAGCAACGGAATATCCTACACTTTTGCATGTGATAAATTAGCTTAGGGAAAAACCTGAGAAAAAAATTACCAAATATATTCGATATCGATTCTGGGAGATTTTGCATTTTCAGAAATAAACACAACAAAAACAAATTTCAATATGGGAATTGCTCCTACACACATTCTGGCACTATTATTTTAGGAGCAGAGCCGAAAAAAGTGTTGAATATCAATGAACAAACACAGAAAAAAGACAATGTTCATATCAGACTTCTTCATTAGAACGAATCTGATGCTGTCACTTGTCAACAGAAAGTCATTGACCTACTCAATTTCAAAATTCCCTGATATTCCTTATTCAATTTTTCCTATCGAAATACAATCTACTCCTAGGTTGCGTTGATAAACTTACTCAGAGTAAGCTCTCCTCACTCTGAAGCGTTCACTAACTCACTTTGTCTTCCTCGGAGTATACTCTGTGAGCGTTCATAAACTTCCTCTGAGTAAGCTCTGCATACTCTGCTATTTGGGAGAGTAAACACATACTCTGACAGCTGTGACGTACGATTTTCATTCTGTCTTGCTCCTGCAGATTTTTTGAAACTTGAATATTATTCGAATAAGTATTTATTTCTAATTTTGTTTTATATCAATAACGAAATACGAAACAATAAATTTTCCACGTGAAACAACTATTCTGTGAAATAAAGTGAAGAATTACTTTAATGATTGATAAATTTGATAAAATTGCTAGCAGTGAATTAACGAAGCTCAAATTAAACTCAAACTAAGTAGGAGATAATGGAGTTTCGAAAAGAGTTTTTCCCTGTAGACCGAGAACCTAGAGTGGTCCGTTCAATAAATCGAGACATAAAAAGTCCCACAATAACTGTTTTTTGTACCTGATTAGAAATCTACATTGATATTTTGTTATATTCAAGAGTTAATATTTGTCAAGGTTTATTCATATTTTGCTTTATCTTTTATACAATATTTTTCAACTTCCTTAAATAAAACTATTTCTTGTTACGAAATATTTAATTTTTTCTGTCGTAGAGTCAATAAAACAACAAAACATGTTATAACATTTTTAATTTTGTGCTTCAAGAAAAGATTACAGACAATAATATCCTTTTCCATTGTTTCTGTCTCATTAGAAGTATTTCAACGTCCTGAGAACCTTTATCAATTCCCTCACAATCATCAAAAAACACGGTTGCGCTCTGCTTTTAAAATAAAAGAAAGACACAACTAAAAATGTACGACTAGAGAGAATTTTTCCATCAAACTTCTATTATTCATTCACGATAGCAACAATTCAATATTAAAATGATATATAAAAAATGTATATACAAACCTATATTCATAACCTATACCTTTGTTCACATGTTTGAATGACATTTGTCAGAATAAGATTGTGAACGACGGGTGTGGAGTAAAAAGAAGTATACCTATTTCTGATCAAAAGGCCATACTCTTACTCTACTCTCTGAGTAAGTTTGTGAACGCAGCCCTATTAAACTCTAATTTTTCTCTCAAAATGATCACTTTCCGTCATCAGAATCCTTGTGTTGTGTTATTCCAATAGGTACATCATGTGATCTTCGGTATTGCACACAAACAGGAGGAGATATGTGATCTACTAATATATCTGTTTTCGATGTTATGTTCACACTTTATTATCTCTTAGGGTCTTGATGTCTCTCCTGTACATGATTTTCCACAAATAAATGGAATGTCATACAAAATTGTTTAATTCTTTCTTCTTACGATTAATTTGGAACCGATCCTTCTATTTTTTTCGGAAATATTTCCCTCTTTCCTGACAAATTGGTGCATTTATGTGAAAACATTTCCATTATCGATTTTTTTTCAATTTATTTCAGAGACTATGCGAAAATTTCATATTGGATCAAATAAGCTCAAGTAGTGGTGGGTCTGGAAGAGCGCCTTTCAATAATTTATTATATCATCCTCATTTATTTTTAGTTTTATTCATGAGAAAAAGGAATAAAAAGGAAGTTAAAACGCATAAACAGTATTCATATATTATAAGAAATATTGAAACAAAAAAATTCCTAGCTGAGAATAGAGTGCCGGGAAATCCTACAGTTTTGCATATGATAGATGAAATTAGGGAAAACCTTAGGAAAAAATTACTAAAAATATTATATATCAGAGAATTTTGAAGGATATCTACTTGATCTAGAAGAACATATTCATGTAATTCTACTATGGACAGAAAAAACACTTCTTAATCTGAAATAAAAGGAGACAAAATCAGAAAAAACAATGATTTAGAATAAATTAAATTGTTTTTTCAAATTAATTTGAAATCTGCATTCGTTAATTCATGTATATACAATTGCAATACAAATATGAAATGACAAGAATTTCGAAAATTTTTCATTATATAAAAAACACTTATGGAACAACAACATTATATTACAGCTTTCGTCTATTTTTCATATTGAAAAGAGACCTACTAAAGAGATGAATATCAATGAACTGCAAGTTGAATCTTTGATATTCTGTGAAATTTTCTCAATCAAGATTAGATATTAATTCTACACTCATTCGGATTTATGTGAGAATCTACTCTGGGAATATATCAGAATTGTACAGTGTGGATTAAAAACATGTAATTTGAAAAGATACAATGGTTCGGAACTTATGATTAAAATTTGTGATTTTCTATTCTGTTGTTTTGATTTCTGCGTCGGATATTTTGTAATTTATATGAAGAGTTTTGTTTTTTCGCTTTTTTTTTAATGGATCGTAGTGATGACGGTCCTGAAATGTTTTCTAGAACGATGAATAAGGTATGTATTGATATTCTTCCACGACTTCAAAATTAGCCACGACGTGGAGAACTTAGAATGAACGAGTGTTCGAAAGAAGCTTCTATACGAGTGTAATACATTATTTTCTTTGATTCACCGAATTTTTATTGGAATTAATGAAAAATTTCCATAAATAACGAGTGGTGATTTCTGCATTGGAAAATTTAATCGATATGCCCACACGACTTTTTCTACAAGGTGTAGAGGAATGAAAAGATTGGGCGAACAATAAGAGAATTAGTCGAATTGTTTTGAATATCACTGAGAATTTTCAATGTTTTACGAAATACACTATCAAGTAAACACAAAATCTTATACTGAAACTAGTCGAAAGGGGTCTTTATTGGGATTTTTCTGAAAATTTTACTTTTGAACTTTCTCACATCAGTTTCAGAAATTCTGTAAACCTATTCCAATCAATGAAGTTTTATCTGCTTTTACACCAGTCCATATTCTTCCCTAATATAAATGAAATTGTAAGATCAGAAACGTTACGAAGAATTACTAACACGAAATAGACAAGAACTCCGAAGATACATATCTGAACAAAGTAGGTAGTCCATAGGCATGAGATGGTAATAATCGGCCAAAGTTATGTCATATCCAGTGAAAGTTGACCATAATATGTGTAATATAGTCTACGTTTATGACGAATTCAGAATAGTAACTGACGTACTACAGATATCAATAACGGCAGCAGCAGTCATGACTTCTGTTTAAAAATATATATAAGAAAGGAAATTGATTAACGACAAAATTGAAACCTGGGAAGTAGGCGATGCTACTTATCTCACACTTCAGTAGTAGCTTACATCTTAGATTGAACTTCTGTTAGATTCATTTCACGAGCGTCGAATAAGTGAAGTTTAAATTTTCCGATCGTTTCAAGATATAATATTCTTTATCAATTAATTAGTTAATCTAGTATTCTAGTTCACAAACTAGAGAGGTCAGCCAATATTCAAAAATGCCTTGTAAGGTCGTGACTCGTGACTATTTGGGACGATTTTCAAATTGCCTCGAAACTAATAACGCATAATCACTTAAATAATATCCAAGGTCCCGATACACAATTCCAAACTCATTTTTGATTGACCCTAGTGTATTGTATTTTCAAAAGTTTTACAAGTTCATTCCTCGGCAACATCATAAAAATTCAGATCTAGGCATTTCGAAATTGAGAAATTGTTATTCCTTCATTGAATTGGATTGTATAAATTCCTTCTTCTTATTTTGTTGCACTACACAGGAACATTCTCCCACCTAGATTCTTCAATTTTGACATGTTAATAGTTCAAGAATGAAATACATCAAATTTTTTCAACCAATATTTAATTTTCGGCCCTAAATGAGATTATCTTGTTTTTTAGGCAGGGAATAATTAGAAATCTAAATTTTCATAGATTTCTTGATTTTCCTTTATGTAGGAATAATTCATATCTTACAGTAGTTTTGAAGCAGATTTTTTTTTATTTTATAGTGAGTCAATATGCAATCCCCGCATAATTTGTTCTTCTTGTCGTTTTTTACGACTAACTACAAAGTTTGTACTGGATGGAAACATTAATTTTTTCAACCTTACATTTGTCTTAATATTTCATTACGAAACTTGCAGCGCAAACAAAAACCAAGAAAAAAAGGTGTGGAAATCCATCTCCACCATTATAGTTTGTTTGCAGCTATAAAAATTCAATCTGCTAGCATATTCTTCGATTTCAAGAGGTTGACTATATTATAGTCCAATCATAACAATGATGATATAATTCGAATCCATTATTACATAATGACGTATTTCCAATTACTCTTCGTAGTTACTTCGAATTCCCAAGTGAAAGGCTTCTTAAAATTTTATGTGAAAGTTTTTACTGCTGAATTATGTGAAACATTATGTCCCAATTATTATGTTATCATTTCCAATCAGTATTTCCAGGTTTTGGTAACAGATGCTGTATTCGCAGATATTCAAATTTCGGTTTCAACATAGAGTCGGGTAGTTTCTAAGCATTTCGTAATTCATGTGTTTCCGTGAATATCTAAATGTATTGTTCTTGAAAGAATCCAAATCGATTTGTATGAAATTTGTGTCTTCCCTTGTTGTTTGATTCATCACAAATTTTCATTATCAGACGAAATCATACAATTCACAATAAGAATCTATAAGAAGTGCAGAAATAATATATTCAATGAAATGACTTAAACAAAATCATCATGCGCTATTCACCAAAATTGTTTTTTTAATTTTGTGAGAGGATTGACTATAGTTCGACAGTGTCTGTCATACGAGTACAATGTCTAATCCCTTACAATCAAGGAAAACTTACTTCCAATGAGAATTTGATAGAAGCACTGACGTGCTTTTTGAATAATATAGCCAGGTACAAATTCCTATGTAGTGTTCACTGGACTTTATTTGAGGATCATGAATTTTTTTCATTTGCTCCTTTTTTTTATTGAATACCTATTCACAGAAGTTATATTCTCTCTGTTACTTAGTTGTTTCTCATGTCAGTTTTGCTTAAGCTAGACTTTTTCACATATTTTCAGTATTATCCTCATATGTTTGTTCAATCTGTTTAAGTACTAGGTATTTCCTCTTTAGTTTTTAGTTTCAATTATCTTCGAAATATTCCATTAATTTGAATTAAACTTCAATGAATTAGGAAAAATAAAGTATGATACTAGTACAGGAAGAAAGCTTAATATTCTAATACTCGTTCATCAATTTAGAACTCGTGGAAGAATATCAGTGCTTCTTGCACTTGAATGAATTATAAAAAACTATTAAATCTACATACGTTGCTAACCTTGTGAGTTCTGAGGATCTGTTTTTCTGTGGGCTGACAATGGACTTATCGGTCTATTGGTCTGAGGTCCTCATAATTTTCTTTTTTTCAGTTGAAAATATACAGCGAGGCTTCTTCAAGTCTTTTGACACTCAGAACCCATTACAAAGACATCATTTTGACGTTGAGGCCTCCGACGGACGCGAAACGCAAAATTTGAAAAAAAAAGTAGGAAAGCAAAACATGGAACGATAATAAAAATTATTCAACATCCAGAACATAAATTCGATCGAGCTGAATTTAATCAAACATCGTTTTCAAATTGAAATTGAATCGGGAACATAATAATAATATATAGTCTCAAAACCATCCTGAAATCTATATATGTATATTGAAAAAACATTTATGCGATGTGTCTTCAGACGAATCGACAGGGATTCAATATCATTCCAATTATTGAGATGAGAATAAATCAGATGGTTAAATTAAAGAAAACCTTCGTCACACATCGTCCTCTGACTGACGATCAAGCATACTCTGAAACTTGAAATTTTTTTGTTTAATTTTTTTTTCAGGAAGTACCGCTTAGTGATCTGTAGTCTGATGGGCAGAATCATTGACTATTATTAATATATTTATACTCAATGGCAGAAATTCTGTATGACTCTAAACGTTTGGGACCATTTTCGAATCAATATTAAAAAATAATTGACATTTCGACGCTGATAATAAACATACCACCCACAGAATCTACCGAAATGCAATAATAACAGTATAAAGGCTTATTAAGAATTAATAAGCAATCCACAGAAATAATACTGCGAATTTCATTTATTCATTGGAAGTTCATGTGATCAATCAGAAGCATTGAACATAATAAATTTATCATTAGTTTCCTTAAATGGAGACAGTTATTTGAACTATACCATGATTCATAACTACCAATGTCAAATTTTACAACATATTGCGAATTCTGATGCTAATCATTGGAATATTTGCCACAACAATCAGATAGTATTGAAATGTAGTTTCCAGATCATTACTTGTGGTCGTTTTCATCAGAACATGAAGGAGAGTACCTACGGGAATTCGCAATTTTGAGTACCCACAGTTCTGCATATTATAATATTATCATAACCCATGAAATGCTCTTGATGAATTTCCCCTGTCGATCAACCTTTGACTGAGAAAATATCACTATTTGAAATTCACTGATACTGAGACATTAGAAATGGAGTAAATTTTTATATAACAGCATGAAAATTTTGTAATATATGCAACAAAATTCTAAGAATGTTTGGAATACAAAAATCGGATGCTAGTGAACCTACGAATCATTCAAACAAACCGAAATTTTGTTTTCTGGGAATCCACGAATCTCCCTCTTCATCTAGCTCCAACCTTCCATGAAAATTTTTCATTTCTTTCATTCTCTTCGCAGAAGGTGCTCACTGACATCCAGCTAAACGTACAAAGGGCTGTTGATGCCCGTTTCCCAGAATTACAGGTTGAGATTAAGGAGACTTTACCTTCCAGCAGGTGTCTAAGAATCAGGTAGAAATTCCAGTCTTAATTTCAAATGATAAAATGTTTGAAGCTACTTGCATCACGTTCAACAATAGAACCGAAGACGAGTTTATGGTGATATTGTGGGTGTGAAAGTAATTCACTATTTGCCCATTTTCGAAAACTGTCAGGTGGGTATTGTAAAAATTGGCAAGTCGAATATATTTTTTTCGACAACTTTCGGTTTATATTTATGTTGCTAAAGTCGGTTGTACGTTTGACAAATTCTTATTCATCGTGTCAATAAAGTGATTTATGTTTTTTCCATCACTGTTGGTGTAAGAGCCCCGAGTCACGAAAAGATTGTAAAACAACATCGGCTCTTTTACAAAGTGTTGTGAATTTTATTAGGGTAAAATACAATATTTTCTGTGATACCAGGTGCAGTCAAAAGCTGGAAAAGCATTTCGATACTAATAGATCTCATATAATGTCACATGTTTCGAGCATTTCGGCCGTTGTCGAAGATTTATTCTCAACGTTTTGCAAGTTGGAGTATCTGGCATCTTCAGGAGTTATACTTTCAGGAGATATTCTCGCAGAATTGGGCAGCTCTATTTATTTGTCCACCCACAGGTCCATAAAAATTAATCATGAAATAGTTTGGAAACTGTGAATTTGGCATTCCCCAAATACCAAAATTTCTGCTTCTTCGTTTGTCCATTGTAGTTCCACGTTTGTCCACCTGAATATTCATCCAGGCACTTCTCTTGGCATTTGGAAAAAGGTAATTAATTCCCGTGCATTCTAGGAACAAGTCTCGCAGATTTTGAAAATTGTTTTGAAGAGCATCGTTTTTTAAAGGTAAGTCTACTTTTTCCACATAATAAAATAGTCATGGCCTCCGAATATTAGAAATAAAAAAACTCGAAGTTCGTCCATCGTACCGTAAAACTGTGTAAACCACTTTTAAATATTTGGATAGATTGTTATTAAACATTCTTTCCATCTATCGCGAATGGGGTCTGGACAAGGCAATCTTTTCGATCGACAAGAATAGACATATGTTGAAAGAACTATTCGCTGTTATTTCGAAATTTCAACTCCCTTTTGTGGGTGGACACATGAAATAATTGACTGAACAAAAGTGGACCAACCTTGAACAAACGATTTATTCCATTTTTGAAATACTATTACCAATAACTATGATTGTTAGATAATATCTATTTTTCGTTTCCTGATGCGTTTACAAACCGTGTATGTTTTGACGGTAAATTATTTGTCCACTTTACTCTGTAAATTTGATTGACAAATAAACTATTATTATTATATATTTAAATGTAATTATCAGAGAACATTTAAATACTTTTTCACGATAATAAATAGACCTGCTTAGAAAATGCACTACACTGAAATATTTTACCATTTCTCGTGACCGTCGTCTAGACAAAAGAAAAAAAGTGAAAAATAGGACAAACGTGGTCCACTTATTCAAAACGAGATTAAAGTTTTGGTTCCGAAATTCACATGTGAGGGTTCCAAAACTTCACAATTTTTAATTTTTGGTTCTGTGGGTAGACTGCACCAAGTTCCCCCCTGAGTGCGCCAATGCTTGAAAAAATAAATATTGGATTATTTTAATAATATAGGCTCGAATGTCAGATAATGCCATCTCTGGGACGATAGAAGAACTATGTTATATTATCGAATATAACGGATTACAGGAAATTGCCTCAGATAATTTAAAAACAAAATTCATGGGAAAATCAATTAATAATCGTCATTTCACAAATATAAAATGGACTATCGGCAATAAAACGCTGGACATTTGGGTATTGCTCAATTATTTATGAAAAATGGTGGATACACTATTTCACTCCATTTCAGAAAAGTAGCACATCCACCAAATATATCGAATATGGATCGAACACTCCGATGATGAGTTTCACTTGCGATAACTAGAATCAACCCTTCAAAATATTATCTCATGGGCTGTCATGAGAAAGAAGAATTTTGCATTATTCAATATTTCCAACACCGTTCGGGATCGAAACGAGATAACCACTCAATCTAGGTTGGTCCTGAATATTTTTAAGTCACGCAATGGTTAGAATTTGCATTTGTTATCGGTATTTCTTCCTCACTACTCGCTATAAATTATGGAAAAACATTGCCCTATAGCCTGATTCTATTGACATTCTATTGTGTAACATACACCTTGATTTTCCAATTACATAACTATTTGAGCTGAACAATATCCTAATGCTGATGAATATGTACTTCATTTTTCCCGGGCTGAAAACTTAGTGCTTCCATTATATAATTCAATACCGATCTGAAATAATCAATTTTTATCATAATGGGTTAATTGAAACACAAAGAATCATTTCATATTAATATCCAATTTATCGGTCAGTATCATTTGGAGGATGTGCCAAACTGGTGAACCTTATCCCAAAATTATGGTTAGGTAACAGTAAGATAATAATAAAGTAAGATAATATGAGTTCTGAGACGAACATTATTCTGGTTAAGAATGAGATTTCGATGCTATCTGATAGAGAGGGATGAATCGACTGCGTTAATTAATTTTTATGAAAAGGGTAACGGCACAGAATATCTATCCTTACCCAGAAGCGACAGCTCACGTATTTTTAGGGGTCAATTTTCAATGACCTTGAGTAACTACTTCCACAAACACTAGCCAAACAAAAGTGTGTAAGGTGCACTGAGCTCTGAGCTATACACTGCAAACAAAAAACCATTCTTGAATGGAATGAAGGTTTAGAGTAATACCAAAATATATTTTGTTATAATATTACCATTTATGGTTCATTTGAACTTTTCAAATTTATATTTCAGTTGGATAGAATGTTGATGTGTTAGATGAACATTGAAAATTTCAAGTAAAAGTTTTATGACTATATGATTTCTTGTTTGACGATTGTTCATCATATTTTTGCAAAGTATTCGACAGTGTGCTTTCAACGATACAATTTTCCCTATACCTACTGTTAATTTCAAAACGTGTCTATGCATCTAATTAATTATAAGAAATATCTAATTGTATCTGATGATATCGGTGAAACGTTCAATATTATGACCTGATATTTATGAGATTGGAGAATAGATATTTCTCAGCTTTGAGTATTTCGGAAGATCTATCTTCAAATATATATTCAAGAAGTTCATAGATTTGAAAAAGGCTTTTGATACAGTGGACACAGAGATAATGATGAATAAGTTAGAAAAAATGGGATTTAGGGGAGTATGGTACAACTTGGTAAAATCACACTTGAGTGATAGAAGACATTGCAAAGTGATATGGAGAATGTCAATACTGGTGTATCTCAGGGATCGTTCGTTGGACCATTACTGTACCTATTATATGTTCAAATTCCTGAATCTGAAATGTCATTACTTTATGTATTCAGATGACACAGAGCTTGTATTCTCTGGCCCAGGCTCAAGAGTTTGTGAACAGAATAGAAATGATGATTTGGCAAAGTATTTCAAGTGGCTGTACACTAACATATTAAGCATAAATATCGATCAGACTGTATATAATAATAATAAAGGACTTTTATTGAACAACAAGTATTAACATTGATTACAACACTGATAGAGGGCGAGGTTCAGTTCGTTCCGAGTATTCATATCCTGAACGTCTGTTCAACTAACCCTCCTATGAAAATTAAACAAAATACCCAAAATGTGAGTGATATATTAGAATAAGCCTGAATGGTATCTGAAAGAGGTTACTGAGTATAAGTATTTGGGACTTGTCATCTAGTATAATCTTACCTGGAATAATCATATTGAAAATATAATGAATAAAATTACCCCCAATGGCAGGTGCAATAAGAAGATGTTCCCGAGAACTCAATGATAACACTAGAAAACTACTCTATCACAGCTTTATAAAACCACATCTATTATACCTGATTTCCTGCTGGGCTGCAGCTACAGGATATCTCATACAAAAACTTCAAAGGATGCAGAATAAAATTGTCAGGACTATATTTATATCAGTACCCCTATCTCACACCAACAGAACAATTATAAAAAGAAACTAAAGTTATGAATATTAAGAACATTATATTTTTTGAACAAGTCAAAGTTATATACAATATAGAAAGTAAAAAACTAAAATCGAATACAAAACTAACAAAAAATTGAAATTTCCATTGATATGAAGCAGGAAAAAAAAATACCTAAGAAGAAACTCGGCAAGAAAAACAAAATGTTTACATTCACCTATCCGGCAGCATTCATTCGTATAATCAAGTCCCTGTTGAAGTTGTAAAAGTTGATACTACCAAAAAATGTGCCGTAACCTCTGTCATTTCCTCAGTGAGATTTAGCTTCCCGGCAGCATTCATTCGTATAATCAAGTCCCTGTTGAAGTTGTAAAAGTTGATACTACCAAAAATTGTGCCGTAACCTCTGTCATTTCCTCAGTGAGATTTAGCTTTTTGTTTGTAATATATAGTTTATTAATATTACAAAATTTATTTTTAGTTGAACAGGCTAAATTATAGTATTTTGTTGGCCCTGGTGCCAGTTTTTTATAATATGTTTTTAGGTCAACAATGAATGTTCGAAATTGAATTGAAAAATCGGTAGATATAACGAAAAATCGGTAGATGAAACGAAAATTCGGTAGATATAACGAAAAATTGGTAGGTTCGGCAACACTGCAATATAAGAAGAAATGAAGCTGAGTTTGACAGATATACCACCAGATCTGGGACATGCGCACGTAATTTTGTCCCCAATAAATTTGTTCGAGCTGTCGCTTCTGGGTAAGGATAGATATTCTGTGGTAACGGTATGAGCGAAACATAGAAATGGATTAGAACCAGTATGTCAACAACAATAATCGAATAATATCGATGCTTCTCTCTAAGAACCTTCATTGGTTTATGTTTACATAACTTTGCACCGTACCTTCTATGTTAAATAACTTCTATGTTTTTAATTTTCAATTTTTGTCATCTCATATTCAAGAATAACAACGTAATACAATTGTATAATATAATATAATATAATATAATATAATATAATATAATATAATATAATATAATATAATATAAATAAAGTACAATTATTTATGACTATAATATTTCTTCGTATATCAAATATTATAAAAAGTTTTAATATTTCAGTCTAGATACTCTCACGTCAAAATTCGAGCTGCGAACTCTTCATCCCACATTATATTTCTTGATATACGTTCCCAGAAATCTTTTTTCTCGGAGATTTCTTTTGAATACGGATTAGAAGAAGCACTTAAAACCTCCAAGATTTCACACTTGTTACAAGTGTGTTCAAACAGCAAACCTCATGATATCGAAAAAAAACAGGGTAGTAGGAAAAAGATGAAAGCTCAGAGACTGCAAGGGACAAAACTGCGGTACCTAATCCCTCACATACAAGATTCAAAACCACTCTGAATAATGAATAATTGGAAACAAGTATGGAGGGATACAAGAAGTTGAAACCCACATATGACGGCCAGGAAACGAGGAGGTTTGTGTATTTTCTCTAACATGTCAGTATGGAAGGTAACACAAAAGAAAGACAAGAAAACAATGAGATCCTGTTTATTGTACATATATATTCCAATTTTATTGCGTAGTTTGCCTTTCGGTTTCCAATGGCCAAGTCTGGCACAGTATTTCTCAAAGTGAGCGCTAACAACCGTAGTGAGAGCTATTACGATGATGACCCAAGGGTTCACATGTATTGATCATAGACTTATCCTAGGATAAAACGTCTTTGGTATTGATATTTTAGATTTTCCGAGAGCAAGCCCATGAAATGTTCGGCAAAAAATAATGTATACGAGTCACCCCAGTAATTGGTGATAATTTTGGTGAAGGGGAATTCAGACAGTTTCCAAATTTATCGATGCTGAAAAAGAGATGAAAACATTAATTCTTGGACAACAATTCTATGATATTTTGGAAATGAATCCAACTGACTTAGTTTTGAATCCTTTTTCTAATCCAAACAGAAAAATCTTCAAAGGAACATGAAGAGCTGATAGAAGTTATATCAAATATACAATTAACATAAATAATTCCCGGTTCTCCAAGAGACACTCGGGTAGATCATTTGAAGAAACCATTAAACAAGTTATTGAAGAAGATCATCCTGTTCAAGAAATGATAAATATATAGACATTTCAAATCGAAAACTGTCACTTTGTGGTCTTGGTCGAGAAAAGTTTCTTGAATAAATCTTCAGAAGCGCATTTTCAATTGTTTGTAAAAAAAGGAGGATCCTTAAACAATGTTGGAATATATCATAATCAAATTTTTCAACGACAAAATATTCTTGAATACCTATATAAAATAGGTGAACGAAGTCCCTGAGGCCTTCACCAACATAAGTAATGTGCTCTACTCAACGGATATTTCTGTCTACTATCATTCCCAAGTTTCTTATTCATGAAACTTTTTCTATGGATGGACAATCGTAAATAGAATATAATTTTACCATCGCAAAAACTGGCAAGGAACAAAAGATTCCAAGTGGTATACTGGAAGGGCAATACTTAATCTAGAGCTCAAGTCAAACATGGCGTGCCACAGGGTTCTATCCTCGGTCCTATATTGTCCATATGGTTCCTGGATGACATGGTAAATGGAGTTGAAGCAGAGTTATTTGTGGATGATTCAACATTAATAAATAAGTCGAAACAAAAACATATGGAAACTCTTGAAAAGAAGGCACGAACAACAAGCGATAAACTGTTTCAGCAGAAATAAGTTGTCAGCAATATGAGGAAAAACCACAGAGGCTACTGATAACTTCAAAACAAACCACCCGAAAAAATAATGCAACAATTCTAGGCCTAACATTTGACACCAATGTAACATGGACTGATCATATGAACTCCCTCTGTAAAAAGCTTTCTGCATCCATCTTCATGATCAGAATAGTGGGTGAAAGTGAAGCAATACTTACGTACCATGCGCACTTTCACAGCTTGGACTTACGGTCAAATATTGTGAGGCTCTTCGGCTGATTTTTCCAAAGTACTCCTGAAAAAGAATAATGCATTAAGAGTTATAACGGGTACAAATAACAGGGTCAGTTGCAGGGAAATATTTTAAAAAATTCAAATACTCCTCATCCCCAACTCATTTATAATTGAGTATCTTCTATATGTTCACGAACATAAGAGGCAGCCTTCGAAACACTCTGATATCCACAACAAAAAGCCGGGATGATAATATTCCGCCAAGAAACCGCGTGGAAAGGACCAAGAACACATTTTTGTTGCTGGACACAAAAATGTATAATCACTTACCAGCCGAGGTGGAATCACTACCACCAAACCGCCTCAAGAAAAAAATGAAAAAATACCTGAGCGACAATGTTTTCTATATCATTGAGTATTAATATAATATATTTATACTCAATAGTAGTATAAAGGAATTTTTGGCGTACAATTATTAGACCTAGTTGTCATTTTATTATTTATATCATTATGTTGTTTGTGAATTAAGTGTTGTATTATACATAATGTGTGTTGTATTTTTCTGACATACCCTGTAAATTTGAAGGTTGAATAAATATATTATCTAGAGTGTGAAGGAAGGATCATTTGTATTAAAAATCTACCGAACAAGAAAAGAACACAACAAAAATCATTTATTACACTAAATAATTTCAAACACTAATAACAATAAACGCTGGAAAAAGTAACAAATCTCCAACTCAAATTTTTTGTTCTTCAATACCATATTTTATTCTTTATTTCTTTGTGTAAATAGCTCCTGGAAATAGAAATTTTTTGTGGGGTTAACAACTCAGAGAATTCTTATGTAGGTTAGGACAAATTATTGAATTCAGTGATTTTTAGATATATTTTTATTCATTTTGGAGGGGGCACCGTGAAAATCTGGGGGCTAGGCTCTATTTCCGCGTATGGACATAGATGTGAATGCAATTTCAAACAAATCTTTAGGTTGGCTGGCAATCGTGGGAGAGAAATCAGTTTGTTTTAGCGGTATTTTTGATTATTGTTTTGTACATTAAATAATGTTCAAGAAGTTCATCTATGAGAAATTAGAGCATATCTTGAATTCTACATAACGGTTGTATTCAAAATATCATGCAAAAATGTAAGATTGGCAAGCGAAAGTTTTTCTGGATCTTTTGTCTTCTTTTGGATTTAATCAGAAGATTCTCCAGCCCACCAGGAACAATAACTGTTTAGACAATATTTTCACCGATTTTGAAGCTCAGAGTGAGTGCACGAATTGTGCAGTCCACGTTTTCCCATCATGATGCCCAAATATTGAATATAGTCAATCAAAATCTCATAAATACAGAAAAATTAGACCTTTGACTTCCAGCGGCTATTTCAAGAAGCACAAAACTCTCGAAGAATTTAAATGGAATTTTATTGATGATGATGCATAGAATGTCGAAACACGTTTCGACTTGTTTCATCAGACCATTGTTGACACCTTTCTTGAGTCTTTTCCTATGAAAAACGTTAGAGTTCAGGGTCAGCTTGCTGCTGATGGCGGTTGGTTCACTGACGAACTCAGATACATGAGGGAGAATCATTTCAACAAAAAAATTGAAACTTTCACAAATAAATATAGGACATCCTAGCACATTATTAATAATCACATCAGGGACGATTGTGTAAAAAAGTCCGTCAATGTCAGTGCTGATTGCCTTAATATGCATTTTTCGACTATTGCGCAAAAAACTGAAAATCTACCTCAGCCAGGGGTTTCTTTCAATGAAACCTATTCAAGGTTTTCATTAAGTTTGCCAGATAGCTGTAAGAGATATAGTCCGTAATATGAAAAACAGTAATTCGACCGAGTATTGTGGGTTGTCAATAAAAATCGTGAAAAAAAAACATAAATTCCATCATTGTTCCGTTGAACAAGTTGATAAATCGATGTTTGGGTACCGGTGATTTTCCAAAATGATCAAAAATTTCCCAGTATACAAAAAGGGAAATAAGGATAATCCTGATAATTATAGACCTATTTCGCTGGTTGCAATTTTTTCAAAAATACTGGAAAAAGTCATGTATAAGTACAGATTGTGGATTTCTTCGAAAATAATAATTTATTTTCAGAGCGTCAATTTGGCTTTCGTACGGGTAGAAACACGATAGAGGCAGTTGTTTTGTCGGTTTCGCCCTGTAAAGCTTTGAAGACAAAGATCACTTGCTACTTTTGGTGACCAGACAAAGGCATCTGACTGTGTATCGCTATTTAAGTTCAAAAAATATGGTTTCGATGAGACAGCACTGAAAATGGTGGAATCTTTTCGGAGAGGGAGTTATCAGGTAGTCTATTCGGATGGTACAACTTCTTCCTGCGAACTACTGAAATGGGAGTACCACAGGGATCTATTCTAGGACCGATATTATTTTTGATTTTCATAAATGATTTAGCGGAATATTTACCTGGAGTTAAAACAACTCTATTTGCGGATGACACAACTGTTGCAGTCAGGCCCTCGGACGAAGATGCACTGATCAAACTCTCCCGTGGTGTGCTGTTGAGGCTTTTGGAGTGGTTGTCTGCGAATGATCTTGTGCTTCATGAGAATAAAACCCACAATATGGTGTTCAGTTTGAGACCCATAGACTGTAATCAAGAAATAAGATGCGCCGAAGCATAAAAAAACAGTGCCCAAACTCAAAGAAATAGGAAAAAACTAAAACATTTCCTGGACTACCATGAAGACCGAAAAAACGAAATTCCATACACGATAAAGGATAAAGCGAATGCAATATCAACTAACTTTCTCTCCCCAAATCGAATCTATCTTCCTTACCCTGGTAGAAATTATAAAGACTGTGCGATTGAAAATGTGTACCTATTTCAATGTTTAGATCTGATCAATCTATGCGTATTTTTTCTAGGGTTCCTAACAGAAGTCTAATAAGAGATCGATAAAAAGAAAGATAAAAGTAATTTCCCAATAAGCGGACCATATATATTAAATATCAAATGATCTCTGTATACAATCCCGTTTTCGGTATAGACGCACTAATTCGCAGATGCCCTTCGGATCGAAGGCGATGACCTTGACGTCTCTCTACAAGGGCGTCCGAGGCGTCTAGCCAGGTGACGTCACATGCAGAACCCGTGAGCCGGTTCCAACACTTACAATGTTATGAAAATGAGTTGAGCGGGTAATTCTTCCTGTAATTTCCTGAGATAGATTGGGTTGATACAATACAAGCATCCTCCAGAACTTGTTGATGGCAGTGTTCGCTTCCAATGAAAATTTGATTAATAAATACAGAGTTTGAATAAATTATGTGGTTTCGGAAAAAGGAGCATTTGGTTTAGTTGTAAAATATTTTGGTGATAATCAGAAAGGAAATCTTATCGCATTCGGCGTCTGAATATAGAATTAAAACAAAATGCGACAAATAAAACAACATTTCATCAAATGTATCATGTATCCAAGCCATCGCTACTGGGGGGAGGGAGGTGAGCCTCCCCCCCAGAGCAGATTCGAAAGGGCGCAAAATTGATCATTGAATAAATATAGCAAAATATCACGAGTAAATGTTTGATTTTCATTGACCTATACTTGCAAAATATGGTTTATACATGAGCTGCTTGCAATGGCATCTAGTCTATTCATTTTAAACTGGAGTTATGAAATTGTAGAACATTTTCATCTTTGCCTGCGCAGATTCCAACGCAATCATAAAAAATAGGGTTCTAATTTGAAAAAGGGTGAACACCTGTGACGGGTTTTTAAAAATTCCGAAAATGAACAATAGTCCTACATTCTTCGCCTTCAGAAATGTGAAAACGATTTGTGCTTACGATATCTAGGTTATTAATAACAAACATTATACCGAATACACTTATCCTTCCCTTTTTTCTTCAGTTTTTTCTCGATATTTCGGAAAATATTTTGATGAATACAACGATTTGAACACGAAAGTATTCGAGAACAAAAAACAGAAAAAAAATTTTTTTATTTTTTTTTCACTCCCTGTATAACTGATAGTGGTCAGGCTCCAAGAATATTTTAGATCGGTAGATAATGTCAAACAATAACATAATTCCAATTTTCAGATTTCAAATAGGTCTAGTTCTCCAGAAACGCCTAAAAGGCCGTCGAACTTATGTAAAACAGAGTTCTATGGGATAGTTTATTCAAACTCAAGAAAAAAACTGTTCTTCTTTTCTTGATATGAAGCCCCACTTTCAATCTATACTAAAATCACAGAACACAAAACAATATGTTTCCCGTGTATTCTTTATTTTTTTCGCTTCGATTCGGTTAGGTTGTTTCATTTTCTCGCACTATTGGTCATCACCTTGCCGCGGTGTGCGAGCTTAAGTAGTTGTGATGAGTCCTGTGAACCATATTCTTGGGACGATCAACTAAACCAAGAATGACCAGACCCCTCATTTCTATGTCCCCCTAACAACATAGGTTGAAATCAAAGAACGAATTCCAAACGAAGCACCAAACTTCCTAATTCCAGGGTTCGTGCCTAGACGACCAGGGAAGCCTAGGAATCTCAGAAAATCGAGCTAGCAAGCAAAGGCTTCGAATGTTGACAGCACGACTCAAAGAATATGAGGAAGCTAGCACTGCTAGAGGAAACAGTAGTCAATAAAGCTGATTTTTCTCTCCCTCCCAGCGACTGAAACAGTCCAGGGGCTTTATTGAGAACCTTCTTCGGATGAGATGACCAAATGAGTAATATTAGTCCTCTGCCTATAACAAACTCCCATAGCTCTATTCTTAAATAAGCCAATGGCATTGACTCTCTACCTCTCCAGGTAGTGGAGTCGTCTAAGATCTTCCTGAGTATCTACCCAAGACCCTAATTCCGTAACTAAGACGTTGGGACATACGGATCGGTAAGTCAAAGAGTAAACAGTGCCTCCTTACAATAAAAACTGTGCACTGGATGACTTCGAGGCTACTTGGCAAGCTCTGAAGCCACATCCCAACATCCCAGGGCATAAGTGATCTGCTTAACTAAGCATGTCATGCTGAAGAATACCATAGTAATTGGTGTCCCAGGGGCCGAAACAAGTTGCCAGGATCTAATCAGTGTATGCCCTTTCGGTTCCAGCAGAGCAGCTGAGGAGGGTTTTTTCAGTTGGTTGAAGTCCACCACTTGGTGGTACTTTCAAGAACTGGTCGGTGCCGGTGGCTAGGCTAGTGAACTTTGTTCCCCTTCTCAAGGCCCCAGAACAAAACTAAGAAATAGCTTGGTTCACAAAAAAACAATTTGGGTTCACTATAGTAGGCTAATTAAAAAAAAAAGGTTTACAAATAATCAAAGCTACTCAGCGATTTTTTTGCATCAGCTTCGGATTTCCCAGAATACAAAAGGTCTCATGAAGTCAACCGAGTTCTTGTAACAAATATGAAATACAACAATAACCTGATAGTAGGAATAAATGTGTTTAGGAAACCTTTTCGCATTTCTAGCGTAATAATTTTCGAACATCAGACACTTAATCAAAACTGGAATTGCTGCACCTCCAAAAATTTTTTTCCCATTTCCCCACTGAAACTCCACGCATAGGTACAAAAATTGCTGACGGTTGACTTATGTGCTGTTTTGAGAATCCCAACGGATTTCCCACAACGGTAGAATCGCCCAATAAATCCGAATTTCTTTTCCCAATTCCATTTATTTTCGTTATAAAATTTGCAATCTTCCACACAGCGAAAACTTCTCCCTTTGTCGGTTGATTTATATCGATGGCGTTCCACCCGATCTAAGTAGGCCAAGAATGGCGTCACGGCGTCGTCGTCGGTTTATGGTGGTTGCATCCCGTCGCCTCTATTCAAGTTTTACTTTTGTTTTCCTCAATGTGACCCCGATTCTTTTCCCCATCTGAGGTTCATAACATTGGTGTAGTCAGTGGAGGAGACGGAAACTGCAGGAGATAGTGGTCAATTCGGAAAGTTTCGTGTCTTAATTCGCTACGATAATGTTTTGTTTTTTCAAGGAAACATTATTGGGAAACAAATATTTTCAACTGCCTAATGTTGAGTTTCTTCAGAATAGTAATTTCAAATAACGTTCCTGTAGGAACTTAAAACGGTGTAAGCAGAATTTACCGAAACTTATCCAAACCTCTAACAAATCACTGAAATATACACCTCACTTGGACAGGGGAGGATTCTACAGAAAAAAAAAATTTTAAATGAATATTTTAGTTAGGTAAGGTTAGTTTCTCGAAACATCAAAAAAGCACATTCGTGACTTCGGTATTGGACCAACGATATGTTAAGGCGGAAATTCCAATTCAAAATTTATACCTGTGAAATGACCTGATGAATTCCCGGTTCAATTATCCACATATTCATTTTCTGGTCTCATGGTCTGAGAAGGGCTCAGGAAACGTAGAAGGTTTTGAATTTCCGACAATCACAGTGCAGTTGTACCGAACAATTGGATTTACAAAAAAGTGCAAATCACCCATGAGAAACATACTATTAAATGTTGGATCGAAGTTTTTGTCTTTCAAGCAAGAACAAGGTAAGTTACTCCGATAAACGCATATACGAGGTTGAGTCCAAAAGTTCGTGGAATACGGAGTGAGGATAGGGGCTCTTGCATTGTGTCATTCTAATTGAGGATTCATTTTTAGTATATAAGTTAATTGTCAGCGTCATTCGTTCATGAACAGTTGCTTGCGAAACAGGACAATTCGAACGAAATCTTGAACCATGGAGAAAATTAAAGACCGTGCTATCATTAAAGTTCCGTACCAAGCAAGGAAAGAAAGCTCAAACCATATTGAATGAAATGGAAACCGGTAATGGGGAAAAAATTGAAAGTTCAAGATTACTCACACAAAACTCAATGCTCCGGACAATTTTCAGTATTTATAATAATATATAGATATTGAAAAGCACTTAAAACAGAAAGCATTCTCAAAGCGACATTCTAACGACTACAGACCCAAGAAGTCGAAGATCTTTACGGCAAATGACATCAATAAATTTATTAGAGAAGTCGAGATAAAATATTTTCAGCTGAAAAAATAAATTTTATACAACCATTAAATTAAATATGAAATATACACATAAAAGTCTATATTCTAGGTCGCATTAATTATGGACATAATGGGTGCATGTAAAGACATGAATAATATCCAAAGTAAATTATTAATTACATTAATGATCAAAAATGAAAGTGTACCGTTTCAAAGAATAGGTGTGAATCAGCTTGGAGGCACGCGCAAATAGATTGCTAAATATTTAAAATTGCCAAACCATGAATTATACACCGGACACTGCTTTCATCGATCTTCAGCAACAATTCTTATGGATGCTGATGGTGATATAACTACTTTGAAACGTCAAGATATATATCGATAACTAGGACAAAATAAATTGGACACAGCAAATACATTTGCAAATACTATACAGAGCATTTCAAACATAGTATCAACTTAATCAGAAATAGGAAATCGTGAGATGCTATCTAATTCTACTATAGAAAATCAATGTCGAGAAACTTTAAGTTTTCCACAAATTCTCCTTGAATGATCTTCGATTGTACATTCAACTTCAACAATAAAAAATCTTCATGTATCTAGTAATAAATAAAATATCGCTACTTATATTTACTATAGTGTGTTTTTAAAATTGTCGATGTCGTAGAAGAAGAATAGTACCTACACTTGTCAAACTTTCAAATAGTGCAAAATGTGCATCACTTTGTGTTCGTTACATAATATACCATCTTCTACACCAGTACTATAATAATACAATTAGGTATATGCTAATAATCCGTTTCATGATGACTTAATGATGCAATTTTTTCGTAATGATACAAAGTTTGAACCAATAGAAACTAATAATTTTTCAACCATGAATGCTGTGCATTCATTTTTTTATTATTGCTAATTCCTGCTCTCGTATGTAAGAAAAATTCAAAACATCCAGATTACATGTAATTTTTCTTACTGTTCTCGTTTTGCGATTTCATATTTTTCCCGGTGCGTTGGCCGATATAAATATTGAATCGACTGGACTCATCAGATTTTGGGCCCAAAGGGTTCCTATGGGGGCCCAAATTTCAAATTTCATATGCAAACCTATCTTTTTTAAATGGTCAAATTTTCGAATAATGGAATTGGTTGAAACCCAAAATTTTCTTGACAATATTTGAGCCCCATACATCGTTTTTTCTCAAGAATTCGCAGCGTTCATTCAGATCAGGATGCGAAAGTTCATACTCCCATACTGAGGTCTTCGGTAATTTTTCTCGAGAAATCGATTGGGACATAAGATTTTGGGCTCTATGGGATTTATGAGAGATATGAAGACCAACTTCGAATTTTAACGAAAAACGCTGCAATTAGCGCCCAAAAATGGATGAAAAATTTTGTTTCAACCAATAAGGATGTGAAATCTATTACTGAATCCAAATCTGAAATTTAATGGAATTTTTGCATTTGATATTTCAGTGTCATCTCGTATAAGGCCTTATAGAGACCATCGAGAAAAATTAGGAAGAACCTCAGTATCAGAATATGAATAATTGTATCCTGATCTGAATGAAATCCTCCGAAGTTTTGAACAAATAACGTTGCATAGGGCCGAAATATGGACGAAAACATTTTTGGTTTCACCAATTCGAATGAAAAATTTTCCTCCTAATCCCAATCTGCAATGAAAAGATGGGTTTGCATTTGAAATTTCAAAGTTTGACCTGATATCTCACATAGGGGGCTTTTCTAGTCAGAATTTCGATTTTCCACCTGTGGGCGAAATGAATTCACCGTTTCCAGACTTCTGAACCACCTGGAATTCAGTTTAATAACGTGACGACACTGACAAGTTCATGGTGGTGATACTCTTTTTTTTCAAGTTTTTTAAACCCCTCCTAGAAATAAAAATTTTCAAATTCTGGTCCCTTTTTGTACATAGTCAAAAAGGCGGCAAAATCTTAATCTGACGCGGGCGGCATATAACCTAGGAACGGCCCTGACTCAATGCCCATACTAAATATGAGGCGCTGGGAAAAAATCCTGAGAACTGGATCAAGGTCTCAAGAAGATTATTCGATATTTGATGATATATTTTACCGAAATATGTGACTTGTTTTCAGTCGGTTTGTCCGCTTTGGTCCTCAACTCCTCGTATCAACAAATATCGCATCCACCATAAAAATATCCGCCTTAGCGCATGCACCATTTACAACAAAAAATCATTGTGATCACTCATCACGATTCGAGATTGGGATAAGGAAAAAGACAACAATCCTGTGTGGTCTCATATTTTATCTTGTGGAACCGGGCCTGTTGTATCCCGTGCAATCAATGTTGCAGCGTCGCCGTCTCCATCGAATGGGGGCGTCGGCACGCGGGTCAATGTCATTACCGACGTCTAGCCAGGACCATTGCCGAATATTCTCCTGCGATGCATAAAGGACGGTTTTAGAGGATTCAGATCCGTCCCTTCCATGCGAATAAGGGTCGCTTTCGAGAATCACATTGGGAAAATTTGTTTTTTTCCACTAGAGTGGTCAAAAATGTGAAATGAGATTTCCTGGGTAAACATGAACGATAATTCAGTTTTATCTCGGACATATCATATAACATAGATATTTGTACACTTTCATTTCCTATCTGAATTAGTTAAAATGAATGTATTTGTATCATATTAACTGGATAGGTATTTAGAGAATATTTCCGACGTATGCAACCAACGATATAGGAACATAAATGGTGTGTTGAACGTATTAATCGAAGAATATTTTTGCTATTAAAAAATAAATTGGAGGATAAATTTGAATGAGTATCTGTAATACAATACAATATAAATGTTGATTTCTTTTTGATTTTTATATTAGTATTCACAGTCGACAACACACGAGAATTTATTCTAGCAACGAGTCAGGATGGCCGAGCGGTCTAAGGCGCTGCGTTCAGGTCGCAGTCCACTCTGTGGGCGTGGGTTCGAATCCCACTCCTGACAAGTATATTTTTTGTGTTTTTTCTGCAGATCATTCGACAAATTGATTCAGTTACGAAAGTTGAAACTTATCTGCCCCTTCGCAACGACGAGAAAATTTTTCGAAGTTACTGCTGAAATTGTATTATAAAGTTGAAGAAAAGTTCGACGTTTTTATCACTCTAGCACAGTTGACTTGAAATTTAATGTTTGTGGATGGTCAAAGGTCATAAAAAGCTTTCAAGAGTTCAAGCGGAAATTCTCGAGGATGTATGCATACAAAACATATTCATGAACATTTCATTAAAAAAAAAAATGTAGTTTAGTAGGTCGTTTTCCTTATTTTTACTATTTTGAAAAGTATCTATGACAGATAGATAGATAGATAAATTCATAGCCTCCTTAAGTAAGTATAGACGGCTGTGATAAATTCCAATGAAGTTTCATACAGAGAACATAAAAAGAAATAGTGTCAATAAATCCTAATTACAATTTTAGCTAAGACAATCGGCCAACACAATATGGTTCTAAGTTTATTAATAATTTTTTTATTTTTATTTTAAATATTCTATAATTTTCAATTGTTTTTAATGCATGAGGTAAGTTATTAAAGATTTTGATGCACATATAAGATGGATTTTTCTCACTTAAAAATAATTAGTGTGATGGATAAGTTATATTGGCTGTTCTTGTATTATAGGCAAAGTTGATATTATTTTTGAAGAATTGTGTTTCATTTCTATGGAGATATAAGAGATACTCATGCATATATAAACCATAGATCGTAAGTATACCAAGTTGTCTAAATTTACCCCTACAAGAGTCCCTGAATCCTATATTCAGTAATATTCTTATTATCATTTGTTGGTTTATGTAGATTGATTCATAGTTAGCATAATACAGTATTTTCTGAACTTTTTCATTCATATATTTTTTCAATACCCTGAATGCATAACAAACTCTATTTAGTTTCACTAATAAATCATCAATATTAATTTGGGCTGGATTTTCTTTAGATTTACTGGCTCGAAATATCATTATGTTGGTTTTATTTTTGTTGATCACAAAGTCATTACGTAAGAACCACTCTTCAACACGATTGTATGATTTGCTACTCCTATCCTTCAAACAATCTGCATCTTTAGCTGCTAAAAATGCATTAGTGTCATCCGCAAAGTTTGTTACAACTGAGTCCTCCACTGCAGATCGCTCATTGTCTTAAATCCCTATAAAGTTATTTCATATTTTTAACTTGCTCACTGACGGTAACCTTCTTGATATGTAGGTACATATATGAATTTATTTATTTTTTAATTATGCCACAAAATGAATTCAATAACTTTTCTCTGTGTTAGGCAATGTGTAACCATAGTAATCCTCTGGAAGTGAATTTCTTTACCTCACTCTTTACCATACCGAAAAAACCAAAACAATGATCGAATATTATAATGTGATCTGATATGAGAATGATATCACATTTCATAGTCTTAGAAAAACCTTTGTTTTAGGTATCTATTCATAGTAACTGACAATATCCTTGTACATTTCTCTCAGTTCAATAAGGGATTTTTCAAAATCATTTCGACTTCGTTTCAATGATAAATTACTTCAGCTGCAAAAGGAGAATTTTACCTTCTACCTTGAAAAACTATAACTCATATTATTTCTAAATAGCAAAAATACTCAGATACCTGATTTTTTCCTATATTTTAGCATTCTTAAATTTTCGATCTCATAATTGTAAAGTTGAAGAGCAAGGTGGGTTGATGGAAAATAGTCTTCATCAATGCACGGTATTCAGGATATCAAATTTTAACACTAAATGATCAACAGATAAGCTGTACGTGCAACTTCCCTACATTGAAATAAATAAACAAACGAACGGTCAGACATTTTGAAGTAGCCATAGAAATAAGCTAAATTCTAGGTAACAAATAAACCAAAATATAATTTCTGATACAATTGAAATCCATATAAAAACTTATCCATTTCTTATTCAAATAAACTAACTGAATAAATAGTTACAAAGAAACAAGTTGCTTCGAAAATTGAATTAGCTATAAAAAAACGCAAATGAACACAATTGTCAACAATGTCTCCTGTTTGCTATGTATACCGGACCATAATCGAAAGCTTTGAAATTATCTTGATTCAGATTTAACTTATATCGTGATAACTCTTGAAATTTTCGTTCAAATAAGTTTGTGTAAAAGACAAAAATTATCTACATTGAATTCTGAAATCGACAACAGAATAAATTTTACTTTTATTCAGAACTTCAAAGGTGGAGGTAGCGAAAGCCTAAATGGCTCCTAGATGGAAAAAATTTTTGGGACTCACTTGAGGATTTGTCGTTGTACTTTGTATTATGACGAAATTACACAAAATCTTCATCATTTGTAGCCTAAATGTTATTCTAATAAATAAGCTTTATAACTGCGAAGTTTCATCTGAATCGTTTAGTACTTTTTAAAGTAACAAACACCCCACACACATACCTACATCTTCACAAACTTTCTCATGTATGAAATAACTTAAGTATTTCAACAGAATTCAACAATTTGATGATTATAGAGTATCATCTCAAAGGAATAACACTTATTTCTGTGAGGATTTCCCTCTGAACAACTGTCTTCGATAATAATAAACATTCTATATCAGAATATAAACTTAAAATGCTGGCAAGATATATTCTCAAAACGAGGACCGTTGCTTTCAAACATACGGGACACCTGTAGTTACACCGTGAAGGTAATTAGTTGCCATCCACCGAACAAAAACCAAAAAAATCTATAACAAGTGGCGTTGTAAATTTCAACAACCTTCAATTAATAAAGGGCAGACCAAGGAATGCCGGTTATTGTTTCTCTGAGCGGTCTAACGTGCAGATAAATTGCAGCTTGGAGTCTTCGTAAACCTTGGTCGCAGAATAGGCTGGGCAGACTGTTGTCGTGATCCACGCCTGAATGGCTATGCTTCTTGATTGTCAATACAAATCAGAGCCGGATCTTCAGTGTTGTTCAACAAATGAATCATTTAGTTCCATCGGTTTCATATAAGGAAAACGCTAATCAAGGTACCACTGGGAGTAATTATGATGAATCTGTGGATAATGCCACCACCCACAAGTAGTCTAATTGGTATTGATTCCCCCACATTTTGAACGAAGACATATGTTTTACTCTCTGTAATTTTCCTTTTATCATAATTATCAATTATATGGAGGAAGAATAATTAATTATGATGATTATTTCTGAATCAATTCTGATTGAGAACTGTGATCTGTTACACACATGTTGTACCCACACATGGTTGATGTTTTTTCTAATTGTTGCTCTGCACTCTAATAACCAGCATTTTCGTTAGCAATGAACGTTTTCTCAATTTTTGACAACATCGTAGCCTGTCTGGAGGGTCTTTCACTCAGGATTGAGGAAAAGTCTCTAATATGATGAAAAATCAAAAAGACCGTTGCTCGATCAGAGAGTATTTTGGAGTCGATGAAGGTAGGTATAAAACACAAACATATGTATTTGATGCTCCAACATGAGGCATTTACGAAACTGAAAGTGGAATTGGAATGAATTCTAGGAGAATTGGTCATTTTCTGGAATTTTTTTCATTCTTTTTATTCTAGATATTGGAAGTGAAAACGAACAAAAATTTCAGTAAATATGGGATATTCGCTTCAGAATTTTTTCGCATCAAAACTAGAAAACCTGAAATCAACCACAGCTCCAATGATTACAGTTTTGCCCAGGGACGGAGTTTCATTAGCTTTGGCCCTCAGCAGCCCCAATTTATATCAGCACTTCAGAGGTGAAGTGTGTTAAGTCACATTTTTTCAGACACGAACTATCTACAATACTGGATTCAGTAGTAAATTCTAGCTAGTGGAATACATTTTTGACTCCCTAGGTATATGAAGTTGCCAAATAATGGCAGTATACATTCTTTGAAACAATGATCAAACTGAATAATCTCTCTTTTGTCTAATTTCGATATTCTGACTTAACACACTTTACCTCTCGGGTGCTGATATGCAATCAGCCTCTTTTCTTCTTGGCTCTTAAATGTGAGGTTTACAGCAGCACCCGGAATTCAAATGACGTGGAAAATTTTCTGTGGCTGTTACTTGAGTCTGGAAATGAACAAAGCTTTCCTCTGTCTCTTAGGATTGAGAAGTTACAGTTGATGGATCACTAATTTTAATAATAATAATAATTCATTTATTCATAGTAATTACAAAAAAGGGATGAATAAACTTTTCAACCCATCAAATGTTTCATAGGGAGTCATGTGAAATTTAGTCCAAAAAGGGACAAATAAATATATACAAATTAAAAATGCATAAAAACGCAAACATAAGTTAGGCAACAACAATAAATAAGTAGGGCCAGACAAAATATTTTATATATCTAAAATTTATCATTCGTGTATTCATGTATTGTGTAGTAAGCTTCATTCAATAGAACACATTTTAGTTCACTCTTAAGTTTTCTTCTGTTCAATTCCTTCATTTTGGATGGCAGTTTGTTGAAAATTTTTATAGCCAGGTGATTGACGTTCAACTGTGATACTTTTATACGGTGGTATGGTATGATGAAGTTGTTTTGATTTCTAGTATCATATTTGTGATAAAAGTTGTTTTTCAATAGTATCTCTTTATTATACATTACACAGGTAAGTATGAGAATGGACGTTACAGTAAGAATTTTTTCTTTAGGGAACAGTTCTCTACAGCTATATCTACTGTTTGCGCCACATAGTATTCTCAAAACCTGCTTCTGTTTTATAAATATCTTTGAACTTTCAGTTGTATCTCCCCAGAAAAGGATGCCAAAGTTAAGGATACTATGAAAGAAGCTGAAGTAGGCAATCTTGGCTGCTTCAACACCTGCGATCTGCTTAATTCTCCTAACCGCATACGTAGCTCTTGACAACCTAGGAATCATTTCATCAATGTGGACAGAAAACTTGAGGTTTGGCTGCAAGAAGACACCAAGTAACCGCATGTGATTGTCCGAAGACATCTTTGGTTCAAATAGTAGTCTCTGCGTTTTATCCGTGTTCATCATCAATTTATTCGCATTGAACCATATTTGAGCATCATTTAGTGTTTTTCTATCTTCCTTCTCTAATTCATGGTTGTCCATACCCTTATTCAGGAACGAGGTGTCATCAGCGAAGAGGATGGTTTGATCTGAATTCAGATTAGCTGATAAGTCATTTATATATATATATTACAAACAAAAGGGGTCCCAATACAGAACGCTGCGGTACGCCATGGCTCACTTTTTCCCAAGCAGAAGACCTGCCTTCCAAGCCTGTCATCTGCATTCTGTCTGTCAAATAACTTTTCATCAGGTCAAGAGCTCTACCCCTGATTCCATAGTGTTCAAGCTTGTTTAAGAGCACTGAGTGTGAGACACTGTCAAAAGCCTTCAGATCAAACTCCAATTCAAAGTCGTCAAGATCTCCATTAGAATTTGAAAGTAAATTTTAACTGTTACATAATGATATAATATGAAACAAATGAGGTTGTCGTGCTCTTGATGACGGGATAAATAGGTCTTGTTGAAAGAAAAAGCTTTTTTTGTTGCTTCTACGATAGCATAGCATCTATGTGGTAAGCCACAATCTTCGATCTAGTTTCCCTTTAAGATGCTTCAGGTTGAATATTCTGTAGTTCAGTTCAGTTAAGTTTAAAAGAGGGTAGAGTCCACAACGAACTCCTGGTATATTGTATTTCCTGACAAAGCTGTTCTCATCATACTCCTTACCTCTAGAATTCCAGTTTCACCTAATGAACTCCAATATCTGGGAAGGCTTCAGCTATTCTAATTCCTCACTCCTACAAGTTTCTTAACCAAGGCATTGCTTCCTTTGGCTTACAATGGTAAAGCATTTTGTTACTGGGCGAATAGGAGTTTTTCCTCCTCCCCACAAAATCTGCACTGATCTAATAAGCCGATTCTTAAACGATGCTTTCTGAGATGACAACACCCCTAAAGGAAGCCGGTGAGGAGATAGATATCTTTTAGATTTGATCTTTCTCCAGAAACTCCTTCTTATATATATGTTCTGTAAATCCGAAAGTTAATTTTTCTTCAGTTCTTCTGAGTGTCTTCAACTTTCCGTTCGAAAGTTATTTCACAATGAACTGCTGGGAGCCCCTGCCATATTATCAAATAACAAATCAACCTTTATCACAATCCAGAAGCTTTCACTTACTTTGGAAATCAGTCCCTGTGCAGATTCACAGCATTCTCCTCGAGTCCTTGCTTCAATCGTGGAGTCCATTAAAAATTGTGACGTCATTCTCTTGGGCCCCAATCAACCCAGCCATTATCGTGATTCTGGGTGGAATTATGAAGAGCGTTCCCCATTCCGTTGCTACCGAGATTCCGAAACGGCGGCAAAATATTGACGGCGAGATTTCGTTGAACGATGATGAGAGAAGCAACTGATAATTGTATGAAGTTGTTCGTCACGACAAAGTTGTTTGTTTATAGTACTGGTAGAAGGGAAAATAACTGTTGGTATTTGTTTGGTATTCTTATGATAATATCAAGAGTTAACTGAGCCAATCAGGGAAATTTTATTTTTTTGTCGCAAGCACACTCATTGAGAGTTAGAAGAAATATTATCTATAAGTATAGATCTAAGTGAGGATATTTTCCTCACCTTGAAAGCAGATAGTGACCTAAGAAAGAAAATCGGGGATTGAGAGAAAATGAAAATTTTCTGCAAATAAAATATTCTTTGAATGCTTCGTATTTGCCGAATTTTTTTTCAGGGGGCATGCGACACAATGCATATTAATGTTTTTCTCCCCATGTGTGGTCGTAGAAACTATCAAATACTAATCGCTAGTGACATTAAGAGAGTCTTCCGGCTTATTGGCCGTGGTCTATTAGGAATTATTTCACCTAACGTTTCGCCCACAACTGCGGTAGGCATCTTCAGAGGATTCTTGGTCTTAGATTGTAACTCGACCGCAATCTAAGACCAAGAATCCTCTGAAGATGCCTACCGCAGTTGTGGGCAAAACGTTAGGTGAAATAATTCCTAATAGACCACGGCCAATCAGCCCGGAAGACTCTCTTAATGTCAATATATCCGGTCGTGAAAGACTGAAACTACTAATCGCTAGTATTTTTATTTTCATGATTAAATATTCTACACATATTAATCAAAAACCAAAGCCTTATGAATTCAAAGTATTTTCATGTTTATATTTAAAATTCCAAACGAAATTCCGAGAATTTGCTCATTTTTCAGTTAAGTTTAGTTTTAGTTTCAGTTGTTGTTCGTATTTGTTGAAATTATTTTTGAAAAGTTGTTTGTTTCATCACAAGATTTATATTTATGGGAAGTATTTTTTGTATTTTCATGTTTGTCTTTATGTTATTCTTGAGAATGAAGTAATTATTTTTATTAGTATTAATTCAAAGCTTAATTTCTGAAGTCGGATGTATCTCTAAGAAAAACCTAGATGCAAAAAACTTTTGAATTAATTCTTTAGATTGAACCATAATCTTTGAAGAAAATTTTGTCGAATAATCGAATTTTTTTGATGACATTGAGAGGATCTTTCGGGCTTATTGGCCGTGATGGGATTTTTTTCACCTCACGTTTCGCCTTCATCTGAGGTAGGCATCGTCAGAGAATTCTTGGTCTGAGGTTGTGACTCGACCTAGTTTTTAGTAGAGATTTATGTGGAGAATCTGTGATACTCTATTAAAAAATGTATAAAGCTTTCTTTTGTAATTTAAGATCAAACTTCTTATGAAAAATTTTTTGCGGAGTTTCATTGTTTACCTACTATCATAAAATTAGAAATATATAAATTGATGATATATATTGAGGAATTACATATATTTGACAAACGTATGAAAATGTTCAAACAACTTCTGTAGGTAAATGCATCATATACAATAAATTATTTGAACCGTTTTCTGTATTTTCATTATTCAATTGGAACGAGAAATGTTTTGAAAAATCTCAGCCGACCATTTTCCAGATTACCTAACATTTTTAGCTCTTCTAACTTACTTAATTTGAATCTTATTTTTTTTTACTCTTAGTGGAATTTTACGAATATTTTGTACATTTTACATACTTAATTTTTGCTCATGCCTATAAACCAACTGTGGCATGAAATACACAGAGTTCTGTTCAAAATAACCATCACAAATATATAACTCTGATGGTTGTGAAACACTTTTGATATTGTCTTAAGGTTTTGTAACACTTTTTATATTGAGGTCTGAAAAATTTTGATAAAAAATATTTAAAAATGTCTTCTGAAAGCCGGATTCTGAAAGTGAATAACTAAGTTGAAGGAGAAGGGGAATGTTTGATGAATCACGCTGTACATGGGCGAATCCAAAGATGAATGCATAAATCAGATCTTCAGATTAGAATTAAGTGTACACGATCATATTTTTTATCAACCAACATAATTTCAAATGTGGTTTCCGAGAAAGGTAATCGTAATAAAATCAGGATATCAATTTCGCACCTATCAGCATCTTCATTCCTCATCAAGATCTACCGCTCTGAATCGAGAGTGGTATAATAATTTTTTTCGAAAACGACATTTTTTCAGCTAATTAACTGCTTTCGTTTTATTTACGTTTGAGAAAATTGCCTTTTAAATCACTAGAGGCGAGCTCAGTTTTATTGGGTCATTGGATCGGACAGGTTATGGTCACCGAATTAATTTCGTTCGATCAGGGCTGGCATAGGTTTTTACACAATTGTGGGTATTTGTGTAAGATATTCAATTTATATACAAAAAAATTTATAAAACTCTATTTGGAAAGGCAAATAATAGGAAATAAGAATACTTTCACTGCGTGACGCAATAATTCGGAGGGAATCGATATTTCAATCGGTTATCTGGATCGTGGAAATTTGAGAAAGTTTTGAAGTAACCCATCTATCCTCTGATAAATACTGGGCATTGAAAAATTTCTGGGGGTTCCTTGAATCTAAAGTTAGCGGTACAGAAAACCCACTTATCTGGAAGAGTTAAAACAGAATTATCGCAATGAAATGGGAGCCATCACTGAGCATATTTGCCAAGCCATCAGTTGTTAGAGATACAAATTGCCAAATAGTGTATATAGGTAGTCTTTCCACTTTGTATTCTGTTAGTCGAACAAAAAAAAAACTGAGACGTTTTACTATGTTCAATTAATTGCTGATGAATTTTTTTTATGTGAAAACGATAACGTAAGACCATTTTCCACTGAATTGTGACATAATGAAAAATAATTCCTTTCAAGAATTTTGTGGTTTGAAGTAAACCTATGAAATGAATTCAAGAGACCGCAGATATATGGTATCATTTTCAGTTATAGAAAAGTTTGAATTTATAAGAATTTATATTCTTAGAAATTGGTACAAATTTAGACATGATGTAGAAATTTCATCATTAGTTTTTCAAATAAAATATTATATTATCTCATTTGAAGAATTCACTGGGTATTCAGAGAAAAGTATGTATTCCGTGGGACATAATTGGATCTGAAATAGTAAAAAACTCATCTCAAAGTTCCACAGAACGATGTTTTAAAATTTCATCTTGAATACCATCCTGTTTAGTTAGCTCGTAGTTCCGACAATTTATGTACTTGAAGCAGCCGAATGTTAAAGTATGCCCGAATGGGGTCACGTTTATATATCTCGACTGAATGTTAATCAGTCACATTACCGACCAGTCGGTCGAGTACTTTCGTATTTCCGTCTAGATTTTCCAAATTCGTCGCGAAATATGAGATTACGTAATACGACCCTGAAAAGTATGAATGACCTTTAGAACAATAGAAATAGATGCAGGAATTTAAAAAAAATCGTTACAGCTATTTGCCATAGGAATATTGTTGGAAAGGCATATGTAAAAGAGGAAATTATAATGGGTGATTTTTTAATAGCTATTGGAATTATTATCAAGTAAATACACATAAAATTAAGAAAAGTGCATGAAATCTTTATTTGAATGCAAATATGGACCCCGGCTGCCTCTCAAATGGTCCATCCACTAGGCTTAGTTCATTTTTTGAAAAGAAAAATATCTTTTTCTCCTATATTCTTCAAAATCTCAGTTGTTATCCGATCTTTTACCTATCGCTTTCCTTTTTTAAATCTTTTTATTTATTCCTCCTCTTAATCAATTCTTCTCTGGTCTTTCTATTTCTTTCCACATTGATCCTGCGGTCTGTCCTTCATACATGAAGAATATTAAGAGTTATAATTTGACAACCAACATAAGCTAGAAACTTTTTGAAATTTTCTTTTTACGCAATACCACAATAAGTTATGTATTCGAAATTAGAACAGTGTACAGTTCCTACTTCCATTATGGAAATCCAAAACTTTTGACGAAACACCAAGTGATGATGGTTCTTTCCATATTATAATTCATACTTCGATTGGATCTTTATAGCCATTTCTTCTGAAATCGCCATCTCGATAAGCGGCTGAACCTTGAATAAAGATTCGATGATCCTCTTGTGATAGTCGCTCTCTTGGACATCATGCTTCGGGCAATTCGTCTTGAAATATGCATTGGAGATACACGAGAAGGTTGATGAGTTCGAGAAAGAACACTTTATCGAATTCAAATTGATTTAACTTGTGTGGTCTGGCAATAAGTCAGTTGAGTGAGCTTTTATGTGGGGGGAAAGGAAGAAAGAAAAGATGGGCTAGAAGCTGTTCGGAGTGACATTATATTAGTTCGGGCAGTAAAATACAACGGTTTCTAAGAGCAGAATAGTATTTACGACAAATTGAAATCCTGACGGTAGGGCGAACAAAAGAATTATGTAAACCTTTCGGGATGAAAAAAAGTAGTGGGATCAATCTGGCAGAAGTCAAATTTTTGTTCAGTACATTTCATTACCTATCGGAATTGAAAAAATGCAGAGAAACTCTTGGTAGTTCAGAAAGATAAAAAAAAGAAAAAAAAATTTTTTTGCTTTTACGGAAACCACACCGAAAACAGTTTTTAATTATATGAATTGAAAATAGTTATATTTAACTGGGCCACAAAAAATTGGGTACATCCATCAATCTCGGTGAATGACACCTTGTTTGCAGTTACTTAATGATTAAAATATTATCAACAATAAATAATTTGTATTATTTATTAGTTAATACATCATATATAATACTAAACGATCCTACTTTTTTAGCAATTACGATATGAGTATTTTTGTTGTAGTCTTGCTAAGAAAATCTTGCCATCTGGTACACACATACTGCTTCAGAACATTCATGAGCTTTTTTGTAAATTGATCATCTTCATGAATTTTGTTGTAACGAAAAATCTCTTTCATTGTTTTAGTCTCTTGATTTTTTTACGAGGCTTTTTCTCAGTAGATGGTGTTCGATTCCAAAAATGTGTGAAATTTGGTATTTTGCCGCAATCAAGTCGAATTCATCAAAGTACCAACACTATCTTTCACTAATTTTAGTAAGAAATCTTCTCGATCTTCTGCTCTTTTGATAACATTTACTTTGAATTTCAGAGTACTTACTTTTCTGATTGTTCGTCTATTTATATATTTTTTTCTTAACTCTCCTACTACGTCAGCTGTTCGGCCACAAAATAAACACAGAGTTTTAAAATTTAACACTTCATTCCTTATTTCACGAGATATACTGGATGATGGAAGAGGTTCATCTTCCACTATATCTTTGCATTCCAGTGAACATTTTATCAGGGTTTTTTCTCCCAGTCTCTGAATCAAAAATAAATTTCAAATAATACAAGAAAAGTTCTTGCTTAAAACTTAAGCACTCATTCGTCAGAGGACAAATCTTTACAAAAAATTGTTGCCCAACAATGAAAAGAGAGAAAATACTCCGAACTTTAGACTTCAAAACGTTATGCAGCTTGAGAGTTCGAAATGTTTTCTCTTTTTTCTCTCTTTTCATTGTAAGGCAAAAATTTCTTGTAAAGATTTGGCCTCTAACAACTCCTTTAAGAACAATATAGACCGATCGTCATTGCCACTTTATATTTTATGAGATATGTCGCACTGTATGTATCCTTATTTATATTTTTTGAGCCCTATAGATTTTGATCTTGGCTCTTGATCTCAACGAATAATAATAATATTAATAATAATAAAACTGTCACCTTTCTTTAGTCGTCGTTTTGATGCTGATATAGAATTTTTACTGATATTTTACTTATATTTTACAACACTAAACATGCACATTCACAGAGGTTGAAGTTCTCAAGAAGTCCATGTGACCATCATTTCTTTCAATATCTACTTGCAGTTTTCAAAGTTTTCAACATCATTCAACACAATGCATTGATAATTTAGTAATTGTATTCAGAGTATTATTCACCGCGATTCACCGTTGACCTTGTATTTCACTATGAGCGCTCTCTCTCGAAAAGGGTTCCCTATAGAAAAAAAGTTTTGGCAAATTTTTTTATCTTTGATTTTCCTAATATGTTTTGAAGTGATTGGAACTATAGAAACGGAGATAATTGTAAAAAAAACGATTTTCGTGACCTTCGACCTCGAAAAATTTACAACGCAGACACTAGATACTAATAGAACTTTTGAGACAAGTTTAAGTACGGCAAAATGAAGCTGTACACGAGTTTCCTGCTATAACATTCTTGTCGTACATGACTATTACTTGATACAAAACGGCCGTATACATTTTTCTCACATGGGCCGAAATAAACTTTGTTTTGTACTTGAACTGATCGTAAAACACTCGAGGAGTAAGTTATTAACTTCTCACTTCAGTGACCAATTCATCTCCACCCATCGTTCGTACCGGTGAATCATTCAGTGTTGTCTTATTTTTATGGGTTGCGAATTTTTCAGCTCATTAGAGCAGAATGACTCATTATAACCCGTTGTTTGAAGACAGTTTGTTTTCATTTACCTGAGAAGTTTATTGCAGGGACATTTCGCTTCTAATATGGCAAAGAGCGGGTCCAATGCGAACGGCACCCATTCAGTTTATTACCAATATAATTATTCATTTTTCGAACATGCAAATTGTCGGTAATTAAATGAGGGAGAGTATTTTATAGGTTTATTTTCGTCTCGCAGTGCACCTACGAAAAAATGACGTTTTTCTTGACTGTGTACGGGATATAACACTCCTAACCTAAAAATAGATAATTTATCTTTCGCATACAGTTGTGGTGTTGTTTCAGAATATTCATTATGGAAATGGAAAGCCAACGGATTCATCGTTCTCTTTCGCTTAGTCTCTCAATATTCCTTCCGCATACATGAATTACAAGAACCTCTCAGAAGTCACCCTCAGCGAGTGTAGTCATGTGTTAACAACAAAAAACTGAAAATATTGAAGTAATTCTTGATTTTGACTCGTCAGTAGCAAGGAAAAAAATTATCGTTAAAGGTGTTCAATTTCCTATACTGGGCTGGGAGCTAGAATGTCTGAATCTGAATGATTATAGATTTTCTTGAGGTTGGGATATTTATTTATTTCTTTTGATGTTCTACATGCAAGGTTATCATTTGTTCTTCACTTGGAAGCAGAAATTGGAATTCGTTTTGAAGAGTTCTTATGGAACAACATGAATTTAAATGGGGTTTGATCGTCAGATGGATGTTTTATGTTTCATATTTTTTCAATAATAACCTTTCTCAGTAAGTCCCAAATACGATTTCAGAGATTCATATTATTAGTCGCCTGGTATTTTAGTAATTTTAATTTTTCTCTCGGGTGTAACAACGTGAGTGATTCGATATTTTTTATATACATATGTATATTCCCATTCTCATAGGTTTGGTTGCTGTAAGTATCCATTTACTCAACCGATTTACACCTACAGGGCAATTTTGGTATATATTTCCTATTTTCTGCCAATCAATATCAGGTGTTGAAAGAAAAGGATGAGTTGGGATTCTGTTACCTAATCTTTCTTTTCCAAGATTCACAGACTGTTTAGAATCAGTGGTGCGTTGTTCACCACCTTGTGAAGTTTTTAATAACATTGTATTGTATTTGATACCCTGTATTTTGACCGTAATTGTTGAACTCCTTTTTGAAATAGTCAGTTGAGCAGAAATCTGCTTCATTCCCACGCCATGCCAATTCGACAGCACTAATTTGGTGTTGATTTTGTAAACCGTCGGGTGTATTTTCATCGAAACTTGAAACAATTTCGGCTTTTTCCTTCTCGTTGAAAGCTATTGAGACCTCTTTTTCTGTCGAGAATTGTTTATTTCTTTCTTTTGGATACTCGAGTCTTTATTGCATTTACAGAAATTATGTCTTTGAATGAATTTTTTCTCTGGTGAATTCTTCATGAAACTGTAAATATTCCTGATGGTTTTCACTGTAGCTCCTTCATATTTTTTGCCTTTTGCCCGTTTCATATTTCATTCGAAATATCAGCACAAAGTTTGATTCCGGATTTCACGAAATGCCCTGAACTGTTTCTAAACATAATTATGTGGTTTTGAAATATCTGGTGTTTGTTTACAATTTCAGTACATGTTTCACCACTTGGACAATATGTCAGGAGGCCGAATACTTGAACAAATATACCACGTCGTCTAGGGTATATTTATTTCTCGCATGATTGGTCATTACCTTGTCCAGGTGTGCGAACTTAGGTAGACCCTCTTACCCTACTACTCCCCCAAACTACATGTTGAGTATGTTTCAGAAAAGTCTCAAGGCACCAAGAAGCAACGAAGTAATGAAGGAAGACATGCCGTTTCAGAATAAGGTCCCGAGCGATCAGTTGCACGAACCAGAACCTTTTTTAGTTCCAAGGCTCGAGTTTAGGCGACCCTAGGCCAGGAGAACCTGGGCTTGAGTGATAAGTGCATGAAGAAACGGCGTGACTTTATTGGGCCTTCGACGGGGTAGACTCAGGGAATACCTTTAGCACCACATGCAAGAATGTTAGAATAGGAGTAGCTATGGCTCACTTTGTTCCCCCTGATAGTGAAACTGTTCTGGTGGTGGATCCAAGCTGGATCCATCCAGAACACTAGGAACACATTGAATACTCTACTGATACTGAACACTCATAGCTTTATTTTCGAGAAAGACGGATATTGGCTCTCTATCTAAATTCGTATGGGGGTTGTCCAAGACCAACCTGAGGATCTACCGTACCCAAAACCGTAAGGACATACTGAAGGGCAAGTCAAACAGTGAAGTCCCTCCTTACAATGAAAGTACATTGGCAACAAGCAAGCTCCGAAGCCATATCCCAGTTAACTAGGGAAAGGAGTGAGCAAGCTGCTGAATGACATGCTGAAGAATAATATAGGAATTGGTGTCAGAGCGGCCGAAACAAGTTGCCTGTATGGAATCGGTGTCCTTAGGATTCCAGACAAGCAGCTGAGAATGGTTTTTCAGTTGATTTCAAGTCAAACGCAGCCGCTGACACCATCAGCGGTAGGCAATGAGTTTTTTTCACACCATAAGTCCTGAAAAAAGAGGTATATTCAAATATTTATACGCTGGAGCTATGAAAAATTATATAACCCGTAATATGTTACCTACTGTGAATTTGAAATAATTCTTCTGAGTTTCTTAATAAAATTGTTGAAAAGGTTCGGCATTGAAGTACACTGCGCAAAAAAAATTAATGCACATAATGGAAATCCCAAATTTATTCTACAACTGAAGGTGTTCTCAATAATAATTATTTTTATCAGAATTATGCAATGGTATCTACTTTCAACGTTTTTCTTCAATACAGATGTTTTTTCCCAGCAGGAGTAAAAAAATATGATATTATCAGATTTTGGATGTATTGCCTCCATTCTAAACTCATATGTTCTCGATCAATTCTAGTGATCAATAGTTTTTCTTTCGTTTGATTTTATACACTCGATCGCTATGCAGCGCGAAACACGCAATTTGACCCAAGAGGAATGTGCAAAACCGGTAGTTTTGCGAGAAGAAGGGTGGACATACACAAGAATTGCAGAAAGATTTGGAGTTTCCCATACAAGTTTGTCCAGAATGGGTTGAGGCTTTCGCGGCCATCGTTCAATGTGACATGTTCTTTCGAGCATTTAGGCCGTCGTCGTAGATTAGTTCTCGACGTTTCGCCAGTCCGAGTGTCTGGCATCTTTAGGAGTTATATTTCAGGAGATGTTCTCACTTGACTGAACTGTCTGAGTGTGACGGGGACGCAGATTGTACTTCCTTATATAACCTCGGTCGGGGGGCGTGGCTGCGCTTGACCGGTCCCGTCCCGATAACGAACGCGCGCCGGTGTCCGACCGGTTCACAACCGGTTCCCGATCTTCATTCACTTCATGAACCCGGTTATTATTATAGGGAGGTGGTTTTGTGTTTTTGAGTACTGGCACCCATGTTCTATTGATTTTCAAAGATTCCTCCGATTTATTGAAATTCGTTGGGTGTTTATGAATTTCGATTGCTTCCCTGTAGAGCCTGGGGTAGTATGCGGTAGTGGTGCACAACACTTGGGTTTTGTCGAATTCTATTGCATGATTCGTGTTGTTCAGTGTGTGCTCTGCGACGGCGGATTTCTCTGAATGACCCAGTCTACAATTGGCCTTGTGTTCCTTGATCCTCGTATTGATGGATCGCTTCGTTGTACCGATGTATACACTTACACAGCTGCACGGAATTCGGTATACACCTGGTGTACTGAGTGTATCCCTTCTGTCCTTGGGGGAGTTGAGATGGTCCTTGATCTTCTTCGACGGTTTGAATATTGTCTTAATGTGATGTTTCCCCAGAATTCGTCCGATTCTATTTGTCACCCGTGGGATAAACGGCAAGAATGCTTTTGTTTCCGATTCTTGGCGACGTGATACATTGTCGTTGTTGTGTTCAGGCCTTTGTTTGATGTATCTATCGATGTCGTTTTTCGTGTAGCCGTTAGCCATGAGAGCGCGCTTCAAGTGTGCTAACTCGGTTGCTAGTTGTTCTGGCTCACAAATTCTTCTCGCTCTGTCGACTAGCGTTTTGATTATCCCTTTACCTTGGCATGGATGATGATTTGAGGTGTTGTGTAGATATCTGTCCGTGTGTGTACAAGGCCTTGTGTCGCGCAAGAGGCCCAGCTCTTACCCGAGCCCATTGAAGGGATGAGTCTAGATTCTGCTTCTACCATTGTGATCGACGTTCCCTTGTATACAGACGTCTACATGAAAGATATGCTCAGTGCAATTTCCTGAATACTACTGGTTTCGGGGGAAGGTTCGATTATGGTCTGGGGTGGAATATATTTGACTGCTCGCACAGACCTAGTGGTCGTTGATAATAGAGCTATGAATGCTGATAAGTATATAAGGAACATTCTTGAAGAGCATGTAGTGCCATTTGCTCCATACATTAGTCAAAATTTCATTTTTATGGGCGATAATGCCAGACCCCATCGTGCGCGCATCGTTCAGGAGTACCTTGAAGAGGTTGAAGTCTCTCGAATGGAATGGCCAGCAAGAAGTCCAGATCTCAATCCGATTGAGCAGGTTTGGGAGAACCTCAATAGAAGGCTGAGAAATTCAGAAAATCATCCAGCTACTTTTAATGACTTAGGAATCCAACTCGCAGAAATCCAGGAAGGATCAGATCAGAACATGTTAAGATCACTCATTTTGAGTAAGAACCGTCGTTGCCGAGCTGTAATTAACGCAAGCGGTGGAAATGCCTAGTATTAAATCACTAATCAGTTTGTTGAAAATTGTTTATTTCTCTTTTTTCTCATAAGATTCGGTGAAATCCTGAATTTTTCTTCCATTCAATTTGCCTTGTTTTGTTCAAAACCTTCCCGAGAAAACATAAAAAATAAGTTATAAAGTCAATTTAGAGTTAACTTTCATTAAAATTGAGATTTTCAGAATGTGCGTTAATTTTTTTGCGCAATGTAAATACCCATCGAAAGTATCTGTGTTTTTTCGTTTCGCAATTAGAGTAATAGCTCCCGAGTGTCTTCAGAGCACTTTGTCGAGCATCCATGTGCAACTGAAACGTGAAATCAATCTTGACACTGCGTGCGCACCTTCTGTTGTCCTATACAAACACCCACGCATCAATTAAACGAAGTCACCCCTTCGAGACTATCTCTCCGACACCGAGTAAAATGCAAGGCGAAGCGGCTCCGTTCGATCATAGTTGAGGCGGCATCGTGTGCCTACAGACGCGGCTACTGCGCTCGCGCGGCATCCATTACTACAACTTTGAAGTGACGAGATTGCGCACGAAGATTGTCGACAGTCTGTCTTTCCTCTCGATCGTGCACGGTCGCGGGCATTGCGTTTGTTTAGTCATATTTCAACCGCTTAACCCCCTCGTTTTATTTACACGTACTTTTTAGGTGCTCATTAGGGGCACGAAGACGGTGTTTGATCGAGTGTGGGTGGATGAAATGCTCGGTTTTTCGCTCGAAATGGATTAATGGTTCACTTTTCCACAACTGTAAGTAACTTTCTATTCAGTAGGTCGCTGTTCTCGTTTGGTTGTCATCTCGGTCATGTGTCTCGTAGATGTGTGTTGTAATGCGTTTTCCTAATCTATTCGCGGCTGCTTCAACCCATATCTTGTGTCAGCGTAAATACCTTATTGACTTTCATTGATTCAACCGTACACATACTGCATTTGCCGGGGGATTTGATACTGTTTATTCGATATTATCAAGAAAAGCCGGCTTTTGTGATTACCTAACAATATCGATATTTCTAGGTTCATGCTGATCAAATTTTTTTTTTATGAAGAGAATATATTACTACTTACTGTTCAAATAAATAAATGCTTTTCCACCACACCATTGTTTTCATTTTCATCTGCACCAATCAGGTCGTTGTATCAATTTAAAGTTCATCTAAACAAGTATGAGAGTAAATATGAAAACCAGGTAGGTAAGTATTTTGAAAAACACAATATTTGTCTGATATTGTCATCCAGAAAATGCATTATCAGCATTATAAAGATATACCTATCAAAATCCCAAAATAAAAGATTTTTATATAACCAAACTGCCAAGAACTTTGCCATTTACAGTTGATATTGTGGTGCAAAAGTTCAACAAGAAAAGTGATAAAAATTGATAACTATTATCTGCATCTTAAAAAACCATGTCTGGATCTATAGGTATAACTAACTCCATGAGGAAGAGTTTCTCATTTGAAACACCAAAGTTGACAGTTGCATGCCCGAAAAAAGGTCTTTAATTTTTGGCATTTGGATTATCTTCGGATAAGTCAAGACATTCGTTAACGTATTTCTGTGTGAAGAAATGTCAGAAAAGAAGATTATGAATGTCGATTATTTATGCACTGTTGGATTGTCAGATACACACTAGGTCGGGCATTACATGTGCTTTCGCATGTGCTTTGTCTCAGCATCAGAACAGAATATCGACACACTTCATATCTTCTAGAAATCTCATTGGCAGATAGTTGGGATCAAAACAAAAAACTCAGCAAGTTCAAAGAGAAAGATAAGATTATATATATGCATATTGCTGCAAAATGCTTCAAACTGCATTCATCACAAACGTCAGACTTTTTTTATTATTCTTTTCCGATTATTATTAGTTCAATCGTATAGAGGAGGATGCTCGACATGAAAGGGTAAGATGTTCAAAAATAGTTGAAAAAAATGCAGAATGCCCTGAAAAACATATACAACATGAGGAATTTTGAAAAACCCAATGTGAATTTCAAGGAAATAGAAGTCAATGACAGATAAAACCAATTCAGAATTAGTGTGAAGAGATATAATTAAAATATTTCAATTTGATTCCGAAGTTCCCATATGAAATTGCAATAAAAAAAGTGATCCCATAAAAATTATTCTAATTTTTTATTCCGAGTTCCAGGACCCATGAACTGAACTCGAAAAATTGATATTGAAAAGGTCTGTAACGAGGTCTGTAATTTCTAGCCGAAAACTTGGAGCTGAGAAAGAGCCAGATTCTTCATCATTCATATTTCATTCGATATAATTATCAATCAAGAACAGTTATTCAACTATCTATCTATAATGACAATTCCACATAGGAGCAAACCAACCAGAGTATCAACTCGAAAAATTCCAAGAAAATTGAATGAGCGACGATCAGGGTGAAAGTCTCCGATTACTTGAGATTATATGACAGGATTTCTCTCGTATGGATTCATCAAGTACCAAAAAATGAGCTGCAGCTCAGGGAGAGACCGGAAAAAATCTCATGGAGGAAGAAAGATTTCTGGCACCACCGATTCAATATACTGAACTCAAAATAGTGATCTAAAGTTCAGGAAAAATATGCGGAATTGTTTGCTTAGGTAAAAAAAAAGCTCAAGGAATAAGGACCAAGAAACCACCAATATAAATTCCTCGGGAGATTACATATCCCAAAATTTTTTTTCACAGCCAGACCGAAATAATTAGATGGAAATAAATAATTCTTGGATGCACTAATTCTCTTCGAAAACACCACGGATATTCAGATTGAGTGTGCTGTTAACTGGATTGAAATAATGTCTGAAGTAAACTCTCATCAACTTGGAAGGAAACAGGCTCAATACATTATCGGATCGAAGTGCATTTTTTTTTGTCCACTAAGAGGTACATGAAGCTATTGAACGTTTTCAGATTATAGTGTTCTAATATGAAAGAAGTTGAGGTATCGTTTCTTCGAATCGCCTTGCAACAGTTAATAAAATATGATTGCATATGCTATTTCTAAGAAACCTATTGACTATTTTCGATATAAATCATTGTAGTCGTTATTGCCATCAGTCTACGATAAATAAATTGATTTATACTCGAAGTGTATAACGTGAATTTTGACGACCTATTGTGATTCGATCCGTTGTTACAATCTATACATGTCAATAAGTATGGAACAGGCTGATACCCAATCACGAGAACTTCAAGCCCAGGAAGTATAATATTGATGGCCCTGTTCAGACGAGGCGTTTCTTCGTAAGGAAGTGCAACTAGTGACCTTGATTTTTTGTGTGCCATACATCTATAAGAAAATCAAATTCAAAAGAAAGAGTCTCAACAATATGAATACTGGATCTGTCAATTAACAGCTTATTAAATTTTTCCCCTTTTCGAAAGAAACCGACGTATCATTTTATATTTCTTCGACTACAGATTTCCATCTGATTGCATGAATTTGACAAACGTATTGAGAACACATTATGACTGTTACAACTCTCCCACTTCCTAAAAGATGGTTTACCTGTGGGATGCCCTGTATATTAAAGAACAAAAAAATCTGAACAAAATAATGTAGATTCTGATATAAAAATAACAAGAAAGAAATGAATGTGATGTGCAATTTCCAAAATTACTTAACAAAAAAGCATGAATCTTTTTATTATCTTTTGTGCAAATATAACAATCAACTTGTCGATGTCCAAGCTTCTGGGCACTTCTTGTTCAATGCTGAGTAGGTTCAGGTCAGATAGATGTGTTTGAGACATTGAATTCTTGAGCTTTGAAAAAGATCTTTTCGCACTGTCAACAAGAACAGGTATTTCAATAGAATGAAATTATTGGGGCCCAATTAAAGTTTGCGTTCGGCTTGGGAGCCCCTTTAGTACTGGGTCCCCCCGCACTGCAGGATCTGCGGGGCCCTCTGCTACGCCATTGCTTAAGCTTGCTTGTAACGCCAGTCAAATTCATGTACAATTCATGCACTGTACCTCTAAGCTCATTCAAATTGGGATTGAACAATTCCGAAATGAGAATAAGCCACTTCAAATTGGTAAACATAATCGAATTGGGAGTGAACACATTCAAAATGGAACTGAACAATTTCATATTGGGAAATGACAATTTTTTATATATCAGAGAATTTTCACGATTCTGAAGTCTTTCATGAATAAAAGTTGCTACAATCTTTGGAAGTTCGAAGTGTTATTTTGTACAATTGTATGATAACAAGTTTTTCAATGGATTTGACCTTTGACCAATTTGAGCACAAGTTTTACACATTGGTATTTTTTCTAATATGTATTAAAAATTTTTTTGATTGATTTTTTATCCAGAGACTGAAAGAGAAAACCTTAAAAAAATTCAGAAGATTGCAGAGTATTGTTTGTCATATTTTTCAACGAAATCGTTAATAAATAATCTACATTTTTACTCATTTTGATTCTCACTTACTTCCGAACAATTTTCTCGAAATATGAAATAGAACACAAAACTACTTTTTTCAATATGGAATTGTTTAGTGACAATGTGTATATGTATTTAATTCCAATTTGATTGTGAAAACCATTTTGAAATTGTTTAGTCCCATTTTGAATTCGATTTTGTTTACCAATTTGAAGTTTCTTATTCTCGTATTGAAATCGTTCAATCCCAATTTGAATGAGATTAGCCTCAATTGAAGTTGAAAAGGTAAAACATTTTCTACAATAACATATAAAGGTATTCTTGGAAGAATTCATAGAAATTCAAAAAATAATCAAGTTTGTCCCAAAATTATCCGAAAATCTCGACGAAAATATGGCAAAAAAGTAATGGGTAATGAACCACTTTGACTCATATAGAGAAAAGTTAATATACCGGATGTATCCCGAATACCCGAGGGAATACCGTTTGTTGGAATAATTTTGGGAATAAATCGAAAGTAACTTGGAATAGTTGAGGTTTGACCAGAGGGATGACTGCCTGTAAATTTTGTGGGAAATGGGACGCCTGTCCCATATTTTATGATGAAAAGCGAGTTGAAAAGTATAAATATTATAAAATTCTGAGAAATTACGAAAAAAAATTGAAAATTGAGGTCTGCTGAGAGCTGGATATCTTCAAGGTTTTTTTTGGAAATATGTTGTTTTCGGGCTTTTTTTACTCTAAACATCGCAGTTGAAAATTTCCAATTCACCCTTAATTAGGATATAACGAGATTATAAAACATCAGAAGTTGACTACAATACTAGGCGAGGCTGTAAAAATGTTTTTTTGCATTTCGATCACTGCATAACATTCTGTTGTTTTCTCCATAGTATCAGTGAAAGTTTAACTCTTAGTTACACCAAGCGATTGATAAATAGGGGTAGAGCCGTCTATCTTTCATGATGCTTTTTTGCAGCCACGTTAAAGGATGTCAAAACAAAATTCTCATGAAATAAAGTATTTAGTAATCCATTCAAAGAAAATTCATCCATAAAAATAATGGAATTGGTTGAATCAACGAAGCATTCAAATTTCAAGATCTAAAACATAAAAACCATCATCAAGATCGAATGCTAAATTTGAGAAATGGTAAGTAATAAACTTAATTCGGGTCCTCACCGTATACCGAAACAAAGATCCTTGAGATACGAATAATTATCTTTTACAATTCTCGAGCGATTCAAACAAACCCAAGGTCGAATCAAGAATTCATACATGTTGAACGGATGAATATTATCATTTTATGACGGAATAAATTGAATGTCATACCGGTTTATTTCAATTTGTTCCTATAATTTTTCTGGAATTCCTGCTCTGGACGCTATATTTTTGTATCCTAATGTGTATCGTGACAAAGAACCATATTCAAAATTCATGTTGGGCAGTGATGAGAATAAAAATGTGTATTTGGAATTTACGAGTGTAAAATACAGGTTTCAGCCTGTGATATGCTAATATTTGTCAAATAGGTGGTGCCTCGGGTCGTGCAAACCTAAATTTCGTCACTTCTGTCCGACGAAACTAGGGACATTTGCTTACGAATGTGAATAAATAGAGGAACTGATCGAAGAACGTTTCGAATCCATCAACAATATAAATCCATCATCATAAACTTTTTGCTATTCAATCGAATTGAATGTGGAGATAAAATCTCTGTACAAATTTTTAAAAATGTCATGACAAAATCAGAAAATCCACTGAAGATGTTGCGATTAATCGCAAGATTTAAAATTTATCAAAATTATTCACTGTTCGACCAACTATCGATTGAAATTCAATGGTTCAATTATAAATGGAGAAAAATATAAACAATCGTCATAATAGGAAACATTGAGAAATATAAAAGTGCAGAGGGAAAAAAGACAAAGAATGTATTAATCTATAACATGATAATGGCATGAATTAGATTCTGTAATAATCGCAAAATCACAAAACAGGAAATCAACATGAGATCAAAACGTTATAATAGTGATAGACATAACTGTACTTCATTAAATAGAAAAAATCATAGAAGAAATGAAGGGACATAATTTGCCTCAAATCGAGTCCTGTGCCAAATTTCATGATACACGAAGTTCAACCACAGATTTGTTGCCTAATTTGAATCCTTATATTACTTAATTTTATTTTTTCTAACGGTGTGGTTCACTAGAGTAGCTTGAAGCTAGACTTTGTCACGCTTTTTTATTGTCTAATGTTTTGTATTAATTTCTTTTTTTAATAAAATCATAATAATAATATTTCTCGTGACAGTGACAATGATACGTTTCGTAAATCTATTATTTTTTTGTTATTGATAGAGATGATAATTCAAAAGGAGGGTTTTTCATTCTTGCTGAAACCTTCGAAATATCAAATGATAACTTCGAGCGTATTAACGATTAACAAGGCTGTTAACTGTTTGATAGATGAGAGATCATAGCGAAAATGGTGCATTCCGAACTGAAATTATTTTCGAAGGTATTGTTTGTGAATAGACGATAGTATTGTAGAACTGGATATTTTCATCAGAATAAAATGAAGAATGAAATAGTAATAATATATGTTTATTCATTAATAGTTCTTTACAACCCAAACATATATATATATATACAATATTAATATTTGATGTAAACATTAGCTTGTCCTTTGAGCTGGCAGGTTCATCGAGACGACCCTACCGTCTGTGTAAGGTCTAATTCACATTACCTCTATTTTAAAGCGTTTCAAATTAAATTAAATCTCTTTCTTACGTAATCAAATTAAATCTGTGTTCCCTATCAACATTTTCATTCTCACTCCTAATCGGTTATAAACATCAAATTCCTATAACATAACATTCATTGGTTCCTCAGTTCTTCAAAGTTCTCAAAACACAGTAACTACCCACTTGGATGACCTAATTTTATTATTCAACGCCACTTCATAGATATCCATGAATATCGAAAGAATCTGAGAATTTGGCGACACGCATTTTGACACGGTCAGGTTTGGTCGGATTCCAGTATGATGGATTTTGTTTACACTATATTCTTATTTGGGTCTATTCTTTGTCTTTTATTATCATTTCCAATATCGATTTTTCATGTTAGGTTCGAATGCAATTTCGTTTTGTAAGAGTAGACTTTGCATTTGTTTTTTTCTAACTTTTCCATTTATGTCATCCTATCTACCGATAATGCATTTGTGTAGGCACTCAATGTTCGAAAGATTCTGCATTTTCTTAATTTTTTTACGCCCCTAAAACAAATTCCAATAAAAAATTTCAAATAATGAAAATGCTTCTACGTTAATGGCGAGGTTAATGGAGAACTAGGGCATTTAAAAGACTGACTTAATCTACGATTTTTTATGTTCTTAAGACTTGGTCTGATTAGAAGGTTAGAAGTCCAGCATAGATTCTGAAACGTTATTTGTTTTAATAGCTTGCAGTTCCCTTGTTCGTTCACTGTTAAGAAACAGGTAGTATTTCTATTTACAAAAAATTTTTAGTTGGGTTTGTTTTAGATTGTTTCAGTGTAAAAAGGTTATAAATAATGAACCAACTGTTTCTACAAACCAATGTTCATATAATTTCATCAAAACTTTTACTAAACCCATATGATTGATATAAGTATAAAGTGTTTTCTCTTTGTTTATTACGTGTCCATTGGAATATATTTTATATCCGACAAATAATCAAAGACAACACAATGCTGCGAAGTGTATCTAATCATTTAGCAAGACTGTAAAAAGTTGCCACCGTTGTAATTCCCTGTAATACTGTTACAGAAGGTAAGCACCTTAATATTTATTCGGTTGCTTCATTCTGTTGAGAAACGGTTATGAAAATAATTGTTGCATTGAAGTCAACCATCAGGAACAACAACAAAATTGCCTTTCAAATTTAGACATTTGGCAGCTTATACCGAATATGAATTTCGGAGAAAATTCTGAAGAATTGGAACTTCCTCCAATGATGATGCAGTCTGGATCGCTCGAGAAATTATTCTATTTTATTACGATCAAAGTAAAAATAGTTCAAGATATCTTCAGTTTTTTCTGTAGCCGCCAGTGTCTGTAGGTCGACCAAACTTGATATCCATCTATTTCTGATATTGAACCCCTTCATCTGGTTTTGTTTGATTGTGGCACACACAAAACGAACTCGGTATGAAAAAGAGAATGAATCTACGACCGCCGAAATGCTCGAAAAAAAAAGTGACATTTCAATATAAAATTGTTAATTAATTTCATTCAATGAATGCTTATTCCTGAAACGCGTTAATTTCTGATCGACAAATAAGATTGTAACATCGTTTTCAAAGCTCTAACAAGCACTATCCTCGAACGAAAAAATTTTCATGAGGTGATGTATATCTCGCAGTCGGATTCTGAAATCCGTCGGTTTGAAAAATGACTAGTCATTTTGTAAACTGACGTATGTTTTCTAAAACGCTGTTAAGATATAGATCATTTTACAATCGGCCTGAAATTTTCAGTCGGTTTGTAAACCGCTTATAACGTATCAGACGGACTGTCATATAATATATTCTTTTGAACTTTCCACCTGAAACTACTAGTACATATTATGATTTTTGAACGAAGTACAACTGATGACGTTCACGCAATATTTCAACACGGCAAATTTGGAGAAACCGGTGAAGAGCGATATTTTTGTCAAGAACTAGGGAATTACAATTCTGTTGAGTATCATAACCTATAATAGGGATATGCGAATTAATTTGTTATTGCTCTTTTGTTCTTCTCTGGAAGTTCATTTGAACATATTCTTCGATAATTTATATCAAATACAGCAAAACAGCAGAAAATACTTCTAGTAAAAAATGATGACTCAATTTTCGTTGGAATCGCTTCTTGACGTAATAAATTATTCAAATTTCCTCATTAAAGTACATAGACAGTATTTGAAATTATTCTTTAGTTTTTAGATATTTGGTAGATGTTGCTGTAGAATTCAATATTCAAGGGAAGCAGTTTGACGAATTCTTCAAAGCTTGGCGGCCAAGGTTTCAACAAAAATCAGTGTAATACGAGAAGGTGCTTTTGTTCCAAATCATATCAAAAATGCAACAGCAGTAGCTGCCATTTGAGCGGCCCCTGCTGTAATAAATAATAATAGTTTTATTTTTTCGTGATCTTTCGATAATAAAACCTCAAATGAGTAAGTGTGAATATTATTTTTCCTTCATTATTTCTGTATTCAGAATAATGAAGTAGGTACACAAATATAACAGTTATTTAATTTGCATCAAGACAGGAAACGTTTTCAGAATGTGATTCAAATGATTTGACAATCCGTCGTATGTGTTGTGCGCAGTTTACAAACTGACTGAAAATTTCAGGCCGATTGTAAAACGATCTTCATTTCAAGAGCGTTTTAGAAAACGTTCGTCAGTTTTCAAACTACCTAGTCATATCCGACTGCGAATCCGATTGCGACATATATATTAGTAAAGCTGCTGACTTTTCATTTCAGGATTTAATTGTCATTGAATTTATTTTTATCTATCGCATTGATCACACAAATCCAGTACTCTTGCCAGGGTAAATAGGTTCTAACTTCTCAAGGATCTTTTTTTTTAGGTTTTTGATTGCCGGATCAGAAAAACTCACGTGAATTCACAAGACTCTCTGTAGCTCTAATCAGTTTAACAGTGCTTGATCGGACAATCAAGTCTCATGAAATCTAGCATGAAACCAACCAATAGAGTTTATAATGTTCTTTCTCTATTTCAGTATCGTAATGAGTTCATTACAGTACTAAAAGTAGTGCTGTAATGAAACTCATTACAGCATTGTTTTCAGTTATATTTTTCGTTTTGTAGTTGTCAGTACTGACCCCCGATCGAATCAAGTTTCGAATCAAATCATTTCAAATTCCGTAATCTGTCAAATTTCGTACGTCACACCAACTGCCAAGATGAAATATAAAAGTCACTAACCTGAATTTTTATTTGAATTTCGAGAGTATTTCACAAAACTTGACTGAAATAGAGAAAATATCGTCTAATACTCGTTGCAGAAGGCAATTCCAACACTCATGCTATCGAAAACTCGCTCCTTCGTCGCTCGTTTTCGAACTTCGCATTCATGTTGGAATAGGAGCTTATTCTGCAACTTGTTTTAGAATATACTATTGTCATTCTATTCGGGGTATAAACGCTCGTATAAATGTTAACGCCGGATACCCTGAAAAATAAATTCATAAGTTCCAGGTTTCAGATTTCTAATAATATGTTTACTTAATTATCAATTTCTTTGTCATTAGATCTCCACATACCTACATCGAGATGGTCGTATAATATCCCATCTTTTTTTCGGGTCCAAAAACGCCTTGGGTCAAATTCACTAATAATTATAGGTAATTCGAAGTCTATACTATCATCGTCCTTTATCCTCTGTTCATTATAAATGATTATGATTGATACCTTCATGTCGCTTCTACTGACTAATTAGTTGGTTTTGAATTAATAAAGACTTCAAATTACATAACGTGGGTCGGCTGATTTGAATAGTTATCTGAACCAGTGGAATCATTCGAATATTTCGTAGAAAATACGTAAGTTTTGATTCAGCCTGTACCTATCTCTTCAGAAATTTGAATTCAAATGACCACCCATTACAGCAAAAGACGAAGCAAACAACCAATGAAACTGCCGTTTTTTAATAATAAATTAATAAGTAGTAGAAATTTTGAAAATTTTTCCACTGATAAACTCCACAGCCACTTTATTTTCGACCAATTATTTTTACATGGAATTAGGCGAATTATAAGATATTATAAGAGATATTTGTCAGACAAGTGCAGGACCACGATGTGGCAAGTTCATTGAATTTTTTTTTGCAATTAATGGATCATTTCCATAAATATCGAATGGTGCTTTTTGCATCTTTCATAAATTTGACAGTTAATGAATGAATCCCTGACAGAAGGCCAACATAATATAATGAATAAATATTACCATTGAACTGTTCGAATTTCAGATATTCTCACACGACTTTGTTTTATAAAATGTGACAGAATTAACGGATTTGAAACAGAACTAGGGAACATCCACATTGTGTGACAGTTTCTAAAAATATAAGAAGGCCCAAACTCAGGCCCAATTATTCGCCTAGAATGGAGAAAGTAATATAAAGACATTTTGCGAGTGTGGGTTCTCCATAAGAAGATTGATATGGTAATCAGAAGGCAAGTCGAAGAAGGGTCATGAGACTCATGAGGTTGAAGACATTTTTCAGGAGTAGATTGATATCAGTCATCCCTCAATTAAAAAAAGAGGTTGAATAAAGAATTATAGATTTTATGTATGGGTAGAAAAAGGATGTAGAAAGTGAAAGTAATAAAAATTTGGATATTATTTAAGGCATCGATCTGAATAGTTGTTAGTATGTTTCAGTTAAATCCGAGGTTAAATCAACAAATAAACAAAAATGGATAAATAAAATGAGTACTTTAGTGTGAAATTGGATTCTTGTGTTGAAAATCGAGCGCTTTCGGACCTAAGTGAAAGGCCATCACCAGAACAATATTTGACAATGATCGAAAGATAGGGACCCCGGAAAAACAAGAAGAAATATCCTAACACCAACACATTGTTCAATGTGTCGACATCGGGATCACATCAAAATGAATCGTCATAGTTGTAGTGATAGATGAATATCAAAGTTATATTTCACATGAAAATTCTCGATATTATAAGGGAATAAATCAAGTAGGTATTCAGTACCTCCACCAAGTGATGGAAAGAAATTGACAGATGTCTAGAATATGCATGTATCTCTGCTAGACAGAAATCCGTCTTGGGGTCATTTCTTGATGAAGCAGAACGTTCTGCAAAGTTGTACATTAGTCACGAACAATCCACAGTAACTCACAGTGTTCAACGTTAACATTGGACCACCTATAAATACCATGTTACTCGATTCAATCGACAGAGAACAAAAATACCCACTCAAACCGATAGCATCGTACAATATTGTAAACCGTAATATAACAGGTAACGACGTCGGACATCCCACGCTAGGATGCCATTTCCCATCTTCCAGACCAATCCATCCAAGAAAAAATTCGCCAACAGCTATCGATTTTGTAACACCGCGGTAACAAGAGTCGTTTCATGTACCGCTTCTCAGAACATCGTATAAAAATCAAACGAAATATTGTTGACACGCGAAATGACCAACAGTCTTTTGGTCAAGAAAATCTGTCGTGTGTTAGTTTCGTTCTTGTTTCTTCATGACATCTCATTGCCTGCATTCACCGAACGAAGAATGTTGCCACCGCTCCGCTACCGCTACCTAGCATAAACAGAAAGCGCTCCCAAAATGCCCGCTTCTCCGGAACGTGTTGAGTTTGTAGCGTATGTGCCACCGGACGATTCCACAACAGTTCCACAACTGTTACGTTCGGTGAATGCAAGCATTGTCACATTGGTAGTTCCGAAAATAAATAACCCACTTCTATATCTCGGGATTTACTTTTTTGTTGTCTTTTTGACGAATAAGAACTTAGAGGGATATTTCAATTCGGAAGTCAATGAAAATATCTCGAGAAATCCAAAGCAGGGTTTTTGGATGAACACAAGGTATTTTTTAGTCAAATAACTTTTCACTGATATTCAATGTTTAATAATAGTGTTCCCAGTGGAATCTCAGACATGGTTCTATTTAGTTCGATTGATTGTTACACTCAATACTGGTTTGTACAGGGAATCCCAAAATGCTTAATTTCTTCACCGTTCCTGGTACTCTTGGACTAGATAGGTAAAAACGTTGAATGGAGTCTTGGGCTCGATTTTCGTGAAAACACCAGTGGCGCCCTGTCATTTTCGAAAATAATTGAAAATGATCAATTCTTTCCACAAGCACTTTTTCACTGGAAATAACACACTATATGAAATTTTTTTATATCCCTTTTACCAACGAATTCGAAATTGACTTTTGTATTTGGGATTACTTGAAAAGTTTAGTGTATGCAACGCTAATGAATAACATCGTAGATTTGCAACATCGGATTGAACTATCCTGTCAAACGATCCGAACACAACCAGAAATTATTGAAATGTAGGAAATTCCTTCATGCAACGATGTGTTAGAAGTCATAAATATAGTCCAAAATCCCAGAACTGTCTGACGTAATTCATTTTCACATGGCTGATTTTTATATATGTTTTGTAGAATATTATGTTTAAAATAGTATAATAAGTGTCAGATACTTCACATGGGCCAAAACTTTTGTCAGACGCTTTAAAGCTCCAGAAAAATGAATGAACTTATTTTCACATTTCTGATTTTCAAATATGTTATTGAGGTAACTATCAAATTATCCCCTAAACACAAAAACCATTCCGCTGAATAATATTTGTGTTTAGGGGATGTTTAGCCACTAAAATTTGTTTGACTAATGAAATACAATTTGATAGTTACCTCAATAACATATTCGAAAATCAGAAATTTTTTGGAGCCTTAAAGCGTCTGACAAAATTTTTTGTCCATGGAAAGTGTCTGACACTTATGATACTACTTCAGAAATAATATTCTACAAAACGTTAATAAAAATCAGCCATGTGAAAATGAGTTACGTCAGACAGCTCTGGGATCTTGTATTAATTATTCGAATTTTTTTTGTAATTCATCGTGTTCGGTTGCGCTTGTAGTTGATATTTTAAAAACCGAAAATTGGTCACTTCAAGACAGCTCATTTGCAGACCCATGTGTATATCAAACTTGGTTTTTATCTTGAGGTTTAGAGTCATTGGAATGTTGTTTTTAACCACCAGATATATTAATACCGGGCGGGATTTTCATTAGACAACTGAATTTCTGAAACATCTTCAAATTTTCTATCCCAATTTCTGGAACAAAATCAATCAGAAAAAAATTTTAATTATAGAACAAGGCATCCTTTTTGAACTTGTTCACTTATTTTTTTAGGGCCAAAACATATCTATACATGGTAAAATTTTTATTTCATCTCGAAGTTTCTTGGAGGCAGTGCGTTTCCCAATAAATTAACCCATAGATTCCCACCAAACAATTGGCCAGATTATTATATGCATCCAACAAAATACAAGATGACTCCTCAATTTTCTTTTTATGTGTTACCCATTCCATTCCATCATGTGATCTTCGGTATTGGAACAATCATGACCTTGATGAATATTGTCACGATTCTACGAAGTTGAATGAAAACTAGTAATTGTCTGACGAAGGAGTCTGATTTAGACTCCGAAACGTTACGCTTCAAAGTTCGAAGTGTTTTCTTCTTGTTCATGGCTAGGCAACCATTTCTTCTTGTAATTTTTAAGCAGGGGCTTTTCTTCTATTATTAAATTTTTTTTTCTAATTGTTTTTTGTTTCAGAGACTCGGAGAGAAAACCCAAATTAAGTTTTCAGGAAAATCATGACCTTCAATTCGCGATTTACCAATATCTCTATTGTATGTGGATATCTTTAAAAGACTTTTTGAACCCAAAGTAGATCTTCAGAACATTCAGGTCCAATCTATCTTCTTTTAAAAATTGTGTTTTCCTCGAAAACATCTATTCCCTCTCTTAGCGAGAAAATAGATAGGTTTTTCAATGAATGTTCTGATTTGAGTCTATCGATGATCGCTTAAAAACTTTCCTCAAAAATATACCTTCCCATTATATTCTGAAAGAAACTGTGTACATGAATGACGCGAATTTGACACTTACCATTGGAATGGCTTGTTAATTGTACTCGTGTGAATGAATGACGTACTTTCATGGAATGTCTTAATGGATTGGCTTAATGGAATGGCTTGACAATTGTCCCCATGTGAATGCTCTATAACATTCATGTAGCAGTAAATTTGTGAAAACTGCCCTCTGAAAAATGGGTCATGTTGTAAAAGAAGGAGGGTAGATTTTGCGAGGTTTACTATGTAATATATCCTGTATGCAGCAAGCATAACCTAACATATACGTATATACAAACCGGTCATTTTATAAATGGCTATCGAAGGGAACCTTTCGATTCTCTCGTGTACCCGCTCCTGACTTCGTCCAGCACGAAATATAAAATATGGGCCTTGTCACCGTTTTTCTCCACTCAAAAATGAATATAAATTTAAAATGAACGTAGGACGCCGTGACAACTTATGTTAATTTATTGAAGCACCGTCTGTGTATACATCTCAGGTATACAAAGTAGGTCTGCCGGACTGATTAATTCATTTGCAAAAGTGCCAGGTTGACGAGCATCTGCAACTCCAAACAGTTCTGCGTAAATATTCGAGGAATTCTATAGCCACGCTTATTCGACACAACCGATTGATTAGGGCACCTATTTCCGAACACTATGGGGTTTATACGAAATGTTTTGTCCTTCCTGGCAATCCTTTGTGAGAGTGTGTTTAATTTTAGATCGGGTTGGAAAGGGGAGCACAGGAAGTTCAGATAGCCCTCTTCGTGTGGAAGCCTGCCTGCTCGTTGCTATTTTATCGTCCTTGCTGGAAGATTACCAGTTTGTTTGGGGAGTGTATAAAAATAAGTTGGATAGCCCGGATGAAAATGAAAGGGGAGATCGTTTGAGTTCCGCATTTATCTCGAAGGGTTTGGCAATATATGTCTAACGAAAGAATTATCACTGAATCTATGGCTATGAAAAAGCTACATATTTGCGGACAATACGTTAACTGGATGGCACTTACCATCAATAAAATAATAACAAATACTGTCTAGGGAAAACAAAATTTCTCTCCATTTCTCACTTGGTCCCGTATTAATATTGAAGTTTATTATGACAAGAATCTGCCAAAAACTTACTTCTTAATTTCTGAGCGACATGTAAATTTGGTTGTGTTTCTAAAGATACCTAAACACGAGCCGAAAACTAAGTAATGATAAATGTACTACTCAAATCGGTCGTCAATAATCATTTACATTCTGAATGATATAATTATAATGTTCATTTCAGACTGAACTCGAATCATCAGAATACTCATTGATTGCAAAATTTTTTTTCTGCTTTATTTTTCATTCTGATATAAAATCAAAATCAAAACTTTTTTAGCTCGCAATCTATAAAATATCAATATTAAGAGGAATTTGAGTAACATAGTTGCGAAGTCACCAGAAATTTCATTTTCTGATAAGTGAAGGGTAATTAACGATATTAGAATTATTTCCAATGCACTGGCTTCACTTTAGCCGTTGGAATACAACTAACTCAATTACATATAATAGGATTAATCAGACTTCGAATTCTCAGTATTTTATCTTCCACGAATTACGATGAGAATCGCTCAAAACTGGGTCAGAGCTTGAGATAATTGGAAAAATATACGGAAGATTCATCTTGATAAGATTTGGTAACAATGTTTATATCGCTCAGCTTTCTCAAGAGCACATCTTGTATTTTTCGCATGCCTCATTATTTGTCGATGTAGAATAAAAATCAACTCCGAACTTAACTTATACAGATGTCAGTTTCTTTACAATCATATAATTGAAAAAACTAAGGGTTGTGTACGATTCTATTTTTGATAAGATTTTTAACGAGCCAAAAGATGACACATTTTTAAATTTGAAAAATAAAACTTGCATAGGGTTGCAGTTGGTGGGGAAATATAACATTTTGATGACAAGAAGAGCGGCAATGAGAAATCAATTGGAAAGTTTGAGCAGTTTTTGGTTGATTTTATTTTTATTCTGAGTATCCTAACAGGAGCTAGCTAGGACCGGTGGTGTAGAAGGAGACTTTTCAAGGATGTATATACAACAAACGTACAATTAAAATTAATCAGTATAACACACCGAAAAACAAAAAGAACAACAACTAACAATACTGATGAATTGTATAAATAAAATGATGTCAACTCAAGGAAATATAACAAATAAAACATTCAATTTGATGAATAGGAAACTGTATATACTGTATGCGAAAATAATATATTAGATTGGGTAAAAGTTTGGTATACCAACTCTCATACAGTCTGATAAAAGAGATGTTGTTTCTACTAACATTGGGAAAAATTGCAACCAAGCCAAGACTGGGGTAGAGTGTGTGAGCCAGTATAGTATAGTAGGTATAGAATAAGTAGCTTGACTCTACATGAGATCTGATCTTTTAGACGAAGTGAACTATATGGTCTCGCCTTGAAAATATTCTATATGAAAATATTCTTGTTGGATATTCCATCGCCTATATTCCTCATAAAAAACATGAATTGATCATAAAAAATCATTAGCGGTCGTCGTGTTCTAACCTTGCAATAATTCTTCTAATATGAATATATTTCAGGGACACTCTTAATACAGATAGATTAAAAGAAGATTTCGAAATTTCAAATTTGGAAAATTTAATTCTTGCGACTCTAACAGGAAGCAGTTTGTGTTCGGAAAGAGTTATCTCTAAGTGGCTATTTGCATAGAAAAATTGAAATTATCGCTCGAGTTTCGAAACCACCTCCCAAGTAGAGTTCAATCCACAAAGATTCCACAAAACCTTGACAACGAGGCGCCGTTAAATGCAAATTACAGAAAAATGGCGAACCCTCATAAAAATATGAATGTGTCGCATCATTTACTCTTTGTGTTTGTACAGAGTTGTTTATGAAATCTGACCTGGATTTCATAATTTTCCTGATAACAATTTTTAAAACTAACATTATCTTGAAACGCTGTGTTAACAAGCGACACTTAATTATTTTAAACGTCGCTTTATTTTTCATTAAGACTCATAAAACAATACTCGAAGCAATATTCATGTAAGGGGGGCAGCTCTTATTATTCACCTTATCGGTTTTGAACTGAGTCGTATCTCAGGATTATCGGAGTCTTCATTATTTCGAGAATAATCACAAATGGAGATAAAATGACACTCGGAGCTGTATCGAGATTTTCGCGGCAAGGTGATGAATTCTTGAGCCCGTCCTAAAAGCGGAAAATTCTTTAGAGACTTTGGTTCTGCATTCAATCACCAAAACTTTGTGCAGTTACTAACGTACTTAGTTGTAAGTTCATTATTCTATCTGTGATAACTGGATTCCTTTTCTTTTTTAATTTCTTCCTACTTAAATTTAAAAAAAAACACTCGACATTACGGCAGTAATTTTGATTCATGACACTAACGACAAATTAGTAATTCATTCAAATCCATAGCTGGAAAAGCACTTATCACAAGCGATAATAAAGATATTACTCAATTCTTGAGTATAAAGCGTGTTCACCTAAACTATATAATATAATACCTTGTATAATATAGATTAGCGTAAACATTTTAAATTAAAACGTAGGCTTCGTGAGTAAAATAAGGTTAATAAATTGTCCAATTTCCCAATATTTTGTTTATTCATTTAAAATTAATAGTGACAAAGTGTAAGCATATACCTACCGAGAATTGAACAAGGAATTATGTTCATCCCGCATTGTTGCCAGTCTTAGAGAGGATCCGAATAAAGCCGTTATGAAGTGGAGCGATGGGCCAATCGACATCGTTCGCGTAAAATCACGTCCTTTTCCCTCCGTCAACGGAGGTATAAATAACAGCGGTCAGTAGCTCGGCGATAGAGTTACAATCTCAGATGAGAATCATCTGAAGGTTCCTATAGCAGATGTAGGTGAAACATATGGTGAAATAATTCCTAATAGACCACGGCCAATAATAATAAGAGATTCTCTTAATGTCATTCTTGTATAGGTTCGTCAAAGCCTCAAAATATGTATTAAATCCAAAGTTATACAGCAAATTCATAACGAAACATATTCTACTGTTCTCTTGCCAAAATTCAGTAGAGAATTCTCGGCTGTTACAAACTAAATTATGAAGTTCCTTTGTAAGTATTGACTTGTTAGATTGTTCTACCAACTTCAATACAAAAGAATGAAAATGTCAGTTCAAATTTTCAAATTATGGGCGGACTATATTGTCAGCAGTAAAACAGAAACTGATGATATGACCCTGAAGATAATAAAACATCCAGATTGCCAAAGTTGTTGTTAACCCGCTAAAGGCAAAATTTTTATCTGCACATTTGAAGGCCCACACCATAAAGATAGAATATGTTTATATGTAGATATGCCATAATTATACGTGTATACATAGTGGAAGCTTCAACAAACAACGCTGTTTGAGCTCGTATGGACCGATAGAGAAGTGTTATCTTGCACGTTTTCAAGTTTAGATGGTCGTTCAGATCACTTTCATTGGCACGCAGAGTTACATTCTGTCACGACAATTCATCCCGAGTCTATTGCAGGAGCGGAGAACAGCGGCGGAGGTTAAGCTGATCACGGCACGAGAAAAAGGCCACTAAATACTTACATATTACGAAATATCCCTGAATGGCAGTCTGAACTCAAGGATCCGCAAGAGAATCAACACTGGCGCGAGAGAAATATTCAAGTAATTGATTACACTGGTCGACAAAAATTTATTTTATTTAATATAAAGCTGAATATCATATTATAGAAGAATTGACGTATCCATATACAAAAATGGGACAAAAAAAATTGGACATTTCTGTCCTTAAAACACCTTCTCATCTATACACAGAAAATCTCCCACTTCCAAACTCAACAGAAAACTGCTTACACAGTTCAAGTACTTTTTCTGTTATAAAATTCATCTTTTTTAATCGTCCCCTCATTACATTTACTTCCTACTCGACTACATGCAAATGTAATAGGATCTTATTGAGCTCTTGAGAAGTGATATGTATTAGAGCTTCAGGAATATTTTTGTTATTATTAAAAGAGTATTTGAAATAATTAAAACCTGAATTCTCCTTTACTCAAGTTATAGTTCGACGAACTGTATATACTGAGCGATAATAAAATATGTAGAATGAATAAAACAGGATACTATTAGAGTCATTCCAAAACAAACATAAATATGTCCACCAATATTTTGATCTCCGAATACAGGGTACATTAGATTTTTAAGACCATTCATTCTATGCGTATCTGCAGTGTTGTATTGTGCTGAAGGATTATCTAGCTCTTCATTCGGTTTATCGAGTAACCCGAGAAGCACCTTATTGATAACGAAACTCAATCTTTTGTAATATTTATATATTTCCGCAATAAATCAACTGTAAATAATCTCATCCTATAAAAAGTTCTGGTATATTCTTCATTTCGAATTCAGAATTGAATCTAATTGATGGCGAATCCCTGGACCAAACAATAAACATGAGGAAATTATTGGAATAATTAGTATTTGAATTTTTTGAATATGTTGGAACAAAAAATGCATTTATCTTATTCCAGGTGAAACTTCGATAATTCCCAGATTTACTCATGTTCCTTGTATTGCCGTGGAATATGCAAATCAGTAGATGTTCCCAAAACGACTTGTATTGTATCCACATGCATTTCAAACTTGGACGATACGCCTCTGTGGACTCAAAATAACATAGTTACTGTCCTAAATGAAACCTGAAAGTGACTGCACTGTCGCAACTGCCAAATAATAGACAGTAGCTTACTCAATTGCGGGCTGTCTGACCCCATTTTATTCCATATTTATTCGAAAACAATAAATTCAAAAATCAAGATCTAAACACAAAATATATTGCGGAGTTTTCTGAATGGAAAATGACACCGTTACTTATCAGCCGAACCATAGATCCAAGCCCATTTATGGGAAATCTAATAAAAAATTTCACATTGTTATTGCACAGGCGAAACAATGAAATAGAAATTCCGCAAGAAACTCATATTTCATGTTATTGAAATCAGAATCGAAATGCATTTCCCACATTTCATTGCTACCGTAAAAGTATAAATAGATTTATACCGAACATAACAGAAAATGGATTGAATGGTCAGCTAAACTATGACGATTTTGGTTGTGTGGGAGATTTTTATTGTTCACTGATAAAATTTCATGCAGTGTTGGCTTGACTGATAATCTAGCAGAGTAAACAAAGGCAGAGTCGAAACTTCTCTCCATATTATTTTTATCTGAATATCTGGGAAATAACAAATTCAATTTCTGAGACCGCTACATTTACCATACAGGGTGAGTCTTCGAATTGGACATAAATTTCAACAGACATATTACGGTAGATATACATTAATTTTCGTTTTTTGCGCCCGGAAATAGTCCCGAACGAAAATTATTGGAAAAATACCAATGCGATTGAATTGAAACTTTGTAGTCAGCTTCAAATTAACGACACGAAGGTACTTATATTCTTACGAAATTCCGTCATGATCTAATCTCTAATAGAATAAAAAATCATTTCAAAGGATTTGGTATGATCTGAAAATATTGACTTTTTGTTGATCGGTTTGTTGCTTCAGTGGAAAGTGTGATTTGAAAAAATTTCCCTTCCGAAACTGTCAATGTACTACGGTACTCGCCGAAAGGGGTGAAATTTAAATTTGATCCTGCTTAATAATCGTGACAAACACTTTTTGTCAAATTGAAAGTCCATTCTGCTCTTTCATTTTTGAAATGTACTAAAACAGGATCTCGGTTTGACCAGCAAAGATTTTCAATGCATATTCGAAATCGGATATCTCAAAAATTGGTGTATTCTTAGTGAGTATCTACCTATTGTCATAAATCAATAACGATATACATTTCCTGACTACATATATAGGTACCTAGTTACCTCATTCATATCAGCATCTCAATTTTTAGGAACTTGCATTCAGTTCTTGAACCAACTATTGATGGGATTCGTTATAATCACGAATTTTGAACAGGCTTGTTGTTGTTGTTGTTTACTGACATGTATTTACAATTGGGTTTGTTTCCTTATTATTCAGCATGATACACTTTATCATGAGAATTCAGTTTTTTTCAAATTTTCCCTTCAAGAACGGGGGCAAGGGAGTTTGGCCCAAGGCCTCAATAACTGTGTTTGCCTATTAGCTGAATGAAGCGAATAATTGATGTTGAAATCATATGTGAGTTGGATATCATTCATTTCATTCCCGAATATTTATACGCAGAGAAAGTACCTACTCAGGTACTTCAAAGAATCTGGTATCTAGAACAATCCAACACGTGTGATTGGTTCACAATGGCTACTCTCGTATTGACCTAGTTTCGAATTTTAATTGTGATACAACAGTTCAATCAGGTTTTCGTCAATTCAATTCTACAGATAAGGGAAACCTTTGAAGTCTAGGTATTGTAGAACAAAATGCGAAAATGGGATCAGCCATACCTATCAGATAATATCCTTGAATTATATTCTTGCAATACCCAGAATCAATAGGTACGTATACACCGTTCAAGAATTATTGTCATCGAAGCATGCCTTGAGTTAGTTCTTTAGTTACAAAAATAACCAAAAATGTCTATGGAACCAACACAGAAAATATTTACATTATATTATATTCATTTGTCAATTAATCCAAGAACATAATATACAAACAGAACTACAGAAAACCACCATTAGTCCGATGAACCAGAAACAAACCCCTAACAAGGCTTAAGGATTAGAGTCTGTAGAAAAGGAAAGTGGCGACATAATAATATCCTGCAATTCAAACAATTTTGCTTTTGCTAATCAAATTTTGAATTGAATTCTACAAGTATGAAATTGCAATTCAAACAATTTTGCTTTCGCTGATCAAATTTTGAATTGAATTCGACAAGTATAAAATATGGTCAATCAAGTGAAGTCATCGTTTCGAACGAATACAAAATATGACGTGGTAAGATTTCTTTCAAAATTATCCTAATAGATTCATGAGAAGTATTATGTAGCTATAGAGTACTATTTCAAAACAATTTCTGAGTGGTTTCGAGCTATATCTTCTCAGGATAAATTTGCACCTAATAGTAAAGTCAGCGAATATGACGTAATACCAGATATTTATTTGAACAGGAGCGTCATATGTAGTTCATTTATTTCGAGCATTCACTATCGTCACAGGGTAGGGAAACACCATTGCCAGATTGCCGAAATAATCCGTTTACTGCTTACAAAACACTCGAGCTTTATGAAAAAAATTTCGAGATTCGTTTCAAACGTAAAATCACAGTTAAATAGCAACACATTTCAGAATTTGTCATATTTTGTGTGCTATTCCGAGGTGATTTGTCATCTGGAACGTAATGCCATTGCTTTTTTAAATGAACTACAGCAAACAGCAATATCCATTTCGAACAAAAACCCTAAAATTAAATTTTAACATGTATCAGTAGTTTTGGCTGCAAATTCGAAAATTGATGAGCACATTATCCTTTTCAATAAACAAGCACCTGATCAGGTACTAATAAATTATTAATAATTAGATATTTCATTTGCAAGAGAATTTTATTTTTAGACACTCAAAATGTCATAAGAAAATTGGAAAAAATACATGTAGGTACACCCTGTATTCATAGAAAAGGACAACAGAACACCGCAAAAATTTTATGAAACACAACTTTTTTATGTCATTATCGAAAGGCTGCAAAATTTCAAGAAAAATCGTTTTTAATTTTCAACAAAAAAATTGAGGCAATTCGCAATTATTTGACATTTGTCAATCTCTATCCCTCAGGCATGTTCATAATACTTTCTTTTTTCTAAAGCCGACGATGAAATGAAGACAAGTATTTTCTGCAGGAATAACACAACATGAGCTGTATTTTGGCGTGCAAATTTTTGAAAAATATTTCGTAGGTTTCGAGAGATAAGAATTGTGACGTTGCAACGGTGACGTCAAACACAAAAATATTTGGAAATATTTCGTGATAATTGAGAGCAGGTTGTGGCAATTCTGTCATGGTTCTGCGCCGATTTTAGTTTTTATTACTAAGACGACGTCACGCTTTCAAAAATATGCATTCTGGCGATCTTTGAACTGATGACGTCACATAGAAAATATTTCAAAACATTTTTGAACCTTGTTTCAACGCCAAAATACAGCTAAAGTTTATCGGATGCATACCTTGACGTGGAATTAAGCTTTAGAAGAAATTTGGGAGAGTGGGGATTCCGATACGACAAACTTGAATAGCAAACTGAACGATTTCAACACAGCCGTTGTTGGTCTGTTTGGTAGAGTTACTTGCTCTTAATTGATCGCACCGGGTTCGAACCCGTGCTATTCGAAATGAATTTCTTGTATAATATTAAGCATTATAACAGTGACACGTATGATAATATCTCATACGTGTTGAATAAATAATGCGAAACAATTGGAAGTTACCAATATAGGTGGCCCGAAATGTATACCATCTGTTATTTCACCCTTCCAACATTTTGGAAAATATTTCCTGATACACAATATATTTAACTACGTTCAACCGAAATCATATTAGTTCTTCGTTAATTATAAGAAGAATAGTTACATTAACATTACGATCAATTTCACGTAAAAACTTGGTTTTATTTCAAATTGAAGTTAAACGATCTTGACGTTACTATGCCAAACATTCACGTACTTTTATGATATATATCTTGCAATAGTATTTCGATTGGGAAATGGCTACACACAAAATGGACATCAAACATAATATACATTATTTATTGTAAAAGTTTCTAGTTTCCTGGGCTTGATGTTGTTTTCGACGTTGATCCTTATCTTCATTTTTTTGAATGATGTGGTTCAGTAGAGTAGCTTGAAGCTATAGCAGAAAGGCAAGATCAAAAACAAAACTATTCTTGCGGCCAAACTATAGCTTTTTCGATTCCGCATTCTAAAAACTTTATTCCTTCTTTTTTATTTGTTGATATACCTGCTGCTTTCTACCTCTGTATACCTCTATCTACAACTCCCTAATGCCATATATATATATATATATATATTTGGAGGAGGAAATCTTCACACAAGGTGTTAGCTTGAGCTTAGGCTGATTTCTCCTATGGAATTCCATCATGTACAAAAGGTTTATGTTGATATATTGTCATTGAATTTCTTTCTGATTGGAATCAATTGTCAAGGAGTGTAAAAAATTTTTGAAACAAACTTCGAAATAAGCTTTGAAACTTTCAAATTTTTGATAACTTAGAAAATTCTGATCTTATCAAACTGAAATATTTTCAGTTGTGAAATGATGACATGGATGATGGACGTGGCTATTTTTCGAATTATTAACTCGTAGAATATTATCAGTTCGATTTGCACTTGTATCATAAATTGCTATTCCCTTCCTTATACGTTTTCGCTTGTCAAGAACTCTTTCTTTAGGCTGATATTAGAAAATAAAATATGTCATTCGGAATTTCGCTTCATTCAAAACAGTTCTGGATTCTGCACCTGTCCATGATATGATCGAGCACTCAAAAATACATGACTTCTCAGTGCCGTTCCCAATTTTTTCTAATTGCTTTGTTTTCACTCCGACTTCCAATGAACAGTGGCGGCTTTAGGGGGTGGCGAACGGGGCAATCGCCCGGGGCCTCGCTCTTGGTGGGGCCTCGCGCGCAACAACCTGAGCAAATTTTGATATTGATTTAGATCCCTCATCATTTATAAAGGTTTGAAAATAAGGTAAATTCGAAAAAAGTTAGTTAACTAATTCATTCAGAACAAAATTGAAGAAACCATTTTGTAGTTTTTGAATATTGCGCTTTGTTGGAACGTCCGAATGGGTAATTGAGGCACCAGATGTCCGATCCACCAGATCAGTAGGTAGAAAAGGATGCACACAACACAATTAGGGTGAAAATTATCTAAGTATTTAGGTACAAGGTACCCACTAGTCCAATCCCCATTTAGGTACAATGTTTACTTATCTCAGATATTGGAACCTCATAAAATATTTATAGCCCTGTTGACCGTTCTTTGGCGGTCCCTTCGAAATATTCGTTGAATTATCGTCTTATGAATGAATTCATTCCATTGTAGAGAATTATGAGGAGAGCGAAATCTGTTTTTTTCAAACCCAGTGATTAGAGATAAGAATATTGGGTTCAGTTTTTTTATATTCTATTTTTTGTGATGGAAAACTTCCATTGATTTCGGTTCTTCATTTACATTTAGAGGTCATATTCACATTTTTCGAATAACTTAAAATTTTTCTAGTCATTGAATTGAGAAATTAAATCAATTCGTTAGTTTCTCAAGCCGTTCTTTTCAGTGTGGCTCTTGAAAGTATAAATTTGTATACCAACTATCCAATGAATTTATCCAATACATAATACTTCATTCAGTATATCGGAAACTCAAAAATATCCAAGTTGCACAACACTACCAAGAACTGCTCTGAGCTTTAGGACTTGATACAGCTGGGACTTCATGTTCACACCCTCAATCAAACTCATAATTAGTGTCTCCTCTATCGCTCGGACAATCCCATGAAAAGTCATATATGGTGGATTTTGCAGGGAAATTTTCGATAAAAATATCGTAAAAAACCACTGTTTCCAATAGAAATATGCATACAAGTTGGCGCCATTTCTCAAGAAATTTTCTATTCTGTTCATCTGGATCATAAAAATAAACAGTTTCATTTTTATGGTCTTCTCTTCGAAACCGAGAATTTCTTTTCAAAATATCTAATAGTACTTTCATCATTTATTATCACCATCTGTGGGAATTCCACTACCCGTCTCTTTTTCAACCACCGCTGTAGTTACTCAAAAATTATTTCTGACACTCCGTGCGAAATTCAACAAGATTTTTTAAATGAGGGCGCTGGATGATTTATTCACAAACAAAGTTTTTCTAGACTTTAAAATCATAAAAACATATTCAAGGAATTCGATTACACAAGATCGGCTTTCAGCCCTTGCTATTCTATCAATAGAAAATGACGTAGCTCATTCGATCGATTATGATACTTCAATTAAAGATTTCAGTGCTAAGAAAAGCCGCAAACATTAATTTTAAATTGATCATTTCTGTATTTGTTAATTTTGTAAATCTTCCAAAGTTATATTATATTTATATGTTATATTATATTATTATATTTTAATTGAAACTCAAATTTCATATCTTTATAAAATATGACAATAACCTATACAGAACAACCGGACTTTCGCATCACATACTCTTCACGAAGGAAAAAGGGCCTCGCGAAGACTTCCCGCCCGGGGCCTCGCAATGGCTAAGGCCGCCCCTGCCAATGAAAAGGGTCTAGGTTTCCATTTCCAACTGAATTTGATGAAAGCGTTATAATCGATTCAAGATGCTTTCTTTTCGTGAAAACCTCCATGAATAATCGAGTTGTTCTACTGGTCGATAACAGACGTCAGCCCTATTACACTCATTTAGCCTGACAGGGTTGACATAATTCTATCGGACTCCTCCACCTTTCTAAAGGTCATTATAGGTCACGACCATTATTAGAACACGGAAACCTGGTTTTATTTATGTGAGGCATAGGCGGAGTTTGTTGGTATAAATCAGCGGTCCACAAACATGCCACAGAAGAGTGGTCAGTTTGATAGAAAGAACCTTTGTGAGAGCTCCAACTTCATGAAGCTCATTTGCGCTTCGATTTTTCAATGTTTTCATTTGTAAATTATTCTTCATATCTTGTAGATCCGATGTTTTCGAAATTTTGAGATCTTAGATGTTGGATTAGAAAAATTTTGCAATCCGAAAAATGAATGTGAAGTAATAATTGGTGTGGCATATTTTTCACTTATTTATTTTTTAATAATGATTGATAATACTTATTTTGTTTGATGAAATGATTAACTATGTATAATATAATCACTGAGGTAAAATTTGACGTACGTGACATTTAAAAATATGTAATAGGTCTTGAAATAGCTGCATGCAAAAAAATTTCATGATATAAAAAAAGTAATTTTAATAATATCAGAACTTTTCTTCTGTTGTAATATCCATATATTTCATGCAATTCTTCAAACATAGGTCGTCGAATGTTATTCTTATTTCTTGCCCTTTTTGATTTATTAAATTGATGCTACTGAAAAAACTTATCCTTTCAATGTTGAAAATTTTTGTCAAACTTCAGACATATGACATATATATTTTTGTTCTCCCAACGGGGAAATCAGAACGGTACTTACATCTTACTTATTTATTCATACAAAAGGAATTTCTTCTCCATAGGAAAGTTTAGGGCTGAAATATTCATTAGTTTCCTGTTTGTTTACATGATCGTTATTCTGTTGTGTTTTTTAAATTTAATTGAACATTTTATAATACTGATACTGATTGTAGATTGTTTTTGAAAAATTAACTATTAAATAAGAAGAAATGGGATATTTGCTGTAACACTGCAAATTCAAACTGCGGATTTGGTAATCCTTAAAGAGTTTAAAAGCCGAAGCTTATATCAAATACGAAAACTGAAAAGATTAGGAGATTTTTGATCCCCACTGTGATTGTAGGGTTACATTTGAACTATTCAACCTCATTTAATTGTCAACTTGGTTTTCATTTTTTAAATTTATCAATTTATTATTGAGTGGAGTTTGATTTTTATAGTGGGAATACTAATTCGATGTGGATACACTTTCGAAAAGAGAACCGAATTTTACAATTGAGGAATACGAATTTTTAATGAATCTTGGATGGAGACTTGGTTATATAAGGGAAAAAATTTACAACCAAATGAATAGAGACATTTAGTAGAAAATTTCGAACGACTTCAACTGCACCCCTGGAATGTACGAAAGAAGTGACAATTTATTCGAGCAAAATATGAAAAAATTTATGGCAAACATTGAAAAGAATATCACACGATAACAACCGATAAGAAAAATGTCTTCTCCACAACCCAACTCTGGACAATGTTACCCATATTGCAGAATGGGCTACTTTTCCAACACGAATGAGAAATTTGAAAATGAGCGACGAAGGAACGAGTTTTCGAACGCATGACTGCTGAAACGTTATTTTCTCAATTTCACTCAAATTTTGTGAAATATTCTAGGAATTCAATGACAAATTCAGATATACATCCTGTTGACTTGTATATTTTATCTTTTTCGAGATGAAAATTGATAGGATCGGAAGTCAAAGTTGACAACCACAAAAGGAAAAATATAACTGAAAACAATGCTATAATGAGTCCATTACAGCACTACTTTTAGTACTGCAATTAATTCATTACGATACTGAAATAGAGAAATCAACCTGTATTTGCCTGTTTTAAAAGAGCTCAATCCGTTTTTCATTGTTCCTTATCACCTCTTCAGATGGTTTAAACTTTTACATGTTTCAAACCTCCCTACATGGATTTACCCCAATCGAGAAAAGCACTTTATCTTTAGCTTGGAATAAAAATGTCCTTATTAGTCCAAACTACAATTAATTTTACGGACCTGAGATACTCGATTATAAATATTTTCGGAATCAGTATATCAAGATCATTCTTGAAATTGAGTGATACAAATCGCATACATGAAAGTTCACCTAATGGAAAAGATATTGCTACGCAATTTACTGATGTCTACCATCGCATTCAAATTCGTTTCTAATCACAAAACTAAAATTTCAAGCAATAACAAACGATGTTAATTTTTATTCAGTTCATTTTCACATTTTGAGGACCGCTGCAAGCCGGATTTCACCCTCGTGTAAACCGATCCGTTTTTCTAATCACGCAGCTTCGATCCACGCAATTCGTGTCACCATTACGAAGATGTAGGCGAATATTTCAACCGGTATCGGCGGAATATTGTAACCGGAGCGTTGAGCATGATTCCAGGCAATTCCGGACCAGAGAACATCGGCAGTGGAGAAATGGAGTTGTCCGGTGACATGAAATCCCCACGTTATCATTCAAGTTGATGGAGTGGACAATCAACCGTGATTTTACTAGAGGAAGACATGCACCCAGAGGTCGCTGTCTAATATGTTCACTTCTTCGGACATGTGAATATAGCGGTGATCTTGCAGGATTGGTTTTATGGTAATGCTGTCGGGATTTCCAGCTATTAGATTCTGGAATCTCAGAACCAAATCACAGCGATAACAGATATCTTGCGTTTTTCTATTGCGAAATATTCATTTGGTTCTCCTACAGACAGAAAAACTTTCCAAAAATAGATGCCTCTTGATTCCTTGATAACTAAAACGCAAGATCCGACTACTTTCACTTTGAAAAGATGAAAAAAATTTACCAGGAACATAAAAACACTCTTCCACTCACATTTCCATTCTCTTGACCCATAGTACATTGAATCTATGCAAAATATGTCTGGTCTGATTCAATAACTACCTCCATATTTATGTGTAAAAATCAAAGGCAGAAAAAATTGAAATAGAAATTCTATTCTATTCATGGTAGATTCACAATGTAACTCATTTGTTCTCTTTCATATTGTAATTTTACATTGAGTTTCAATAAAGGCTGTTGTTATTTAGTAATGTATTCTATGAAAAATCGTTTACAAACTCACGCTTTCGCTATTACTGTTTATACCAGTAGTTCACAGAATAAACTCTTATTATTATCATTATCATATTTACATACATATATGATATATAGTCATGATTCTTACTTCAAAATGATCTTCGTAACAATGTACCGTGCTTTTCACTCCTACCGGATCCAACCTCTTCATAGACTATATCCTTTTTTTCTCAATGAGACATCCATAGAAACCGAAAAAAATAACATGTGTTATGTGATACATCATTTGAAAGCTCAAATAATGATCAAAATCGAAATATATGACATCTTTCAGAAAGAATTTATTGAAGCAAAGATTATGAGTACTCTATAAGCTTTGCATTGAAGATCATGATTCAGGAAATTTTCGTAGGGGATATGACGAACAACCGTTATTAAAGATAAATTCAATTGTACAAAACGCTGCAAATTTTTTTTATTAGAAATAGAAAACCATCAAAAAATGAAAAAAAAAATTAAAATTAAAACTCGAAAATAGTCCTGTTTTTTTTTCAAAGGAGGTGAAGATATAGAAAATGCTTCTAAATGTATACAATATTTATTGAATGAATCACATACCTATTCTCATCATGGAGGACTTTTCAGTTTTCACCAATGTTTGTTCTGAAATGTTGGTTTATTTCCAACTCATGCATGCAACCAACGCAACTCATGCGAGACCTCATGAGAACATGATAAAAAATCATTGATACCAATTCGGGACAATTAGTTTTGACTTTTTATGCAGAAGTTAGGTCCGGTAAAATATTTCGCTTTCCTAGTGTTGGCAAATGATAGAGGAAATGGACGGTTACTAATACTAGTTGTGGCTTAAACTAAAGTCAATTTAAAATGAAGAAAACTTCCAAATGTTTTCTGCACTCCCTCCAATCTTATTTTATGACAATTATACTGAGTATACCAGACAAGGCTACAAAATTCAACTTTCTATAAACAAAAGCATAAAATACTGATTTTATTGTAGCCTCGTTATCAAAATCCCTATAAGTCTTGTAAAAAAAATCCCAACGACTTGTTACTCACACTGACCGTGTTATACATATGTGCGTTGAACGACATTTTCGCATCAAAAATAACACTTCACATGACCGACTCCATCAATAGATTCACCATTCAACTGATGTTGAAAGTCATTCAAGTTCAATCTTTCCTTTTTACAGTAATTTGCTAAAGCATCAATATCCATTTGCATACTATACAGTCAAGTACTGTTATTCAATTGTTGAATATTTGATGATGTATCACATATGACGCATGGCCAATCCTCAGTGTTAATTTTAAAGAGGTTAGCCAACCTGCTAAGAGGGCTTGTGAAAGACCATTTCTAAGAACAGACCACAAATCGATCTGTGGCTAATTTTCAGGCGAATGGCCCTGTTTGGTTTTCAAATGGTCACTCTGTATATATAGCAATAACGAAAAATGAATTCGGGTGATTTGGGTTGAAACAAATATGGTGTCCTACTTTTCAACCTTTAGGTTTCATATCCATCTGTCGGGAACCCCAGTGAAATGACTAGAATCTCTTGTTGTAATTTGTCAATTTCAACTGTAAATGGAAAACCTGTATCACTCTTCCTCGGCGCCGAAAACTAGTTTCCATAAGATCAACTTTTCAGTTCAGCTGGATCTCGGAGGCCTTGAAGTTATTGCAGACGCCGTCGCGCCAGTCGGTTCGCGAATTAGAAAAAACACCATAACATTCAATTTTAATGGTACAGAGGTATAAAATACCCGCATGGTATTAAATTCGAGCTTGCGTATGTCCCGCATGACCTCGATTCTAGACAGGACCGGGTGAGGAGGATGGACTGTTGAAAAATCATCATAATCCGCACTAAGGTGAAACTCTCCACGCCTGCCAAAGTCTAGAGATAGTTTTAGATATCCCCGAAACAAAATGCGGGCTCTTGGGACATCAATTCATTCACTCATCATCAACATGGATCTTTACATTCTGTATACTTCTCAAGCAACTAGTCCTGCCCTGATTGTGATAGGATAATCAATCGGCTGATCGTGTTTCTTCCATTAATTCTTGAAAGGGAAAAACAGATTCTGTTCAGAAAAAATCTCTCTTGATATACTTCCCACTCATGACAGATTAAGTTACAAGAGTGATAGATTTGGAATCCTGTTTCGAAATCTATGGGAACGTTTAGATACGTCAAATTGATTTTTCTTGTTTTAAAACGGTGATACAACCATCGAGATGAAATAACAGCATTCGATTATAAGCGGTCGCGAACTGTATCGAAAAAAAAGCTATCAGGTATCGAATTCAAACCTGTTTTGTGAAAAACCTCATCAGAACTGTTTTATTTGGAAGATTTGCGTGGGAAATTCAAATTTGAGCGGACGTAACTTTTTTGTCAATAATTTTTCATTGATGAAATACCGGAAATTTGATTGCACAACCCGAACACTCTTTAATTGAATTGAATGCAATACTTCAATAATTCGGGAACATTTGAATTTTCTGAGATGTTCGAGCTTGTCACATCTAACACTTCTGGATGCTTGTAACAAGTCCTAATAGATGAACCAACAAGGTCAGGGTCACATTTCCTGATAGATTGAGCAATTGAACTTGACCACTTGAGAATATTTTGTCTAAAGATCTTATTGCGCTTATGAATTTCAAATCTGTTTTGACTGGTTGACTGAAGTTGGTTGTTTGGCTCGACTCCTCAGTATTTATGATGTACTTCATTATGCATTCAAAGTACACAAACGTGATGTGTGCACCATAGCAGTATTACACATATTGTATTCACTATGTTGTATTTAAAATGTGTTATCCATATAACGAAGCAATACTTTAGGTCTTAACGTATCTCTCTTTAATTTCAGGTGTCATACGGATAGAGTAGCTCAACCTAGGTACTTGAGCTGAGATACTTGGATTACTACTGACTCGTGTTGTTCAGTGTGCAGGATTTCACAGTGCCATATTTAGTTCAGTTTTTGAATTGTGTTCAGTACTATTTACGATTGGAATTTCTTTCATAACCTCCATTCAGCTATAATAAAAGGTAGGTTCCTCATATTAATTCGTGAAGACAAGAGTTTCTTTTATCCTGCATAGTTGAAAAGTTTGAATATTACACTCTTACCTCTTCTCCAGCTACAGTAATTATTATCATCATCGAAACCTATCATTTATGCAGAAAAATGCACCTGAAAACGTAGATTCAGTATAATCAATTAAAAAAAATGAAAATTTGTTAGAGTCATTGCATATCTGGATAGAGAAAATATATTTAATCAAATGTCGTGATACATCACGAAAAATAAGCTCAACAACTTTCTTCACTGGAAAGGATCTAGAAAACTTGAAAAGTCTGAAATTTCTTTATATGAAAAAAATTTACTCATTCTGCTGCTATCAACTCGGTACGGGTGCCAAAACTGTTTTGAAAACATATTTAATATGGGAATCCGGGGCAATATGGGGTACCTAACATCAAGATCCTGATTTTTGTATAAAACATAATAACTCAACAAAGCCATTTTGAATTTTGCTAGCTAAATAAGTTTTCTTTTCACTTCAGCCAACTGAATAACGAACTAAAAATTTTTACGTAGTTTTTTCATGTATTTTTCACAAAACAGCCCTTACACCGTTTTGCACTGTATACTGGGCATAATGGGGTATTGTGTCTGTCTTCTTGTATTGGATACGTGTAGGTGAAATAACATATTTTATTAACATAAAAACTCTTAGTTATATTATGATCTCCATTATATATTTCACAATCTACAACTCTTGAGCTTCGGTAAACACATTTCTGCAGCTTCTTTCATATCTCATTTTTTTCAAGAAGGGTTAAAACTTAAAACGGGACCTCGTTTTGTCCCATCATCAAAACCCCATTTTGCCCCAAACGACCTACTTGATGAAACAAGAAAAAACAATTAAAAGCAATTAGTATAAAAGGATTTTTGAAGCCATGCGTTTGATGAAGTATCTATATGAGGACAATATCGATATGGCATAAACAAAACATCAACCATTTTTCGAAAAATGTACATAGTTACCTTAAGAAAATATACAACATAAGGCGTTTTTAAAACGATGGCGAAAAACATCAAACTTACGTCCACCCGATTCTTACTGCTTCTATTGCGTGGAAAGGTATTGATAGTGGAGACAATGCATCTGAGATTTGCGTTGTTTATTCGAATTAAATTCACGTAAAATAGCGGTACCCCGTTTTCCCCCGAATTCATCTGTATGCAGTTGAATTCTTCAAATTATATGAAAAGAAGACAATGCAACTGTTTTGTTTTTCTGTACTGATATGTATACGGAGGTACATACAAGAAAGTATCAGGTGGAACCAGACAAATTATGAATTAACAATGTCTATAAAAAAATGCGAAAGGTTTACTATTCATATGTATATCGTAAAATGAAGTGATGTTCACGCTAAAAGGTTCGAATTTTTTCGAAAAATCATTTCAAGCAAAATTCAGAAAGATGAGTTTTGCATGAGCACGACAAATTCAATACTGGTGCTGTGAAATGTCATCAGAATTGAATTTAACGTAGAATTTTTCATCACAACATACCAAAATGTTACTGAACCCATTACGTATTTCATATTATCCGACCGTTCGAACTATAATGATGTATCAGTTGGCATACTGAGTCATTAGAAGAAGCTGAAGAAATTTATTGTTAATGTGAAAATGTAGAAGAAAGTGAAGAATTATATTTTATTCTCAATTCTTTTCTATTCTAATCAGAAAATGGTGGATCCTATAAAGTTGTTGGTGAAAATTTTTATTACATGAATATGAAATACAATAAATATAGAAAGAAGTATACTCTTCATTTATATAAACAATTTTAATATTATCAATAAGCAAAGTAAATTATAACTATGTTTGAATGAATCAGTTGAAATAAATAAGTTCTTATAATTCCTTCGATGAATTTTTCCTCTTTATTTAACTCTAGATAAAAGAATAAGAATCACTTTTCTCATATTTGATTATACGAATAATAATGCACCTATGGAATGAAGTTCTGAAGATCAATACATCTTTGACTAGCTCATCAAGAGGAGTGGGCGAATTGAAAGAATACGGGAAAGTTGAACAATCCTTCAGTTTTGCGAAATAACGAAATTTTCTCCTTAAATGAAGCAACTACATTTGGTTCAATTAGTATCAAAGGTTATGGTTTTAAGAAAATTGTATGAGGATCAAATAATGGCTTAACAAAAATATACTCCAAATTTTCAATAAAACTATTTGAATTCTCTGCACCTCAAGACTTCTACTAGATCGATGCTTACCGAGTGTACAACGTTCAATCATCGATTTACAGAACCTTTTTTTCATTTTGCGATGACGAGACTCCGAAGTGCACCCACGTCATGTCAGAAACCTTTGAACTACATTCCAGATTACATTATCCTACGCATTCCGACATCTCGTCAGCCCAATATGAACGCAAGCATACAGAAGCCTATGTTGCATTTTTTATATCAAGAGCATTATGACGTGTGCATGCATGTTTACACGTCACATCAAAGAAGTCTGTGTTCGCCTTAAGCCTAGCGCTGAGCAGAAACTGACAAAATATTATTTTTCAGTATTTTCGAGATGTTCATGTAAACTTCTAACTTTTAACCTTCCAAATAAGGTCGTCTCTTATCTACACACGGTCCAAAAAGATGGATCATCAAGATCCAAATATCAACATGTGTGAATAATGATAAAAATCGCACCAATGCGCGGCCTAGTTGTTTCGATGCAAGATAACATTCGTGAATGCATTCGATATCCAGGTATTTCATGGAATATTGAACTAAAAAAGCAATTTCGACCGATAAGAAAACGATGACGGTCGTAATTTGCTGCGGATCATAAATAATCCGGACCTAGATAATATAATTCACAGTCTACAAGTGCCATAAATTCTTATCTGTGCTGGTAGGTCATATTTGCATTAAATGGTAATGATAATGCGTATGTTGGCTTCACAAACAACAAATCGAATAGATTGTTTTCTAACAAAGCTGAAAATTAGGCTTGCTGCATCATTTTCTATCAAACAACGGGTCAAAAAAAAGTGATAATTTGGGAAAAAACTTTTTTGACTCTTATACCTAAGCTCAACGTATGCACATTATTAAAACACCCTGTACACGAATTTTGTGTCCATATCAATTAGAATTCAAATCTCGCAACTTTTAGGTTATATCATAAAAATAATTATCCTGAGAACAATGTCATTGATGGTATTTTTGTAGATAATTCAAGAACTTACATTTTTTGTGAGTATGTACTTACTGATTTTTTTTTTTGGACAAAACCTAACGTTTTCGAAAAATTACAAAAAATACAATATTTTGATCTACTACTGCATTCATACTCGGCTTGGTCGAAATTTTGATTAGGTACCATTTTTTATGTTTTATAATTTTCAATATCCTTGTCGTGATGATAAGAGTGAGCAATAGCCCATTTTCCAGACATTCACCGAGCAACTCGAATAATTATATCAAAATATATCTTCGTATCATTATTATAGGGACAAGAATTTCAAATCATTATTTATCCATAGCATTCGGTAGACAGAGAACACTAATAGTACAATTTGTATGAATAACATATCTGTTGAAAACCGTCTGCCAACTACTGTAATAAATCAATAAATAGAACTTTGCAAGGTCCCTCACCAGGCCTCAATTCCGTTCACTATGTTTAAAAGTGATCTCATTGATTAAATGCCCGATTTTTGTTCACATGATTTTTTTGAAGGTTTCATCAAATATTGAATAATTCTTAATAGCTCGATGAATGAAGAATCCTCGTGATTCATCTAAATTGTCGTTTGGAGTTCTATCCAAGGTTTCGTTATCAAGTTCAGTTTCGAACAAAGCTTTCGAATTTATTTATTCAGCCCAATCAAGCAACATCTTATGTTCTTTTGGACGTTGAAGTCAGGTGCGATAAAGTAAGCTTTGGTTGACGTATATTAGGTTAGATTTTTCAAATCTTGAATTGGGAACAGAAGGAAGTTCATAACCAGAAATGAAAACCCTGTTATTATCATCAGTTGTTCAATTTTGTTCCAATTTATCTGTCGTATGGCCAGTATGGAAACATGCTTCTCAGAAAAAAAACATCACAAATTTGTATTGAGTATTGAGAACACCATTCATGATGAAATGGTTCTTTAAAATCCAAAAACCGATTGTTTTGTGGGGTATTCGTGTGAACTATTTGTTTAACCCAATCGAACAACTTCTGCCTCAACTTCTGGCTGTCAGCTGAGATGAGGTAAGCTTTAGATGATATAAATTAGATTGGTACTTTCAGACTCGATTTCAGATTTTGAATTTGCAATAGGAGATAGAGCATTCATAAATCGAAATTGTAGACCTGGGGGCTATTGTTGTCATCAATTGTTCTATTTTGTTCGAAAGTATATGAGCATTTCGTTCAAGATGAAATGGTTATTTTATACCCAAAATCTGGTTGAATTGAAGACGTCAGATTAATTCTCGAAAATTCATTCGCCTAGCGAGCACTTCAAACAAACGACATATGTACGTTCCATTATAATTCAAATATCCATCGCCAATCAAAACAAATACAACTGGGTTGCTTTTAAACGTGGTGAGTCTTGTTCAAAGTTTATGTATGTAGAAGCAGACAGCTTATTTATTTTCGGCATATTGTACGACAATCAAATATTCAAATTGAATCCATCCTCGAATCATTCACCTTATGACGGAGATCCATCAAGGACGTCATTCGGATATTAAATTTTTCAGCAACTATTTTCGCGCCTAAGATTCCTCAATTGCATCAAGATTATGCGTCATGCCTGAAATATCTGCTCGTTATATTATTGATGTATTGAGTGTTTCAAAAATACCAAGTTAAGTCGACAAACAAGACTTAAATTTTTGAGTTTTTGGCATGACATTCTTGTCAAAAATTGATAGAGTAGAAAGAATCAATTTCTTTGGAAGATAAAATTATATCTTGGACCATTGTCTTCACTCCATGAAAAATAGATTTCATAATTCAATAAACTTATAGTTTTTCAATTCGAGTAAAAAAGTCATAAAATACCTAAATTGGATATTGAGTTCATCAAGTTTTATCGGATATATTCAAAGATCGTAAGTTAAGAATCGCAAAGGAAATTTCGACATACAAACCGATCAGTTCTACTTTAGAATAGAGTGTGAACTTTGAATACACCCTATACAGGGCGATTCTTTGAAAAATTCTAGAGGAAGTTGAAATTTTGTATGTAAGCTTTGGAGAGATATCTTATTGAAAAAAATTTCGTAGTCGTTTCGACTTCCAGTTTCACCAGAAATAATAGCAACTTGAGTTTTTCAAATGTGGTACCCAGTTTTTTATTGATAATCAGATTATCCTTCGAATTCTACAGTATTTTAATGTGTCTCTTGCATGTTATTTTCAGAAAATGTCTCAAATTAAAAAAAAAACTTTTGAATTATTTCAAATAGGGCTTCATTCCATTGTTTTAATTTTTTATGGATGAAAATAATTAATTTTCTAGCTTCTATTAGAAGACATACCAAGGCGTTTTTTTCGTCCATTGAAAATCCAATTGAACATGGGCGTTTGTATTTCAATGTCAAAGACAGTCATGACAGAAACCTCAAAACAATTTATTTTCGAATGAGAATCCTCTTTTTATTGCTCAGCTGGAATCTACGTTCGAAAATAGTTTATGAGTGTAGTTTATTTTATTGATTCAAAAATTGCCTATTTTCGTAGATAGGTACAGGGTAAAATCTCATGATCTGATTCTCGTTTACATTATTGAAGTATCATCCATTTTTCAGGAGTCACGGTGAAGAAAAAATAAGAATTTCATAATTCGTTTTCTCTATTTCAGTATCGTAATGAATTCATCACAGTACTAAAAGTATTGCTGTAATAAACTTATCATAACATTGTTTTCAGTTATATTATTCGTTTTTTACTGATCCAATCAACTTTCAAATCAAATCAATTAAAATTTCATAATCTCTCACCTTTCGTAAGTCACACCGACTGCCAAAAAACAATAAAAAAATCACTAGGATGTATAATCTGAATTTTTATTCGAATTTGGGGAGTATTTCACAAAACTCGACTGAGATAGAGAAAATATCGTCTACTACTCGTGGCAGAAGGCAATTCCAATTCGTGTTGTAATAGAAGCCCATTCTGCAACTTGTTTTAGAATATACTATAAAATCTTATGTTTAATATGGCCATCGATTACAAAAACTTTAAAGGGTTTTTTCCTCGGTTTTTTCCGAGGTTTTTTCAGAATTCAGACGAATTTTCTGACAACAATATGGAAGTGACACATTGAAATGATGTAGAATTCAATGACTAATCTGATTATCAATGAAAAAACTGTCTGTTACAAATAAAAAATGACAGTTGGTTTATTGGAATTCATTCCGCCTTACAAAGTTTACCTAACTATGAAATTTCAAGTGTTTATCTCGAGTGTTTCTTTGAAATATTCTGAAGAACGGTTTTCCGAGCGGTTTTCGTGAAAAGCCCTCTATATTATGAGACTAAGAAACAACTCAATATACAAGAGTTGTGGAAACTATTTATTATATTCAGAGGAAAACAAAGTGGATGAAAGATTGGAACGATACGCATAGACAGAAGATTTGGACACCAAATATTTACAAAATGAAAAATATTAAAATACAGTTAGCAAAGGTAACTCGTCAAATTTTATTTGTAAGCTTGTATATGTGAAGCGTGAAGGGGAGTACAAGTATAACTATCAAGACCAATGTTTAAATCATCTGCTGCTATATAAATAGAAGAAACAACACTGCGACTGAACTAGGTGCAGTGGTGGTATTAGCATGTGAGAGAAAATCGGTGTATGTAATCGAAGTGAAACGCAGAATAAATGAAGTTGAATAGCGGAGATAAATGTTTGCATGCAATACTAAAAGAAGTAAATCCTATCGAAAAAATTAAAGAAAATAAAGTATATATATATAAACATTCTCATGAAAAAGAGAGCTAAAATAATACAAAAAATGTTGAAACAAAAAATACCTAAGCTGAGGTAAAAAAAAACGGGGTATCATAACATTCTTCGTATGATACTATCAACACTAGTATCATACGATACTATACAGCCAGGGGAAAAAACCTCAGCCGAAAAAACCTGTCTCCCCGTAAACAAAATAACATAAAATATCAAATATCAGAAAAATCTTGAAAGACATCAGTGTGATCATCTTCACGTTATCCGTCGATGGGCTCGGATAAACAGATTCTTCCCAAAACGACTCGCAATTCTTAATCTGAAATGAAAAAAGACAAAAGCAGAAAAGAAACCGATTATTCAGAATAAATCAAATGCATTTGCTACTTGAAAAACATCAACATATTTATGAAAGAAATGTCGCAAAATTTGAAAGAAATGAAGAAAAAACTCCATCAATTTCCCCCTTCCCGAATCTGTTTTAAATTACGAACTTAAAAATTTTTAACAAAACAAGCTAAACTTGTAAAAAATCAATTAATACATAACTTTCAACTGTCCTCCTTCACGAGGATTTTTTCTGTTGGCGTGTGGGTTTCTTGCAGAAGAATCACTTCGATACCATGTTCATCAGCCAATTTGGAGACGTAATCACACTTGTCCTTCGAAATTCCTTCGATATTCAAATTCAAAATCCACAAATTCTAGCTCTCTGGTCTTGAGGGTTTTTCAAACCGGATTCAACCTTCCAGGTGATGATTTTTCGGCACTACTTCAGACCGCTTCAGGACCCCAATGAAAGACAATCATCTCCCATAGATAAACCAAACATATTATAACACAAGTAAACAGAATATTTTTCAGGAATGAAAATAAAGTTTATTAAAAATAATTTTCTATACTGTATTTATATGACTATGAATGAACAAACCACATGAATCAAATGAATGAAGAATTCATCAAAATCTTTCGAGAAAATGCAAAATAGTTGACATACCAGATGCAGTAATTTATGAATTCCAAGAAAAAAGAATGAAAATGTAAAACAATCATGAAAATCTTAGGAAAGGTAACAGAGGAGGGGATGGAAAGAAATTCATTAAATAAGATTGACAGAGCTCAGGTATGCTTTGAAATTGGAATTCCTCAAATCATGGCAACATATTTTCCGACCAGTCAAATAAAAGAAATAACATATCTTTGCAAGATTCCTCTTCAAGGACGACGTCAAGTTTCTCGCTTCTTCCATGTATATTCACTTTCTAGATCTGGCAAACGTGATTTTCCGGTTTAACTGGGTTGATTGATGCAAGCTATTAACCTAGACTTCTATAAAGCGAGGATAATTATAGATCCACAATCATGTTGTACAATGAGTGCTCAGTTGCATTCCACGAATTTGGTTTCGTTTTTCTTCGGACTATTCATTTTATTGCAGAAATTGAACTCGGATTCTCTCAAGATAGAAATTACTTTCTTTCGTTCAGATTCTGATTCGATAATGTTCGGGAGAATTCTTCAATTTTTGTTCTACGGTTCGATATTTTGAACTCATTTACCTTTTGATTTGGTTACGAAAATATCAATTCATCTTGATATATTCAAAGGTTTTGATTAAAATAAAAAATTACTGGAGCCGTCCATATCTTGAAATTCTTCTAAACAACATGATCTTACTGCGATATGAATTGAGGTATTTGAAAATACGGGACGATGAGATATTCTCATGGTTATGGTTCAAGTTTGGATATTTCTTTCCTGAAAACTGAAATAGTTGTTTTGAATTTACAATTTGAGTACTTGTATAGAACAATGTTAATTTCACATTCAGCTACATAAAGGCTTTGGAAAAAGCTGTGGAGTTCTTCTTCATCGTCATCCGCCTGCAGTAAGCAAAAAGACATTATATATTTTTTTTCCGAATAGACAAGGATACCTACGTGATTTTTGAAATAACAAAAAAATGTAGGATGAAACCCATTGTAGAAGGAAGATATCAAAAATGAAAGTAAAAATAAAATCTTGTGAAGAAAAGTAATGAGGTCTACAACTTTTGTATAACATTTTTCTCACAGAACTCCAAAATTTATGGGAAAAATTAAAATAAATGAGTTTTGAGTCTTTCATTTTCATCCTTTGAGGAAAACATTTTTTCACGAAATTTGGTGACAAACTATTCTTTCATGTCCCAAACATACAAAATTGTTGTTCAAAATATATATTTTTTTTACCTCATTTCGACTATATGTATATCGAAAAATCAGCAGGTGATTTTTTTATTGGCTGAAATCTCTACTGCCTGATACTTATTGAAAAAATAAACCTTGCTTTGGTAAATGTTCTCAGAAAAAGCAAATAAAATCCCCTTCAAACCTTAATTTCTAGCGAAATTTTTGCTGATATCGATTAAAATTAATTCTGAAAGGATTTTGCATTTTCTGATTTTTTTTTGGTTTTCACTTTCAGTCTATAAAACGCACATGATTCTGCTTCATAAATTTTTGCACTGACTCGTTTAGAGCAAATCTAAATGCTAATTAATGACTATATCATTTGTGTTACAGCAGTATCAAATAACAAATAACTAAACAATTTCAAATCTGCCAAATAAACATTCCCTTCTTGCTTGATGCGAACGTTGGATATTTGGTGTTATCGGCGTTCCAAGTGAGCTTCTTCACTCTAAACCATGTGGTCAGAGTCTTGAATTCCTTCGGATTTTTGTTTTCTTTTGTATAGTCGCATGTATCAAAGTGAAAAAACTTATAATGTTATCCGCAAAACCAATCATGCTTGAGTATCACAGCTCAAGTTATTTGATATCTTTTTATTTTATGGTAATTTTTATTTGCATTACTTCGACGAGACTTATGTAAAATTATTGAGATCTCCTTAGATCAGTCTAGAATTCAAGCTGATATATTCACTCATTATTCAAGAATATTTCACAAGGCAAAGACAGCTCATATGTCAATGTCACTCATTGTTTATTGTCTGCGTTCAGTCGGTTATTCGTGTTTTACCTACGGTTTATCTACATGCTTTCAAGGATCTACCTAAATGCTGAAATTTGAATAGTCTCTAAATGAAAATTGGCACCAATGAATTTAAAATGGTCGATCAAGCATAAATTGAAGTTATTCCCAGAAAGAAATGAGAATTATACAATCTCGCACAATCAAATTCGCCTATCGCAGATGAAAATTTCAACGGTAAGTGGGTAAATATATCACATTTAGTATAATCGTAATGATGTCCTTGGTTTTTATTTCTGTCGTGAATATAATATAGACGAAAATCAGATCATTGTGATGTAAAACTGTTGGAACGTGAGATTCCAGAAGAAGAACTGAGCTAATTCAAATACGTCAAAACTATGATGTAACAAGAAATTACGTTATCCACGAGAATATCCCCTAAATGGCCTAATTTTTTCGATTCATGAATATTTACGCAATAATTAGCAATATTATTTCCATTTCTAACCTCATTAATTCTAATTTTTGCTCATTTTATCTGATAAATAAATATGATGTGTATAAGTACAGACCTAATCGAAATGTATATTGATATTCCATTCAGTGAACAGTGATAACCGGAGGCAACACAACGGAGGTCAAAGATAACGCTGGTAGACAATCATCTTTCAGCTGACCTAAACTCTCTGGATACATTATCTTTATAAATTCATATGTTTCCTAGGCTGACCACATATTCAGTTGTATTATAAGAAACCCGAATCTTTTAGTTGTGTCCTAGGCTGACCACATATTCAGTCGTATTTTAAAAAACCCGAATGTTTTAGTTTTTCATTTCATAAGACTGTAGCTGTCAGTACCATAAAAAATATTTCAGATTATAATAACCAGCTTTAATGAAATGGAGATTGTGCTGAATCATGAAAATTTCACATCAAATTAATCGGGAATACATAAAAACACCAAATATGACTCATTATATTTTCAAACAAACCATATTCAATTTCATTCTAAAGCATAAAAGAATCATGAATGAAATGAATGAGCTCTTATTGAAGGAATGCCAGAAATTCAGATCAAAGTTATTTTCAATCCATTATGCTACCATTATCTGTTAGTTTCCTGACAGGTCTTATCAGACGACAAATATCATTGTACGACACGACATAAATTCTGGAATGATCAAATTTTCTAAATTCATATGAAATTGTCTTTATGTTATTATCATTGTTTCAGGAAGACCAAAATATTATTATTATTATTATTATTAGAGCCTTTATTGAAAAAAATACATATAAATTTCTTGTTAATTTTCACAGATCATTTGGTTTTTGATCCAACTTGAGAATTGGAGAACAATTCTTTCAGAAAATGCCAGTGAAATAAAGGCTGATAGTTTACTGACATAACTGTGCACGATCAATAAAAAAATAACGTATAATGAGTGAGAAATAACTTAAAAATAATATCACTCCACAGGCCATATTTGCCGCTCAGGCTGTTATATTACACGCCATATACATTTAATTGTATTGTTCTAGCCTAATAAGTATGAGAGCAATTATTTATAGGCTTAATTATTTAATTTGTTCTCTTCTCTCGTGAAGAATAATTATTGAAACAATATTCAATATCCATAGTTCAATCTTTTGCACCAAGTTCATTTCGTTGCTGTGTTTATCATATTGTCCGCTTACGGCACGTCCTTCTTGAAAACAGCATCAAGCCTAAAAGAGCTGAAGACTTTTGATCTTGAGAATTGTTCAATTAATGTGAGTGTGAAAAAAATAAGGGGCAATGAGAGGGAATTGGGAGGAAATGAGAAGGCAATGATAGGCAATGAGAAGGCAATGAGAGGTAATGAGAAGGCAATCAGAGGAAATGCGGGGCAATGAGAGGAAATGAGGGGAACTGAGAGGCAATGAAGGGACAATGAGAGGAAATGAAGGCAATTTTGGGGGAAATGAGAGGAATTTTTCGTCGAAGGGGCAATTTAGTGTACAAATTTCGATCAATGAGAGACCCCTCGGTGGGTTGGTTTTCTATAAACCCTGTGTCCTAGCTTCCCATTAGGCTTTCTTGTAACCAAGACGTCTAGAAAGAGTAGAGCACCATCCTTTTCAATTTCCATAGTGAATTGAATACTCAACCCGGTATTTACGGGATACCTTGTGACTGCGGCAAAGTCTACATTGGTACAACGAGGCGAAGTATCAATACGAGAATTAAGGAGCTGTCGACTTAATCAAACAGAAAAATCCGCACTAGCGGAACATGCTCTAACAGATGGACACAATATTGTTTTCTCAAAAGCAGAGGCTATTTCGAACACTCTTTTGGTACATAGGGCATGGTTGCCGGTGTTGGAAAAGACCAAAATCAAGCCAATACGAAGTGGAAGCGATGGACCAATCAACATCGCTCGCGTAAACCCACTACCTTCTCCCGCCAATGATCAGGGTATAAGTTGGGCCAACGGATCGAATCCGGCATCACTCGGAAATTCAGCGGTCGAGTTACAACCTCAGACCAAGAATCCTCTGAAGATGCCTACCGCAGTTGTGGGCGAAACGTTAGGTGAAATAATTCGTAATAGACCACGGCCAATAAGCTCGGAAGACTCTATTAATGTTTACACGTTGCTAGGAATTTGAGTTCGATGAGCTGAATCACATGGAACACTAGAAAGATGTACTATCCTCTCCTAAAACCGGGCAAGTGACTGTTCACATTGGTAGAGTAAAGTAATAAACCAGTAGAGTAGAGTGAGAAGTTGGAGGTGGGGATGAGATAGTCGAGTCTACTACTCCACATGTTCTATCCACTCTACTCTACCGTTTACAATCTTAAAGTGCCGTTTACATTGGTAGAGTAAATGGTAGAGTAGAGTGGTCTAGTACTAACTATCCTCCTACTAGCACAATGTAAACAGGTCGTGCAAGTAACGGTAGAGTACTAAAAATAGTAAACGGTAGAGTAGAGTGAATAGAACATGTGGAATAGTACACTCGACTATCCCATCCCAAACTCGAAATTCTCACTCTCCTCTACTGGTTTATTACTTTACTATACCAATGTGAACTGTCACTTGCCCGGTTTTAGGAGGAGAGGATAGTACATCTTGCTAGTCTTCCATGTGATTCGTCTCATCGAACTTTCCTCTCAAATTACTAGCAACGTGTAAGCAGTTACTTCACCGAAATGAGTAGAGTAGGGAATTTCAGTAAAAAAGTATGCTAGTTAACTCGACCATTTACTCTACCAATTGAAAACATCATTTTTCTTGTTCAGGTCGGAAACTTTTCACCCCACCCTCGTATGTACCGAGATTGCGTTGTATAACATACTGCCATTTTATCTATTGAAATATTGTCTTTAAGGTCTTTGCATTTTCCTGAAAACTTAATTTGGGTTTTCTCTCCCAGTCTCTGAAACAAGGAACAATTAGAAAAAATTTTTTCAGAGACTGGGAGAGAAAACCCAAATTGTTTCTTATATAAGAAACAATTTCTTCTCGTTTAGTTTTGGCCCCTGACAAATTAATGCACATATTTTTACGCAGGGTCCTTCCTCATATTATTCAAAAAAATTTTCTAATTGTTTCTTGTTTCAGAGACTGGGAGAGAAACCCCAAATTAAATTTTCAGGAAAATACTGCCATTTTCATTCACCACCTTACCAAGGAGGAAATTTAGGACAGCGCTCAACAGCCTAACATTCTCTATCTAATAGGCAAAATAAATTATGATAATTGTTCGTGAGACTTATCTAGTTCACTTCCAGATGTGAATGTGAATCTGTTGAACAGCTGGTCCATGATCTTCCTCCCAAAAGCACTAGTACTTGAAGTACTTTCTGAATGTGTAAAGTTTTTGGGTTTGGAGGTCGATAAAAATTTGAATTTGCAGAGTCATATTGAGTCTGTCTGTGAAAAACTTAGCGATGCTTTTTTCGCGCTGAAACGTTTAAAACATATATTTTCACCAGAAGTAATGATTAATATTTAATACCTAATGGTATTTAGGTACAACAGGAGGTTCTCGAAAATAATTCGATTGAACTCCGGTCTAAAACACTGGGAGTCCTGTGAATCAATGTTTCTAGAACATAGAATTATGTCTCTGTTTTCAGCTCTGAAGATATTCTCTCAGTATCATGAATATGATAGCAGGCATATTCACACAATCCAAATCCCTGTACATAGAATATCCAAATCAGAGAACTCACCCATGGATAGTGCTCGAATAGTGGTATTAAACGTTATAACAATCTACCGAATGGACTGAAAAGTCTGGATCTAGAGAGACATCAAAGAAATCTTGCTGGGTAGTTGTTTCTATAGCGAAAATAAATTTTTAAGTTCTGTAATTGTGTTAGTTGAATTTATTCATCCTTTTCTTTTGTGGTTGGATTTTCTGGTCTCAAATGATCCAATAAAATTATTATTATGAGAAGAAAAAGCTGTAGGTTTCATTGACGGCATAGGCTGCATAGAAGATGTAGAAGCATCGAGTTCAACCAAGTAACCCTTTTCGGGGAATTAGTCACTTAATCACCCAATTCAATAGTTTTCTTCAAAGCTGCCAGGATGACCATTATCGATTCCATCCTGGGCTTCCACCGCTGACTAACGGATTCTCACCTCTTGACCTGATTTCGCTCCCGACCCGCTAGATTTCCGGTTTGCGACCAAAAGGCCGGCGGTTGCCCCATTTCCGCTTTCTAGGATACGCTCTGGCCCAACCGGCCAGGTCCTGACGAGCCAAGAGGCGAGGTCTCTATCGAGAAGCGGCATGCACCTGACATTCGACCGACCCGAATATCCCGGGATTCCCAAGGACGGCCCTAAAAATCGAACAGCTGACGGGCGGTGTCAGTGACCTTTCGTCCTAGTTTCAACTGCGGTGACATGACAACGATGTTACCGGTGCAGGTGAGGGCAGACACGTGAGTGATAGTTGGGGCAGGAAGGAATCGATGGAACTTTACTGGTCTTTTTGTCATTTTTCTAGATATTTATATCTCTTCGACAACTTGCAGCAAAGGAATGTGAGTGAAGTTGGTCCAGCCATCGATCAAATCTTTGTTGTGAAGTGGGCTAGGTTGGTGCTGCTTTGAGCGTTGAATTTTTTCTTAATTCCGGAGATATTTCAAGAATAAAAAAAATAAACAGGCCAGCCCAGTAATTTTCGAAAAATTGGATTCCGATGACTTGAAAAAATTACTGTAGATAAATCAGCTTACCTAGATCAACAGTGTTGGCTCAGGCTATGGATTTTCGAAATTGTTTTATTGTGCTGGATTGTCGTGGGTTTGTGCTGCATTTTGCCGTTGAATTTTTTTAATATACGAATCTCAAGATATTTCACAAATTGTGTTGTATGAGGAATGTGTTCGTACAACACATTTTGAAAAACTATCTTGAGAACCGTATGAAATGAATAAAAATTCAAAAGCACAAAGCAGCACAAACCTAGCATAATTCACCACAACAAAAGTTTTCTGGAAAAGTCGAAAGTGCTGATTATCGTACAATGTACAGGGTGGGCATATTTCGATGTTTTAGCACTACAACTTTTGAACCAGAGGAGCATTTTTAATTACGAAGGTATGACCCAAAGTTATGTTATTTTGAATAGGAACACTAGATTTCTGTGCCATTTTCTGAAACCTAAATTTTTTCTATTTTCTAAAATATATAACATAGTCCTATGGTTCGTATCAATAATTCAATTTGAGTATAGAAATTAGTCAAGAACCTATATTCATCTGAGCCTCAATACTTTCTATGGTTTCAATTGTCGATAAGCACAGAAAAATTTAGTATCGTATAATTAATACAATTTCTTTCTAGTAGTCTTTTCATTTCTATGCTCTTCTTATAGGAAGCTACATTTTTCTGTGCTCATCAACAGTCGAAACCATAGAAAGTATTGAGACTCACATGAAAATAGGTTTTTGACCAATTTCTATACTCATATTGGTACAAACCTTACGATGTTATATATTTTTTAAATCAGAAAATATTAAGCTTTCAGAAAATGGCACAGAAATATAGTGATTCCATTTAAAAAAACATAACTTTGGGTCATAGCTTTGTAATTAAAAATGGTGCAAAAAAGATGAGCATGCCACTGGACTCTACTTGAAAAAGTGCCTGTAGAATGTTTTTATTTCAGAGCTCTATCTTCAGTATTAGCGGAGGTATAAATTTTTTTCGATATCGCCATTTTTCCAATTTTTGCTTATAACTTGAAAACAAAAGAAGGTAGCCAAAAATGAATATAACTTTTATTAGTTTCTCCGAAAAAGAGATCGAGAATGGGGTATCAGATTTTGTTTATCTCGTCTGGTTCGAAAGTTGTAGTGCTAAAACATCGAAATATGCCCACCCTGTACTGATTTTCATTTTTCTCCCCTCATGAGGACTAATCTGTCGATTTTTTCTGAAAAAATGAGCGTCACAGGCTGGCACGATTGTGGCACAAGCATATAAATACACTTGGTTTTAAAATCAAGAGAAGTGCTGGTATGACTTCTTTTTCATTTTCGTAATTTGCCAAAAAACCTGAAGAATGCTGGGCTATCTTTTTGTTATTTCCATTTCTTGGCAACTGAGACAGATTTCTGAAAAAAAAATCGAACGGCATAAATCAAAACATAATATATGTAACTCAATTTTTTTCAGTCCTTGGGATCTTATTTTCGAAAAGTGCATAAATCATCACAAACCTAGCACAACAAACACTTTTTCGAGAATCCAAAAGTTCTGGGCCAACTTCACACATATAGCAGAAGAGTCAAAAGACGTCCCCATTGGCCTAGTTGCTACTGCTACTGGATAATTTAAACCTTGGTTTTTTCTGATCATTTCCTAATTCGAAGTAATTATTCCGGGAAAGCAATCGAGTACTTTCTACACAAGATAGGAACATTATTTTTTCTACGACCCCACATTGAAAATATATATTTTATTTCAACATACAAAACATTCCATGAAAATCCATAATACACATGAATTCTACATGTCGTTACCATGGTACTCTCATCGTTGACCCTCGATGCATAGGTACATTTCATAATTCAGTTTATTCTTTAATGAAAGTGTGCGGACAAAACCCCTGCTAATACTTTCCCGCACTAGTGCGGAAAAGTGACACTTTCTAAACTAAAATGAGTACGGGAAAGTGGGTGAAAACGCACGGTCGTATGAAAAAACAATATAGTTGTAGGATTGAAATGATGGATTGTCGAAGTAAGAAATTACATAAAATTTCAAGAACAAAAATTTTTTTGTGAAAGATAAGATCAATATACCAAAAACTAAGTTATTTGAATCATTCACAAAAATTTGTTTACCGAATTCATGAACTACTGGGTATGCCGAGATGTTAACAGTTCCTTCAATTATGCTTTTTTCTTCCACAATTGATTGCTCTCCTTACTAGTCCACTTTTTCCTGCCATCATTTCTGAATGAAATCTGCTATGATGTATTTACGTCATAACATTTTAATGCCTCTAGAACCCCCAAAATATGCAACGGTGCCCGATTTGTCATTTCCTAAAATGTTGTTTACCAGGCATTTCTTGGTAGGAATGGCAATGGTAATGATAAAAATGTTTCATCTGATAATTTCCTTGCTGAAACGAAATTATTTCACCATATTTAACTAGTATGTGAAAATATCTCTAGTAATTGCTCATTTATGTAATAGCATAAAAATAGCATTTAAAAAAAACATGAGATCTTGGCAGGCTGAAATTGTTGTTCGATCGGTGTAATTCTTCAGCAGAAAACTTCTTGTCTTTCTCTGATCCTTCAGATCAAGTATAATTTAAGCAGTGTTTTCCAAACTGTGGGGCGCGCCCCCCTAGGGGGGGTGAGACTGCTGCAGGGGGGCACGCAGCTGATTAAAAAATATCATTTTCGAATACAAACCAAAAAGAGTCGAATAGGTGTCAAAAAATTTAATCAAAAAAACGGTTATAGAAAAATTAAGGGGGGCACAACAATTTTTTTTTCCAAAGAGGGGGGCGCAGGTACAAAAAGTTTGGAAAACACTGATTTAAGTCTCCAGTTGCAATTTTCTTTTTAGTTATCGAAGCCAAAAAAATTATATACTGAAAATCACAAAACAATGTTTATATATTCTTTCAGATACATATTATTGTTGCTGTGTAATTATTCCTCTGGGATGGGATCGCGATCTAACCGTCAACTAAAAATATTCACATAACATTTTTTAATAATTGTGAAGTCATAAACAATAAATATCCTGAAAAAATTGAGTGGTAGTCAAAAAATCATAAAACTTAATTTAACATCTATTCCACCTCCAACAAGGTTTCATTACCATGGTAGGCTCCGCTGCGACGTGTCAATCAGCAGAAAATTCCATTTTTTATCGACAGCATAACCTTCACGTCTTCAAGCCCACGTTCATTGATTGATGAAACGTTTCGCCTTGGAGCCAGCAGTTCGCAAAAACTTAGACGCGAGCTGAAATGTCTATAAAAAGCGGATTCAATCAAGTGTTAGGAAATTTAGGAGAAGATAGCTTTTCGGGTTATTTTACCTGATTGAATCCTAAAGTCAGCGTAGTTGGGGAGAAAGAGAACAAAACTTTCCAATAATTGGGTATACGTTCCTTTCTGCGATTTGCGGATTCTCAAGACCACCATGTAGTAAACTTTTCGAATGAAAAACAACTCGAGACAATACTTCTTCAAGGCTTTTGACAAACTATCAGCTTTCCTGGAATTTTTTTCGAAAATAATTTCAACAAACCCACTTGATTGAATCGCCTATTCAGTCAAAACCTTTCATCATAATATTACTTGTGTCATCCTGAATTGGAAAGTGGGGACCGTTGGTTATTAAACACTTGAAGGAATTCGTTTTTGTATTGAAAACTCGAGGAAAGATGCGTACTCCAGTAGGATCTTGAGTGCTGAAGGCCAAGATTACAAATCCTGGCAATATCTTCGGTTGTTCCTTTCTTCCCTGTTCTTCGAGAGTGAACGTTCTCTATCTTTCGATGTATAGCTTCATTTACCCATATTGATGTTTAATACAGCGAAGTGGTGCGAAGTCTTGAATAAGGGTTAATGATCACCGTCATGGGTATGGATTGAAAGACTCTACATTGCTTCGTTTGTGGTGTTCTCTATTGTTTATTATGGCAATAATTGAGTCCATTTAGCTGCCTCCTTCCTACCTCCATATCATACTACCCTCTGGTTTGAATAGAAGATGATTCCTAATAGGAATGTGAATAGTAAATATTCCGTCACTGGGACCTCTTGCATCAGAATCGACAACAAACAGAGAAATTATAATACTAAACTCATTCTGATTTGGGACGATCACGTAATTTAAAAAATGCTACTGTTAAGTCGCAGCGATTATTCAGTCGAATGTGCGTGAATTACCTTCTAAATGCATGCGTTTAATTTTTGAGACTAAACATAGCGCTTCAGAAAATCCAATGTGTGCGGGTACCCAACTCAACATAACGAAAATACTTCATGTGATATTCTTGATTTCAATTTTTTTGAATGAACTTGAGATGAAGCTTCCTTCATTTAATTTTTTTTTTGTAATATGTATTTGCTTAAACTGACACATGTGAAATTCCGAATCATGCAGTTTTATTTCCTCGAATTAATGGCGGATGTTTTTAAAATCTCTGTACCAAATCTATCGAGTCAGGATATATTTATTCCTCTTGATAAAATTGTTATGCAATTACCTCTGTCTACAAAGCTGTGTTATCGTTCCCACCGCACTAACCTATAAACTTTCATAATTCGGACACAATCTTGCAGTCGAGTATTGATATTGGCAACATTAAAATAGAACAGGAAGGAAAAACGTCTGGAGAAAGTCGAATTAATGTCGCATTATTCGCGTTGGGTAAGTTTATTTCTGAATGGAAAAAGTTCGGCAATAAGGCGCACAGAGTGGATATTGATGATGAAAATGAATTTTTCACTTCTCTCCGTGACTTGGATATCCCTTTATTTATAAACTTCTTTGCAAAAATAGTATATCAGAGTACTCAAGAAAATTGAATAGCTTATTTTCGTACTTACATAATTCGACATATCCATGAAAATATATATTTGTCTTACAATCCATCGAAAAAACCTTTTCAAAATTCATGTCGAAAACGAATATTCATGAATCAAAAATAGCATATTACATAATTTCATCTAGAATAGAAAGAAAAAATTGTATTCACTTTTTTATGGTATAAGCCCCCGGATTAGCAAACTAAGTTTGCTCTTAATAAAATAAATTGGTGAAATAATTACCGATGAAATGGAAAATTTGGGATAGTATTCTCGAAACATCAGAATCAGCGGCAACGTAGGCAAACTGCCGACAACAGAAACACCAGAGTTTGTCGGTTTTTCTATTTTTCTACTTGATTCTAACTACTGCGATAAATGAACCATATGTTTAATCTTTTTTTTATTTTATATTTTGTTCATCTGAATCTACATTAAACAAACCATTCGATTCAATAGTGAGCGTACATTATAAATTATACGAGTGAACAAGATGACCGTGTAGATGAAAATTCCTGGGTGAGTGGCCAACCGATCAAGATGTAGTTTGAAGAATGTTTGAATCTGGAAACTGGTGACCTTACATCAACAATAGGTAAAGGAAAAAGAGATGAAAAAGGTCGATGATATTCTGGTCATTCAATGATTTGATTTGTTTTGTTATGTTTATTGAATATGCGTACACTGAGAGAAATAAATTTGTTTTTATCAATAAAGTATTTATTTCGAGATTATTCATTAACAGACAAATCCACTTATTAATCTTTAATTTATTTATTAACTAACAGATCTTGCCTCTGAAAGAATTCATTCATATATAACGAAATATTTATTTACACGGTATTTGTTAATATTTAATATATTTGGGTATGATGTATTTCATTTAAACTGCAGTTCTCTTCAAATATAAGATATATTAATTGAAAACATATGTTCATTTGGTAATAAACGAACGTTTGGTTTCTATTACTAAATGATTCTAAACTTCCACCACTCCACGATATGTTTACTCAAAATACAGGATTTATTAACAATGAACAAACCGCATTTGACATGTTTCAGTCATCTTGGCTAGTTAACATTGTTCGGTGGTCGGTAGATTCAACTACCCGACTCCTGCCGATAAATCGCGAATGACGCAATCGGATGAAAGGTAAAAATCGAATCATCGATGACCACCGATAGCGAATATCTCTCCAAAGAATTCTTCACGAGCGTCATAGTTCATGAAGAATTAAAACTAACATCGAATTCTGGGAGAGTCGCCAACCGAAGATCAGATAGAACCTTCAACCTTCCCAATGGCACGTGGTTAGCGCATTGGTCTAGTAATTCGAGGGTCGCAGGTTCAAATCCTGCACGGACTGGTCATTATTCCAGAATTCACTTTCGTCTGCAAAGCCATTAATTTTCAATTTTGCTATCAGACGTTAACATTCATTCATAATTCATGCAGTTTGTTAATTATTACTAAATATATTTATTTCAGTGTAATGCGTCTTTATTCGGTATTATTGAATGTTATTATTTATAAATAAATGTGATATAATATTGAGTGAAGGTGATTTGCGAAAACTTAAATAAATTCTTTATTTCCATGAAAGAAATATTTATTTGTCCATTTGGCCAATAAATGATTTATTAACTATAACGCATGATCGATAATATCAAGTGAATACTTCTCTCAGTGTATGAGTTTGTATACAGGGTGTTTCCTAAACATGCGGCAAAAATTCAGGGAGCTGTTACTTGGACTATTCTAAGAATATTTTGTCCTTTGATGTTTTTGGAAAAACCTTTTTGTTTCGAAGATACAGGGCGAACAACATTTTTCATATTTTTAAAATTGATAATAGTATAAATAAAAATGCGTACCGCACTGTGTTTACTAAGTAGGTACAATTTATTTTTAAATATGTTTGACAACTATAAAAAACGGCCAGTTTTTTGACTTAAAATTGATAAGTTCAGATGGTAAAGGAATACAGATTAAACACGGTTTTCATTTGAATTCGTTTTGTGATGTATTAGCAATTAACATTTTATCTTTCACTATTATGAATCGCTATATAAATGCCGAGATGACTGACATGCATTTCATTTATGGACTTGCTGATGGAAATTCATTAAATTTTCATGTAATTTTTCATAATAAAATGTTATTATCTAAAATTTTGTTTGCCCTGTATCTTCGAAACAAAGAGGTTTTTCAAAAATCATCAAAGGACAAAATATTCTTAGAATAGTCCAAGGAACAGCCCCCTGAATTTTGGCCGTATGTTAAGGAAACACCCTGTATATGTATACATATATAACAAGATGATGAGAATATCCTTGTCCTCTGCACTGTGTTATTGTTTTTGTAGTCTGTTGGTTTGTTCCTTGTCATTTTCATCGATGTAGTGTTACGATGAATCTTATTCAAGAGAATTTTTATAACTTCATGTTTATTGTTCATTTTTATCGATGATTTTGTGAAATTTTGAGGGTCGCTACTCATTTTCAGTGCTCTGATGATGACAATATATGATTCCGAAAAGTCTGCGTATTTGGAAGTTTGATTTCCCGTAAATCATCGACCTTTTTTATCACTACTTCCTGTACCTATTGAAACGTGTTTGATTAATACAGAAGAACCTTCTTAGGAGATTTCAAAATGCACAATACAGTAGATGAAGGGACTTTAGAAGATTCTAGTCATTTAGATTTATGTTTCAGAATGACTGGTGTTAAGTGCATTCCGAGTAATAATTTCTGATCTTCAGAAATGTGTGCATATTATAGATAGCAACATATTAAATCAAATCATTATGAAACTGGTAGCCTCAATCCATTAGCAAGTACGGTACCTACCAGCACGGAAAGTTCAGTATCAAGCTCGATTAAATGCAACGTCTAAAACCATTCAGAACCCGAGACTGGCCGGAAATTCACTTTCATAATAATTGACCATTAGCTTCTATGCTATGACTTTTTTAAATCAACGTACAATGAAGAATATTCCTGTGTTTACTTCTGTTCGATGTTACGTCCATTTGGAAAATAAGCGCTTCTGCACTCGCAGATTCGTGTGCATCGTATAGCTTGAGGTTGCGACCTTATCATTATTGCCGTTTTGAAATCGCCGTTTACCAGCAGATTACTGGAATCGTTGATAGTCTTCGTATGATGATATGTATCTAATGTCAGAAAATACTAGCGTTATTAGATATTTTCTCACATTTTCCTAAATATTCATTATGGACAAACATAACGTGAAGTAAAAAACATTCACGCATTAATTACTATGAAATTATCGGATTTGTGTCAAATATTCGTCGTTTTTTTTTATAACTTTTGGCCATTCTGAAAGTATTTTCATTACTCCTCTTTCATAAAAGCCTTTTTCTCCACTGGCAAAAAATTGCTCATCCATACTAATAATATTATAAATGTGAATGTCTGTGTGTTTCTCGGTGTGTTTGTTTGTGTGTTCGTTTGTCCTCCGTGGACTCAGGAACCACATGACCGATTTTGATGAAACTTTCACTATATTGTGGAGAATTTTTTCGGGAGGTTTACATGTAGAGTTCATCCCTATATAATGAAGAAAAAAGAAAAAAAATCGATTTTTTATGGAAAATCCCGGTACTTTTCGGCTTTTACAGGCGACGCTGCTCAAACTATAAGAGATAGAGAAACATGGTCACAGACAATTTTGTAGTGCTTGAAAAGTTCTATATATATGCGACGGCATATGTCTAACTGCCGAAGACAACCCACGATAGCCATCTTTATTATTTTCAAATCAATCCAAAATAATGGTCCATTTGAAGAGGGCTTGGAAAGAATCAATATAAAAATGAATGTGACTGTTATCTGCGGCATTTATTCCTGATGAAAAATGCTTTCTTCAGTATAGTTTTCTAAGGAATACTAAGTAAGAGTAGGTTAAACGGGGTGAATTTGAGCAAGAAATTATTGAATCTATACGCGACATCGTTTTGTCAACTCTCCTTCGATACGAGGTTATGAATGTGGGGTTGCGGACCAATCAGTACCTTCTTAAATTAAAATATATCGCGAGCGAAGGCGCGGGTATGAGCTTGTAGTAGATAATTCCCTTCCAATCCCAACAAATACACAGCATTAACTTTCTGGCCGTCAATCCTAGCTTGGCCACCGTTTAACTACTTTTCGAGCTACCGCTTCGATTATGTTGCGGTTCAAGAGCAATTCGCAGAAATGAATTCTATCCACGAGGTATTTTTTGCTTAAATTAATGTGGTACCTAAACATTGGGCCCCTTCTTGAGGTCAGCTGATGAGCTGTAGCTCTTGGGCAATTGACACAGTGCTTACATGTCTAGGACTTTCTCGAAATTTTCGACAATTAATAATAATAAATTTATTCACCCTCTGAGACAAAATACATTCGTATTGGATACGTTTCTAAGATAGTAGAAATAAAGAATTAATATATACAGATATATACTTATACACATTCATCAACAATACTAATGACACTAATATTAAAAAGTGGAAGAATCAGAGAAGGAAAAATAATGCCTTAATTAATGGAGAAACTAAAATATTCTTGCTTACTATAAAAACACTCCTCGAGAAGCAGATATTTGATTTCATTCTTGAAACGCTTGCACTCCAAAAGTTTCAATCTTTCGGGTAGGTTATTGAAAAATTTTATGCCACTATACAGGGTGTACCAAGTTCGACGGCCTATTAGGCATTTCTGGAGAACTAGACTTATTTGAAATCTGAAAATTGGGATTATGATATTGATTGACATTATCTACCGAGCTAAAATATTCTTGGACCCTGACCACTTTTAGTTATACAGGGAGAAAAAAAAAATTTCAAAATTTTATTTTTCTGTTTTTTCCTTTTTGAATTTGATAGAGTATGCAATTCTGAATACATTCGTACTCAAATCGTTGCATTCGTCGAAATACTTTCAAAAATATCGAGAAAAACCTGAAGACAAAGAGAGAAAAGATTATTCAGTATTATGTTTGTTATTCCTAATCTAGATATCTTAAGCATAAACCGTTTTCACATTTCTGAAGTCGAAGAATGTGGAAATATTGTAGATTTCTAGAATTTTGAAAAACTCATCACAGGCTGTTCCAAATATTGGGTCAAAAACTGGGATCAAGATTGGCCCATAACTTTCGTTTTTCAAATTAGAACCCTATTTTTTCATGATTGCGTTGGATTTTACAAAGAAAAATGATGATAATGTTTTAACATGTTCATGCTCCTAAAATTGATAATTCTTAAGTTATTTAGGATTTTCTGATTTTATGTCGTATGTAGCGTCAAATTCATTAAACCTGTTTCATATCAACTATGACCTTGGTCATAGAAGATAAATTATTTCAATAACTCACCAGTGACACACCTTTTTGTTCAATTCATTCATCATTGTTGTTATGGAACAGATTTTATGAATTTGGCGCAATGTATGACATGGAATCCGAAAATACTAAATAACTCAAGAAATATTAATTTTAGAAGTATCAACATGATAGAACATTATCATCATCTTTCTTCGCAGAATCCAACGCAATCATAAAAAAATAGGGTTCTAATTTGTAAAACGAAAGTTATGGGCCAATCTTGATCCCAATTTTTGACCGAACATTTAGAACACCCTGTGATGAGTTTTTCAAAATTTTAAAAATGTACAATATTTCCACAGTCTTCGACTTCAAAAATGTGAAAACGGTTTGTGCTTAAGATATGTAGATTAGGAATAACAAACATAATACCGAATACCCTTTTCTCTCTTTTTCTTCAGATTTTTCTCGATATTTTTGAAAGTATTTCGACGAATGCAACGATTCGAGTACGAATGTATTCAGAATTGCATACTCTATCAAATTCAAAAAGAAAAAAACAGAAAAATAAAATTTTGAAAATTTTTTTTGCTCCCTGTATAACTGAAAGTGGTCAGGCTCCAAGAATATTTTAGCTCGGTAGATTATGTCAAACAATATCATAATCCCAATTTTCAGATTTCAAATAAGTCTAGTTCTCCAAAAACGCCTAATAGGCCGTCGAACTTGGTACACCCTGTATAATGCTGACCGTTGAATCTTTGAGGTGCGATGCCTTGGAAAACAGAGCTTCTCTTTATTTCGAATTATCTTCTTCTGAGCAATAAACACAGCACTACTAAGTGAGGAATCACCCCAGAGTAAAACATTATAGTTGAGGTGCGAATACACAAGTGAGTTATAGGCATTCCACTGCGTAGTGTATCTTTGACATCAAAATAACCGGAACGGAATAGACGAATCCAAAATTGCTCGTGATTGAGTTTTCCATCATCAGGACCATAAACACTAATTACATTTTCAACCGCCTGATTTGCATTTTCGCTCTCATCGATGAAAAACTAAAAAATAGCTTTAATTTTTGCCATGGAAGAAAAGTTCTGGACGTTACGGTAAACTTTCGATTTCGTTTGCACATTTACGATATTTCATGTGTGCCAACCGAATTTTTCTTCTTGACATTCTAGTTACAGAATAATGAAATACAAAAATATGTACCTTTCTACCTATGGAATACCTTTCAGAATGAAGCAAAGTTTATATTGAAATAAAATTCAAATGTTCGCGTCCTTGGGTAAACTTGAGTTTGTGGCTTCATTCACAGTAATTTAATTTGTCTTATTTCTGTGAAAAAAACTTCATCGTTCATATGGAAATCTCGAATTCCTGTTCAAGTAGATAGTTAAAAATATTCGAATAGTACCATCCTCGTAATACCAGAAAATTGAATAAGATAATATTGAAGGTTGCTCCTCGAAAATGTCACTTTCACTGACCAATATAATTCAGATCTCAGTGCCATCAGGAATATAATTCACTCTGTTAGCACTGCCCGCCCTCATATAATTCATGAAGTTGGAAGAAATCCAAGTCTGCTAAGACGTCAAGTGTAGCTGATTCATCAACTTGTCGGAATGTGTCGTATCGGACTATTTGTCCCCAGAAAAAAAGAAAATCTCTCTAGGGTGCAGCCTTCTTGAAATTTTCAGGATATGAAAATGAATCTTCAGAAGTGCTTGCCAATTCAATATGACTTAAGAGTATAGGAGGAATCAGTTTAATTCAGTTTATGAAACAATATCGGATAATGAACTCGATCGTTAATTCCACTTTTGTACAGCTCATTCATCGATAGAAATATGTTATGGGAGGTCTCTGCATTTTCCGGAAGTTTTTTAAGGTTTTCTTGCCCAATCTCAGGAACAGAATATCAATTAGAATTTTTGTGTATACTAATTCATAATTCATCACGGTCCAAATCCTTTCAAAAAATTGTTGCCTAACAATGAAACAAAAACTAATACTATCAAACTAATGTTTCGAAGCCTATATCAAACTCCTTCATCAGATAGCTTCCTAAATTCATGAAAATCTTCAGAATCGAGAAAATTGTTTCATTTATCAATTGATATTTATCAATACATGTCGCCTAACTATCCTCTCTGAATGATAGAACTTTACTCATCACCTATCACCTATTTGCATTAAATAAAGTATAAAAAAATAGCAAGATTGTGAAGAACCTAATCAACCTATGTAATCACAATCTTTTGCGTTTGAAAAAATAATAACGCCTGCAGAAGAACTTAATGAATGAAATATACTACCATATGTACAGAGAGAGCATCCTAAATTGCTTGATTTTGGCCGTTTCTGGTACTTCTAGAATAGATAGGTAGAAGCGCTGAAAGGAGTCCTGGGCTCGATTTTCGTGGAAACACCATTAGTGGAAACGGTTTCACGATATCTTTATTTTTTTTAATTCTGATATATGTCGAAAAAAGCACTTTTTTATTTCAAAAACGAACGCTTTTTATTTCAACTCATAACATGAAAAAAATTATAGATAAAAAAAAATTGAAAACAATGTTTTTGTCCCAGGAAAAACATGCTTTTTAGAAGTTTTCCAGATATTTTCGAAATGTATAAAAGATCCAAATTTTGTTATATCATCAAAATAAATGAAGATATCGTGAAATAGTTCCTCCTTTCAACGAAAAATAACATATGAGTGGATAGTAGTGGAACAATCAACAACCCAGCATCTCAGAAGTTCCCATGATGTACACTGCCTTGTCGCAGTGAAGAGTTTATATGTGTTATGTAATATTCCAACTCTATGTACAATTTTCAAGATAAAATTTTGAATGACTTGTATACAATTCAAATAGCTTTTAAACATCCCCCTCCTCTCAATGTTTGTAATCCGTAGCGTAGTATTGAAGGACCTAAGAGGCATAATACAATGAGAAGGCAATATTAAATCCTTCGCGACTCACCCTTTCAGCTATTACCATATGAGCCAAGTGTTTGACGTATATTTAGACAAAAACATGTCTCATTCCTAAGCATATGGTTCACAGCATATCTGGTATCATCAACAAGTTGAGAAAATTTAACATATTTGAATCTCTTTCAAAAGGTGGATATGAGGAAATTACATTTCATTCACACTTCACGATATTCAAAACAACCTGTTGATGATTTGAGTAATGTGATTCCTGAATATATGTCAGTTTTTTTCTTTATTTTCTTCGAAGAAATCTGGTTAAGCACATCATCATTTTGATGATCTCAAATGAGAGGGTGATTCATGATAATAAGAATGTGAACTGCTTTCTCCGGCAAAAGGAAAAAATTAAAACTTGTTTTTCGAATGAACCCAGGCAGGTTGATATAGCCGATGCTGCTTTCAAGTACGAGTTATATAATTATTCGCTCATAAAATTATCATGAGAATGTTCTGGAGCATGAAATCGATCTTGCCAAGAATCACAAGAACAACGTGTCATCCTTAATTCAATCGTCGGAGAACTCGTACTCAATTCGACTTACGTTCACGGTTCGTCCCTGACAATCTGTGAATTGAGTAACAGTTTTTTTATAACTGGCCAGTTGAGCACTCGATCCGTACACTTTCTTCAATTCGACAGTAAAGCGTGAACTCGTTTGGTCGTATAGAGAAAACGGGGGCACTGTCTGACCTAAAAACGAGGATCGCGGGGATCTCTCTATGACTCTCCTTTGGCCTCGAGTTTGGTGCTCAGATTATCAACATATGAGTAAGTTGAGTATGTTGCTATTAGTGACATGTGTTAGTTACCGATTAAATTGTTTTAAGGGGAATATGCTTTTTCTGAAACGTATGTTTAGTGCTCACACCCCGTCTTTAAAAAAAAAAATTCAAACATTTTAAATCACACCATCCAACATATACATTCTTGCGCTAATTCTTCGGAGGAATTGATGCCTAACTAAGAGCAAAAAACAAAATTTCGAATCATGTATCTGAAACAGAAACGTTTTGAAGATTCATTAGACTTACAAATTAATATTCGTCGGAATATCTCTGATTTTCTCATTGACACTTCGGATTCGGCTTCTAGCTGAAGTGATTCACCTAATTTAGTTGATTTTGAGAAAAAGAAAAATTCTTTGTCTTTATGGGAGGCCACACCTAGAACATTTTTGATATAATGATGATGCCAAACAAGGCTGTCATCTCAGTGACAAAATCTTATCTCATTTTTCCAACCTCATGATGAAAAGATCTGTGAGCCTGGGAATTGAAATTAGCATTCATTTCGATGGTGACCAATTTGAATTCTTCTATGTTTTAAAAATAATTTAGTAGATGTTTTGAATCTTTTTCGACCTTGTATATACAGGGTGGTTCACGAAGAACCTTACATAATACTACCGTCCATATATACAATATAGGGTATATATGGACCTTCGGTAATTATATAGGGTTTACCATCAGCATCACAAAATGTCCACTTAGAAATGTCTCATATCTTTCCTTCACAATTTTAGGATAAAGTCTGACCTAAATTTCATTCGACTATATTTCTGGTCCTGTATGTCAGAATTCAATGATTTTTTCAGAATTAGTTACACTATTTGGCATCAGTTTGAATACTCAGAAAAATCAATTATGACTGCTGATGTGAAAATTACCATAATGTATGCCATTTTCTGCTCATTAGTTTGGTTCTTGGGACATCGAGTCTTTCCAGACAGATAATTCAATCATACAAATTTTTGTCACACCACTGAACGTTTCATAATGATGTAACAAATCAGATAAAGTTGTGAATTTATCGAAAATGATAACTGTCAATAAATAATTCTCATAATGTTCCTGTTTTTTCAGAGATTTATTTGACATTTTAACACGTTTAGCGGTGTGACAAACTTTTGTTTATGTTCAAATGAATTTAAAAAAAAATAGAGAGTATACCTGTAAGGTCAGCTCTTCACCTTATATTTTTCACTTGTTCACCCATTATGTGCTAGTAATTTTTTACCTGTTGAATTCACGTTGATGTGCCTAATATTTCATCACAAAAAAAACGCTCACTAGTCTAGACCAAATTCTCTGATTTCGAAAAAATATTCAAAAAATATTTGGCCTTTATGGAAAATAAAATTATTCTCTCACTTGAAATGCACAATTTCCGAGTAATAATTCGTTTGAAAAAAATCTATATCTGCGAAATTATAGAGAAAAGATTATAGCTCTGTTCAAAATATTCAGAGAATTACATTTTAGGGGCGGCTTTCCCGTACATATTTTAGTTTAGAAAGTGTCACTTTCCCGCACCAATGCGGGAAAGTATTAGCAGGGGTTTTTCCCGCACACTTTCATTAAGGAATAAACTGAATTATGATATGTCCCTATGCATCGAACGTCAACGATGAGAGTACCATGGTGAAGACATGTAGAATTCAAGTGTAGTATGGATTCTCATGGGAATTTTCGTATGTTGAAATAAAATACATATTTTCAAGGTGGGGTCGCAGAAAAAATAATGTTCCTATCTTGTACAGAAAATATCTTTCCCGTACGAGATTGCTGTTGCCCGAACGACGCGAAGCGGAGTTCGGGAAAGCACTTGATGGGAAAATAACTATTTTTCTAGGCTGAATCGGAAAAAATTGATACCTTCTGACCTCATTAATTTAACACCTAGGTGTTACGGAACTTAGAACTTTGCCGGTGATCTATGCCTGCTATGCTATTTCCTTTAGATTTTTCAGTTGGGTTGCCTTCCGGTCCAACTGAATGCGATTTATTGAAGAGCTTCAAAAATGTGTACTTGTTGAATTACCGAAGGTCTCTTGTTATTAGCAGGATTTCATTAGTATCCAAAAGGTGTTATTGTGAATTATTTCGATGCGAGTTCCAATAATTTTCTCAGTGACGGAGGAATAAACCGAAATGATGATTACTATCCGTACGGTTGTTTATGGAAAGCTTCTGGTCGAAATACTAAGAGAAAGCTGCAGGAAAGGAAGGTCGATCTTGATGCATGACGTCAGCCACCGAATGGAATCCAAAAGCGGCACGAAAATTGATCGAGTGATCTTTCGCAATAACACAACGGAGGAACTAATAAGACTGGGGAGTAACGAACGACTGCATTGTCGGTCCATTTAAATTAATAGCCGCAATGTCCAAGACTGTTAATCACGTTTATGGCCTTGCACTATCGTTTATTGTTGCTTACTTGCAGCGTCCAACGATCGCGAATTTCGCCCGCGGTTACTGGCGATCGACTGCAGCTATGGGGAATTGTTACTTTTTGCAACAATAATTATAAGGCCGGAGTTCACCGAAAAAGAAAATCGCCGCGTAGAGATGGAATCTGTTGGGTGTGATATATGACTTCATTATTTATTGTTTCCCTGTCAAGGAAATAGGAGAGGCTTCTCTATCGATTATTGGGCTGGCTATACGTGCTTTACGACTAGACTGGTGTCTAGGTCTAGAGTGATTCACCGCAACCTAGATTTTTGCCGTGATTTATTTAGTTCTGGAAAATCAAAATATAGAAGTCTGCAATAATAAGAATACTACTTTGCTTTCGTCGTTTTTTCTCAAAATTCGAGGCTTCCTTGTAAAAAACTAGTTATATATTCATTGTCCATCGCTGCCCACTATTTTCTACCATCTTTCGGGCAACATACGAACCCCGCTATGAAAAAACTGGTCATCTTTTGAAGCGATCAAATATTTTACTTCTCCATGAGTGCTGGTCAGCTAGGCCGAGGGAGCAACGTTTGGTGAATACGGCAGTGAGAGAAGGACCATTTCAAAATTTCCAAGCATGTTTCGACCACTTTCGCGACATGGATTCGAACATTTTCATGCTGTAAAATTACTTTCTCTATTTCAGTATCGTAATGAGTTCATTACAGTACTAAAAGTAGTGCTGTAATGAAACTCATTACAGCATTGTTTTCAGTTATATTTTTCGTTTTATGGTTGTCAGTACTGACCTCCGATCGAATCAAGTTTCGAATCAAATCAATTCATATTTGGTGATCTGTCAAATTTCGTATGTCACACCAACTGCCAAGATACAATACAAAAGTCACTAATCTGAATTTCCATTTGAATTTCGAGAGTATTTCACAAAAATTGACTGAAATAGAGAAAATACCGTCTAATACTCGTTGCAGAAGGCAATTCCAACACTCATGCTATCGAAAACTCGCTCCTTCGTCGCTCGTTTTCGAACTTCGCATTCGTGTTGGAATAAGAGCTCATTCTGCAACTTGTTTTAGAATATACTATTCTCTATTTCAGTATCGTAATGAGTTCATTACAGTACTGAAAGTAGTGCTGTAATGAAACTCATTACAGCATTGTTTTCAGTTATATTTTTCGTTTTCTGGTTGTCAGTGCTGACCTCCGATGGAATCAAGTTTCGAATCAAAGCAATTCGAATTCCGTGATCTGTCAAATTTCGTATGTCACACCAACTGCCAAGATACAGTACGAAAGTCACTAATCTGAATTTTCATTTGAAATTTGAGAGTGTTTCACAAAAATTGACTGAAATAGAGAAAATACCGTCTAATACTCGTTGCAGAAGGCAATTCCAACATTCATGCTATCGAAAACTCGCTCCTTCGTCGCTCGTTTTCGAACTTCGTATTTGTGTTGGAATAGGAGCTCATTCTGCAACTTGTTTTAGAATAAACTAATATCATGTTTCCCGTTATATTGCGGACGTTTGACTTCCAATGCTTTGCTCAAACGCATTGCTTGCGTTCGATAACGAACGCCGGTGATGGTCTTGATTAAGTAATGCTTTCAATTCCGCATCTTCGAAAAACTTCTCTCATCCAACGTCATGCTGGTCTTCGACGTTAAAATTGCCGTTCTTGGAGCTTCGAAATCACTATCGACACGTTCTTTCACTGATGCCGTTCTCACCACAGGTATTTGAGAACATTCGATGGACCTAAGTCGCAGATTCATACATATTAAAACAGAAAAATAAAACCTCCTGCAAATGATGAGAATTCGGCTCGTTAACTACAAGATTAATCGAAAAAACTTCCTGATGCAGACTTATATTTCGATGGCGTTATGTTAAAAAATACCTAAGCTTTTTGAATGACATCTTACATTCATTTATTTTAACTACCACTCACCGCTATAACCAGCAAACCTTCTTCCACAAATAGATTTCTATATCAAACTGAACAATCATAGAAAAAATAGAGGAAATCTTAATTTCCCGAAATAAATACTGTCGACAAAATATCTATTTTGTTACAGACTATTGTGAGACATGTGATGACCAATCAATGCTATAGGTAATAATAAATAACAAAAATACTAACACATGGGTAGGAAAGGAACTCAAGATCATTGAAGAGGACATCAATCAGAAATGTTTAAATACAAGTTTACATCAAAAGTAGAAAAAAAAAACTGAAGAATATGAAAAAATATTTTGACACATTAATAACCTGAAGAGCAGATTAGACATAAGAATTAAGAATATTAATAATGAGGCATTCAATAGCAAAATGAGGAGTGACAATAAAAAGAAAAAAACTATGAACAATTCATAACATATGCCTGAGGAAGCAATCGAAATGTAAGGGACCAAAAGACAAGGAAATGAGGTGAAGGGGTAATACGAAAGGATATTTCGGTGCTCAGATATAATAATAATAATAATAATAATAATAAATTTATTTGCAGAAATCAAACACTCTACAAATAAAAAGAATTCCCACAAAGGCGTAGCCTGTCTGTGATTGGAATACCTACATTCCTTTGAAAAACATCTTCTCGTCTTGCATTTCCTTCATTTCACTGCCACCATCAAGACGAATTCGAAAATTGAACTATCAACAATAAAAATTTTACAAATAGTGCAGTATTAGAAATATTGGAAGAGGCAGGCCTACGATCGAACAAAGAATTATCGACCGAATTAGGTCTAACGCACACGAACGATTGTCGGTGAACGACTATTTTTTAGGAGGTTAACGCACACGGACGACAGTCTACGAATAAAACCAAATGTAGCGCGCTCCGACAGTTTTGTAGGTACGACTAAAAGTAGTTCGTGTGCGTTGGTGCATTCACATACGTGTTCTGCATTTCGACCGACAAAATTGTAGCCCAACGATTGTCGGTCGTGTGCGTTAGACCTTATGAAATCACGAAAGTAGAAGCTAGAAAAAAGGAGGATAACAAGTTAAGAAGAAATTCGAACTCAAGGTTCACATACAGATATCTGCGAATTAACAAAATATTTGCGCCAATTCAACGTACTTTCAAGGTTCCAGCGTGACCACTGAACACGTTTTCAATTAAAAAACCTCCGGAGTGGTGAATGACAGCAATCAGGAAAAGTTGCCAAGTGTGAAAATAAATTGTCTCGAGGATAACCACAGTTTTTCATTAAAATTTTCCAGGAACCGGCCTAAGTGAAAGTATGGCTTTTAATTCATTTACGCTGCGAGTTTAATCGCTTGAAAAAAGGGCTCTCGTTTTTCATGGAGCTTTATCAGATCGAATCAGTGTTTGGAGTCAGACCACAAATCAAAATGTGAATTGGGACATGATGGAGATTTCAACGGTTCGAAGCATATCTGAGAGATTAAAAAAATATGCCTATACCACATCGAGGTTATATTTTACATAAAGATATAATAATGAAATAATACGAGAAAAATGTTATTTAGAATGAAAATCTGGGTGAGATTAACGAACCCATCAATTCTGATTGAGAAAATGAGAGAAGGGCGGTTTTATTCTAACCGCCGATTTTCCGTTTCCAATCTTTTCAAATAAATGTGATTTCCCCATTTGCTTAAAAAAATCCTATGGTTTTGATATTTTGAGGTTACGTAAATCCGTAAATTAGTAAAATTGGCCTCAGGATTTCGTAGAAATAACCATATCATTGTTTTCCAATAATTCGAAAAAAGCAGGGGCTCATTCATAATGAGGAATGAGGATGTATGCCAATATAAATTATCAATTTCATTTCTTTTCCCCTGTGATGGTTCGAAAATAGAATGGATTTTGGTTTGTCTTTCGTTACTTTTTTAAAAAGGTTTTTTACTCACTTACTTATGTTTTTGAATGCTAACGCACGAATACAACTCTTAGGAGTATATAGGGTGCAATCTATTTCCTGACTTCATAATTTGTTAGTTTCATTTTTTGTTACTAAATAGATTTTTAACCGAGTTTCGCAGACCCTACACAAGAAAGAAAGTAATTTTCCCTATGCGCTGATAACATTTTTCATTCAGTTTTTTGTTTTCCTTATTATTCTTTGGAAGGCCAGAGCGTCTTCTCAATAACGTGGATCTAATGAAAGGAAGGTTCGGGCTTGTATTCATGAATTTGCCAGTTAGAATATTTCATTGCTTGAATGTAAGTTTATATATATGTCTCTCAGAGAATCCTGATTGCTTCTCTTAATTGTTGATTTTGAAGAAAAAAGAATTGAGAAAAACAAAAATGAAAACTTTCGAAGTCGTAAAAATATATCATTCACTTCGTAGTACTGCCATGGAAAAATAGTTATAAGAAGAAAACGATTTTATATCCTGACGAGATAACCACAATGGACAGAACTCGAGACAGAGTACCTATACCTTAGTGGACTAAAGAACGAATATAATAGAGTACAACACCACCCAGAACCATCCGAGACTCAAAAGCAGTTGCAGCAGACCTACTGACAGTTGAATAATTTGATCATACTATAAGTCAGCTTTGAGTAAACCGGATTGACTTCTTAGAGTGACCGACACAATAAATTCATACAAGCGCCCAAAAGCTTCTATCTTTAGATAATTTATGTCAAATTTTAGTTCTGAATTATCTGGAAGACATTTTATCTGCACATATAAAACGCAATTATATAGAAAATAATCCTTAGGTGTTATCGAGGGTTTATGAATTCAATGATGAATAAATAAGGCAAACTTTTATTATATCCAGTCTTAATAATTGTTGCTTGAATGTCTCATATCACTTTTGTTATCTCCTGAATACGGCAACTACTGCCGAATCCGTCTTTAAGATAGCCTTGCGGTATTTGAAGCTTGCATTTGTCCGATTTAATTACAAGGGAAATTGGCGTCATTACAATATCACAATAGATATACTCTGAAGCCCTCTTCGTCCCGAAGAAACTAGGACAAACTGGAGTAGAATGCATCGTTGCCTTGCGAAGTTTGAATGTTATGTGGACATTTTAGTGTTTAGTGCGACGGAGACGTAGTTTAATAACATTTTATGAGGCAGGTTCAATGAGGACAGAAACTTGAAGTAATTACTTTTATTGGTTTCAATTACAAAGTTTCGGAGAATTTAATTCGAGAGCCGAAATATTGCAATCGACTCTATCGTCTGCTCGTCCAGGCTGTTTTCAAGATTAAGAGATAGATGAAGGAATTCCAAATTTGAAATTGATGGCAGCGATATTCGAAATGGTACAAATAATACTGACTGTGGTAATCGTGTTGGATTCAACATCAATGTGACATTTGTGGGGATCATGGTAGAAATGATCGTTTCTATCGAAGACAAGAAAAAAATATTGAACCCAGGTTTACAGAAGATGCAAATCAGTCATTCCTAAAATATGATCTGTTTATTTGTTTACGTCAGAAGTGAAAGTGATTATAGCATCGACTTAGGACTTCGAGGTGCCGAGCCATCACTGTTGGGTCAAAATTAACAAGGAAGTGCTTGAAAAGACACAAGGACGCAGTACCAAAGCTTACACCGAGTTTAACTGGTTCCCCGAATTAGCACAAGCTTTCATACAGCTTCTGAGGGTTATCTTCTTTTTTTTTCTGAAAACTTAATTTGGGTTTTCTCTCCCAGTCTCTGAAACAAGAAACAATTAGAAAAATATTTTTGATAATATAAGAAAGGCCCCTGCGTAGAAATTTGAGCATCAATTTGTCAGGGGCCGAAACTTTACGAGCAGAAATTGTTGCCTAACAATGAACAAAAAAAAAACACTTTGAAACGAGCTTTGAAATCTTGAGCGTAACGTTTCGGGGTCTAAATCAAACTCCTTCGTCAGACAATAATAATATTACAGTTCGATACAAGTTCAGAATTGAAAAAATTCTCTTTCCAGTTCGCTGCTTATAAATGAATAGATCAAAAGGGAAAAACATCACATTCCTTATAAATAAATCCTCAATTTTTTCTGTTCTTCAGGCAAATAGATTGGAAATAATAACTATAGGTAAAAAAATTGATATATTTTGAGAATTATTTGACTCCTCTCTAATGAAGTCCTCACAAGGTCATGTCAATATTTCATATACTGGATGTCTTATTGCACCATTACAATTTGGGTGTCTCAAATAATATACCCATAAAGTATACATTTTCGTAAATGGCATACCAAATATCACTTTCAAAATAACGTAAAAAAGACATTCGTCAACGATAGTCAACTTTTTTTTTAAAGAAACGGTATTTGTGGTAACATATTCCATTTAAACACGTTTTTCTGAATACGTATATATTAAAATATTAGATTTATTTTTAACGAATAACCTTTCTGTCATCAAAAACTTTCTTCTGATCTCGGTCTTTTTAAGAACTGTTCAGCAGGAATCGCTTTACATCGCGATCGTTTTGTTGACAGAAAAATCCCACCCAACTGCCCCTCTTTCAGATCCTATTAGGTCCAATGCTGCATAAAGCAAAGGGTAAAATATATTAAATATATTGTAGTTGAAATAGAAGAAAATATCACATTTCCAGAACATAAATTGTTTATTTCTTGAAAAACCTAGGTGGATGTTTGATTATTAGTACAGTGAGGATTAATAAATTTCAAAAAAGTTTTTCTGGATACTTCGAGTTTTTCGTATATTCATACTTTTTCACGAGAAAAGTTTAAATTTTGGCTAATGAAGGAATAAGAGTCGGCTCTCGTCTTCTTTCTGCATTAGTGACTGCATAAAATAAACTTTTTTTGCAAATTCTTCGAACATCTAGAAAATGCTTGTTTGTTTTCAGACGAGTAGACATAGAGCAGAAATAGATCACAAATAACTATCGGTTTTTATCCCAAATTAATCTGTCTCTTTTCATACCGCACATTTACCACAATTTATAAGATTTGCATAAAAGCCTACACTCGTGAGTTGAAACAAATCGATTGAATAACACAACAATAACTTCAGAGAGTAAATCCCTGCAATGTAAATGTCAGTAAATACACATCGATCTATTCTGCTTGCTCCCGACACCCATGAGATTACCGATCGCTGCATATTATTTATCTTTTGTGTTGTCAGCAGCATGATCCGATTCTACCTCAGGCCACAGCATATATTGGATTCTGATTGCCTTCAAGATAGCCCCATTGTGAAGAAACTAATGGAGATTTGTCTGTTGCTGGGATTCGGTTCAATCAAACTCCCACGGCAGACGTCATCAATAACGAGAGGTTTTTTCAAAGACGAGACGTTCTCGGAACCTCTCATAACGAGTAACTTCTATTCATTTTAAAATTGCTTATCTTGAGAGCAGATCCCGTCCATTCTAATCTATGCATTCTGCGAGCTTTTTGCGCGTCTTAATAGATGGAACTGTAGTTGAGCAAACGAAAGTCCAATGCCTTTCAATATAGTTATTTCCCTAAAAAGTGTGTAAAGTGATACTTATGCACCCTGATGAAGCAGCCATATACGGTGGGCCATCCATAACTTTCCACCCCGAGTTTTGAGCTTTGGGATGGAATAACGAAAAAACGCTCAGACAGGCAAATTTTGTTGGAAGGGGAACAAATAAGGGTGTTCCAGTTTGATATCACTACCCCTCTAGATGCAATCCCTAACAGCTCACGTTTTTGATTAGGGAAAAGGGGTCGAGCAGCACCTTGTTGGAAAGGCAATTCAATTTCCTGCATGGGTGTATTTTTTTTCATCGCTTTATTATTATAAAGAGTGACTAATTATTCTATCAATAACTTTAACACGCCGAATTTGGATCTTTGAGATGCAAAATACACTCGGACGGGTCGAAAAATGAATTCGAAATCACCACCCCTCTAGTCGCTACCACTTAAAGCAATTATTTTTGAATAGAGATAATAAGTCGGGTGACTTTGTTGAAAAGGTAATTCAATTACCTGCATGAGCGTATTATTTTTTTCTTCGACAGGAGAGGGGTAGTGATATCGTATTCCTGTTTTGATCTGTCCATTGATTGATGAGTTTTAGACTGAACCTTCTGCACTAGCATTATGAATTATTTTCTCCAATTACCCTCCAAACAGTTTTGTAAAATCTAAGTTTATAATTTTAAATTTTATAAATTTCGTTGCTTCAAATGTTATGCAAAGAAATAAAATACGAATAGAAAGGAAGAATACGATAAAAAATAAAATATTTTAGCTTCTAAAACGTTAATTATATTCAAAGTTTTTTGTCTACTTTTAATTGAAAAAAAAATTGTTTATATTTGTTCTAAGCAGTTAAATGTGGAAGCGAAGTTTGCAATCAACAAATTATAAGGTGTCAATCTTCATTTCGACTCTATCATCTCTCCTTCAAAAATATGTTATTTCGACTAAGCAGTTTATAATTTCTGCAGGCTACGATTGCTTCATGACACCTGATGAAAGGTGGGAATGGATCAGTGTTTGCTTCATACACCGCACCTATTATTAACGTCTTCCTGGGATGAGGCTCCAAGATTGCATTATTTCGTACAGTGAAGTCCAATTAGTCTTTAATAAACTCTTTTATATCTCGGATTTCAATGCACTCTTCCCACACAAGATATGAATTATGATATTAGTATCACGGTGAGTTGCAGGATGCCCACAAATGACAGCGTTTCCGAATATACCAAAATAAAGATTGTCAGCTTGTTCTCATGTCGAAAACGGACATAATTTTTTTTCCTGATTGCCTTGGATGGAAAATTGTTTGAAGTTGTTTTTGAACGGGATGCGCCAAGGAGTTCCATGCGCAATGAGTTGTTATACTTTCTATACTTTTCTCGCATTAAAATTCCGTAGTTGAATGTAGAAAAACGATGAGAATGTTTATCCGGAATTCTACATCAATAGAAGAATAAAAATTATCATCACATAACTTGAAATAGGTACATGCAGACTTATATATTGCTATTTATCTATGTATTTGCTTCAGTTGTGAGTTTCTCGAACGTCTGTCAGTTCAAATGAGTCATTAAGATTTTAATCTTTCAATAAATAAAGTATCCAGTTGAATGGAGATTGAGAATTTCAATGATCCATTAAATATGAATGGAGGTTCGTCAAACTCACCTACTCACTATGAGTGTTGAGGAAAGTAATCTTGATCAACGTCTACAAAATTATGTGAATTGAAAAACTTACGAATGTGGTTTTTCAATATGCATAGATAATTTCAAGTCGCAAAAACAAGTCTGATCGAAATTCGAGTGGCCAAGTTCTTTAAACTAGGTTGTAATTTAATTACATCAATCTAATGTGCATGACAAGACAAAATTTGACATCGAGTAATAATTGTGCTAAACTTGATTCAAGAACTCTGCATAACTGACTTTTCATTGAGTATCTATCTTCAGGTTTAAATTAAGATGAAAAATCTCTATCCTGTTCAGAGTTTTTTTTATTTCCTGGAATTCGATATAACATCACTGAAAGTCAATGTGCTTATTACATATAATAATAATAATTATTATTTTCTTTATTCTCACAGAAGCTTTTACAACTTGATCATGTGTGAATTATATTAAATTTTGCAAGAAAAGGCGAAGTCCAGATTCATGCGAACATAATATCTGCTCTACTTAACCTATTAGATATGAGCAAAGAAACAATTAATGAAATATGATTATCGCTTTTATAGCGTTCATTAGAAATTCATTGAAAAGAAATCAAAAATCCATCCTCCACTTCAAGAGTAAATAAATAAAAAAAAAAGATCACAGAGCTATTGAGTTCATTCAATCCCTTTCGTGGTTATACTTGTAGAGTTTAACCTTGAATCTATCAATATTTATCGATTTAAGTTCTGGTGGTAAAGAGTTGTATAGCAGGGATATATTATAAGTAGAGCTCCTTTTGAACAATGATGTTGTATGGCTAGGAGGTGTTATCGAGCCTTTAGATCTAATATTGATATTGTGAACATGACTCCTGAATATCATTTTCTGATGTAGGTAGGGAGGTTCCCAATCAAGATAATTTTATGAAAATAAACTGACATATGGAATATTATTTTCGATATATTTCGATTATTATTTTCGATGTGGCGGTCTCCCAATTTTTTCATGTAAAGGATACTCGAATGTTATTATTTTCATTTCAGTACAATTATACTACGATTCTGGAATAGACTGACACGTTTCGATGACAGATTAACACCTATTTTAGCCGTCCTACAAGGATTCCCACTACATCCTACCAAGCAATAAATGTCATATTCAGGATGCATGTTATGAAAAAAATGTTGAATGATATACTATTGAACCAATACGAAAACAGTACGAATGATTTGTGACGAAAAGATTTTTTTAACGTCCATTTAAATTGAATTTATGATTTTAATTCTTCATTTTGAACAAGTTATCCATAGCTACCGCCAATGGAATACTGTGTAATGAAAGATTAAGAGAGTAATTATCCATTGAAATATATTGAACGATGGTTCACCTCATCTCGAATCTAATCATAGAAATCCTACCTAACTAATTATTTTTTCTTCATTTCAGGTAATTATATGTATATTCTTCATTGCAACATTGTGAGTATGTTTTATTTAGAATAAATTCATGAATTGATAATCTATTTTATGGCGATGCAGATGTATGTGAAGTATCTATTGATAGTACCATTATCAAGATAAATAGGATATTAAAACGGGGTCACCGACATTGATGATTAAACAAGATGAAACAAAATATCAGCCACAAATAAAATTGAGGCGCCAGTCGATAATAATCTGGTGATCTCATGAATCTTGAACTTTCTCTCCGCTCCATCATCATATCTATCAACAAAACACTTTTTTTATATTCTCTCTTGGACTAAAGCATTTCATCATGATCTTGATCTTGACTGAATCTTAATGAATCAGATTCAAGTATATTTTTATCTATCCGGAGAAATTCTAGGAACTTCAAAAAGTAAGTTTACGGATGACGCCGATCTCTGTTATTATTATAAATATAGCTAATATGAAGTACAAAGTAATGATATTTTAATGGTCTTACCATTTCCATAATTATTTTCGATGTGGCGGTCTCCCAATTTTTTCATGTAAAGGATACTCAAATGTTATTATTTTCATTTCAGTACAATTATACTAAGATTCTGGAATAGACTGACACGCTCCGATGACAGATAAACACCTATTTTAGCCGTCCTACAAGGATTCCCACTGCATCCTACCAAGCCATAAATGTCATATTCAGGATGCGTGTTATGAAAATAATTTTGAATGATATACTATTGAACTAATACGAACACAGTATGCTGTACTGTGACTTGACTTGTACATATGTACAGGGTGGGCAAAATTGGTGATACATGAACTACAACTTTTCAACCCGACGAGCTAGAGGATAATGAATGGTATATTACGGTCGTCTTTTTCAGAGAAACTAACAATGCCATCAAATGAATTCCTCTATCTTCTTTTGTTTTCGAGTTATAGGCGAAAATTCAAATTTGGGCGATTTCAACTTTGGTCATTATCTCCGTTTTTGTTTGTGCTAGGATGTTGAAATTAAAACATTATATAGACACTTTTTCAATAGCAATCCAGAGGCGTACTACGTTTTCTTCCAATAGGGTTTCTGGCTGAGTTATAACAAAAAGTTGTGTTTTTTCTTATGGAAACAATAGTTTATTATGACCCAGGAAGAATCGTCACTTTTTACTGTTTCAAAAATATATCATTATACAGGGTGACCCACTTAAAAAAATAACTACTGACCTATATTCATGTGCATAAGTTATAGAAAATGGTTAGAACGCTTTTTGACTTCGAGGTCAGTGGTCTATGATTATACCCCTAATCGGAGTGGCAGCCCCTTCAAGATCCAAAACTTTATTGGGTTCGAGTGACACATCATTGCAAAGGTTTTGCAATTCTATTCATGAATATACTTAACAATTCCTATTTGGTATCAAAAGATCAACCTGTCGAAGCATTTTCTGGAGCATACTCAGAAACATGGGGGTTGAACTGTTTTACGTGGCCCACCCTCAAGGGCTGATATAGCTTTTTTTCGTGGGGGGGGTAATAGCCATTGAGAACGAATAACTAGAGAATTCCGATTTTTTGATCTTGAAAGGTATTTGCTTACCATATATTTAGGAAATTTTCATTGCAAATACCCTTCGCGAAACAATTGAAGGAACGGAAATTTTTTTTTTACAACAGTCTGTATTTCAGTTACAAATAGTCGTATAGAAAATGAAAAACCAGCTTCTGAAGATTGAATAAGTTTCTGAAATCATTGGTTAACAATTTTTCAGAGTACCGGTGGCAATCATCGGATAAAGCACGAAGAAAAAATTTTGAAAATTTTTCGAATTTTTATTTTTTGGTTTACACTCACAGAAAAATTTTTCTAGCTAGACCGATGCAAATGTCGCATAATCTATTCATTCAGCTCTAATTTGCTTTTTACGTCTTTCGAGATATTCAGTTTTGAATGCAAAACGGTCCTTTTTCACTCAACAGCCGATATCTCTGGAAATACTTGGCGATTTCTCTTTCTACAGAAAATTTTCTACAAAAATCTGTTTTGCTCAATCACATAAACGTGTCATTTTGCAACGCTTTTAGGTTATAAAAAAATTTGGCAGCCTGATGTTCCCCAAAGTACCACCCAAATCGGTAGATCGATCGGTTTTCTTGGACCGATTGATTGAACATTTGAAAAAATTAAGACAACAAGGTTTTTATCCTTAAACTTGACCTAATCTTTTCAAATCGGTTTTTTTTTTACTCAATGAGTCGAAAGGTTTTCAAAAAAACTATTTTTTAAACGTAGTGTCAGGTGTCAAAAAATGGAAAAATTCTGTCCCTCAGAATTTTGCTCAACGAGTACCGTTGGCAAGTTAGGGGTATCATTTCTTAGAAAAATGAAGGTTTAAATATATCCAAGGTCCATAGCTCCAGTGGAGGTGAATCAGAAATTGTCTCTTGTATTTTTTTTTAAATTAAAAATTTTTTTATTGTTATTTTACTTTAAGCACAAAATTCAACGAAATTTTTGGAATGTTAATTTTTTTTCCAAATCTTGGGATTTTTTATAAAATAATATTTTTTTTATGATTCATTTAAATTTGGGGGAAAAATGAACAAGCAATGTAATTATTGATTGATTAAGCAAATTAGGTCAACTTTAAAGAACAAAAACATTGTTCCCTTAATTTGTTCAAAATTTCAATCAATCGGTTCAAGAGAACTGCTGAACAGATCGATCTATTGATTTAGGGGGGACTTCGGGGAACATCAGGCTGTAAAATTTTTTCATAACCTAAACTTTTCTGCCAATATTGACGATGATATAGTCCATTAAACAAAAAATGGTAAAATGGCATTTTTCTGCTCCTTTTCCACGTTTATGTGACAGGGGTAAAAAAATTTCTTTTCAATTGAACAAAACAGATTTTTGCAGGAAGATTTCTGTACTCACTAGGCGATCAGAATTTTCGGAGGTATTGGCAGTTGAGTGAAAAAGGATCATTTTGCATTCGGAATAGGATATCTCGAAGACTAATGGTAATTTCTGACAGTCATGAAAATCAAATTAGAGCTGAATTAATAGGTTATGTGACATTTGCATCGGCCAAGCTCGAGAAAATTATTCCATGCGCGTAGAAAAAAAATTTTGAAAATTTTGACTACCGGTACTCCGAGAAATTGTGAATCAATAAATTCAGAAACCAAAGTTTTCTAGCTTCAAAACTTAGTTCTTTCATTTCCTATAAGACCATTATTCGCTGAGATACAGCCTGTAAAAAATCAACAAAAAATTTGGAATATTTTTCTGTTCCTTTAATTATTGTTGCTCGAAGTTCATTTATATTGACAATATTTGAAATTATTGTATGAACTTTTTTATGTGCATCACGTTGCGTAGATACCTTTTTTCAGATTTTCGTTACCTACTCATGGGGGGGGTAATTACCCCCTCTACCCCTCCCGTAAATCCGCCCTTGCCCACCCTGTATAATACGTTATATATTTTTGAAACAGAAAAAAGTGATGATTCTTTCTGAATCATAATGAACTATTGTTTCTATAATAAAAAACACAACTTTATGTTATAGCTCATCAAGGAAACCTGTTGTCAAAAAACATGGTACGCCACTGGATTGTTATGAAAAATGTGCCTGTATAAGGTTTTACTTTCAACATTCTAGCACAAACAGAAACGGAGATAATGACCAAAGTTGAAATCGCCCAAATTTCAATTTTGGCCTATAACCTGAAAACAAAAGAAGATAGAAGAATGCAGTTGATGGCATTATTAGTTTCTCTGAAAAAGACGACCGTAATGTGGCATTCATTTTCCTGTATCTCGTCGGGTTAAAAAGTTGTAGTTCATGTATCACCAATTTTCCCCACCCTGAACATTTCAACGCTGGTCGAAAGATATACTTCCATTCTCTATTATTTCTTTCCGATTCTTCTGAAAAAAATGAAATTTTCGAATACATCCCGTAAATGATTTTATCGAATGAAATGATTTTCGGAACACCATATTCTACTTACATTAATTTTTTTATTACGTCCTTAACCTACCGTTACATTCCATGAAACTCAAGGGTCCTTGTAAGTAAATTGCATATTTGGCCATTTTTGAAAAATAATAGTATATTCTAAAACAAGTTGCAGAATGAGCTCCTATTCCAACACGAATGCGAAGTTCGAAAACGAGCGACGAAGGAGCGAGTTTTCGATAGCATGAGTGTTGGAATTTCATTCTGCAACGAGTATTAGACGGTATTTTCTCTATTTCAGTCAAGTTTTGTGCAATACACTCGAAATTCAAATGAAAATTCAGATTAGTGACTTTTGTATCGTATCTTGGCAGTTGGTGTGACATACGAAATTTGACAGATCACGGAATTTGAATTGATTCGATTCGAAACTTGATTCGATCGGAGGTCAGTACTGACAACCATAAAAAGAAAAATATAACTGAAAACAATGCTGTAATGAGTTTCATTACAGCACTACTTTTAGTACTGTAATGAACTCATTACGATACTGAAATAGAGAAAAGTATATTTCGTAGAATCTAGTAAAATACGGATCTTTTGAGTAATTACACTTTGAAAATTTTTCTATCGACGAATTAAAAGAGTTGGTTACTTTGGATGAATACAGCAGTCTTCAGAAGATTCACAGAATTAAATTTGTGCCACATTTTTTCGAAAATTGAAGGGGTAGATCCGAAAGTAGATGAAATTTATTTATTTATCTTTTGACAATTCAGACACAGTAAGTTTAGGAACTAATTCATACATATAAGCAAATAAAACAAACTTTTGGAAAAACTGATTGGTTCAAACAACCACGAGTTTTTTTTTCAATCAAAATCTTGAAACTCGAATCGAAAAAAAAACCGAGAAAAGAACATATTTCTTTTGACCTCAAGAGTATATTGCTCAAAAATATCTAAAAGCCGAAAATCAAAGATTCACGATTTATATTAAAATACATAAATAATAGTTTTTTTCAATTATCGCAGATTATTGGGGCCAATCGAAATCGCTTAAAGGCATTTCATTGGCTGGTAGCCTACAGATGACGGTTTCATGCTTGTTTCAATTTAAATTTTTTTGTTATAATTTAATAGAAAACAACAAATATTCTGCAGTCAGTTCATGAGTTTGACAAATTATTTAAGGTTATAATCCCATCCTGAGGAACGCCTGAATTTGAGGTTAGGTGTAAGCATCGAAACGTCACTTAAATAGTCAAGGGAGGTTGGTGCAAATGGCCCTTAGGCGTCGAACACTGGAAAATGCTCTTTCTCTTCCTCTCAATTTAGGTTCCAGGCATGTAAGTTCGATAAAAGCTCTGTAAAAACTATAGCTTCTTTAGTTTCTCATAACTCCAACAAGTTGCAGATCAGTGTGTAATTGATTTTATTATTAGCAATGGGACACAAGATAGGCCAATACGGACTCCAAATTTTCGGGGAATATTCAAAAACATTGTGAGATATATCAATCAATAAAAAAAATTCGAGAAAAGTTAAATATCAAATTTTTGTTTGTCATACTGATCCTTTTGAGCATGTTCGCATAAAGCTTCGACAATTTCTATCTTCAGGTCAGATTTTTTTTGTTTAATCGATCAACTCAACATAACGATCGGTTTCCTTCATTAATTTTTCTCAATAATTGCATAATAAGGAAAGATGAAGATAAGACGAGATTTCATTGTCCATGAGCTTTCCAAAGAGCCCATACATAATATGTATATGTTCACATCGAGAAAACCAATGTTTCGCCGGTTTGCAAAGGAGATGAAAAGAAAATGGCCGGTTTTATGTACGAAAATACGGAGAATTAAAAATCAGTTGACTTTTGACTTGTTTCATTATTTTCGTTCTGTGTTATCGGATGAGGAAGTTACAAGAAGTATTACATGTAATCCAGAAATCCAGACCTATGCCCGACCTATAAACTAGCGACATCTATGATTTGAAGTTCGGGCACGGTTTCGTGATACGCGACCGAACTGAACATTCTCCCGACTAAGATCCAAATCTATTTATACCGTGAGCTGTATTTATACATTCCAGATGCACACATAACGAGGTTACAAGGACCGTTCTTGACTTTGTGCGTTGCAATAATATTGATACGGTACCGGAGTCGTTCGTTTTGTAAACCGATTCAACCTTCAACTGCGTTTTATTAGTTCAAATTCCCGGTACGGAACATCGAAGCCGCCTTGCATGCAGCTTGTTGACGCATAGATCGAGGTTTACACAATCCATTGAGCGGTGGCCCAGAAATAAGTTTCGGGGAATGCTTAGGGACACGGACGGCAACTTCAAAGTTATGCATTTCTCTCACGTTCTAGGTGCTGATATTTGATGATTCTTCGAGAGGAAGGGGCGTTATCATCGCTTAGAGTTGAAGGTCTGGTGAGACGGAAAGAGCTCGTCTATTTTCACCTCATCTTGCGGTACTATATTCATGAGAAAAAAAAAATTTCGACTTAACAAATTTCAACTAATCACCGAATTCTAATCCGGATAATTTTCTCTAGTTCTGTGTTGTATCTGTTCATTATTTCATAACTTGAAGAACAAAATCTGGGGGAAAGGTCCTAGTTTCATACAAATTGCATGGTGTCATTTCATCATGATAACATAATAGGGTTCCCAGATTGAAGTCGCGTAAACCTTTTTGGTCAAATTTTCTGACTAATATGAATAGAAGCGACAAAGAAATGTGGCAATCTTAATGGAATGTATCCAATTTTTTCAATAAAGATCTTATTTCTGATATTTCCATCAGAGTTCCTGGTTTTGACCTTCCCAGGAGAATATGGTCTGTTCTAAATCGCATTAGAACAGGCCGTGGACGTTGCAATAGCATGCTATTCCGATGGAATTCGGTTGAGAGTCCTAGTTGTGAGTGTGGGGAAAATTAGGAGACTATAGAACATCTTATAAAAAGTTGTCCCATTTATGAATTTCAAGATGGTTTTGAGGCTATACATAAAGTAACAAATGCATTTCTAAAATGGGTGGTTAAGTTCCAAATTATTTGATTTATTCTGAATATTCGGTTTCTTTTCTGCTTTTTTCTTTTTTCATTTCAGATTAAGAATTGCGAGCCGTTTTGGGAAGAATCTATCTACGGATAACATGAAGATTCAAGGTTTTTCCTGATATTTAATATTTCATGTTATTTTTTTTACGGGGTGGCAGGTTTTTTCGGCTGAGGTTTTTTTCCCCTGGCTCTATAGTATCGTATGATACTTGTGATGATAGTATCTTTTTTTCTTTTTTTACCTCAGCTTAGGTACTTTTTGTTTCAACATTTATCGTATTATTTTAGCTCTCTATTTTCATATTATGATAAGTTGTTACTCAGATCTTACCTGTCGCGGTTTCATCTTTCATCTGTTAAATTTGAAAAAAAAGGATCTGCCAACCAACATTTCCCGATGCGAAAGTCACTAAACGATTTTATAAGGACATTTCATCAACTTCAATGTAAAATCAGTGAATTAGAATAGAAACGTATAATATGTATCTGCAGAAGAAATATCAGTGAATTCAGCTTCTGTTTTATGATAGTTATTTAAAATCTAGGCTCAAATCGCACTGATATTCTTCCAGGAGTTCCAAATTCAAAAATGAGTCACGAAGTGGCGAGTTTGAGAATGAACTAGTGTTGAAATAAGCCCTCTGTAGGTGTTTCATATGTTATTTTCCCAAATTCGGCTTATTTTTATTGAAATTAACGAAATAACTCCATGAATGTCGACCAGTGATTTTTGCATTGAAAAATATCATCTTCTTCAGTTGCCATCTCTTTTCAGAAGGTTGGCTATCAAAATGGCTACTCTCTTCCTCGACATCGCATACCTAAACAACTCAACAGAACTGCACTTGTCCATTGCCTCAAGTTGTTCAACATATGCTCCTTCTTTCGTGTATCTTCCCCTGAATAATGATCTGCAACAAGGAATATTTCTCCCTTCCACTGGCGTCGCTACAGGGACGGGTAATGGGGGTAATTACCCTCCCCCCAGGAAAATATTTAATTTCGAAAATGAAACTATGCAATCATTACATATCATGATAATTTCTTTGTCCCTTCAGTGCAAAGTTTCTTAATCTAAATCAGACTCCTTTGTCAGACAATTTCTGGATTTCATTGAACTTTTCAGAATCGTTAGAATTTTTTTATTTTTCGAGCCTCTTATTCAGACTCCGAAACGTTACACAGCCTTAGAGTTCGGAGTGCTTTCTCTTTTTTCATTGTTAGGCAACAATTTTTGAAAAAATTTGGCCCCTGACTAATTAGTACTCAAGATTCACTCAAGGGCCCTCCTTCTATTATTGAAAGTTTTTCTGATTGTTTGTTGTTTCAGAGAATGGCAGAGAAAACCCCAAGACATACAGGGTGTCCCGGAAGAACTTCGACAAGTGGATAACATGGATCAATGTCATCAAGCTGGACTCATATCAAGAGATTTTAATCGCCTGCTTGCCTTCGTTTGGGGTATACAGGGTGATGTTCATCTTATGAATGAAATTCCGCAGTTCAATAACTCTCGAACCCTGTACGACACTTTTTCATTATTTGATATGTTAATCTAAACACTCAACTCAAACACTAGTATTTTTTTTTAGTCATAAAATCATAATGTATACTATTAACGCACATCGATATCATCGTTCTTGAATTTTTCTAATCCGATTCTGTGTTTCCAATCTGAGAAAACATTACGGGAGGCATTCGTAAAGAGCGAAAAAACTATAAAATTTGAAATAATTTTATCAATAAGTTCTAGTTTTATTGAAGGGAATGTGTATTGATCACCCTGTATGAACGGTATGACGGTGACAATAAGAGATTTCGAGTTTTCATTATGAATTTTTTCTATGTGGTTACGAAAACGAAAAATTATATAGTGTCCACGTAGGAAATGTTTAAAATTTTCCAAGTCCGGATCTGATTCAGTCAGTTCCAGAAATACTGGAGGAAGGCGGTAGGAAAGGGTGACAAAACTTCAAAATTTGAAATCATTCGATCAATTAGTTCAAGAGTTATTACTGTGAAAATTCACTCATAAGATGAACATCACCCCAAACGAAGGCACTTAGATGATTGAAACCTCTTGATACGAGTCCAGCCTGCTAACATTAATTCATGGTATCCGTTTGTCGCATTTCTCCCGGAACACCCTGTATATAAAAATCTAAATACTAATCTGGAATGCTATCCTCATGATTACCCAGGCATAAATACTCCTTTTCTCAAATTCAACAACTAGGTATTTAACTTGAGCGTCTCTTCATGAGTATTCTCCTGATTTATGGTTGTTTCATCTGCATAAAATACAAATGATTAATTTGGTAAATTGCATGGGAGGTCATTCATAATATTCAGTATAAAAAAGGTACCTCAAGGATTTAGGGTTTACATCTTATAGCTCCTCAATTCAATTTTTTTTTCTTATTCCTCTCTCTGAAAAATTTCTCTGCATTTAACTTGTTTTACTCATGAAAGCGTTTTTATATGTTTCATATTGATAAATGTATGACATGGTTCAAATTTTTTATTTAATATTTTCTTTCTCCTGATAGCCTTCAAAGCAAATTCCCGTATTCTGGGCGTGTTTTGTATCGGTTTTATCTTTCATAAATGCCGATGCCGACATTTAGGGACTGGGAAGTGCGAAATTATCTTTTGCGTATATGCGCCTCCGCCCTATCTTATCTAAAATTACTATCGGGTCGGCATCCGGCGGTTATTTAAACTCGAACCCGTTCCCACTGAATAGGAAAGGCCCCATCCAGATGGGTATTTTCATTGTTTCTATTTGATATTGTCCAGATTTCCGCAAAGAGTTTCGGGAGCTGCGCTCCCTGTGGTGGGATTCTGTATCTTTTCCTTTTAAAGTGAGCGAATATATGAAAACGTGACGCAGAGAATCGAATGCGGAAGTAGAAGGCCCCATTGTGTTGGGTATCACACCAATTTTTCGTTTCGTTTGACACTTCACCCACGTGATCAATTTCAACCAATCAGAATTATCATGTCGCTTCGGTGATCGTTCGATGTTCGATCACTACACTACGACGCTTGCAAAAGGACGTTGGAGTATAGAATATCGATACCAACAAAACGATTGTTTCGTTACCGCTATCCATACGCTCTGACGATACCACAATATAAAAACTGTGACGATACAGATTTCCACCACAGAGTACTTCCAACAGTCTCTCATTGAAAAAAGCAGAAAAAGCTTGGGGCTTGGGAGGTAGACAGGCATATCTGGGGGAAATATTTTTCTAGAAAGTTTGGACTTTGGTCAAGTATTCACTAGATCCGCCTTCGATCACAATGTGGCCGAGCCCAAATAGTTATTTATGATAAGAGCGTTAAGTTCAAAGTTAATTTTTAATAGATTCGAAACTCGAATGGTCAGCTCATATTGACAAACTAATTGCGAAACTAACCCTACTGCTAAATGCATTTCGGCAACTGAATTCAGCAGCTCATGAGCAGGGACGGGCCGAAACCAAATTTTTGGGGGGGGGGAAATCCATCGAAAATTGTCCAACTTGACATTGAATTTACAGGAATTCGTTATATATATTTCGGTATAATATTTGTTTCGGCAAAAAACAATTCAAAATAACGAATTTCAACAGAGTGAGGAGTAATTAACTTTTTTTCCATCTACCGAACATTCAATTAAGTAGATTTTATGTAGTTTTTTTCATAAAGAGTATCTTGATGTTGCTTGAAACTTTGAGAAACACTACTTGTTTGTTTCTTCAGTTTTGTAGCTTTTCTTCATTTCGTGGAATCTGGGAGCGAAGGCACGGCTCATTTTCATCAGAGAAATAATGTCTTATTCCAGATGAAAAAATTCTTGTTGAAAGTTTTTATCTTCTTCAGATATTTTCGAAAATGGAGAAGTTATGGCACATCTTCAAAATAGAAAAAATTTCAAAATTTTGTTATATCTTCGAAACTAATGAAGATATCGGGAAACGGTTTTCACTACTAGTATTTTCACGGAAATCGAGTCCAGGCCTCCTTTCAACGTTTTTACCTTTCTAGTCTATCTATCGATTTCGAAAATGTGCCATAACTTTTCTATTTACGAAAATATCTGAACACGATATGAAATTTCTAGAAGCGCTTTTCTCGCGGAAATAAGAAACTATATTCATTTTTTTTCTTCTCGAGGAAAAAAACCATATTTTTATTTCAAATACGAAAGCATTTTTATTCATCTTTTATCATAAAAAAATTCAAAGATAAAGAAAATTTGAAATAATGTCTTATTCCAGATGAAAAAATTCTGGTTGAAAGTTTTTATCTTTTTCAGATATTTTCGAAAATGGAGAAGTTATGGCACATCTTCAAAATAGAAAAAATTTCAAATTTTTGTTATATCTTCGAAACTAATGAAGATATCGGGAAACGGTTTTCACTACTAGTATTTTCACGGAAATCGAGTCCAGGCCTCCTTTCAACGTTTTTACCTATCTAGTCTAGAAGTACCTGAACCAGCCAAAATAAAACAATTTGGGATACCCTGTGCCCTGTACACATATTGTTTATTCGCGAAACTATAACACAATATATGTACGAAGAGCGTACCTAATGATGATTCTGCTTATCTGAAAGTTACAGCTTAAATTTATGATACCAGATGGTTTTTTTATGACACAGTCCATGCGACGTAACTGAAAAATTTACAACTGGGTGCCTACTTCTTGAGGCCGCATCTTTTCCAACACTTGTTGATAAAAATATTGGGTTGAATACAATTTATTGTCGGCTATACTTATATTGTCAAGTACTGATTGCAAACTTGTTTTTTCTAATTCAGATTCCTTCGTATTTCATAACTCCCTTGGAATGATGTATTTCAACTGCTTTGAAATTTTACCAACTGCTTTGGACTTTCTCCAACTGTTTTGGAATTTTTCCCAATGCTTTGAAATTTTGCCAACTACTTTGGAATTTTTCCAACCCTTTTGAAATTTTTTCCAACTGCTTTGAAATTTTTCCAACTGCTTCGAAATTTTTCCAACTCCCTTGAAAATCTTCCAACTGGTTTGAAAATTTGCCAACTTCGTTCAACAGTGGGGGGGGATCATCCCCCCCCATCCCCCCCCCTTGGGCCCGTCCCTGCTCATGAGAGAAACTAACGAGCAACCTATAACGCCACATCCACCCTCACAGTCGTCTTCAATAGCCAAAAAATAAACAGATTGGAAAGGCTCCAGAAAAAAGCATTCAAAAATGTATATAATTTGTCACAGATAACGTCAAACATGGCACTCTACCTAATTTTGATACAATTAATGTAAAATAGAGGCCGTTACGTTAATATATAAAATAAAAAACGAACTGATGAAAATCAATTTCCTGCCATTGAAAGGGAATGAAGTACCAAATAATTACAACATTCGATGCATCAAAGTATTACGATCTCAAGACGCCATGATCCACGAAAGGAATAAACTAGCGTATTTAACAAGCTATCACAAATCACATTGTACAACGATCTTCCTGAGGGAAATAAAGAAGCCAACACAATTAAAAGGTTCAACTTACTATTAATAATTTTATAAAAGAATAGAAATGTTTCCAATTCTCATAGCTTATATTCTGTAAAATCTTTCCTATGATAACACCATTTTGTAGCCTTTATTAATTGATGAATAGAGTTTAGATGATGAAATAGGGAATTTGGAATGATTTTTCACTCGAGAATGCATTTTATTATTGAAGTAATCACCAGGTTGTTGTGAATGACAAAGGTTTCTGATGCTATGTTTAGTAACAAATACTTGTTTGCAAATCAAAAAAACTCTGTCGCTTGAATTATTCAATTTTTGTCTACATTTGCGGCAGATTAATATCTTTGTCGATTAATCCAGTTGTACGATTAATATAAATGTTCATAAGTAATGATTGTTGAATATTGATAATACAAATTTGCAATGGCAGTTGTACAAAAAACTTTTTTATGGTGAACAAACTTGACGCTTTCACTCCGAACTCCAAAATTCATTCTGACTGCTCTGTGTTCAGCCTTCAACAGTCATGTAAAACTACAACAACCCAGATAAAATCATTTGACGAACGAGTTTTGAACCTTTTCGCGCATGACGTCACGATGAGACCTCATTAAGAAATAGCGCTCATTTTCAAACGTTATTTCTTAGATGGACAGATAATATCTGCCAAATTATGGCTTGACTTTAACGTTCATATTCAGAATAATACCGAAACTATCATATCCGATAGCCATATTTTTCGAAATCCTATGCTGTGCAGATTATTGGAAAGAGGGGATTTTCCTCACAGTGTATTAGTAGGAGATAGTGACTATGAAATTAAGCCTTATAATTAAATAAGGATTCGCTAAAGGCGTAATTAAACACCTTAAGCGAATCCAAGGACACCTTCTGAAAGCTTATTTAACGAATCACACATTCGTATGAGAAATGTCGTTGAGAGATAGTATGGTGTGTGGAAACGTCGCTTTCCAGCCCTTGCCATGGGAATGCGTGTCAAATTAGATACAGCTCAAGCTGTGATTGTCGCAACAGCCATTCTTTATAACATAGCATGTGACCAAAAAGAATTGATCCCTCCAGTCAATGATGAAGAAGAAGCTGCTGTAGAATTCACTACAAATGTGGATCTTTCAGAATTTCCCAATCAAAGGCATAATACCAGTTTTTCTACTAGAGATACCTTCATAAACATGTATTTCAATGGATTGAATAACAGAAATAATTGAACTCATGTATGCATAGACAAAACTGTGGAAACATTTATTAAACTGAAATATAAACATTAAATATATTCTTGTATAAATCAATCATCGATTTTTATATTCTGCAAGGCACATTTCTTATCTTCATTTTTATTTCATGTTCTTCTAGATACTCCTCTTGAAAATAAAATAAATGATATTTAAGGCAAGTGAGCTAAGTCCTTCAAACTAACAAAATAAATTATGTGAAATAAAAATGAAATTTTGAATTTAGAGGCTTACTTTGCTTTGTCGTAATTTTTTCGAAATTGGCCGCCTCAGATCTTTTGATGAATATGACGTTTTGTAAATTCGTTAATGCGTCCGACCCACTGTTTAGATCAAAAGAATCATTTGTTTCTTCCAACTCAATAAAATTTAAACTCAACTCATAGTTACGAAACCTCCATCGGTAAAATTATAAAAAAACGCCAGGTACGAGTTAACCATCGAGTGCCGGTAACCTAACCATAAAGGTTAACTTTCGATTGTAAAACCGGCCCTCAGACTCATTACTTCGAAATTCCTTCATTTTCGATAGCATAAGCTGACGGATATTTTGAATTTGTATGTACCTACTTGTATGCTAATGTAGCAAGTCTTATATCATTCTACTATCCAGTTAAGAAAACATTGAGACACAACACTTCAGTTTGACGCATTGTCTGCCTCCAATGAATGTATTTTCATTCAGATAAAATCATTCGGAAGGAATATTTTATTAGATGAATGTTGCAACATGTTTTCAACAATTCTCTCAAAATTCAATGGATGACTTTATCGCGTGTTCTTATAACCTATATAGTTGTATGACAATCTGATGGACTGAGTGATCCAAACAAAAAAATGAATTGATCGTCATTGAATCATCATAATGATAATGATCCAATACCCGCTTTAGCTCTACATTCTATTTAGGGTTTAAACATGAACCTTCAGTAAATAGAATTATTGCATGTGGCGGAATTGCTTACCTCTCTAATTAGCTATCTTATCTGATGATCTTTTAATTGATAGCTGACGTTTAAATGACATATGTGGATGTCGATCATACTTCAGTAAACTTATTGGTTATGATAAAGAGATGTCGAATACTCATGAGTTCACTGACACGTCCATTAACAATTGAAGTTTTTCATTCACTGATTGTGTGATGTAGAAGAACTTAATTTCCAAGGACCCGCCTTGTGAGCGCAAAAACAAAATTCCCAGTCCCTGTCATTCTTTTTTGGAACATACAAAGTAACCAACACCTGCTTGAAAGCGATCCAACATAAAAAAACGAATTTGTCGTTCTCTATTTTCAATTTGACCTTCTGTATTGAGGTTGAGCTTGTTCACGTCATTTTTACGATGAACTAATGGCCTGAAATTAAAAAAAAATTAATTGTGGAACCCGAAGTAAAATATCTGATACTTATATTTGGAAGGAGTTCAACATTTCGACGCAAATATCAGTATAACTGTCAAGGGTGCATACTTTCAAATATTTTGTTTCGGAAAAAAATTAAAGAGTTCAGAATGAATCTGGCTGTATAAAAAGAAAGTTCCCTTTTCTCGTCCCAAACATTCATCTGAAAAATATAGTAAACCTAGAATTGAAACTATGCCAGCAAGTTTATTTATACCAGCCGACTTTCAACACTATATTGTTGGAAAGATAATATATTTGGCATGTAGAATGCAGCAGGGGCAGGTATAGGTCATCGATTGCTAGATGAAATTAACCTATTTTTCGAACCACCAGCTAATGTGCTAATGAATTGACTTGTTTTGAAAGCATACGCAGATGTGAATTGTAGTGAAACTTCGGTAGACATCATGGCACAAGCGGTTCGTCGTAGTGTATAATTATGTTTTTAGACAAGGTTTTGGAACCTTTGTAATGATTGAATAGTCAGGAAATTCATCATCATTTATCATAGAAGAGAAGAAGGAAATCGATATTATTATTATTAAATCAGATCGAAAGTTTAGGGGAAGTTTTACTTACCTCTTTCTCAAGCGATGTTAAATTTGTAAGTTATGCTTAGATTTGCTGTGTGATGACCTCAGTGATAATGAAAAGAACAAAAGCTGGCATATAAATGAAATTTCTCTGTGATTACTCCGGAACTGATGCAGTTCCTTTTTGAAAAACATGCATTGTTCCGACAGAGTATCTCAAACATAAAATGGAGATTTATGATGCCCACCATGCATGCGCTCTTGCATACTATACGTTGAAACCTGACTCCTGAACCTACATATTTTTAAAATTTGGAGGTGAACTAAAGTAAACTGATTGTTGAGAAGGTACACTGTAGCGAAACCTTGAACATCATCGGCGAGCTAATTTTAATGTGGACTTGCTCCACGAAAACACATTCCGAGGACTGGCTCTGGAAGTTATTTTTACGATATATAACGCTAATATAATTGCCATGTTGAAGTTATAACTCTACTGCGCGACACCAAGAAATGTAATGGCCTCAAGACGTGGATTGTAGACGTAGGTCAGTAACAACGATTGGAATAACGTGGTTTACTTCACCCCAGTTGAACTGTTTGAAGGTTCAACGGGCCCAGACCTGAGGTGATGTCATGGACCACGGTCACAAATGCTCTGTTTATTCTTTCTTCAACCGCACCTGAACATATGCAAGTTGAACTATCTTACTTTGAGCTTCATACATTATGATATGTACCCAGTGACATTAGAACATTACATCAAGGAGGGGTAACTTTGCAAACTCCACTTTTGGTAACGAATTGACTAACTTTATACTCTTTCAAGAAATGCTATGAAGATTATTTCAATCCAATCAAAATGTTATTTTGCATGAACAGAGTTTTTTTTTCATTTTGTTCCTGGGGAAATCGGTTCTTAAAACCTGAGTATTGCTTGGCCCTCCACTCGGGGTTGAGCGTAACACAATGCCTGCATTCACCGAACGTAACAGTTGTGGAACTGTTGTGGAATTGTCTGGAGGCACTTACGCTACAAACTCAACACGTTCCGGAGAAGCGGGCATTTTGGGAGCGCTTTCTGTTTATGCTAGGTAGCGGTAGCGGAGCGGTGGCAACATTCTTCGTTCGGTGAATGCAGGCATTGTCTCGATTCCGAAGCCTATACTGAGGATTTTGACTTAACTAGGATATTGCCTATCGTCTGTGTTGGTATATATATGCTGACCGTGAAAGGGTAAGGAAGAAAACTCGCTAAAGGCTAAATCAAACTTGAACTCTGACAAAAAATCAAGAAAACTCGTAACTAGCTCGTTAGTTATTCGAAATAAACTCCTGATCGGTGAGCATGTCCCTTTTATATAAACATCTGTGGAAAATCGTCAAATTTCTCGAAAAATCTTGGGGGTAAAAATCACTCCGGTTCCCTCCCATCTCGAAACAAAAAACCCAGTAATCCGAACTAAACATCTTTTTTCTGGCTCTACTGTGAAAAATAACAGCACTAAACAGTCTGATACTTTTTCCTCTTAACGGGTTATTTCTTGATTATTGAAACGGAATAGGTATTGAAAATGCAATATTCAAATTGAGAATGACACCATACTATTTTAATTGAAAAATTTTTGACAGTTCCAATAACTAATAAAATTTCCTCATTTTGTATCATATGAATAATTTCACCCAATCATGTCAACATTACACTGAAAGCATACCGTGTTCGATTTTCAACGTTGCTATGGACACATCGAACCCTCGCTATAAAAGTGACACAACCCAAAATTAAAAGTCGAGAATATTCAAATGCTAAATATTTTCTAATTAATTGGAAACATGAAATAGACACCAATATTCATATGTAGGTATCTATATGATATATGGAGGACCCACTGATGTGGGTAAAAATTTTCCATGATTTAGATTAGCCTCGTTTTCTGATCTAATTCATAGCATAAACCGAAAAAATTAAATTTTGGGTTGGGTGACTTTTGAAGCGAGGGTGCGACATGTTGATTTATTTCGATTCTAAAGTCTCGTATGTTCAATATTTCGAAATGTCACTATTTTGGTGTAATACTGACGGGATTAACCAAATTATTGAATCAAACATACCAAAATAATTTCAATATAATATAATAAGACTTTGTTTATGATGGCCTTATGATGAGATTGAGTTACCAATGTTCGTAGAATCACCCATATATTATATGATCATAGATATGGGAGTCATATTTTTATGAAGAACCTATGACAGTGAACTATCCACCTATGATTCAGCTATTTATGATAATAGGTTGATATCACACTGTCATAGTGCATATTATATTCCTAAAACTGTGAACGCGTTGGCACAGGCAGACATCGAGTGTTTTAAATGTGGCTACGTAAAACCCTTCTTTGTTTCTTGAATTGATGATCGTCCTGAATCTATGGGTTATATGTACAAAAACTTTGTTTTGGGTTCTGATATATTCACGTTCTTATTGATTATCATTCATTGGCAATGGCCTGTTCATCAGGCAATACTTGAGAGGAAAAAACGATGGAAAAATAACCTCACATTAAAACAGTCTTTTCATTTCAATTTTCAAGGGAAAAAGTTCTTAACTCTCGCCTTCTCAATTGGAGTTGCGACATCTCTGTTGATAATACAACTCCAACATTTCATGAGATACAATGGTTGTGAAGCACTAACGAATTCCCGATATAAAGAATATCCTGCGATTCGATTCCATCGTCATATTTCCATTAAGGCTGGAAATGGAAATTGGAGAGAGGTAAGATCTTTTTTCGATTATTTTCAGGAATTCATTCTTTCCTTTCGCTTTCAATGTCATCTTTAGAAATTTTGCGTCTTCTTGGAATCCTTTGGAAGTATCCAATTCAGGATGAAAAAAATATTCTCTCCAATGTTGTCCAATCGTTTTGGATAATCGGAATTGCAAAAAATTTGTTGTAGAATTGTTAAAGGTCACAATATTTCTTAGCACATGCTACTTTTTGACGTTGAGTTCCGTGTGTAAGCCGAATCGGAGAAAAAACTAGAAGTTTTAGATAGCATGATGATAATTTGAAAAATATCACAAAATTACCTACTTTACGAGAACGATCATCCGTAAGTAATGCATAAAAATCATGAAGCTCTTGATATCCATTATATGTGTCAAAGTTATGAAGAACCTCTCAAAAATATGCCCGAAAATATTAATGAAATATGTTGAACCATCTATCTTTCCCGAGGTAAGTACCTTCCCAAGTTATAGATGTCTTTCGGAATGCAAAAAACGTTGGCATTCAACCAACAAGGCACAAAATAATAATTAATTTTTTTTCGAGCAGGCACTGCACATTTATTCGAATCCAAAGACACTCCGCGAGAACTCTCTTGGACCCGAGAGAAACCGCTTTGGCCAGCCTCTTTTATGTTAAGTAAATTGCCGTGTTTTGCATCTCTGCATGCCTATTCGTGAAATAAAATTCGGAATGATTTGAAAAACGGACGTAAATCAAATTGACCTGACCACAGAGGTGGATTTTAAAACTGGGAACTGCGGTTCCAACCTAGCCATTTACTTATGCGCATATTTAGCTTCATGCATTTTAGTAGTACGAAGACTATTCTGCGAACTGCGTGGAGATATTCATCATTTCTATTCCTCCTAGGATAGGTAAGCCAAATTGTACCTTCTGTTATCAGTATATTATTAAGGAAGGATTAAGGATTAAGGATGCAAAAGTAACCTATACTTTTGCATCCTTCATGTCATTTGCCGATAATATTTCATCCATTCATCACAATGACCGTTGGATGACGAAAAATGTCAAATGATATACAGACCAAGTGTAAAAAAAATCGAATTCAAATTCAGCACACCATTTCAAACAGAATTTGTTTTTAAAGAAGGGGCCTCAACCTCTGCGTTTCTGAGTTACAGGGTGTTGAAATTCAATAACAAAATCTTATAATTTCTGGTTTCAAAGACGTTTCGGAATTCATGAATATGTTTTTCATTTTTTATTCAATGATGAACAATTGAATATAAGTTGAACAATTTCAAATTCTGTGAAATTTTGCTTTCGCCAAGATTGAAAATACATTCAACGAGTCCGATAATCTCGAAAAACAATAATCTGATGAAAAGAAAACATTGAAGTACCAATTTTTTCAAATAAATAATGGCGTAGAAGTTAGGGGTGTCAAAAAGTAGGACGACTCTTGTTTCTCCGCCACTGGATCAAAACGCCAAACGAAACAACGTTATTCAAAACAGTCAAAAAAAAAAAACGGAAATTTCCAAAATATACATCATTCAACACCAAAGTTATAAGGGAAAAACCGAAATTTAATTCTGTGGATAGTTTGAACATATGTAGTTGCATTCTGCCAGAGTTACCATTTTTTTTTATTTCCCTGAAAAGGAATTTCTCGAAAAATGCGCATTTGACAATCAAGAAAACTTTATCCGAAATGGTCAAAAATTCTTGAAATAGCATTCAACTTACTCTTGAGGTTTCTTTGATTTCTGATATGATTTTGAAATATGATGGTACCTAATGATCATGATGCAAAAAATAAAACATGAGTGGAATTTTATGTTCGAATCGGAAGTAATGGGAATGTACAAAAAGTCTTTCTTTTGATAGTGCCTCATCTTGTATATTACATATAATCGTATGGTCAAATTTCATTCCAGAACGTATATCAGTTCACTGAAATCTTTTTCGAGCTTTAATAAATATAGAATTAAAAATAAACTCGCCTAGTATAATGGGCTAATTGAATGAATTTTACGTTTTAGTCCCATCTGTGCTTTAATTGTTCACGCTCCCTCTCTTTTATTTCCTCCCATTTTTTTACGTTGGACGGTGAATTCGCTAAAAAAATCAAATATTCGTCAACAATATTCTTCAAGTGTAAGCACTGTTTCTTACCCCATTTGCCCAATTTCCAGAATATAGGAGCGCTTGCAATTATCCCGTAAATATAATATCTGAATATCCAGTGATTTTTGAAATGATACATGTATGGAAACTGCATCAGTTGCGCTGAAAGTGTGTATGGATACTTCATCGGTCTTTCTGGTTTGAGGTTTAAGGCTTTCAGAAGACGATCGAAGCTAAACATCGTAATCGTTCATATATATTTGTGTTGACGTTTCATTCATGTCAAAAGTTGTCCTTTCCAATTCCATGATTATGACATTTCCATATTGTGTAGAAGATCATCTTCGTCAATTTTTGTCACTACAACATATTTTATGTAAACTTCGTGGTTATTTCAATATCGGTGAATATGGGAAATTCCGACACACAACATTCTTCATTCTATCTGGATTAATTCTTGATATGTATCTATATTTTTTGTAGTCTTTTCATTATTATTTTGTGAAAAATACAATTAATTATCATTTTTATAACGAAACTCGATACCATTGCAAGTTTCATTGGACAGAAAAAGGTAAAAAAACTCTGCTTTTCGATGACCAAAAAAACTCAAGAATCTAACCCTCAAATTATAAGCATTTTATAGAGGAAAAAATAGGGACCCTATAATATCAGGAATTTTAAAAGAGTGGAGAAGGAGTTCAGTCTTCTCTAGGAACCTTCAAATTCACATCGGTTCAGCATTAGACGGTAAAACACGAAAAAATATACCAAAAATTCATATTTACTCACACTTAGGTGAAATTATTGTCGATTATTAATAAAAAGGAAGATTATATTATCCCATATCCTGATGATTGTTAATCTATCTCGCTATCATGAAATATCAATCCGTTTACTACACATCTAACCGATAAAGGTGATTGCCCAACAAAAGCGCCAAGTCCTGCTATCAATTTTTATGCAATTGCAAATAAAAGTGAAAGCTAGAGAGTGTGATGCATCCGAACGTGCAATGTCAAATATATCTGGATCTGTTTGAACGGTACAGATAAAAATGATAAAACTTTTCTGGGTAAAGTTTATTTTCGACTTTACTTTCAGAGATTAGGCCACACTGTGCAATATAAGTAAATGAATAGCACAGTGTATTTATTTGTAGACGTTATGTGTGTAAATGTGTTTTGCATCAGGCCCAGACTGAAGTAAACAGGTCTACGCGGGGCAATGCATCAATCCAAGGTTAAGCTGAATAGAAGTATACAATGCACTAGCGCTTCAACTCGCCGAATCGCAATCTTCTGTCTCACTCTCCGGTTATCTCTTTTCTCCGCTGGTTTCTATCTTTTCACGGAAAATCCATAAAACTCGTGACTTCACCAGCAATATATAAAATATAGATTTCTCATCATTTTTCTCGGTGCAGAAAAACGAAAACTGAAATAATTTATGGATAAAATTTTTTGGAATCAATTCATATTCTTCTTCTCACGTAGAGCAGAAAAATGAGCTTTCTAAACTACATCCTTGGAGTTCGTGATGCTCCAGCGTGACATGGAGTAGCTGCGTTACCAAATTTAGACTGACAGGGAGGGGGAAATTCATTCATGAATATATTTAGGTGGCTGGGGTTGTTCAGATCCCTCTTTTAGCGGGAACGAACCGACTGGATCGTTATGAGGAAATCCTATTCATAGAGGTTTGTATCGATTCAAAACCGTGTTGGAATAAACGTATTAGTGAGTTTCGTGGTTCCTACAACAAACATGGAGGGATTGTGAACAATTAGATTTTTGGTTTGAAGCGGCGCCCTTTTCCTTTCATTAATTCCAGGCATTTTCTTCAATATAGAATGAAGGGGGGGTATTCCACTAACTAGGTTATGAAGTTCATTTGATTCTCTTCGAAATTATTGAAGCTGTTGAGTTTCCTACAGACCAGGTTTTGGAGTCTGACGCTAAACCTTCAGAGGGCTTTCCTCTGGCCTAAATGTGCCAACTTTTCGGTACCTCTCTGATTTCTTTAGTATATCTACAGATACAAATGAAAATGTCAGCTCATATATATTTTGAAGTGTGAAAATATGAAAGAACATATCAACTTGATTTTCTCGTGGAAAATTTTGTGAGCGTGTGATCAAATTCATTTGAACCCTCAACTAGAATAAAACAGAATAATAGATCCCCAATCTCTTTTCCAAGTTTGCAACGACGGCAACCGACTTTTTGCGAAAATTTAAATGTTAAACACTGTGTTGAAGTTTTCATTGATCATTTATTTCGTTTTTTCTTCATGTTATGAAACCCATTTAAATTTTTAAATACCTCTCTGTAACTAGAAGAAGGTATAGGTTCCTCGTACGTGGTATAAAAGGCAAAATATTATATCTTAGTTTTTAGGCATAAACAGGATGCAAATGAAATCCTAGGAACTGACCATTGCCCTATCCAGAAACTAACACAAAACGAATCAGGGCAGCTATAGATTATATCCTTGGAATAACGCATGTCTTCATTATCCAACGACACTTGAATATCCCTGAAGAATTTTTCTATCCAACATCTGAATTTTTTAAAAGTCCAGTCAAGACTATCTTGACTGTAACCTATTCTTTCGAGCATTTCGGCCGTCGTCGTGGATTAGTTCTCGACGTTTCGCCAGTTCGAGTGTCTGGCATCTTCAGGAGATATACTCACTGGATTGCACTGCCTGAGTTCAAGGCAATGAAGATGCCAGACACTCGAACTGGCGAAACGTCGAGAACTAATCCACGACGACGGTCGAAATGCATAAGTTCTGTAATTCACATTGTTTCTTGAGACTTACTTAGATTGAAAAATTAAGCGAATAAAACGCTTCTGAGTGTTGAAATCAGCAGTTACCAAAGATAAGGAAGATGTTGTGGTGGAAGAGTAAACCGTAAAGCATACGAAGTAGATCTGAATAGGAAACTGAGGGGTAGCATATCCCTTACTCCATTGATGGCGTCAAATGAATCATTGAATTTAATGTAGATAATTTCAATTTGTGACCCAGACGAGATAAGGTTGAGAAGACTACGATGATGTACGAACGACTATCGCAATAATTCACACAGTCTTGCATACCATAAATGTCATTAAAGTTTTGCATATGACGCATTACTCCGAAAATTAGAAGATTCATTTTCAAGTAACCTCTGGATATTGCACAAGTCGTCTACTCGAAACTCCGTCTAAGGAAATATTCAAACCACATCCTACGAGTTATTCATCCTTCAAATCTAATCATTCCCATTCACACGTAACTATGCATCACTGATCCGACGGTTGTTGTTCTATTGAACTTGTACTTGACATTATTATTGTACTTTGTTTATTTACAATGTGACAAACCTAAAGTGTTGCAAGCATGGGCAAGTTATCTGATGGAAACGCAACTTCTGAACGCATGACGGACTTCCTGTCTGCAATCGAGTTTGTTTGACTATGCATAGTATATCTGTGAACATCCTGCTCTTGAAGGAAGAAGAATTTCAGTTCATGTTAGTGATAAACTTTTGATTTCATTCATTATGAAGCTTGAGGAAACTAAGTACGCAGGAAATAAATCTGTGATTGCTACGCTTATTGATATTCAATCCTTTCTTTGCGCTCATTTCTATCATTCTAAACAAATGTGTGTTTCTAATATTTGAGCAGATAGCGGTCTCAACTGATTAGGTTGAAATCACTGACGAAGAATTTTTGGTTAAATTCTTCCGTGTTCTTCCGATCACACATACATAATTTTCAGAAAAATTTGAAGGTTAGGCCTGAATACTCCGGTTAAGATCTTTAACTGACAAAATACGCTGGTAGCCTAAGGGTACCCACGCACATGCGATTTTTCTGTCGCACGATCGTATAGTCGCAAAAATGAAACACATACACTTCAGTCCTAAATCAGACTAAGTTAAACTTGCGACAATTCAATTGCTGCCGAAGTCCGAACTTCCTTGTGTGAGAGTGAAATCTTTTTTTTTTTGGAGGGCCACTTGTGAGGTCCTAATGTAAATATTATCTGTATCGTGATAGTAGAGCTACAACGCTAGCGGTTTTCAAGATAATCCATGTTATTACTGAATGTGGTTGCGATTTATTAGTCGCAAGGGCGCATGAAACATTTTCGAATTTCTTTCTTGGCCCGACACCGAAGGTGGAGGGCTCTTTCTCCAAAAATGAAAATGACCGAATGCAGTTTTTCAAAGACAACACGCTGGAATACAGAATTATCAGGTCATTTTGATGCACGAGTGTAATTCGGGGGAATATTTCCCGAAATTGCTATGGATACGGGCAGTGCAATTATCGCAGGGATCTTTCGCTCTCTACAATGCAATTATCGCTGTAATTTTCGATAATTGCATTCTATCAACATGAAGTTTTTGACAGGAGGGAAATATTCGGAAGTAATTGCACAAGTGCATCAAAATTTTGCATGACAGCGTGTTGTCAAAAAACTGCATGAGTTCATTTTCATTTTTGGAGAAAGAGCCCGACACCGAAGGTGGAGGGCTCTTTCTCCAAAAATGAAAATGACCGAATGCAGTTTTTCAAAGACAACACGCTGGAATGCAGAATTATCAGGTCATTTTGATGCACGAGTGTAATTCGGGGGAATATTTCCCGAAATTGCTATGGATACGAGCAGTGCAATTATCGCAGGGATCTTTCGCTCCCTACAATGCAATTATCGGAAGTAATTGCACAAGTGCATCAAAATTACCGATAATTTTGCATGACAGCGTGTTGTCTAAAAACTGCATGAGTTCATTTTCATTTTCGGAGAAAGAGCCCGACACCGAAGGTGGAGGGCTCTTTCTCCAAAAATGAAAATGAACGAATGCAGTTTTTCAAAGACAACACGCTGGAATGCAGAATTATCAGGTCATTTTGATGCACGAGTGTAATTCGGTTGAATATTTCCCGAAATTGCTATGGATACGAGCAGTGCAATTATCGCAGGGATCTTTCGCTCTCTACAATGCAATTATCGCTGTAATTTTCGATAATTGCATTCTATTTACATGAAGTTTTTGACAGGAGGGAAATATTCGCTGTAATTTTCGATAATTGCATTCTATCAACATGAAGTTTTTGACAGGAGGGAAATATTCGCCTGAATTTTTTTACATCTCAATTATTAAAAATGTACCAATCAGATTCAACTTGCCACGAACAAGGCAAGTCGAACAAAAAATAATTTTTCAAATTCCTCGTACAATTTGCGATGAAAAATCTTTCGTTCATTTTTTTTTCTAATTTTTGCCTCAGTACAAAAAAAAAATAGAACGTCTTATAGTCGGCTGTCAGGCAATATGACAATACCCAAGAAATATTTGCTGGAATACGACAATCAATGAAATTCTTTTATCATTTTCATTCTTCTAGTTTATCGTTATTGTATCAGATAGTTTTTAGTGATGTATCGAGAAAAAAGACGAAAAATACGCGTTAAGACATTTTGTTCTTTTTCCATAAAAATGTTGCCAAATACAAAAAAGTTCTTTTTGTCACAAATTGAATGTAGAATTGAAAAATAATTCTTCTCTCAAAATACCTCAGTAGTGTACCTTTTTCTTCTTAAAATGAATGGAGACTGTTAATCGTATATACGCACCAATGATGAATATAAAAGTCTGAATTGCATGTTTGAACAAGCAATCTCAAATTTTAGAACAATAATTAGGTCCCTGCAGACAGTTTTGGAAAACTGTTTCCCAATATCTTGGAAAACGAAGCATCAACGGACAGAAGTTTTATACGATATCAGCGGCATTCTGGATTGATATACAGGGTAATTACAAATTCATGCTCCAAATTCAGGTGATAGCTCGTATGAAATTAAGATGGGTCTTTCCTCTAACACCTCTTTTCCACATATCACCCCCAAGAGGTGGCGACTTAAATCAAGTTTTTGTTTTTAGTAGCTTGAAACTCTGAAATTTTCATGCACTCGCAAAAGACTCAACACAGGTATTTCTTTTGATATTAAGTAATGTAAAAGTTGTTCATTTCACCCCCGAATCCTGTAACAGGACTACTGAAAAAGTACTCAATTTTATTCATCACCTAGCAAGGGTGATTTTTCGGAAAGGGTCAGAGGAAATCTTGTTATAGGATAGAACCTTAATTTCATGCGAGCAATCACCTCCCGAAATTTATCGCATAAATTTAGAAACATCCAGTTTGTTTTCGGAAACAAAACGAAACTCGTATTTTCCATATCGCCATGAAAGCGAGCCGACTACAATGAGAGTAAGTACGTAAAGTTTTGATGAAACTTTCACATGTGGCATCGTTGCTAGCGCGCAAACCAGACTACGCGCAGCCCATATAATTGTAGATGTCCTTGAGACCATATGTACACATACACACATACATAGAGAGGATCGAGGGCATGGCATATCTAACGAATCCGCGTACAGGCTGCAGTCGCTCGGTGCATCTCGGACTCACATCTCTGGCAAGTCGCCGTTCCTAGTAAATTTCCCGATTGACGCTAGTTATTTGCACGTTTTATTCATTGCTGTGTCTTTGCGCGGCCATGAGTCGGTTCACCATTTGATGTTATTCTTCTGCGGCGTCCCTCTAAGTGCTGTGCCGAACCGCATTTGTGTGCTGTGCGCTAATCTCGCCTGGATGAATGAAGCCGTTTGTTTATATCCCCTTTCGTTTTGTGTAAGTATCGTTTGTTTACAGCCATAACTTCAGAAAACTCGAGATAGGAAAGTTTGTACATTGTTTAGGAGTCATGTTTGTAAACTTGGATGTATCGCAAAGTTAAATTATTGTAGGAGCTCGTGATATTGTGATAAGTTACTTTGTAAGGTGAAGTACCATGTATATGTTATGGACCAAGTGATTAATTGGGCATTATAAAAAATGCCCGGGCAGTATGAATAATGCCCAATATGAGAGGGCAATGTGATAATAAGTATTGAAATAATCAAATTGCCCGGGCATTATTAATAATGCATATTCAATATCGGGCAGAGTGATTCAACCCAGGTATTAATTCTCATAATTTTATTTCGAACATATGTGTAACAAAAAAGAGAACATTAATCACAAAAATAGATATTATTTCCTGTTTCTAGATTATATAATTTCTCAAACTTAAATAGTATATTCCAAAACGAATGCGAAATTCGAAAGCATGAGTGGAATTGCCTTCTGCAACTAGTGTTAGACGATATTTTCTCTATTTCAGTCAAGTTTCATGAAATATTATCGAAATTCAATGAACAATTGAGAATATACATCCTATTGACTTTTTGTATTGTATCTTGGCAGTTGGTGTGACTGTTACGAAAACTGACCCATTACGGGATTTGAATTTGATTCGCACGTATTCTAATAAATTCAAATTCAAATTATGTTATATTGACAATCGACTTTTGTTGGAATCTGATTGGATCGAATGTCAATGTGGACAACCAAAAAAACCAAAAATATAACTGAAAACAATGCTGTTATGGAGTTCATCACAGCACTGTTTTTAGAAGTGTAATGAACTCATTCTGAAGTAAAGAAATGAATTTTACTTCGAACAAATAGTAAAACTTAGAGAAAACCTCAAATGATTGACATACTTTTATTGGAAACATATATGTAACAAAAAACAAAACAATAATCACAAAAAATAAACATATTCTTTCTTTCCCTATATGATATAATTCTTAGAGATTTCAAACTCGAAATGAATTTCACTTTAAACAAATAGAAAAAATTAGAGGAAAATTCAAATAATTTACACAAAATAAGTCCTAATTATTTATTGAAACAATTTCTGCTCTGATGGCAATTCGAGTTGCATAATTTTGCTTTTGTCGGACTCACAGCCACCTTTGCAACTATAACGACTTTATTCTTGTCCGCCACATTTAGATGAATATCTCACAACCTCTCTCAGTGAAATCTCCTCCTCCGTATGATCAATTTTTTACACCATATTTTGATCCTAATCTATAAAGACTAGCGGTTGTCATTTCCATTACTTTCTGTAATTGTCTGTGATTATGTGTGTTAGTATATCATTTAAGTGTTTATATTTCGAAATTTATGATTGTTTTATTGTTATGCTATATATCTGTATTTATATACAGGATACAATTATTTGTATCCTTGCTTGACATTCCCTGTATTTATTTGAGGGTTATTAATAAATTATTATTATTATTATTATGGCATATCCCCCTGCGTTCTTTTTCGCCCATACAGAAGTGTATTATCACATTGCCCAAACACGACTGGGCAATATTCATAATGTCAGGGCAATGTGATAAATAAGAAACTTAAAACCATAATTAATCAATTTGCCCTAAATGGTTTGTCATTATTCATAATGCCCGGGCATTATGAAAAATGCCCGGATTTATCACTTGGTCCACAACATATATAATTAGGCGCGGAGGAAAATGTGATGCTTTTGCATTTTTGTATTATGTGTGCTTATTGTGAAATAAACTTTTAACTCAGCTTGTCTTTATTTCATCGCCTTATTAACCCACTTAGATAATTAGTTGGCCAAGGATTGTTTAAAACTGCATGACGTGATTTCAGGAGGCTTCTGCACCATTTGGCTAATATGCAATGTTTTCCTTCTTTGTGAGATGGAGTATATCAGAGATTATTGCTTGAGATATTCCTATTTATAACAATAAAACTGTAGTTCACATCATCATCAAGTTCCCATCGAAATTGTATCGTTATGAAAAATAATGCACTATTGTTAATACTTCAGAAGTTACGACGCAGTAAACCTAAGACATTATTTTGAATGGCTGTCTTCTGATTCAAGATCAAATTAGAATCAGATCGTATGCATTGGAGAAACCCGAGGAACTAACTTTCCAAGATGGATCTAAAAAAAGTGTTACAATTTCTTTACACTCGCTTTAATAATCAAAGGAATGGAAATTTGAAGACCCGCTTGATAACACCAAAACTTATCGGGTACGATAATACCCGAAAAATAACTCATCGTTCTCTATTAGACATTCACTTATTAAAAATGCCAGTGTTGAATGTCTACACGTGTGAGGTGAGATGCCAAATTATGTGGCGATAAAATAATTAGAATAATAATAGAATTCCTGAAGTGTGCAGACGTAATAAGATCGAAATTTAGCGTCTCCACGGAAGAGATACAAATTGAGAAGTTCTCCCAATTGCGAAAAACTGGATATTTTGCCTTTTCGCATGATAAACGATGTGGCGATAAAGAGTCCGCTTCTCCAATCCTCTCCTTTCTCCATCGCTTTGTGCATTTCTAATTGCATCCTCGGTAGTTTGGACTCAAGGCCATTTCAATTGACTCCGTCTCCGTTGTTAGCTGCAGCTTGCATCTTGTTGCCGTCCAAGAGGCTAGCAGTAGGCAAAGTCGATTAAAACTGTCTGCGACCTCACTTCTATCTAAGCTCCGGTGTGAATAGATTAATATATTTGAATATGAGAACGTCTTAGAGGTCTGTTATCAAGGACGCCTTTCTTTAAACATGCGTCAATGTACATTAAGGTGTTCGATGTCTTGACTGGTGAATTTTCGGATTGGATGATAAAAGGAAAAGAAATGAATAGCTAGTTGAATCGAAATTATCTAGCATGAAAAGTGGTACCTTTGATTTAGTTTTTTTGTGTATACATTTAATTACTGAAAGTTAATACATCATCAAGGTACAGAATTGCACCTTAATGAAATCACTAGATCGAAAAAACTAACCCCCTAACTTTCAAATTATTGCTGCACGAATAATTTTTTATTGATTATGCTTGAAGTAACAAAAAAAATCTTCACACGAATAAATGAGGTGAGGTTCAGTTCGGGTAAATGCACATTTCTGGACAACCTCGTGGTTTCAATTCACTGATTGATTTTATAAATGGGTAAAATCAGATCAGATGGATATACAGCCTGAGGTTTTCTATTTCAATGATTCGAAAAAAAGGCCCAATAGCTTCTAGTTAGTTCCGAAATAACAAGAAAGCTCGCATTAAATTTAATTTGGATCTTTTCTGTTGATGATGAGTGATCGAAGCAATGTCTGAAAGAGGTCTTAGACCAGGAGATTGGGAAAATAGACAGAGATGGAGACTGGGCACCGCAAGGCGTTTAACGCTATAGAGCGGATATATATATATATATATACATATATATATATATATATATATGTACAGCGGGACATATGGGAACCGATTCGGAGATCCAGAGGTATATATGGGGACCTTTGGTACTTTTTGGACCGGACCCAATAGTTTTATAGACTCTGTGGTATATGCGAGGACCGGTCCCAATTTGTTTCCATTGGTGTATAGGTAGATATGGGTACCGTTTCCGAAATAGATAAAACGGTAATTATTGGGACCAGTGTACATATCAAATACGGAATTTCTTGGTCAAGTACAAATCTACTTGGGAATAATATTTTCATTCTTTCTTAAATTTTGATCTATAATGATGCATTGATAGTTTTTTGAATATTCCAATCATTTTCAATTTTCCGCTCGTATGGATATTCATAAACACAGAAATACAAAATAACATCATAACCTAAGTTATATCCATTGAATTTCTCAAGGATCGAATTGTATTCGAGTTACTCGAATATACACCATTTTATTGAAGATTCGAGAACGAAACAAATCAATCTGATGAAATTGTCTCTTGTAATGGATACCGTTTCCAGAATACTTAGATAAAATGGTTGTTATTGGGACCAGTGTACATTTAAAACAAGTAATTTCACGTGAAATACAGATATTCCTGCCTGGAAATAATATTTTCATTCTTTGAGGAATTTAATTTTCTAATGCGTGTACCGTTTGTTGGAGATTCCATTCATTTTCAATATTCTGCTAGTTTCGATAGTTATAAACACAAAAAATGAAATAATAACCTGACTTATGCCTATGATCTTCCTTAAATAACAAACTGTATTCGGGTTACTGAAACATACAACATTTTATTGTGGTCTTACTCAAGATTTATCGTCCAAAAGAATAATTGAAGATTCGAGCACGAAACGAATCAATCTGATGAAAGTATCTCTTGACACACCTACGGTAGTTCTAGCTCAGGTTACCGTATATTAATTCACCAATGAAATAACCTGTATAGAGTACATCCCAAATCGCTTGATTTTGGCTGTTTTTGGTACTTCTAGACTAGATTTCGGAATTAGGCCATAACTTTTTCATTCTCAAAAACATCTTAAAACGATGGAAACCTTTAAGAACCATTTTTTCACTAGGATTATGACATCATGTTCAGTTTTTTCAATTTCTAATTTATTGCGTTCGTATTTGAAAAGAAAAATTTGTTATTTTATACTATATGAAAAAATGGAATTAATTGCTTTATTTCCAGGGAAAAATTGCCTGTACTACCTTTTAATCGTTTTCAGATATTTTCGTTAATGAAAAGGTAGTGGCATATTTTAGAAATCGATGACCATGATGGAACCTCAATCACACCCTTTCCTGACATCAAGCTCAACTTCAACCTTCAGCAAAAACGCAAGTTCTAAAAGTTTTGGTCGCATATGACTAATGTCGATTACAGAGAAACATTTTGAAAGCCAAAAAGTTGATATATACGAGTTACTCTCAGGGCCGTTTTTAACCTCTTGGAGGCCCTAGGCACATTAGGATAATGGGGCACCTACGAAGAATACCACATACAAAATAGAAATACAGAGGAATTCCCTACCGACGCTAATGCCGTGATGTGATTTAATTATCAAGTCGACGGAATTTTGCCGATTTACAGAATTTCGCGCTGAAATTTCTTGCAGTGGCGTGACGCAAAATTCGGCCTCCCCCCATCTGGGGTGTCCTCTATAGATTTATTATTCATGATAAGTTTTACCTGAAGTTTTTCATAGAGAAATAATGAGAACAATGTAATAAAAATAATTTATATATTGTATAACAAAAATTTCTAAACGAAATAATGTAAATTCTGATATAAAAGTAACTAGAAACTACACATTCAGATTTGTCAATTAAATTTCAGAAAATATCAAATAAAATTCAATTGAGTGATCCGAAATACATTCAACGTTTTCTGAAATTCAATTTACTAATCTGAAATTCAATTGATACATTCTGAAATTAAAGTGACTAATCTGAAATACACTTGACGGTTTTTGAATAACACTTGAAAATGGTGTAGAAACTAGAAACATATCAATGTGGTAAGAATTTGAAAACATTTTTATAAGAAAATTGGATCACCCTTTTTAATTTTTTTGTACAAACATCAACTTGTCGATAACCAAGCTTTTGGCCACTTCTTGTCCAAAGCTGAGTAAGCTCAAAAGTCTGATAGACATGTTTGCGACATGTTTAAGGAGAGTACCGAAAAGCTTGACGGTATATTGAGAAACCCCTCAATAAAATGAAATTATTGGGGCATCATTTCATGCTTTTAGTTTGGCTTGGGGGCCCCTTTGGTGCCGAACCTACAAGCATCGCGAGTTCTGTGGAGCCCTCTGATACGCCACTGATTTCTTGTCTTGTAACGCTGTCTGAAATTATGTGGTTAAATGGGGATTTCTTCGGAAGCTTCCCAATGAATACAATAATGTAAGAATGTGATCAATAACACGGTTCGAACAGATGTTTTATGGCTAACCACCCCAACAAATAACACAAGCTAATAATTGCCCTTATCTAGTGTATGCCAGTATGAGCAAGGGTCATAAAAATTGCAACCTTCGAGAACTTGTTGATAGAAAACTGGGAATTCCAATCCATTTGGACTTGTGAATTTTTACCTGAAGGTAATTTTAGTACGCAAAAGGGAATTTTAAAAGAAAGAACCGTTTAGGTCTTTTCGAAAAAATCAGTTTTATAATAATATGAGGGAATTTTCTATGAAATGGAAAATTTCCAAACATTATTGAGGAAATCTTCTTTCCTCTCGGTTCAGAACAATTGATCTGAGCGGGGCCCCTATCGATCGCGGGGCCTGGCACTTGCCGAAAGTGCCCTAGGCGGAAGAGTGGCCTGATTACTCTGATATGTTCTGAGTATCGCTCCGTGAGTTTAGCAAAATACTCAAATCCAATCGCTCTGGGCGAGTTGTACCAAATATCAAAATCCTGTCTGATCGCAAAAGCGACTCTTTAATTCCTAATCGCTATTCTGGAGTGCAAACTTCGAAAAAATGCAATCAGAATGGGGGTTGTTCCTTTGTTTCGAGAAAAAAATCAAACGTTTCCCACTCATTTTACATTTCCAATAAAAAAAATTATTGAAGAAAATTTTCCATATTAGTTCTACCAAATTTTACTCTTCGCTGATCGGAAAAACCCGAACACTTTTATTTCATTCCTATTTTAAGGTTAGGTTCGCATCAGACACTTCACAAACTCCAACCTTTTGTTAATGAAAAACGAAATTAATCTGACAGCATATGACGCTATCCCAATGCAAGCAATATTGATTATTTCTTTCAACATTTTTCTTGAACTCAAAACAAGGCATTTCTCAAACACTATGTTGTTTGGTATGCCTTGTTTTATTATAGTCATGAACATAATTTCGTCTTCGTCAACTCGAACGTAATGAAGATAGCAACTGAGAAAAGAAAGCAAATACAGAAATGCTTCGCTAATTGGTCAAAATGCACACTACGACAATGGAGAAGGCTGTTTTATTCATTAGAATTTTCCGCTCTACATACATATTCTCATTCTCGTTTTCGAGAATATTTCAAAGGAATTGTTTGTTCCTACTCTCATGACATATCAAAAATGCAGATCATTCCGGAAAAAATTGATTTCAGGCCTTCGTTAACTGAACAAACAGGCATAACCCGAACAGAATTCAAGAAAGAACAAAGTTTTCCGTAAATCAAAAGTTTTGGACGAACTTCAACAGATCAGAGGATCACAAATTTCACGAAATTGATTCTTTATAACTTCAAATGCTTTTCAAATGAAAAATTTATTCGAATATTATTCATGCCTTTCAACTGTATCTAAGTCAGGAAAAATTTGATAACGATAATTTCATAATGAAATAACAACCATTACATGAATTAAAAAAGTGTTGCCGGCAACATCGAATACCCCAGCTCCTCAAGTCGGAAGCTTCGACTTTTACGATCTTTAAATCATTATGATCAAGCGGTGACCGATACGACAGAACAGCTGCATTGCTAAACGTAAACACAAACAAAGACAGAAGATAATTTTCCATGTTAGATGTAACAACCAAGAATTCGCCCGAGGACGATAACATTGGATTAGATCTGGAAATCTCTTTTCATGCGTAGTTTGATACTTTTTATTCGGGAGATTTTGATACGAGATTCAAACCATTTCTGTAGGAAGGATATCCAGAATGCATGTGCAAAATAAAAAATTTCGTGATAATCGAATTATACCATGATGTTTCTTTGTTTTTGAGTTAAGGTTACAGACCGAAATTGACAGTTGGGTAATTTCAATAACTACTAGTTGGTCATTACAATTTCTTGTTTTTCCATTTGTTCGTTTCCTTTAAAAAAACTTCACAGTCCTTGATCGAACCACCTATGAATAGTTTCATAAATTTTAACGGGCAGCGTGTGGAAACTGCTAGTTGTATTGATACGATATTCAATATTCAGATTGACTGGAACTCATTGAAATTTTCACTCCAAGAGTCTGCAATTTTGTTTCAAAACTGAAAACTATTCCTCTTATCATTATATTGAGGAAAATTAAGTCTTAGTAAGTACCTATCCTCATGGCATTTCAGAAGATCTTTCCTCCTAAGGCGGCTCTCATAATATTCTCGTAAAACGCTGTTTCTGTATATCTTGTTGGTCCTTAAATGTAAGGTACCGGAATATATAGGAAATGTAAAAATCGAATGTATTCATTTACAATGAACAAAAGCAATAGAATCTTTATGTATACTTAAAAATGCAAATAATCCAGAATGCAACATCCATAAAATAAATTCACATTTGGTCTGCACATATCTGACTTTGAAATGATGTAACTTCTTCGGCTATTTCATCAACCCTTCCGTTAACTCATATGTTCCTATTTTAAAAGCTTCCAGAAACATGGTCTCAACGAACTATATCATTTATGGTTTTCGACGAATGTTATCTTGTATGTTCTATTATGAAAATATTGCGATATTTCTAGTCGAAAAGTGCTTGTTGAAAGTTTTGAAACTCTTTCAGATATTTTCGAAAATGAAAAAGTTATCTTCGAAATCGATAAAATATTAAAATTTTGTTACATCTTCGAAACAAATGAAGATATTATCTTGAAACGGTTTTCACGAAAATCGAGCCCAGAACTACTCAAAACATTTTTACCTATCTAGTCTGAAAGGTCTGGGATACCCACTATATATTGTATGGATCGTATATACTGATACACATTTACATTTTCTAATATACATAACCATTCATTTAATTATGTTTATTGCAGAAATAAAATTATATCGACTTTTTCATTTCATATATATTCCGGTACATAAAGGGTACCATCAAGAACAGATATAATGGTAAATATGGGACATCTTGAAAGTTACATTGCCACGAGGATACTTACCTTTTGAGATATCGAGTCTGGAATATTTTCGAATGCTAGCGATATTATTTATTTTCCCTTCAATGAAGGTTAGTCAAGTTGTGGCTACCGATGATATGTGTTAGTTTCAAGCCTTTTCATATTTCACTCAAACTAGGGAATAATTTTATAGTTTTTTATTTCTGTTTATGAAAATGCACAGGGTTTAAACAAGGAACATTCTCGCGTTCGAAAAAATATTGAATTCAAGAAACTTTGAACAATCCGACTCAGGATTATAATCGGACAATATATCCCATTCCCTGTCACGATAGCAGTCTTTCTAGGGTGGCAAGTTCAGAGGGTTCCATTCCTACCAACTTTCGTAAATGAATAGCCCGAACGTAAAAACTCTTTGTATATGATGAATAAGTACTTTTTTTTTTCAAATCTGCTATATTTTATATGAATATAGAGGGAAGTTAAACTTGATAGCAGTTGGTTTATGCTGAGATTTTCACATGTGTATGTGGCGTTATAAATGTTAAAAAAATTAGAATTAATCAGATTTTTTTTCTGTATGTTCTTCACTGAATCTTCGAATGTTGATTGAAATAGAAGATTATCTTAGAATTTAACTAACATACCTACCTACAATACTGAAATCAAATTTTCTATGAAATTCCAGAGTGAATGAAAAAACCATCGAATTAATCGGCACTCGTCATATTAGGGATCAAAATTGGATCATGAAAAAATTCACAATCATGATATACTCAGAGTGCCTTTTCAAAGTTGAGTATATTTTTGGTCTTTCCCCAAGCATTCATTTTGTATCAGTCAAATTCAAACCCATGTGAAAGGTGAAATCAAGTATTTCATATCGAAACAGAAACGATTTGGATAACTTAGAGAAACGCAAGAATGTTTCTTAATTTAAAAAAAACCTTCATATTTACATAGACAAAAAGAAAAAATGATTTTCTTGATTCGAGTAAAATATGAAATCCCTGAAACTAACACATATTATCGATACCCTATTTTCAACTAATAAAACAAATATCTTTCTTAATTTTATTAGCTATGGTGTCAGTAAGTATCTTCGTGGCAATATACATTTCGAAACAATCTAATGCGGTCCCAATAATTACCACTGTATCCATTTTTGGTGGTACCCATATGTACCGGAATATATAAGAAATGAAAAAATCGATATAAATCAGTTTCTGCAATATACATAATTAAATGAATGGTTATGTATACGTCCAAATGCAAATGTATATCAATGTATGCGATCCATACGATATGTACATTCGGTCCCCATATGTCCCGCTGTATCAAGATATATATATATATATATATATTATATATATAAATATATATCTTTTCTGTTGTCCATATTGTTCTGAATCGTTTTGTATTAGGATTTTATAGAATGAGTTCGGGAAGAACTTAGGCTTTTAGCGTTCCACGTGTAAACAAAATTAATTGATCCTGATCTGATGCCGAAATAGTTATTTGTTTCACAGGACAGAGAAGCACCTCGGTTTGTGTTTCATAGCCAACGCGTAGCTGGCACTAGGAAAGCAGCCAAGACATTAAATCTGCTTTTCTACCGCGTGGAACATTTTTTTTCACCAAAATTAGTTTTAAATTGTCGCGAATCGGTATTATTTTCAAATGAAATTCAAAGCGTTTAGTATGTTGACAGGCTTAGAAGAGAAATAGTTGACGCTTTTACCAGGCAGTAACATTTAGTATAACAACGAAAGTAATGTCAAGTGATGAAAAATGCCCAACATTTTGTTAGGAAAAACGCCAGATGCTTCATTGATTTTCACAATTTTTTTTTGGGTCGATTTCAGAATCATTAAGAAAATTACAAATATGATTTTGAATATTGAGATCACGTTCTGATCAGAAACGAAAATATCAAGTAACTCCTTGTAAGTTTTGAGTCTTGAAAATGCTGAATAAAAAACAGTGAAACAATTTATAATAAATTGATAAAAGGTGGAATTTGATGGAATCTGTGTTTTACTTTCCGGATCTTAAAACTGGTCATAAATTTTCTGATTCGACAGACGATTCAAAGTATTAGAAATTAATGAAAGAACGAAAAATTCTTGGTCTTCATGGAGGCCATTCCCAAAAACATTTTCGAAACATAGATAAAATCAAATTAGTAATCATCGAAATGAATACATTCATAGGCTCACAAAATCTTCAATAGACGGACAAGAAAGATAAAATAAGATTTTCTCTTTGAGAGGAGGTTTCGGCCTTACTTGGGCTAGTCAGTATCTCACATCTCTCAGAGGCAATATCTTCATCTTTCTACCCTATCTGATGAAGATTCTCTGATCCCATAAATTGAAGATGATATTTTCCACATTCAATTTATTTATGTTTCAAACAAATTTCACTGATATTTTTCACTATGTTTCAGGTTATTTGTGAAATGATATATATTTTCCACCCATGTTTTCTCGTTTTATAAAAATGTGTCCATTTATCTCAAATACGGAACAAAATTTTTCACCGCATAATATATTCTGCTACAACTATTTCATTTTTGATTTTTTTTTCAGGATCAACTAGGCCAACATTTAACAGTTTCTATGTAAGTAATACAGTCACTTTAGAAGCTGCACCCAGACTTGTCATTTCAATGTTGTTCCGATGGAATGAACTCCAAATGATTGAACAAGAGAAAGATTGAGATAGTAAAAGAAACAGTTATGTATTGCCCAATAAGCAATTGGCTGCCTCAGCCTAAAAGTTGCAACGATTTTCAGTTCAGAATCAATATATGAGAAAGTTTGATTTCTATTTTATTTAATCTTTCACGCACTTGATATCACAAATCTTGAAAAATATATTCTTTTTCAAAAATCGTTCATAAATATCCGGTTTGAAATAATTTGTTTATCTAAAAATAAACACAATTGCAAATCAAATCATTTATATTTAATATCTACACTGACCAACTTTCAGAAGTTGGAGATATCAATCTTGCCTGCATTACATTTATTCGACTTCTTGAGTGACGGAATTCAAACAAAGTGGAAGTATATTATCATCGATACCTTTTTTCCAGGAACTTTTTCATACCTTTTGTAAGTTATCCAGTTCCCTCGGTCACGACATTCCAGAGAATGCTTTACACGAAATCCAGCAATTAGAATTTTACTGCTTATAATTTTTATCGATTTTCCAGTCGCCTACATGAGGGCGTACCATATACACTAGCTCTGATAAGGTCAGTTTTATGGGCAATAAACGGTGTTCATTCCTATATAATGCCAACGGTTAATGGAAACCCAGCAGACGATATCCTTTCCATACCTCATGAGTCATAACTCAGTTATTAATATCCTTTCTAAGCTTGTTAGAGAAGAGTCCTTAGCGGGACGCCATTCTGGAAAGTCAGTTTTGCGAGTGAAATCCTAATCCAATATCTAGATGCAATGGTTATTAGGTTTGCCCTAAACGGATTGGAACACAATGTATACAGTTTCTGTATTTTTAACAGGTGGTAGATTTCATCACAAGAATCCATTAAGGGGCAGTATCACCTTTCGAAAACTTCACTAATTCATCATTTAGTACCCTCGTAATTTTTACGTCGAAACTTGCTTTTTTGATTAAAGTTAAAGGACATCTTTAGGTAAGTTAGATCCACTTGGGCCTTAAGGTCTATTATCCCCCTGACAGACCTGTACCACCATTTACTTCACAGCTCGTCTTCCAGATCTAGGGATCTAATAAAATCCAATATTTGGGAAGGCATCAATGAACCTATTTCTTCACTTCTACAAGTTTCTTGACTAACTCATTGTTTTCTTTGATAGGTCTTGAGGTTACCTTGAACGCTGGAATTTCAGATAGTTGTTCTTCCTGTCATTCTGAATTTTTATCAATGTTCCTTCAAATTAAGCATTATTTTAGCCCATATCTACGCCTACATAAAAAAATGTTCAATCTTTAGAAAATTAAATTGCCGAGCTCCCTCCAACCTTCTCCGATCGCAGCTTCTTCATCTTGTTAGTTCATTATTATTTTCTTGTGTGTATTGAATCTGGATGAAAGGGTTTTAAAAATGCCCGTAGTTTTGCAGCCACATTTCAATCTCTCTTCAATTTGAGTTTCTTATACTATATATATTTATTTATTTATTTAATATTTTCTCCATAAACGTTATCATTGTTCAGGATCTACCCTACTTTTTCGTTGTTTTTTAATTTTATTCTTCACAAACATATTTTTTTACGATATTTGCTGAAAACTTATCTGTTTATGGACCAAAACCATTGTTTTGTTTCAAACTATTTATCTTCTACCTCATCTACCCGATCTTTTCATTCGTTGAAATCTTTATTTTTTGATGATTCAACTGAAATTACCTTCAAATTCTATCTGTAATATTTTCGGAAGAACTATTTTCGCATGTTTTCTGTAATGTTTAGGTTTTATAGATTTGAACCTATTTTTTGCAATATAGTATGTCATTTTACGTTTTTTGAGTTGATAAAGTAAATTTGGTGCATTTTAAACCAAGTTTTCGGCTGCTGCATTTTGAACAGCCAGTTTCATAGCTGTGCATATTTTGAGATGGTTTACTGAAGTGATGTATATTTTTTTATATCATTAAAAAGTAGAAATTTCAGCGAATAGAAAGACTGTTTCTTGAAAAATATATATTATGACGTGAGATTTTTTTCAATTGAAAGTCAGGTTGCTTTTTCGATATGAAGTTGAAAAATTAATGTTTTTGACCAAGAAACTTACAGTATGTTTAGGACCACAAAAGAAAAATTTTCACCAATCTTGGTGGAAAAAAAATGTTTTTTATAAAAAATAAAATTAAAAACTCACAAACTGGGTTATTTGTACTTTTTTGTGAGAAAAGTGTATTAACTACTATTATCACTATTTTCAAAGGCTTTGACACCGGTCTTTTAGGTGCGAATGTTTTCATAGTATCATCATGAATTTTTCTTCTACATTCCTCCACTCAAGCAGTCTTTACAATCTATTTCCTTGGTTGCTTTTATAAATGTATCGATTGGCGGCGTCAAAGGGAACACGGGAGACGAATACAAGTTTATTCGCTTGTAAAAATACGATCACAATTAGAATTAATGACATATATATTAATGTGTCGTTCTGTGCGCTTATGAAGGTACCTCTATGATCCGACTCGCAGCTGCATTCATTCGATTAAGTGCTGACGTCATCCATTTGACCACATCATTACCAAGGACAAGTAAGCTTTCGTTTCATTCCACCGATTCCAAACAATTACCTTATTATTTCTGGTCGCGTTGATGGATCTGTGCATTGTGCACCCCAATTCGAATTCACAAACTCAATAAGTTCGGTCCTGGTGCACACAGCCCTAGACTATGTATTTAACCTCCATTCATTCATTAAGCCGAATTTCAATGGATGTCGCTCGTGATTACAACGGACGGATTGTGTGTATTCAACTGACTGCTAGGAGGCCTTGGCTGTTGTGTAATTTTGAATGCTAATAAACAAACACACTGTGACCTAGCTAGCTTTATGAGGTAAGAATGCTCCTCCACAAGGTCGAATAATGCAGTCCAATTGGTTCATAGGATGAGCTGTTGAGATACACTGCATCAATGTTGCCACATATCATGAAATTAGAGCATCTGTAGCTTCCATGCCACCTATTTTCTTCATCGTCGAGAATACTCGTTCTGAGAATAATTTCTTAGTAACCGGAAAGAATGATTTTCGAAATAAGTAGCAGAACATCCTTCCCAGGTCTTTAATCAGCGTTCCATTCCATCTCTTGTGCAACGATAAGGGTGGGATGAAACGTTCTTCAGAACCTACCCCAACTCACAGAGTTCACGTTTCGAATGAGGCGCTATTAAGGTCACCACCTACTTGAATCGAATCAGGTCATGACCTATATTCGAGATATCGGATGGTATCTGTGGGGCTGGAAATGCTGCCGTCTGGATTATACCTATCAAATTTCTTCTCCAGTGAGATGTTCCTACGTATATTCTTGCACTGATTTGAGAGCTATAAAATTATTGCCTTACCCTTAACGAACAAGAAACCATAAAACAGTTCCAAAAATATACAAAGTGGGATGTCAGCGGTAATGCACAGTGACCTCTTTGAATTCATGGATGACCAAAAAATAAGTATTCTGAAGTTGCAACTGTTAAGTCAAACACAGAAATTTCGTGATTATTAAAAGCAGATTTTGGTAATTCTGATTTTCATATTTTATTGAAATTTCAAAAATATGCATTTTAGCGATCTTTGAACCAATAACACTGAAAATATTTCAAAATATTTTTAAACCTGATTTCAACGCCAAACTACAGCTTCAATACTAGCAAAACATAAAATAGAAAGATTGTCACATTATAAACCTCAAAAAATTTCCAGTATAATTTGCTGTTGGGTACCCACAAGGAAAAATTCCCACTGAAATTCATCCGTTGCGATAGTGATCTACCAAAAAAACAAATTTTGATTGGTTAATCATTTCAGAAGTGGAATTTTCGGAAGTAATTGCACAAGTGCATCAAAATTACCGATAATTTTGCATGACAGCGTGTTGTCCAAAAACTGCATGAAAATGCAGTTTTTCAAAGGCAACACTCTGGAATGCAGAATTATCAGGTCATTTTGATGCACGAGTGTAATTCGGGGGAATATTTCCCGAAATTGCTATGGATACGAGCAGTACAATTATCGCAGAAATATTTCGCTCTCTACAATGCAATTATCGCTGTAATTTTCGATAATTGCATTCTATTTACATGAAGTTTTTGAGAGGAGGGAAATATTCGGAAGTAATTGCACAAGTGCATCAAAATTACCGATAATTTTGCATGACAGCGTATTGTCAAAAAACTGCATGAGTTCATTTTCATTTTTGAAGAAAGAGCCCGACACCGAAGGTGGAGGGCTCTTTCTCCAAAAATGAAAATGACCGAATGCAGTTTTTCAAAGACAACACGCTGGAATGCAGAATTATCAGGTCATTTTGATGCACGAGTGTAATTCGGGGGAATATTTCCCGAAATTGCTATGGATACCAGCAGTGCAATTATCGCAGGGATCTTTCGCTCTTTACAATGCAATTATCGGAAGTAATTGCACAAGTGCATCAAAATTACCGATAATATTGCATGACAGCGTGTTGTCAAAAAACTGCATGAGTTCATTTTCATTTTTGAAGAAAGAGCCCGACACCGAAGGTGGAGGGCTCTTTCTCCAAAAATGAAAATGACCGAATGCAGTTTTTCAAAGACAACACGCTGGAATGCAGAATTATCAGGTCATTTTGATGCACGAGTGTAATTCGGGGGAATATTTCCCGAAATTGCTATGGATACCAGCAGTGCAATTATCGCAGGGATCTTTCGCTCTTTACAATGCAATTATCGCTGTAATTTTCGATAATTGCATTCTATCAACATGAAGTTTTTGACAGGAGGGAAATATTCGCTGTAATTTTCGATAATTGCATTCTATCAACATGAAGTTTTTGACAGGAGGGAAATATTCGCTGTAATTTCGATAATTATATTCTATTTACATGAAGTTTTTGACAGCAGGAAAATATTCAAATAAATATTTGTGGGTACAAAAAGAAATTAAATTGAACATAATTTGTTTTGAACCTTGACCTTGACCTCAATGTTAGTCCAGGGGTAATTTGATTTTTATGAAATGGTAAATTTTAAGTGCAGCGGCTCATTCTTCATGAATGCAATAAGTTCTCATCAGATTTTCAATTCGAAAGATATTTATGAAATGTTTCCTCATCAGAGCATCATCGAAGAAAAATTTTTCTGTCTTTTCTGATCAGAAATAATTCAGATTGTGGTCTTGAATGATGAGTAATTTAGAAAAGCAAGAAAAAATGTGTCAATAGTTCAGTTATTGCAGACATATAAGATATGATGGAGCGCATACGAAGTGCTTTAGGAATATCGCAGCGGAAGATTTGATGCTATATAATGAATGAGGTATTAAAATAATTGATATACATTTTGAAGTTCAAGATACTGAAATGATATGAAATTGAATACATGATAAAAACACGATCATTATTGAAATTGTTTTCAATCTTTTTTTATATCCGAAGAAGAAAGTTACGAACAAAAGTTACTAACGTTTACTTGAATCAAAATCAGAACATTTACTAGGAAAAAACAAGTTAACCTTGAAATATCCTCTGAGTCAAAGTCAGAATATGTCCACTTCCTGTCCCCCTTGATTCCTTACCATAACGTGAAAGATTTTTTTCCGAAGTAAATTGTTAGATAATTTGCTGTCCCGATGAGAATGTCGCATCCTGTATACTTATTCATTGTAGACCACTGTAGATGATGAACATACTCAAAAGTACACACATCATCAAAAAATCCTACAAATACGTTCTCCCATTCGATTGATTTCGACTTTTCATGATATAAACATTTCTAGCGCAGCTGCTCAGAAAATTAATTCAGGTATTTAGAGATATCTAATGTGTTTTTAATTTTTGGATTTACTCGAATTTCTTCACTGTAATGTTACACTGAACATCGATAAGGAACTGATTCGTGATCTTATTATACAGTGAAACCACCATTTGATTTATTATACAGATTATTCACTGTGCCACTCGATTGCTTATATCAATGATATCTGCACATTTCACGCCTATATAATTCTAATGGTTTTAAAGATTTACTCGTGAATAGTACCTACCACTGTTGTTGTAAAATTAAGACAATATTTCATTTTCGCAATTCTGTACTTCATAAGAAATGAAAGAATATCTTTCAGACCATCATATCCTCATCAATGTTTTCGAAGATTTTCGTCACCATCCAAAGAATGCAACGCTATGGTTCTTACTCATTACTCATTCACGATTCGGGAAGCGCTTTTGAAAAATCTTCGTGTAGGAATTTTTTCATACAAATTAGGCTTGCCTTCTCGAGTTATTACGACATTTACAGCGATAGCTCTGATGGAGTAAATATATAGTACGTCAAAGGTTATGTCGGTTAACGCGCGTGGGCGCCATTACTGTATAGGGCGAGTCAGTCAGTTACTGATGTTCGCACATGACCTACGCCAACCCACACACTTAGGTCATCCGTCTACATTCTACATTATTCGAATTAGTTTGGCTTCTACTGGGTCAGAGCTGTCCTGAACGATGTGCATCAACTGTTTCACGCTTTAGATTGCTCGTGAGTTGAATTGCCATTGCCGTAGATTTCTAGTAATGCAGGAAAGGTCCAAAACATCGAAAATAAATCTGATTCCATATTTCATTTCATTGCTCAATTACGCTTCTTTCTTGCTGGCGAACATTTTCATAAGTGAACACTATGTCAAATAAGCTGCCGAATAAGCTTCTCTTGATACAAGAGAAGTCTCAATTTATTGTCCTCGAAGTGGCCACTAGACACAAAAACAAATTTTTTAGACTTGCAGGTACATTCAAATGACATAAAAACGTATTTCACTACTTGGCAAATTTCGAATATTCATCTTACGTTGAACACAGCAAAGCTTTGCAAACATAATTCTACCCTCCTGCACCTAATTGTGCAAGTATTGCGTAACCATTGTCTTCGTACTATTCGTTTTATTAGGCAAATCTTATCACTACTGTGTAATCTTTATTCCACAATAATATTGACAATCTATAATCTATACACATCGAATTGGCAAAGTTCTAGTTTTTCTGAATACTACTGTAACTCTGAGTTCAGCAATGTGCTGTAGTTTAAGTGAAAATTCCTACCATTTGTTTAAGTAAATAAGATTTTGATTTTATAGAAAAATATTTAAATATTATTAGATTACGAGATATTATGTTCATCACGTTCCATCTGAGATATCTGAACGATTATACGTTCGAATTGTTCTGTTTTTGAATGTCACTACAAAAGAAGCTGCCGATAACATACTCTCGCTGTTATTTGTGGAGCATAATGCGTAAACAAGAAACAATTCGCATCAATCTTAATGAATTATTTCATTCTGGAAATGTATTGAATGGACTGTAGGAAACTCGGAAGTTTGAGCTTTATTTCAGACGTTCTGGAGCCAAGGCAGATGAGCTCACCCAGGTGGAGACAAATTAAATAATCTGACTCATATACGTAACAACGAACGTTCAGAGTGTTATCGACACCACTACAAAATTGCATATGGTCGCGTCTGCAATTTATTGTTTGTTGTTTGACACTTGAACCTCGCATCTGTCTGGTCTGGCGGAAGTTGTGAATTATGTGAATTTTTTGAGAGCGCATAGATGCTATTCGGGAAATTATGATGGATGGTGTTTTGTTTGTTCGTTCGAACTGTGGACGCTTCCATTTTGTATTACGCTCGTCAATTCAATACCCCAACTTTGATAGTATCGATTTCTTCCCATCCAGTGTATGCCTTCATACTTTGTGGGTAAGTATCAATCGAAGAATATTCTCTCCTGCTGAATTCCGTATCACTTCCGAGGATACTTTTCTTCGGGGGTACTTGGAAATAAATCACTTTTTGTCCGTTCTTCCTAAAATAATCACAATGTCTCTGAAATCAGATAATCGAAATAGAAATAAATTTTGGAACCATTGACGCATTCGCCATTTTGGAGCAAGAACACCACTTAATTTCGTGTTCTTTTTTGAACAAAACCGCGAGTAATGTTTCCAAATGAGCTGAAAGACAGAAATCGCAGGGGCTCAGATCCAGAGAATATGCAGGCCAGGAAAGTTGCCCACCACATTGTCTGCCGAACACAATAACATGAGTAACATTTTCTTATGACCTTGGCAAATTGTACTGGAGAAAATAAAGACAATCTTCACTCGACATTCGTGATGGTAGAAAAAATGACCCAATATGCATGCCACACACGAGTACGATCCAGACCTTGCAGGAAAGTCTTCGCTGAAATTCTGCCATTCTGACAGGCTTTTCTGTGACCACACATGTGAATCATGAAAAATATTTACGCCCTTTCTTGTGAAAGTAAACAGAGGATGATCCCAGACACCATTTCTTTATCGATGGAGACTAGCTTGCTACAACGGGGTCAGATGAAGACCTAGGATTCACCATCACATCCGATTAAGCTGGTCCCAACATGTGAATAAAGCAACGTCAACGGCAAAGAGTCTCGTTTTCATGGTCTCAAAGTGTTTCCGTGGCTGTTCGCCCATTGTCTTCAGCAATATCTTCAAGATCAATCCTTGAGTTTGCTAGTCCTGTCTGGTCTTCGGTGCTCAAGGCAGACATCGAGCAGTTGGAAGCAGTGCAACGTTAGGCTACGCGAATTACTTATAGTTCCAGCCGCCTGGATAGAGAGACTACTGATATTCAGTTGAACACCATTTCAAGATCGCCGAATGTGAGGTGATCTAATATTTACCTTCCGATCAATGAATGTCATATTGAGAGTCAACCTTACATCCTTATTCACCCAAAACACGAACAACTTGCGAGGGTATATGTACAAGCTGAAGAGGAAAAACTTCATAACCACTCAGCGCAAAGGTTCCTGGTTGATAGAATTTTTCACATCTAGAACGGTTAGACAGCTGATGTGGTTTCTGCGGCCAGTATGAACTCATTCAAAAACAAACTCGACCAATTTCGTTCATCTCTTGCATAATGAGGAATGTTCACAAGTATGCAAAATCGATCGAAACTTCGTCACAGTATAACCTAAATGTATATGAAATCACTAGTTTTTTTTTCAGTCGAAAAGAACTAGTAATTCGGATTTAACAACCCCGTTTATTTTCAATTCCTCGCGGCGATGTGACGTCATACTACATTCGCAAATCGCACTCCGTGAGACGAAAGGCCCTTATATTGGACCCGGCTACGTACTGAACCTCGCAAGTCGTTGGATGTAAAGTGACGTCACACGGATCCACCGAACTCATGTTTATAACTCGATATCTCGGGCGCTATTTGAAGTATTCGAATAATTTTTAGACACAATATTTTCATTTTCTACGGAGAATAGGAATATGTAGAAATTGAAAAATGTGAACATTCTTCATGTCGGTTCGGTGGCCGGACGTCGATCCTCAAGAATCATAGTGTTCTTGAGAGTTTTGTAGTGTTAGTTTTGTAATAGAACTCATTAACTTTTGAATCTTCTGACTCCCTAAGAGTGTTAGGCCAATGTAAATTTAATATCGAGTTTCATCGTCCAACATTATTATTATTTCACAGTAGCCATTCGGCATCGACTTCTTCGATATTTATTCGTGTGTTAGCTGTCAGTTGTTGTTAAATTAGTATTATTTCTCGATATGTTGATAGAATATTGCAGAATGTTCAGGTCTGGGAATGATTGCCAAACATTCACTTTTATTGACCGGGACAATTATCATCTTATTCTTCTGTCTGTTTTTCGGTTAAATGATTATTTGCTACAACTTCCTGATATGAATTTTCTAATTGCCTTCACTGTCATCAAGTTAAAAATGGACATAGGTTTTTGAATTTATATCAAAATTAACTTAATTATCTTAAATGTTATGGACGAAACTGAAAATATATCTGAATCAGCATAGCAAGCAATGAAATTTTAAAAACAAATCGATTTTTTCACTAAAACTAAACTATACTAAAATGAAACTAAGCGTTTCATTTAGTGTATGTCCTTATCGGCCTGGCGAGATTAGGGTATGTTTTCAGCATTGAGATCCAAATGAGCCAGGTGAGACTGATGTGTTAAGATTGAAATCAAGTCCATATATATTCTTATGAAAATAGAGAGCTAAAATAATACAATAAATGTTGAAACAAAAAGTACCTAAGCTGAGGTAGAAAAGAACGAGGTATCATAACATCCTTCGTATGATACTATAGAATCATACGATACTATCATCACTAGTATCATACGATACAATAGAGCCAGGGAAAAAAAACCTCAGCCGAAAAAACCAGCCTCCCTGTAAAAAAATAACATACTATATTAAATATCAGGAAGAATCTTGAAAGACATCAGTGTCCTTCTAAAACGGCTCGCAATTCTTAATCTGAAATGAAAAAAGACATAAGCAGAAAAGAAACCGAATATTCAGAATAAATCAAATAATTTTGAAATTAACCACCCATTTTCGAAATGCTTTTGTTACTTTATGTATAGCGTCGAAACCATCTTGAAATTTATAAATGGGGCAACTATGTTCTATAGTCTCCTCATTCTCCCCACACTCACAACTAGGACTCTCAACAGGATTCTATCGGAAGAGCATGCTATTGCATCGTCCATGGCCTGTTCTAATGCGATTTAGAACAGACCATATTCTCCTGGAAAGGTCAAAACCATGAACTCTGATGGAAGGATCAGAAAAAAGATCTTTATTGAAAAAATTGGATACATTCCATATGACCCTAATGACCAAAGATTAAGTATGGAAAATTCTCAAGACTAACCGGAAATTTTTAACGGGATAGGGAAATCCAGGTGCTACTCCAATGGAAGATGAAAGTGGAATACGAATTAAATATTCGAAATGAAGAATGCAATAATCGCCAAATGTAACTAACCAAGTTCCATTTCCAGGGTTGTCCGAGCAACCTTTGATGATCTCTGAATGAAACTTGTTCATCGAATTCCCGTTCCACTTCCGAAGAGTGACCTATTTATTCTCGCATTAGATCCCGTCGTCCTTGTCCCGCAGGCTAGATAGGAACGCTCTGCGCATGCTACCTAGCCCCGTAACCTCGACACAATCCTCACCAACTCGTATAAATTTCTACTTTCCGATCGGCGTCCTTCGCATCGGTCGAAGCACAGAGTGCCACAGAGTATTATTGTAATCCCGTTCGCCTCGTGTGCACCGGCTCTGTGTGCATCTCGGATGGATGGATCTTGTCCAAGGCCTGACTCGATCAACGGGTACTGGATGATGTTTTTTGATTGAGGTGGGATGAAATCTTGTCAAGGTCCCCGCGGTTATTGCATTTCGTTCCAGGCAGGACACGTGGCGAATTCGTTAATGCGATATTGTGACAAGGGAAACGAACAGGATATCGTCGGTAGGTTCGAAATGTGCCGTATCAAGGCCTTCGAGCGGCTAATTGCGATCCGAACTGGTAATCAAGGTTGCGATGTCTAAAATTATTGATGGCAGATTATGGTTCCACTCGTGTCCTGATTAATTTCGAGCTTTTTTGGATGAATACGAACCGAAGAAAGATGAGTGGCGGGGAGAGAAGCAGATTTTCAAGTAACCGTTCAAACCTAACATTTCCTGAGACTATTACATTTGATAATGAAATAGTGCAAATGAGCTCGTGTACCAAAGCATTAGGTATAATTATTGAGAACAATCTTGGCTGGGGATTGCATTGCGAATCGGTCACAAAAAGACTTCATACAATCATATACACTCTGAAAGCTATTAGAAATAGAGTCGATCTAGACATATTGAGGATTGTATATTTTGCAAACTTTCAATCATTAATGTCTTATGAAATCATTTTTTGGGGGGAAGCTCACATGCTGAAAGTGTTTTCATAGCTCAAAAACTAGCTCTAAGAGTAATGTTTCGAATGAAATACAGGGAATCATGTAGAGGTATGTTCAAGAGACATAATATTTTAACTATGACTGGCTATATATTTATAGAATTTTGTTATTTCTATTTAAGAACAATTCTTATTATAATAAATATAGAAATTCAAATGCTACCAGGAGAATGATTGAGTTTTTGCTACTTGTTCGTAAACTATCGAGCACTGAGCATAATGTTTTTTACATGAGTATGAAAGTTTTCAACCATTTACCAAGAAAAATAAGAGATATCAAAAACATCAAAGTCTTCAAAAGAGACTTATTCTCAATGCTGGTAGAGTGTGAACCTTATACTGTGTCTGAATTCATGGAATTTTGTCGTAGATAGCATAGGGTTTATATTGTGATTTATCTATCGTTGCAATTAATATTTTGTTTTTGACTTGTTTTCATTTTGTTGCGTACAATTCTGGAAATAAATGCCTATTATTATTATCATTATTATTATTATTATTATATTGATTCAGTTATACCCTTTCCCTTCGATCATACAAGGTGTCCAGCGAAGCTACGCCTAAAGACAAGATTCTACAATTTCTATTTATTTTTCAATAGTTTTTCCTGAGTATCTGCTGACACCAAATAAGAATTCAAAATGATCAATAACAATTTTTTTAATTGAATTATGGTAGTTCAATGTTACCTTACACCACAATCGGGGTTACTTTGAACGACTTTAATGGAACCACGAGATTTCAATTCAACTTCCGTGAAAAAATTTCCTCAATACTAACTAGAAAATCATTTTTCATTATAGTACTAAAAGTAGTGCTGTGATGATACTCATTACAGCATTGTTTACAGTTATATTTTTCGTTTTATGGTTGTCTGTACTACTGACCTCCGATCGAATCAAGTTTCGAATCAAATCAATTCAAATTCCGTGATCTGTCAAATTTCGTATGTGCCACCAACTGCCAAGATGCCAATATTCAATAGGAATATTCAATAGGAATAATCGCACTCCGTGAGACAAACGCCCTTATATTGGACCCGGCTTCCCGGCTACGTACTGAACCTCGCAAGTCGTTGGATGCAAAGTGACGTCACACGGATCCATCGAACTCATGTTTATAACTCGATATCTCGGGCGCTATTTGAAGTATTCAAATAATTTTTGGACACAATATTTTCATTTTCTACGCAGAATAGCAAAAATGTGAACATTCCTCATTGGAATTGCAGAAGGCAATTCCAACACTCCAACCCTTCGCATTCGTGTTGGAAAAAAACAGAAAAAAATAGCTAAATAACTTTCTCGGAAATACCGGCTGTTCACCAGTGGCGTCGGGTGAAATCTTGGTTCAAGTCGAAAATTGTGATACATTTCATTTCACCCAACGCCACTGGTGAAACGGCCGCTATCTCCGAGAAAAGTGGCCGCTAACTTCACACCGGTGCATTTCTCGAGATTCAGTGGGATCAACTAATCCTTAGATTAGCTGAAAAGAGTATCCAGATCCGATTGAAGTAAGTGATTAACTTTTCGATATGGGCAAAGTAAACGATCTTCTGTAGGTCGAATGTTTCAAATTTTAAAATATTAATTGAATAGCTCATGGATCAATCAGTATCAATACTCTACTCTTGGAATATTTAAGGGATTCCTGAATAGATACTCAGCAACTGATTTGATTCAATCTTTGAAAGATCGGTTTAACCAAATTTGATTGACTCTGGAAGAAAGCTAAAAAATCTGGATTGGGCTTATTTACGTTCAACATACTCTAAGAAAAAAATGTGTTCAAACACATTAATAGCCTCTATAATGACAGTGATCCTGTCAGGATTGAAGACAATGCTTTTACTATCATCTGAGAAGCAGGCTGATTGAATGTTTGCAGTCTAGAATGGCCATTCTTGATCATTCTATGCCGTTGTGGTCTTTTTACTGATAACGAATTAGTTATCCGCTTCGTTATAAGTTGTCCAAGAGCGTTGCATAAAACCTATGAATCATTAAGTTAGGTATATCCTGACCACAGGTACTACTATTGAAGCAAAAGCCTCATTCAATTTTTTGAAACTTTTTTTTCTAAATTTAATTGAATTTGTTGTTGTGTGAGAAAGGATGCAAGAATTGTAATTTGGGTTTATGCATTTTTTCAGTATTGTTTTTCTTTCCATTAGTTGTCTTGATTTTTTTTCTGCGCTGAACTATCGCGTTAGTTATCTACAACATAGTGGATATTAAAATTGAAAAAATTCTCGAGAGTCATCGCCTTCCAAAGGCTATATCTTGGAAAGGAGGTCGATTTGAAAAAAAATTGATATGAACTACCCCTGCTAATTCATTTACAGTCACCCGTGAATGTCTGCTGAGATTATTTTGGGGATAAAAAAATCCTCAACATCAGTTTTTTCCAACACTTTGTTCGGGAAATTTCTCGAAATCTACGTTCTGTGAATGTCTCGATTACACAGGCTTCATCGCTGATATTCTATTCATTTAGAGTACAGTCTGACAAACAACCCGTTTCGTATGTACACACGTTGCATTTTGCAGTTTGCGTGGCAGTTTGTGTACTCTCGGGAGTGGTCTATTTCCTATTCGACCTAGTTTGGTGACCCATTTTCAGAGGGTGGCGTTGTGTTTACGTCAAACCTGGAGCTCAAGGTGAGACCCTCCAGCATCAAACGAATCTGAAATTGCTAGCGCGTCGATAAAATTACAATATCAAGAGATAAAGAGCCTTATCATGTTTCCAGACTTGTTTCAAACAGGGCTCATTCATACAAAGTGTTGAGAAAATGGCAATAAAGTCTTACAGGTGATTTCTTGCTGAAAAATAAGTAGGGTATTCCATATATTTTTTCTGAGCAGCATATTCATAGGAACATCCATCTAAAGATAGCACCAGAGGGGCCAGAAATTATTGCAAAATCTACTTATAACTGAACTAAATCAGAATTGATAAGTTGTCATAATGAAATGAGATCCCGGACATGCGCATATTCGATAATTCTGAGTTCGGAAATGAATCCAGCTGATACGAACCTGATGATAATTTATTCGTCCTTTAAGAAATCATACAATGTAAATAAATTGTCATCGAACAAAAATTGAAATAATATAACATCGTACAAAGAATACACAATTGTAATGGAGAAATACAAAAAAACAAAAGAATACAGTTACAAATTTTGAGCTTTTTAAAAGTTTCATGAATATGAATCAGACAATTCAACATTTGCCCAACATAAATATCTCTTTCACACTGCCTTTCATGAATGAGGAAAAAGTTTCATGCGAAGTTGCAAACTCAAATTGGGGCCAAACAAAAATTAAATACTGGAGGTCCACTTTTGACATAAAAACATTATATCAAAATTTTTCCGCCACTTTTTATTCGTACTTTGTATCTGTGATTTGTCAAATCGAAAACGTTTCAGCAGCACTTGATTTCGAGATTGACTTTTCGTAAGAAACTCTCCGATATTTGAAAATTTTAGTATTCCAATCAAACTTCATTTTGAAATTTTTCGAACAACTTTTTGGGCTCTTCTCAGAACACTTTGAGAAATTCTTTTGATTCGAATTGTAAAATTCAATCACTTCAAGGTTTGAACCTTTGAAATAAATACATTGAAAAGTTTAGTTTTTCCGGTTGAACTCGATTGTAGTATTTTGTTGAAGTCCCTTTTGAATTTTTCATTTTCTTTCTTCCGACATTTTCAGATTGTTTAAAATTCGAACATCATAGTGTCGATTGAAATATATCATGGGAGGTTTCTGCGATTTTCTGAAATTTTAAGGGTTTTTCTCCCAGTCTGTAAAACAAAAATTTTGATAATTGTAGAAGAAATGCCCCAGCATGACTCTTTTTAATTGTCAGTGGCCAATTTCATTCGAATCACTGTTGCCTATTGATGGAACAAGAAATAATAGTATCAAACTTTGTGAAGTTTTGGAGTCTATATCAGACTCCTTAGCAGACATAATCTTAAATTAGGTGATGAAAATTCCAAAAATCATGAAAATTGTTTGATTTATCAATTAAAAACTAAATCTCAGTCGCTTATAAATGAAAAAGTTTTTTATTTTCTTTCCAATCTCATAAGGATATTCCGTAGAACTTGCCAAGCGCTTGTTGAAATCCTGGTCAGAACTGATCTCTCTGATTTGATTCCTTCTGAATGATAAATTTTACCTAGTTGGAACTTTCCTAACGAATTAACACATTTTTAATTATGAATTGGAATCATCAAAATTTATCTCAATGAATGAGACGATCGGACGTCGAGTGAGCCAATAATTTTTGTATAAAATCTACAATTACTGCAACTCTTTAAAACTTTCATCATGAACTCTAGAACCATAGTTATAATTTTCGGGATAATACCGCAAGAATTCTAGTCGTTCGAGCATTTCGACTTGAAGCATAAACAAGAATATAATTCCGAGTTAATTTGTGCTCTTCACAATCATAACCCATTGTTCCAAGACGTAACAAGACAGCGTGATGAGACAATTCAGGAAAAGCATCGCAAACAAAAAACCCATTCCGTTTTTTAGAATAGACTAGAGCGTCCTCGTATCCAAAATCGTTGGAAACAAGGTAGAAGTTGACAATAATAACGACGAAGGAATGCTTAATAACTCGGCATTGAAGGAGGAAAAGACGATCATTACAGTTATTCGAGGAACGCTTTCTTCTGTAGCGACGGGAATTTCAAATGGTTTCTGCATCGCGATGCGAATGTATAAGAGCCTAACAACTTACATTTGCAATTCATATTTCCCTGTTTTGCGAATAACTCGTAGGGTGAATGGGGACCGTCTAAGCATGGCCGGGTTAGGCAGTTCGGCTTTCAACGAACTTAACAAGTTCGTTTTTTCACCATCTTTAAGTTTTGAGATGAAAGGAACTTTATGCATTCTTTTATTTGTGTCTAGGGATAAAGTGGTTCAAATAGGATATCTTTGAAGTTTATTAGCGCTGAAATTGACGTTCATTAGAGTTTTGTCCTTGACACCTAACAAGGGTGAAATCAATACTTTATTCCCATTCAGGATGTCAAAGCCTAAATAAAACGGGGGATAGCTTATAGCAATGGAAAATGGTTCTTCTCATGATCTAATGATCATGAAGAGATTCTTGTGTAGTGCCTAAAAGAAATATCACATTCCAGCTTACGGTATCTTGGTGAATGATTTTGCAATAAAATACTTCAACATATGTAGGGTATCCCAATTTGCCTTGATTGTGGCTGTTTCTGGTACTTCTAGACTAGATATGTATAAATACGTTGCTTTGAAAGTAACTTCGTTATTCATCGAAAATATATCAGCACCTCAGAGGTAAAGTGTGTTAAGTCACTTTTTTCAGACACGAAATATCTACAATATTGGATTCACATTAGTAAATTCTAGCTAGTGTATATCAAGTCTCCAAATAAAGGCAGAAAACATTCTTTGAAACGATAATCGAACTGAAAAATCTCTCTTTTGTCTAATTTTCATATTGTGACATAACACTATTTACCTCTGGGTGCTGATCTACATATGAATATTACTTTCATTTTCATGATAAAATCAGCATGAAAACGAGCATGAAAGTTAAATATTCACAAACTGTTCAGTCGCTCATACAGTCTCTGAATGAATCGGACAAAGAATATTTGAGTACCTTATATTAATAAAGACCCCTGAAAGATATTAATTTTCATGAAAAATGCATTATTTTTTGGACCTCATACAAAAAAAAATAGTGAACTAGTTTATCAACATAAATATACATATTTTTGAAAAGCTAAGCTTTTTTTAATGTAATTTCAAAAAACTAAGGTGTCCGTATTTGAAGTAATGAAGTTGTTATTGTTTTTTCATTAGTACAAGATATGAAAATATGAATATGGTGTCTTATTTCCAGTGTAAAAGTGCCGGTAGAAAGTTTTCCGATATTTTAAAAAAGGAAAAAGTTTTGGTACATTTTCGAAATCGATAAAATATCAACATTTGGTTTTATTTTCAAAACGAGCCAAGGACTCCTTTCAACGATTTTATCCATCTAGTCTAGATAACAGATCGGCAGAAGTCGATCAATTTGGAACACCCCGTACACTGTACACCCCCAATAGAAGAACTATTTTACTGTACATCCCCAAGGTTAAGGTCACAGATAGAATGGGTAGAATACTGAAAAGGCACAACATCGAGACCATTTCTAAGCCGACACAAAGGCATCGGCAAATGATCAGAACTACCAAAGACAAAGTCGATTCACTTTTACAAGCGGGTATTTACAGGATATCTTGTGCCTGCGGCAGAATCTATATTGGTACAACAAAACGAGTATCAATACGACAATTAAGGAGCACCAACGATACTGTCGATGCTCTAACAGATGGACACAATTTTTTCAAAGGTAGAGATTATTTCGAATATCAAAAGTTACTATCCCTGAGCAGAAAAGAAGAAACTCCTTTTTTACATAACGCCTTGTTGCTTATCTCAGAAAAAACGAAGATCAAGCCGATACGTAGCGGAAGCGATGGGCCAATCCGGTTCGAACACGTCAGTATCAGAAATTTAGCTTTAGAGGTACAATTTTAGACCAATAGTCCTCTGAAGATGTTTACCGCAGTTGTAGGCGAAACGTAAGATGAAATTGTTCTCAATGGAACACGGCTAATGAGCCCCGAAGACTCTTTCAATGTCAATTCAGACGACGGAGTACCAGTAGAGTTTTCAATCCTTGTTAGATATTTTCTAAAAAAAAATCATTGCACATTTTCAAAATCGATAAAATATCAAAATTTTTTTGTACCTCCAAAATAAAAGATATCGTGAAACAGTTTCCACGAATTATATTTTCACAAAAATCGAGCCCAGGAACATTTCCAACGTTTCACCTATCTAGTCAAGAAGTACCATAAACTGTAAAAATCCAGCAATTTGGGATACCCTGTATAGAAACATCTACTGAGTGAGTTTTCTAGGATGCATTGAGTAAACATGCCTACCACAGTTAATTATTCATTATGATCTACTCGTTGGTTCTATTTTTTGCATCTTGAATTTTCACTCTTGTGATTTTGTTCTTTCATTATTGTCAATGACGTGTGTAAACAATTTGACATGGTTATTTGAACCCATTGCATTAAGAGGCCATTTCCTGGCTTGAAAGGTTATGCCTGGAGGTGTTATAATGAAGACTAAAATTGTGATTGTGTTCGGGAAATATGTGCTTATACAGGGTGACCATTTGAAAACGAAACAGACGAGATCACAGACGAAAGAAATTTTTTCGATAGAAATGCTCGGACAGGTCGATTTCTGTTTCGAGGGGGACAACTTAAGATGTAGGTAACGGACGCATAGCGCTTCAACCCTTGCTACTACAACCCTCACCCCCAATTTTTGAAGGGAAGGGAAGATGGGGTGAGTGATACCTCATTTGAAAGGTATTTTTATACTGATTTCAGCACAGTAATTGTTTTTTCATTTTATGCATTAGTTCTAGAAATATTCTTGACTAAGCATTTGAAAATGAAGTGGTGTTTTCGTGGCACTTGTAGTGTTTTTTTGTGAAAAACCTTTCAAATGAGGTATCACTCACCCCATCTTCCCTATCAAAAAATTCGGGGTGAGGGTTGTAGTAGCAAGGGTTGAAGCGCTATGCGTCCGTAACCTACATCTTAAGTTGTCCCCCTCGAAACAGAAAACGACCTGTCCGAGCATTTCTATCGAAAAAATTTATTTCATCTGTAATCTCGTCTGTTTCGTTTTCAAATGGCCACCCTGTATTGATATGCATATACCTATGTTTGCTCTCTTTTATATATGCTCGAATAGACCATAAGCTAAATAAATGAATAAATACGAATATGTGCCATACATCCCATAATATCTCTTTCGAAAATTCATTTCTATTACTGTTTCATTTTGTATTTTTCACGCCTTCTAAGTTTCTGTGAAACCCACTGTGTTGTAGTCAGTAACGGCGGATCGCTCAGCGAACAAAAGACCTATTAGGTAATGTTCGTTCCACATTACCAGAAAAACCTTTAGCTCATTTTGCCACGCCGAATGTCAGACGAAACCCATAAAACTAATTCATAACCTCCCCAAGGAAAACCGGAAAGCCGAGACCGACGTACGCTTGCATCCCACACGAAATAGTGCTATTTATCGACCGCTTCGTAGCAATGACATTTGCGTCGAGACCGTCTCCTCAACCCTCTCCCAACCCCCTGTTTCACTTGCAACTTCGCCTGCGACCTCTGAACCCTGTGAAGGCTACGACCTACTTCCAATTCATCCCTGGAGCTCGCCTGCCGTAGTACACAGAACCGCCGCGCTGGCGCTGATTCATTTCCGAATAAACATGATTAAAACGCGGCATCGAAGGTATGTTTGTCGGAAACATACCGTCAGCGTTATGAGCAGAAGTGAGGGTGGGATAGAGGAGGGATTACTTCCGTCCAAATTCATGTTTTTCAATTCAGGATTCACGGGATTCTGCTCTAGGAAGGGAATATCTACGTTTCCCTTGGGATAGACCGTAGATGAAATGGAATTTTCTATTGGAAACATATTTCCTCCGTTATGGGTCTCAGAGATTGCTCTTCCATGTCAGTTTTCTGTGGAAGGCCACTTTCAACACCATTTGTTAGCTCTTTCTACACGACAGTCGGAACTGTTCAACAAATAACCATTCGGTTTGAAGATGTTTTCTATGAGGAATAGTAAAGGTTTCTTTTGGTAATCTCAAAACCTGGATTTCATCAGAAAGCTCTTGGGTGCTGAAATAGTTATTCTCTCATTCTGTGTTAAATCCGTTCAAGTGGTTTTATTTACTCATAGTACTTTTTTTGCATTCCTCATAATTTTCGAATTGTATCCTCTATGTTTCTGATGAACACTAATCTTGCTTCATTGAAGCAGTTTTTCTGTGAAAATGTTGTATCGATTAATGAATTTTGCATTTTTTTATAGATCAACGTTATAGTTATTGATTGCTATATTATTCTCCACTCATTTTTATTGTAGAAATCTCAATAATGAACAGACTTAGACTTTCAACGCTTGTACCTTTTCTAGGCCTAATCTCATTTTATTACAACTCAGTCTGCTCTGACAATTAATTATTCGAACCTTCTGTTTTTCTGATGGAATACAGAGGCCCTCGCAATCAACTTCATTGATTGCTCTGTCACTGTAAACGTCGTGTTTAACATTGAATTCTCTGAATTTTCTCAACATTAAATTCTGATTTCATATGACCTCTTTTCTGAACTTCTCTAGATTATCTCTGTTTTTAGTTGGATAATGTCACTCTGAGTCTATAGATGATTTTCATATTTGTATTTTTTGTACTGTATTAGCTTCATGTCGGTGACTTATTCATTTCATGATTTGTGAATCTCAAACTCAATTATCTGCAAACAGTCTTCAACAGTATTTTGACAAAATCGGAAGACCTGCGATTTTGAACATTGGGTACTTCGAGCGATATACAACATAATCAGATGGTGATCCGATATAAGATGACTTTCGCCAACACTCCAACTCAGATTTAACTGAAATCCAAAACTTTATCAAAATAACTGATTTGTTAATAAAAAATGGATAAAGTTCTTCCATTTGATATCAACAGAACGCTTAGTCAAAAGTCTGATAACATGACTTTGTCTCAACGTAATTTTCAAGTATGTACTAGAATCAGTCAGGTTTATTGATCAATTTTTGAATTGGCCCTGACACAATGAAATCATTCAGTTAATAAGATATTAGGAATGTCGTTGCTCTAAGATCTGAAACAGAGTATCAGCATGGACAAAAAAAATAATAAAAATCTTGGATGATTTTTTTATTCCATTTGGAGGTACGAGCAGGAAAAATATTGGTGTCTCAAGATACAACATCGTACGACTATAGCTAAAAACATCAACAGCGTAGACTTAATATATTATGCTCTACGCAGTCCTGAAGTTTCCTAAGGTTTTCAGCATCCATATTTACCACACAATGCTCTTTTATCAATAATCTACCTTACCCTACGCTTACTCGTCCTGAATGCCAATTGTACTCAACTTAAGAAAAAACATGATATCACTCGCACTATACGTTTTCTCATAGGGTAGTTTGACCTCCCTGTTGCATCTTCTCCTTATTTTCTGTAATATTAACAAGCTTCAACTGCCGTATCTCATATTTCCAACCGGTGAATTCCAGTGATGCCTTGAGAAAGACTAGACCGAGTCATTTACTTTATTAGAATGTAATTAGTTTGTAAGATAGCTTCAGGCAAATCACATAAAGAATTAAACGACTTTCTTCTAATCGCAAGATTCTCTGCTGCAGAACAGCTTAGCTATAATACTGTATGTTCTCATCGTCATTCGTTCCGCATCGTTTTTGTGTAGCTATAAATTTTGTTGTAAGATAAGTATCAAATCTAACTCTTCTTCGATTTGATCTTCACTAGTCGTTTATTTCTTTTGAATTCAAATTTTTTTTGCGATTGAATCAGTCTGAAAGATTCAGCAAGTTTATATCCTATTCCAGTTTTTCTCAACTCATTTTTCGAATGAAATTTGCAAAGACTGTTTATAGCTTTTTTCAACTTTATCAATTTCATGACCGATGTGTTCTGGTAATCCTATCATAGTTTTGATTTCCCCATTAAGCCAAATGTCACAACTTTTCTACCTGCAGTCATCGATAATCATCGTGTCAACTTATATACTGTGTGGTCCAATGAAAACTTAACGCCTCGATTTTCCGGCTTCAAAATGAAAATGTGGAAAATTACTTTTACCAATTAATTTCTAATTCGGGCTCTTTGTATCCCCGTAACTGTAATTCCCTGAAGGGGGTGAGCACAACCCCTTGATATTGAATAGGGATGAGGGGTGTTGCGATGCCTCATTTTATCTAGTACTATAATATAACTAAATGACAAATAAAAAAGTGAAAGATTGGGTACTAACTAAAAAATTACCTTTAAAATGTGTGGGATATGAATAATATTCTCTAGATATATCCCACATTGCCTCTTTCAATAGTTTCACTGTTATTTCATTATCGATGGAAATTTTGAAGCGGATTTTTAGGGTCAGATATAGTATCATCAAAATCAGTTATCGCAACACCCCACATCCTTATTCAAAATAAAGGGGTTGCGCTCACCCCCGATAGGGTGTTGAAGTTACGGGGTTCAAAAAAAGAAGAATGGTTTTTCCCTCTCCGAATCGAAAATTGACGGGTCCAAGCGATTTTCCCTATTTTCATTTTAAAATCGGGAAATCGAGGTGTTTTGTTGGACCACCATATTGGAGCGTGATGGACAAAATTACTTGTTCGGATTATGCTTTATATAACAGACAATTTTTTTGTTGCATTGATTTTTTGTCGAAAGTTCTCGTTTTAAATTATTTTTGAAACGCAATTTCTTTGTGATAGGCCGCTCGAAATGTTAAAAACGTTTGGGATTCCATTCTGCAAAAATCACAACATTCGAGTGAATAAATAGTAGAAAAGTGCGCGAAGATTTGCCTCGATCAGAAATATGACAATAAAAATTTGTGTCATGACTGGACAATGTTTTTTTTCACTCTCGATGTCTCTATTGAAATTGAAATTGTCTCCCAATAATGAAAGAAATGATTCATTATTCATTATTTGTGGGAACCTGGATTTCTGATTACGGTCCTGGAATTCTTTCTGCGATTATCATTGAACTCTTAAGTATCAAGGATCCTTCAGCTTAATTATCCATGAAGAAATAAACACAATCCTTCATTGCCGTTTGAAATGTTTCCAGTTCTCACAAACCACCTGAACAAAAGAAAGTGCCTGAAACCTTTTAAAATAGTATTTTCTTACCTGCAAAATCCTGATTGGAAATCATTATTTTTTTGACCAAGAAAAGTTTTTTCCTTATTTTCCACCCGTGAATCAAATTCGTCGTAAAACCGGTCTGACTGAACCCAATGGCATACAGAAGCTACTACATCTTGTTTGTTACTCTCAATCCAGCCTCTAACCAGATCGGAAAGGTATCTCGTCGCTATTTGAATACTCAAATGATTTTATAGCTCATTCCGCAATGATTTATAGCCAAGTAGCTATATTTCTATATTGGATCAGGAATAATAACTTTAACTGTCGGGATACATAAATGTTTCATCTGTCATTACGGCTCGAAGACGCCATACATAGGTTCGTTATTATTTTCTAATTGATAAACACACTTTAAGAGTGTAGTTTATTCAATTATGCGCCTGTAATTCCTACCATACAAGATAAACATCCTTCATATATTAATTAGGTATATGTTTTGTAGGTGCAATTTCCAGTAAATAGTAATAATACTCGTAATAATATTCTGTTTAAAGGGCGACTCACGGAAACCGAAAACTCAAGAATCCTAAGTAGTATTGTGAATAACTAAAGTTGAAAGATCTTAGTATTAGGTTGGAAAATAAGTTCCATTTCATGTTTAAGAATTAAATTCATCTTATTGCGTCAATCTTGTTTGCATGAAGGACGCTTATAGGCACTGAGCACATTTGTATTTGGCGCCATCTAGGAAACTTCAGCCACTCCTGATCTTTTTCCAGATCTCACTTATGGAAGAATTATAAACAAAGGACAGGGTTTTATATATATGACTCACAAAAACAATACAAACTTGGATGAAAATCACAGAAATGTGTTTCCAGAATTCAATATTACCTCTACAAACCATTGAATACCCATTTTTCTATATAACTATACACTCAGGATTAAATTTATATATCGCTAATTAACATTAGTGGGGGATCAGAAAATTAAAAAACTTGTCTTCTTTGTCGCTATATGTCGACGACACTAACGTGATAAAAGATGAATTGAATCACGATGATCTCCGATAACGAAGGAGTTTTCCTTCCAACATAAACTCCCAAAAATTCTTCTGGAGCACCGTACACTTGAAGAATGAATACCAACTGCTGCTAACTTCGTATTCTGGGAGGAGGGGTTACCCGAAATCGAAGATTGATGATACCTTCAATGGTGCAACTGAAGCACTTCGAACTGGTAATTCGGAGAATGAAGGTTCGAATCCTGCTTGGGGTTCTTTTTCCAGATTTCAATATTCCGTCTGCAAATCAATAAACAGACATATACAGGATTTGGCTAAGGTATGAGATCGAGTAACGAATTGAACAATATTCATGAAATTCTGGAGGTAAGTGCAGAATACATCTGATGTACAATCTTTTGGTGATAATATACTTTTGGCTGAACCGGAATTCTCAAGTTTTTTTAATTTTTATGGCACCTACTGTATATCTCTGCAACTGTTGAAAGAGTTTGGGATTTCGAATTCGATTATACTAGTTTCAGTGAAAAACCATTACAATGTTCTCATGCAGTTTTTATGAATCTTTCACAGTAAACCTAGTATGTCCGCATTCGAAATCCCAGCTCCTTCACATCTGCGAAGATATACAGGAGGTCCCATATAAATTAAAAAAGTTCTGTTTCAACCGGAATTATATTAAGAACCAAAAAAAAGGACATCTGATCCAGTTTGCGACATTGTCCTCATCGTTGCAGAACGAGCTCCTATTCCAACAAGAATGCGAAGTTCGAATTACTAAATTATTACAATACTAGACAATCATTCTCAAAAAGGAATAGTATATTCTAACATAAGTTGCAGAATGAGCTCCTATTCAAACACGATAGCATGAGTGTTGGAATTGCCTTCTGCAACGAGTATTAAACATTAATTTCTCTATTTCAGTCAAGTTTAGTGAAATACTCTCGAAACTCAAATAAAAATTCAGGTTAGTGACTTTCATATTTCATCTTGACAGATATTCAAATTTGACAGATTACGGAATTTGAAATGATTTGATTCAAAACTTGATTCGATCGGAGGTCAGTACTGACAACTACAAAACGAAAAATATAATTGAAACAGTGCTGTAATGAGTTTCATTACGATACTAAAATAGAGAATAGTTTAATCTAAAACAAGTTGCAGAATGAGCTCCTCATGCTTTCGAAAACTCGCTCCTTCGTCGCTCGTTTTCGAATTTCGCATTCGTGTTGGAATTGCCTTCTGCAACGAGTATAAGAAGATATTTTCTCTATTTCAGTAAAGTTTTGTGGAAAACTCTCGAAATTCAAATAAAAATTCAGATCAGTGACTTTTGTATTGTATCTTGGCAGTTGGCGTCACTAACGAAATTTGACAGATTGCGGAATTTGAATTGATTTGATTCGAAAATTGAGTGGATCGGAGGTCAGTACTGATAACCACAAAACGAAAAATATTACTGAAAACAATGCTGTAATGAGTTTCATTACAGCACTACTTCTAGTACTGTAGTGAACTCATTACGATTCTAAAATAGAGAAAATATATTCACTTTGTTCCATACTTTTCTCAACGCCTTATAATCATCAGACGTGAAAAGACTCATTGCTGAATGCAGTTTTCATCCGCGTCACTAAAATGGAATTTCATTTGAGATGATTAGAACAAATATTTAATCTTTTATTTCAAAATTTGGGAATTTGTTTCATTAGTAATTATGCCAAAAGTCGGCACCAGTTGTCTCATTCCAAAAATATGCCTAGTGCCCATAGGTAGCAGCATCTCTTAGCACAGCTACTTCAGTGGTTCTTAGTTTATAATATTGTGTCCCTATCAATTTTATCTATGGGGTTACCTCGGAGACGGGGCCTCAAATATTGTCCAAAAACCTCGAAAGACCAGAATATTCGCTTAATCCACCTTTTTTCTAATACTTCCAAGTATGGCTTATCCTGTATATTTAACATTATCTGACCATAGTAAGTCAGTTTAGATTGCCTCATTATGTTGTTTTTGATGTGGTCATAGACGGTTACCAAGGGGGCGCGTTCCATCATCGATAACCATCCAACAATTTGAAAAGAAGCGTTAATGCATCGTTATTTGCTGTAAAACCATGAATTTGATCGAATCAGCCCATTAACAACGTCCGACATAGCTAGACTCATTCATCATGCACAATGGACGATAACCTCTGTACATAACCTCCCAGACAAAGCTCCCAAATGTCGTTCCCGTTTCCAGGAATGATCGAATCGGGCCCAGTGTAACACCTTTGGAATATTGTGGACCGGGGGGTTGCAAGGGGGGCAGTCTAGACAGCGGAGGCGGCGCGTGATGCGGTAGGCCGCCGCCAATGCTGCAGGGCGGGGGTGGGAGAGGCGAGGGGTTGAAGCTCAGGCAAGGACGAGGTCGGGGAACTGAGAAAGTGAAATCGCGACGCGCAAAAACTATATAGCTTTTGGGTCCAGTGCGACGTCGGTGGTTGTTTCTGCCTCCGGATCGGGACTCCCGAACGGCGTATTCGGTGTTTTGTTTTTTTCTGCATATTGTCTGCAGTCGACTCGAGAAGTGTGGCCCTGATGGGAATAAAAGAACGACCGGATCATAAGGAAACAGCCTTTCAACATGAATGATTTTGTCGATAGAATACTTTTCATATCGTTGAAAAGTATGGAAATTATAGGAGGTGAGTCCCGGACGCATATGTATTTTTTTTCTGAAAAAACTTTCATCATTAGTATTGCTTAGAGGGTAATAATAATAATAATAATAATAATTTTTATTAATTAGTTTTAACAGCAATATTACAGTGTTACGGGAAATTCTGCCTAAACAATGTTTGTGTGCTGATAACCCGACAAGAATTTGGGCATTCAATATCCTAGAAACCAAGAACAATCACGAAATAGATTAATCATCGAGTACACGATAGATGGAGACTCTGCATGAAAGAAAAGTAGAAAAAGAAAAAAAAAGGAAAGAAAACTGCACTCAGATTTTAAATAATTATTTGAATGCTGATGGATTATCAAGAATAAATGTTTTCAGTTTTTTTTGTATAGTTTTCTATTATTCATAGAATCTCTAACTTTGGCAAGTAATTCATTGCACATTTTTGGTAGTAAAAAAAGTAGAAATCTGTGATTTATTGTTCTATGAAATAAAGGCACCAACAATTTTTTATTAACATTACCTCTAGTGCAGTAATTGTGGTCTATGGTTGGAAATATATCCTTTACTTTCAAGAGGAATATCAAAGAGCAAAAGCAATATGAGTTGCGCAAGTTCATAAGTCGGTTACAATCATATAATTGACTAGTTGGAAAAAGTCGTGGTTTACTGAGAAGAATTTTCAATACAATATTCAGGGTGATCTGTAAGCTATGAATAGAACTATCGTATGCTCCACCCCACACGACAATACAGTACCTAAGGATAGATTCAACAAGAGCAACATATAATAGCAATAAAAGTTTTGTGTCAAGTATTTCTCTAAACAAATAGAATTCATGAAATAATTTTCCTATTTTTCCACACAAAATGTTGACATGCTGATTCCATTTTAAATTTTGATCAATAACTACCCCCAAATATTTCACGCTCTCTCTCTTCTCTATGAAGGTACAATTTTAACAATACCCCAAAACATGGCACTCTTGTGAGTGAACATTCAATTTGTCAAATTCGGGTGGTTGGAGAAAATGTAACAAAAAATGTTTTTGAAGTATTCAGATCTAAAAGACTTCCGTTCAACCATGCAATCCTAAGTTCAATTTCCCTATTAGCACTTTCACGAATATCCAACCAGCTTCGACCACGAAAAATTAATACCGTATCATCGGCGTAAGAGAGAACCCGACATTTCAGAGAAAAGAATTACATTCATTAATTCTGGATTGAAAGAAATTTTGTTCCAATTTGAAATTGTTATTCAACAATTTCAAATTGTGTCCAGACGTGTCCAAGAATTAAGTGTATTGAATTTTTGTAGGCCAAAAACATTCCATAAAAAATCGCGCAATAATATAAACTGCTCCACTTCAATTGCAAAAAAATATAGTTTGAATGAGATTTCGTGAAGAAAATTGATATTAATATGATTTCAAGTTGCAGAAAATAAAATTAATTTAAGCCTGTAGGTCTGGCTAGGGTGGTTAGGGAAAAATCGAGTAAATTAAAGAGAATTTTAATACTATCAATACAATGTAAGTATGGCCTCCACGGACATCAATAACAGTTTGACATCCTCTTTGTTGAACATTCCTTGAGGAATTTGGTTCCGTAAACGGGGCTGAAGCTCTCTCAGATCATTTAAGGATTCTGGGGTTGGTTAATGATTATCTAATCTTCTTTGGAGCATATCACATGCATGTTATATACAATTGAAATCTGGTGAGTGCAGAAGTATTGGTATATGTGGTATATCAAGCTCCTACCGCACATTCTCAACTATGGCTGTACGGTGAAAAGTTTCACCAATATCAGCGTGAAAATTTGTCAAAACATTGTCTTTGACATGCTCAATTAGTGTAAGGCTGTCATATTTCCAAGAAGTATAAAGTGAATTCTCTTGCTGTTCTGGCTTTTTTTATTTTCAGGTTGGAGTTTGTGTTTGGAAATCCTTCCTCCGAAGAGCCGTCCCGCTGATCGTGATGTCCTTCTATATAGAATATTCAGATACAACAATTTTATTTTATTTTTTTAACGGGGAGACAGGTTTTTTCGGCTGAGGTTTTTTCCCCTGGCTCTATAGTATCGTATGATACTGGTGATGAAAGTATCGTATGATACTATAGTATCATACCAAGAATGTTGTGGTACCCCGTTCCTTTTTTACCTCAGCTTAGGTTCTTTTTGTTTCAACATTTATTGTATTATTTTAGCTCTCTTATTCAAAAGTATATATATATATATATATATATATATATATATATATATTTCCAAGACAAATGTATAGATCTGTGCGCCCGTTGAAACAAATCCCGGTCCCTATCATAACACTACCCTCTTGGACATAGCGGCGATTACGGGGCATGCGTGGGTGTCCATACCCTTATTCTTCGAGAATCTGAAAATCGTCCATTTCTGGATTCATCAGTGAAAAGGACACTCAAACTTCGTCTGATGGTTTCGATGGAAACTTGGTCCCCATCTGCATTTTGAAGAGTATTCCGTAGCATTCTACACGTAGATGTAGTCTTTATTCTCGCCAAAACGGTGATGAAACGATCTTGAGCAGGTGTTGTTATCCGTCGCCTACCAAGCCTTGGTCTTTCCAACATGGAACTTGTCTCCCTGAACCTATTCCCAAAACAAGGTATCACACTTTGGCTGACTTGAAGCCTTTTCGCTACTACAACCTGAGTTAGGCAACTCTGTAGCATTCCGATAGCCCTATTAATTAGCCTCAGCGTTTGTTAATTAACGTCTTGGCATTTTCAGAAATCTCGTTTCAAATCGGAGCCGTTGATGAACTTCATTTCAAAATGAGAACATTCACCAAGCATATGCAAAAAACCAAAATTCAGAAAAAAGGCGACCAGTTTGACGAAATTTTAAGGCAATTTTCTCGAAGATTACATACTTTGCTACCACAGTTTTTAACGTACTGAACTCGTTCTGATCTTATTTTGAAGGTTTAAAGTGAAGCTATACGGCAGTGTATCTAAAATGGCAAATAAATATTATTTAAGATCGTGGAAGGCTCAGTCCAGTTACTTTTTTCGAGACGTTTCGTAGAATTGGGCTATAATTAAATTTTGCATTCCATTCTAGAATGCATGAATCTTAGGTGAATCATTCAAACTGTTACAGATCATAGGTTTTCGACGTATAATCGAATTTCATTGAAAAAAATCCGTTAATCAAAAACAAGGTAAAAATAATCCTACAGTTACTTCCATGAGGAAATAAATGTCATGAATTTTCCCGAGAATATCCCTATTCAGCAGTTCCGTACATTCTGTGGCTCACCAAGCGGACGGGGAAAGCGAAACAATGCGCGATAAAATAGCAATTATCCCTATCGTTTCTTGAGAACAGAAGGGGTGAAATTCCAGTCGACATATTTCTTGCCACTTTCCTTTTCAGGATTCCTGGCAGAGAACCAGGTGAGGCGATGCGAATCCCTCGGTTTGCAGTAACGAAACGTCATGGACATATATTGCGATTTATGACCGTTGAAATCGTCGGTCTATTTCTTCTTTTATGATACTGAAAATTTCGAAAATGTTTTGTTGTTTTATTCTTTTTTTTTCTATCGATATAAATGGGATATGTAATGGAACTATTCGAATGTCGATATATATTATCAACAAAAAGTATACCGGGCAGGTCTTTTAATTGATTATATAAGGTAAAAAAAAATAGTTTTTCCCAATATCCTTTTTCTGATTCAGCGCAGGGATATAGTCATTTTGAAATTTTATAAAATGCCACACCTGGGTACTGGAAACACGCATTTGATTCACCGCCTAAAAATGTAGCTGACATTTAATCCTGAGAATATTTTGAACAGAGTTGCATTCAGCCGAAGTAATTTTTTTTTCTGATAAAGATTTTCTTTTATGATCAATTACTAAATGCGAATTTCACGAGATTTCAAGAGGAAAACTTTTATTTTCCAAAATGGCCAAATATTATTTCATAGCACTAAACCCAACACTGAACTTGATTTCAAGAGTTCGGTCCCTTGAATTTCATAGTATAACTATGAAATGTAATTAATGGTCGTATGTAATAAGAGAATAAAACATGGAATTTCGTGTTCGTGGAAGATTGACCACATCAATGAAAACCTTTATTCCGAAAATTATTTCATTCGGTGAAATTATTCACGAGATATATTCAAAAACTAATTTTCTTCGAGATTTTCAGCAGCCTGTAACTTTTCAAGATGGTAAAGATGAAACGTGTTTCTTTCGAAATGAGGAATCTTACTTTAAAATACAGGGTGTCCGGGGAATAACTGTACATACTCTTACCAGAGATAGAGTTGGACTAGGTGATTACTGATTGACTAAAAAAAATTAATTTCTGGATTTCCCTAGAAAGCTACAGGGTGATTTTCTAACTTCATGGAAATACTTGGACCATCATAAAATCCAAACTTATTGACGGATATTATTGAAACTTGGGAGGTTATTGGCACATGCTAAGGTCAAGTCAGAAAGACATCAATTATTTCATTATTCCAGGGCCGGACTCATTAATTTCATTTAAAGTGTTCAGGGTAAAACAAACACTGTGTATTTCGAATCACAAATAATTGATTCGCCTTTCAGAAAGAAGCTGAATTATGCTTCAATTTGTCATATCGCCCAAAGTTGTCACATCAACAATTATTTTTTATGAATTTTCGAATTTGGATAATGTTCGAAAAATTGAATTTATTTACCTGAACAGGACTTAGTCATCTTGTGGAGGTCGAAAATAAATGATAAATTTTCTTTAGGGACCTATTCCATGGCCTCCTCGATATCCAGATTTCAACCCGCTAGATTATTTTTCATGGGAAAAATTGGAGTATATGGTATATTCTGGAGAAATCCAGCCAAGAGAACAGCTGATGAACAGAATTATCAACTGTTGCGATATTTTAAGAAATAATGGCGATATTATTCGCATGGCTGTATCCAATTCGAACATTCGGCAAGAGAAATGTATACAAGCTAATGATTTTAATTTCGAACCACTCCTGAAATAACGTTGACTCAGCAATTCATTCGTTCCTAATTTCATTTTCATTAAGTTCTCTTTACTGTATTTTAGTTTTTTTTTTTATTTGTTATTGTTTCGTTATGGAATGTGCTTATGAAAGTTTTTTACTAATACTTTCCATTTTATATTCAAATATGAGATTTTAGGTTCTCTTCATGTTGAAAAATTCAATTTTTCGAACTTTATCCCAATTCAAAAATTCATAAAAAAATAATTGTTGATGTGACAACTTTGAGCGATATCACAAATTGAATCATAATTCAACTTCTTTCTGAAAAGCGAATCAATTATTTGTAATTCGAAATACAAAGTGTTTGTTCTACCCTGAACACTTTAAATGAAGATTAATGAGTCCGGCCCTGGAATAATGAAATAATTAATATCTTTCTGACTCGACCTTAGCATGTGCCAATAACCTCCCAAATTTCAACAATATCCGTCAATAAGTTTGGATTTTATGATGGTCTAAGTATTTCCATGAAGTTGGAAATTCACCCTGTAGCTTTCTAGGGAAATCCAGAAATAAATTTTTTATAGTCAATCAGTAATCAACTAGTCCAACTCTATCTCTGGTAAGAGTATGTACAGTTATTCCCCGGACACCCTGTATATTTGAAACTCACCCTGTAGAAATAATAGAAAGGCAATAATATTTTCTTCTCCTTTCAATATATTTTTGTTCGAAAAGGAATCGTTAGACATTTCGGCACTATTGATGTCATGCTGATTAATTTTTCGTTAATATATCTTATTCATTTTATTCATTTGTTTTCTCTGAGTACAAAATTATTCATAACGATACACAATAAATGTTCCACATCATCTCAGACGGTGAAATGCACCTAGGCTTATTGCCTGTATCGTGTATATGTTTTTCTTGTTGCTTTACAGTTTAAGTTGAATGCTTTCCTCGAAGAGTACGAGAAAGCCAATTAACAAAAGTTATGAGCCGGAATATTTAGAATCTACACGATAAAAATATGTTCTGCCCACACAACCATCATTTAATAAAACGTTGAGAACAGAACCTTCCAACCCATAATTGCATTTTTCGTCTGAAATCACCATTTGCGGGATTGTTCCTCTGTTAAAATATGTATGAAGATTCAACGCTCCGAACACATTCAGTTTCACCCTATGCCAAAATAAGGGTGGAAGCAGGGCTCATTTGCTGGGGCGGCCTTACCTCCATGACAATTTATTAGGGTGTATTGAATGTGGGTTGAATCACTCAAGTGACATATGTGCTTCTGTAATCAATTTGAAAAATATAATAAAGAAATTGTTGGAGAGAAAAATGAAATGGGAATTGAATCAGTTACACAATATGATAATCACTCCGAACTCCAAATATACTGCTCATCAGAAGTTGAGCAAGTTCAGATATTTCGAGAGTCTTTCGAAATTTTCCCTTTTCTCACGAATTTTATGAATAATATGAGAAGTCTATATAGTCTTTAAGTCTATATAACTTTCTTGCCCTTTCTAGAGCAGTATACATTTGTTTCTTCTGATCATTCCAACATTAGTTTCGTTACGAATCTATAAACAAAAAGGAATTTTTCCTGGAAAGTTACTCTACAAATTGGGGATTATCTGTTTCAGTATATCTAAAGTCCCTGCTCAAACCCTCCTAACCAACCCCTATCATCTCCACGAAGAGCGTCGGACACTTTTGGAAAATCGATAGCCCCAGACACAACATACACCATCCCACTCGTTTCGTTTCTGCATCCTTTTTCATCCCGAATTAGAAGCTCTGCAAATGCGGCCCCGTTGTGTTGATACGAGTACAACAAAGAAATGGCCCTCAGGTGAAAAACAGCTGTGGGATAAGAGAAACCGATGGAAAATAATACAAATTAGAATTTCTTACATCTACCTCATTATGTTCGATGCAAACAGTTTTTGGAGCGAGCTGAAATTGGGTATTTGAATGAATTAAGCGAATTGGAATGTGATTACGTTTTTCTCTTTGAATTGGCTCTTGAGGAGACTAATAAGAAGCTATGTAAGATCATAAAATTACTTGATTAAATTGGAAATAGTAATCGTCGAAATGAGTACCATCTTCAATTTATGAGCCTACAGTTATTTCATTATGAGGACTGAAGAGATTAAATCAGATTTCGTCAATTTACCTTTCTTTCTGAAATGTTCTCATTACGATCTTCTCAAAGGCAAGGAATTTTTGGTTTTTTTCATTGCATCTTTCCCTTAATATTAAATTACTGCTCTCAATTTATTGTAGGAAAAAATGTTTATGATTAGATCAACTCAGTTATTTTCGATTGAGTGTCTGAAATTTTAGATCAAGTCAGATTTTGCGTAATGCCTTTTTTTTAATTCTATTAAAAATGGGGACATTCATATGAATAAGATTAAGGTAGGTATTAACCTTATTTTTTCATGATGGAAAGGTGAATCGGTCTTAATAAATAATATCAAAAAAATAATTATTATATTTCATTCTACGAAGAAAGTACCTAAGTAGAGAATAATTCTTCCTGGGGCAAATGACGAACCATACGGTATATTTTCCTCATATTTGTCAACCGCGTTTCTTATTCAAAGCTCAAATGTATCATTCAATAACCGCAAGAAAATTCCAGGTCCGGGTCAGAAGATGATTATTCTTTTGAATTCTGGAAACAACACCCTGTATATCGAAATTTTGAAAATCTGTTTCAATATTTGAGCAGACGACAAAAAACTAAACACAGACGTGTGATTCAAATTTTCGCGCCGATTTTTTTTTGCTCAAATTGTTTAAGTGAAAATAAAGATTTCAGGAACTTCCTGAAATAGGTTCTAAGCTCGGTTCTAAGTCACTTTCAGCAATGAATTATCATACTATTGAATCCATAATTATTTTAACTAACATTACTTAGTAGTTACCTATTTCATTGGTTTTCATTTTCATGACTGCATACCATTTTACTCTCTTGCCAGTTCCCATTACTGCACAAAGTTTTTGAGAACTTGGATTCGCCAAAGTGGTTTGAAGTGACTTTTAATGATGAATTTATTAGTTGGTTATTAAGAGTCTACAGTCCACTGCGATTTGAAAGTTTATTGTGCCTGCTACCAGAGCTGTTTTTACCACCGCGAATAATCATAAAGATTCGTATTCAGTCTATGTTGACACCAATCACTTTGACAGTAGACCATTGTTGCTTAGAATCATTCTGGGATGCTAGGGAAAAGGAGTATAAGTCGTTAGATGAAAAAATGAGATATTATGTCCATATACTTCACCGTAATAATGAACACCTTTTCCCAAGCACCCTAGAATTCAGATCATTCTCCAATTTTCGGAAAATATGCTACCAGTATTACTCCATGATGAAAATGTAAATACTGATGGCATGTACTTTCAGCACTATGGTACATCGCCTCTTTACAGACTAGCCGTCAGAGCATTTTTGAAAAACGATTTTGGTAATTCATATTCATGGATCGGTCGGGGATGCCCATATAACTGGTCTTCAAGGTCGTCTGATTCTGATCCCGTAGATCAGAACATGGAGTTACTTGAAATCACTTTTAACATAATCTTTGAGAATTCGAAAATACTAACTGAAGTTATGAGAAGGAAAACCAATATGTAATGTGTACATAATTATTAAGTGATGTTAAATCAATTACGAATTCAATGATTTTTCGATTTCATTATTATAAGTCACTTCAAGCTACGTTCAGGAATCCAAGTTCTCAAAATCTTGGAACGCACTGCTGAGTTCAGTATTTTGTGATCTTCTCAAATATTGAAACAAATTTTCAAAATTTCGATTGAATGATAGATTCGAGCTTTGAATCAGAAATGTGTTTGCCAAATATGAAGAGAATATATCTGGTGTTTCGTCTGATATTGCATAAAACATCCTGTACCGCTGTTCCTTGGGAACGAATACAGTAAGAGCTTATAAATGTAGTATTTCCAAAACCATCTCGGTGCCACCTATCCGCCTGTTTCCCAATGGCACACCCTGTATAAGGAGCATCTTCCAATAAGACGATACCTAACTTATCTATGGATGTGGGCCAAAAATGACTAATTTGAAATTTTGCTTGTATTTGAGGTAAGTTTGTTCAACTAAAAAATTTCCGAAATGAAATTTTGTGAGAGTCTCGATAGTCCCAGGCTGAACGCCAATCTTCAGACTAGTTTACCCTGAAATTAGGATTGGGATAGCTGGAATCGCTAGAGTATTTTCACTTCAAACTAATGACGTGGGTGAAGGGATAAATTTAATTGCCAATTAAGAAAGTGATTGAACCCTTACCGAGTTCTCCCAAGATTGAAACTACGTCTGCGCCTACTAACTGTTCCAATCAACTAAAAGCCTGCATGTAGGAAGAGACCCCCTTTTGGAGCCTATAAACAAACCTAGAAATTTATTCGCCAATAACAATAATTGGCGTGAAATCCCGCATCCAACGTCTCGTATCGAGAACGGGCTGGATTCTGCTACTCAGATTGAATCCGAAATAACCATAAATATGGCGGATGTTAAGAAATATTGCAGCGCTAAGATGTTGCATTGCTCGAGCAACAACCAGTTTCATAATTTGGTTGCTTGCTGTGCCGAAAAAGATTATTTATCGATTCGAACTTGTTAGCCGTTGGAAGATTAAAAACTTGTTGACTTGATAGAAATGAATGTGGAGAATGATTGAAGGAAATTTGAGAAAAAATGTAAAGATATGCAATTCGGAAAATTATATTTACAATAATGAGGAAGGTGAATTGTATTCGAATGGACCTACTAGAAATACACTTTGTGACATTTAGAAGAGTCAAATTTAGACAAAGTATAACTTTGCGAACTTCATGAATGACCACATCAGTTGAAAAATGCGTACGATATAAATATTTTAGATCAAATAATCAGTGTTTTTTACCATTTGATTTGGGAAAAAACCTGTTCGTGAAACCTGTATAGTTCAGTGCATCAAAGGTCGCTGCCTTCAAGGAGAATTTCTGCAACCTTTAAAATTGTATGTTAGAAATTCATCGGCTACTTTTTCATGACAAATACTGAAATAAAAAGGTGCTCTTAGTTTTTTTTTATATACATATGTATGTGAAACTTTGGATGTTATGGAGTGATATTTTCGGGGATACTGTGCATCTTGATAACCTCTTTTGATATTTTCAAGATGAAAACTGTTGATCCTCTAAGCTAAGACATATAAACATACATGTACATGTATAGGACAGTTCAGAAGAAAAAAATAGGTAAAATATCCCCAGTTGAAAACAAATTATTGTCGATAATAATCCGAGTAATAATCAGCAACAATGTAAAAATTTTCCTTTACTTATTCTGCCTTAATTATTTTTTTGAATTAATTCAGTTCGAGAGATTTAAGGTGATTTAATACTTTGATGCACGCATTTTTTTTGTGAACGTTCGAATTTAGTTGTTTTATGTTTGGGAATGTAGAAATATCGTCGATTCTGGTATTATAACTGTGAAACCTATAATATATAGAACGTATACATGTATAACATATAATATGAAACACATAGTGTCGGTTTCACAAAACTTTGTTTGTACCGTTAAATTAATTCGAGTCACCGCGATTCGTTGGAATTTCAAAACGAATGATTCGATTGGTTCGAATTTACGTAAGGTTTTGTAATCGCACAGTTAAAGTTTTGTGAAACCGCCCCTTAGCATCTAAAATTTTGTATTTAATAATGGAAAATATTTCAGAAGTGGAAACAATTCGATTTTTTCTTGAACAACGAAGGTGACCGACTTCTGTCAATGAAATAATATTTAAGTGTGAAATTCAAATTTTAATAACAATCAAAATTATTTTTAGATACCGAATGTTCTATATTATTTCAATGAGAAAAAATATGCAAATCGTGAAATGCTATCTATTTGATAAATTGTAACTCAATATCAAGAAGACTTTAGTTTTCAATATTCCAAAATTCTCCCAAAATGGTCTACAAAAATTGTTAATTCAACTTTAACAATTAAAAAATTCAGGCATTCAGAATTTTTTGTTTATAAAAAGAAGAGTCCAGAATCCATACTTCAAAATGCAAGCCCAGATATTGAATGATAATTTCGAATATCTTCAGTAATTCTGCGAATGCAAGGAAACATTTTTCGGAAGAACTCACCAGCTATCAGCGAGGTAGACATATCCGATCAGGCCTCGCATCAGAGGATTGAAACAAAGGGCTCTAACAGAGTACTTTGAAAGTCTAGTAGCAGCTCAATGGAACCTCTATTATCTCACCAACTTCAGAGAGTCGTTCACTTCTCTTTTCAGAGAAGCATAGAAACCACTTCCCTATCCCTGTGACACACTAATTCCCATGAACGCGAATACATGAACGTCCTTGGCAAGATATGCGTTTACACATTCCCATTTTCTGATTCGTAAGAAGACAGGATGAAGCCACATGATGTGTGTAAACTTCTAAGCTATGAAGATTTAAGAATTGTCATTTCTCTGGGTTTCTTCTGATTTAATCTCATTACGAAAATCATTATTCGAGTGAAATTGAAACTCAACTTTTCTTTCTAGAATAGATTCAAATAAGACTCGAAAATTTATGATCACAGATTCAACAGATCAATGAGAGTAATATAATAGTATATTCTAAAACAAGTTGCAGAATGAGCTCCTATTCCAACACGAATGCGAAGTTCGAAAACGAGCGACGAAGGAGCGAGTTTTCGATAGCATGAGTGTTGGAATTGCCTTCTGCAACGAGTATTAGACGATATTTTCTCTATTTCAGTCAATTTTTGTGAAATACTCTCGAAATTCAAATGAAAATTCAGGTTAGTGACTTTTCTATTGTATTTTGGCAGTTGGTGTGACATACGAAATTTGACAGATCACGGAATTTGAATTGATTTGATTCGAAACTTGATTCGATCGGAGGTCAGTACTGGCAACCATAAAACGAAAAATATAACTGAAAACAATGCTGTAATGAGTTTCATTACAGCACTACTTTTAGTACTGTAATGAACTCATTACGATACTGAAATAGAGAAAAAATATTACGATACCAACTTAATCATCGGTAGCAGCTGGTACCGACGGCAATATGACGTATTTCCTTGAAGAATATTGATAGGATATTGATGCTGAATAACTCATTGAAGGAACACCTGCAGTGTCTTATTCCTTGATGAATCTTGTTGAAGTAATTCCTTTTATAACTATCATTTTGTTAGTTGCATTTTCCCTCATTGAGAACCTTCGGCACTCACCACCCCATTAAGCCACTGAAATAGGATATGAAAGCATGTATCACTTTCATTCCCAACTGTTTGTTCAGCTAAGACATTGTTACTCAAGGCCCTACCACACATGCCTGATACCCCAGTCAGCACTAATTGCAACCATTTTATATAATTACTAGTTTCTGAGATATTACTATTGCTCAATTCAACCCTGCTAAATTACCCGACCTACCCTAAATTATTCATCTCGATGTTTATAAAATGTAATCCGAATACACCCTTTTTCGTAGTTCGACTTCCATACCAGGATCCTTTGAATCCTCACCCCGCTGAACGATCGGAGCAGACAATGCCATTGTTCGAGCGGGATGACCGATTTGGTCGAACAAAAAGCCTCGAGGGCAGTCTAGACAAAGGGAGAAGGGGCGGAAAAAAGAAGATGAGAGCTCCAACTGACCTGGAAAATTCGGTCTTGCATATGGGAACATCCCAAGGTCTCTCGAGTTGGCAACAGTGAAGGCAGCTCAGATCGCGATTTCGAAGTATGATCGGAAGGAGCCTTCAGCAAAACTCACGAGGCCGACATTCGCGAAGAGTCACGACTGATAATTCGGGGAGATAAACGAGCTTGTGCAGTATTGCAGACAGCGCGGCGTGGCCGTAGCGTGTCTGCTCGAAAATTCTTAGTAGGGCGGACTATCTGATTTCGCGTAGTGAGTCAGAAAGTCAATTAACCTATTTTTCGAGTGCCATAATACATGAAAATCGTTTATCACTCGACTGATCACGATAAGCTGCGTTCTTGTTGTTCCAAGAGGTGTGTGCATGATGTATTTCTCCACTCACAAGATATGCGATGTGGCATAACGAAATGGGTGAACACAAAATGCCGAACTTTTCATCAACTGGTTTTATGTGTTCGAGAATGTGCAGACTAGTGGCATCTCGTGTTTATTTCAAACAGACGGGTCACGGAATTTTGCCGCTAATGTGTCTACTCATAAATCGAGAACCAAGTATAATAAATTACAATAAAAAAACGGTAGTTATAAGAAAATCAGTAATAAAGGAACCACGTGCCAGTAACAAGAAATGAAAGATGGTGTAGAAACTCAAAATAAAAATATTTTCATTACAGTACTAAAAGTAGTGCTGTTATAAAACTCATTACAGCATTGTTTCCAGTTATATTTCTCGTTCTGCGGTTGTCAGTTCTGACCTTCAATCCTATCAGTTTTCAAATCAAGTGAATTCAAATTCCGTGATCTGTCAAATTTCATAAGTCAAACCAACTGCCAAGATACAATACAAAAGTCACTATGATAAATTTTTATTCAAAATTCGAGGGTATTTCTCAAAACTTGTCTGAAATAGATGAAATATGGTCTAATACTTGTTGCAAAGGCAAAATTTCAACACTCAGGCATTCGTGTTGGAATAGGAGCCCATTCTGCATCATGTTTTAGAATATACTATTCCTTTTTGAAAATGATTGTCTAGTGTTGTAATAATTTAGTTTGAGTCATATTTTTTAAGCAATCTTTCAATTCTGCAACCTGGGTACGCTGAATATAACCTCAGCACCCAAGCATTTTCTACCTGCTCTACATGAAGGATTAATCATTTTTGTTTTCATTTCTGCAGCGAGTCAATAGTGCTGGAATTATTACAAAATTCGGACACATAAGGTTTTATGTAGATGAATCAGATATTCCGAGGAATAATTCATGCAGATTGTATGTTCTTGTTATCAGTCATTCATTTTTCAATGGTGGACTTTTAACTCCACTCCTTTGTTTCTCAGATCGGCTCGTCTCTCTACAGTGTTTGTTGAAAGAAAGCATGTTTTTGCAAATGGATAGAACAGTCACATTGAATGTGAAAAAAAAATTATAACATCATAATACTCAGAAATATATGAAATTTTTTTCAATTAAACACAATTCGAGATCTGAAAACCATGCCGGCCATAGGCCCTTGAGCCAAAATTCAGGAATCCTCTGCCGAAATGCGTCCATTGCGTCAGCCAGCATCTGTGCTTAAATTTGAGTTACTATTCTTCTTATATTCTCCTTCAAATCGGACTCCTTTTCGAAATGAGAGGAGAAAAAAAGAAATTCCAGCACAGATGCTGGCAGACGCAATGGCCTCATTTCGAATTATGGGAGAGGCTTGACTCGGTTCCTGCATTCTGTCTCAAGGTTTTCAGATTCTGTTTACTGAAAAAATTGACATGTATTTCTGAGTAATAAAATAAATTTTTCACCCTCATTATGACGGTTCTACCCATTTAAAAAATATGCGTTCTTTCTGACGGACCCTGTATATCCCGTATTCATCCGAAAATTCCCCATCCCATGAAAGTTTTTCGAGAAATAGTGTATGCAATACCCTTCCCATCAATTTATACACTAACACATGCAGTTTTTAGACAACACGCTGTCATGCAAAATTATCGGTAATTTTGATGCACTTGTGCAATTACTTCCGAAAATTGTGAAGTGATTTATGATTTAAGATTGGTCTCCTGACCTCTAATCTGAATTATATTCTGTTTGAACACTAGAATATATTTTTCCGAATGATTGGGCTTTTGCCAAAACAATCCGTATGCTTTAAGCTTATCTAAGGTTTGTTAGGGCATTTCATTTTATTCATAAGGAATACATAACAGGACAAGCCCAATCAATGCATCCACTAATAATTATATCTCTAACAAAAATACAATAATAGTCAAATTATACAAAAATCTTCACAATTAAATCCAACTTGAAACTTTACCCACAAAAATCAACTGGAATTGAGAAAAAAACGTTTTAATACATTGGAAAAACTTAGCCTAGAATTAAAGAAAAGATCAAGATCCACAAGATTGAAATAGGTGTTGTAGGTTTTGGAACATCTAAGCAAGGGGGAGTTCAGGTAGTAATTGGTATTAGCTTTACTTATATAAAACAGAGCTTTTCCCCTAGTACAGTATGACGGAACCCCGAATAAAAACATATCAACTAGTTGGGAAGAATTGAGGTTGTTGAAAACTTTATAAACAAACATTATATCTCTCAGTTGTCGTTGATCAACCAGGGAAATCAACTTTTATTTTTTCATAACGAGTGGGCGATTATCTACAATATTTGGAAAATATTTTTTATTAACAACTAAGGACCACAAAAGGCAAGAGGAAGCTTCTGCAACTCATGACAACGTTGGCAGAGTCGAAATATATTGACTGCCTCCTTGGCTCTTTCTCAGATTTGCATATAAACACGTCGGTTTGTGGATGGGTTACGCCAACGATAATACTGGCATCTGTTTCCTCTGAAAAAATTAGATTGAAGACAACATCTCCTGAACCTCATATTACTTTATTGAGCTCATCATTAATAACCTCAGACCTCTCTATTCAGCTAATAATTAATTTTGTTCCAGGTTCTGGTAGGATGTCGCGGCTTGATCCGCGCCGATAACAGACGTTAATGACAGCCATATTCAGCACTTCCATGAGCAGCATGGACATCAAGCACGAGATGATCTACCGTGACGATGACTTGCTGCTAGTTAAGTCCGAGCCTGAGCTCCTCTCACCATGTCCAACCAGCACCAACGGTCTGCATACCTCATCCACCCTCATCTGCTCACCCTCGAACGGTCTGGTCACCAGCCTGGCCGGCACCTCGAACCATAACGGACTCAGTAGCGCGATATCGCCCAATAATAATGGATTGTTACTCAGCTCGGGACCGTTCAGCAGCCTAGGCACAAGCCAGGCCGCGAGTGTTCAGCCTGCGAACAAGCGACCGCGTCCTGAGGAGTGGCTGAGTTCGCCAAGTCCTGGAACAATGAGTGTCAGTGCTCCCCCTTTAACCCCTTCTCCCGGTCCCCCCTCTCATACGTATACTGTTATAAGTAACGGATATCCCTCGCCTATGTCTTCGGGCAGCTACGACCCTTACAGTCCAACTAACGGCAAAATAGGTGAGTACAAAAGTCACGAGAAGTGACTATAAATATAATTTTGAAAACTCTTGGGCAAACTTTTGGAGCACTTAAGGGACAAATTGGAGAAAAAATGTAAAAAAAGAAGATCTTCCAAAAAAATATATACATATAGTAAAGGAGAATTGAAATAAAAAATATAACATTAAACAAAATAGAATGAAAAAGAAGTTCAACAAGGAAAGAGAAATAAAATTAAAGTAGCCAACATTGATATTGGTTTTCTAATAATAAATTGAAAATATGCACGTGAACTCATGAATTATTAGCTATTTATTACTTCTTTTTTCATCTTCCCAAATGATCAAGTAGTTGACAACAAAATAATTACTGGTTGCCTTTTTCTAGCGCAAAGCGTTACGATCAGACGATAGAAGTATCACTTTTGGTTATATGATTTTATCGGTTAATTTCCATTTCAAAAAGAATGAGAGATATGCGTTTCGAATTTTCCCAAATGAGCACAATTGGAAAATTCAATGTACAAAGTGTTTTTTTTTTCTGAATTTTTGAAAAGATTCAAGGAGAACAGAGAAAATTAAAGATGTATGTATGTATGTATTCTTAACAATATGCTATATCATAAAGAAACAGCTTGATGCCGTATACCCAGTTCTCTTCACCAAGCCTCTCACTTTGTATTTCTCTGAACTGTCCCTCTATTTCATTTTCAATCTTCAATCCTCCAACTCTTCACCAATAATGATCCCCTGGTGCTTGATATTCCTGGCGCTAATTATTCTCATACTTAGTCCATTTACTCGTTCATCGTCTGAATGAGAAATACAGCAACTTTATCAACTTATTTGGTGTTGGGTTGCTATCCCAACGCCCAAACCTCTATTCTTGGAGGAGCTAGAAATTTTGCTGTTTGATTTCGATAATTATCAAAATGACAATAACTGGTTCTTCGGTTTATTATATTTTATTTTCATTGAATATCTGCTATATCAATATAAAGTTAAAGTGAAGTAAAATGAAGTAACATTCTTGAGAACCATTCAATATTACTTTTTTGAGATTCTCAGATTAATTAAATTTAATATGCGGAAAGAATCAACCTTTATAGTTCTAATCCTTACACTTCAGGTAAGAACGTGTATACTATGGAATCAGTAGTTATAGCTCCAAATCAAACTTCGCTCTGATGTTTTATTGAGATTATTGAAACGAAACTAAAAGTTCATAATTTAACATTTTATAACTTTTTCACCCACGGTGAAATATGTTATCTTGAATGCTGATTGAATTCGCTTTTGTAAATAATATTATTCCAGCATTGATTGAAAATAAAAACAAATTATTTCATATAGTGACGGCTGTACTCAGCAAAATAGAAATGCTAATTTGACAGATTATTCAATTAAATTAATTAATTCAATATCGGTGTGACAATCAGATGTGAAATAAAGCAAAAATATGAAAAAATGAAATAATTCCAAAAATGAGGGATTTTTGATATTTTATTTGATAACTGAAAGACTTACAACAAAACGATTGACAAATATCAGAACTTCAGAATGGTAGTAACCAATTTGTAGGTAATCGTCGAGATTTCATTAGCAACGATCTGATAAGAGATATTTCGCTGTGTTAACAGTAGCTGTAGGCGAGAATTTACTTATAAATCCTGAATGACATAATCGTTGGCTAGGTGAACATTCATTTTATCGAGCCTCAAGTTTTTGTTCAGATTTTATTCACTACGATCATCTGGAAATCTTTGGCAAATATTCTGTTTCAGAAAACATAACATTTCACCCTCTTATACGACAAAGCTCTAGCACTCCAAGAACTTTTGTTATTTCAACAACTCATTTAATGCAATTTCTCTCAGTATTTGAACCAATTTTGGGTCATCATAAAAATTAGAGCTGTCAAACCGGATATGATGCGGCTTTCTAGAGTCTGACGCGACCTAGTTCCGAAATAGGTACATCTACTCGACTTATCGTTCATGACATGTGTTCCAAACTACCGGAAGGTTATTTATTCATCGTAATATAAATCCGAGACATAATATGATCTTCTTTCTAAAATGAGCTAAAGTGTAGTTGCTACGGCCGAACACGTGCGGCTCTAGTAAATTTTTCTTGAATTGTCTCCAAGTCGAAAGAGACGAATGGGCGGAGGAAATACAAATTTAATAATGAAGTGTTTTCGGATTTGGCATGTTACGTGTGATTCTAGAGATGAGTGAGTCACTTTGGCACATGACTCGGTTAATGATGTATGGTACCTTTTGAGTTGTTGGATTCAGAGTTCTATAAAAGATAGGATTGAAACGGATTAGTCTTTACCTGAAACAATGGGAATTATGTGGGGGAGAGTTGGGTAAAGTGGGATAGCTAACGGTATCTAAACAAAAACCAATAACTCCCTAACCGAGCTATTGACTCCTACTTCTGCTTAGTAACTTCTTGCATTGTCCCTTCTACACATTAAATACAAAAAATATTGAATAGATCGATAATTATATATAAAAAGTCATATTTGTAATGAAAGTTAAAGTATCCTGTTTTGTCGTCCTAGTCGGCTAAAATCTGATGGTTTATAAAAGAGAGTGAAATGATAATGGGTGTAACTCATATTTATGATAAAAGCAACTACAAATATCGCAGGAGAAAGGCTCACTATAATCCTCCTCCCTGATATCCAATAAAAACAGTTTTCATTTTTTTCTATATCATACAGTGCCTGAGAAATAATAACATCTCAAAAAGCGAACATTTTCGTTTTCGCCCTGTATTTCAGAAACAAAAGTAGTTGGAATATTTTTGTTTGTAGCTCTTAAAGTTTCACAAAAAAGTGGCACAGAGTCGCGAAAACCGAATGTCTCTATGTTCAATACCTAATAACTGAGATACAGGGCAGTCTCACCAAATTTGGGGAAAAGTGTACAATAATTGCAGGCTTCATCATGCTTCTCTTCATCTTCGAAACTACTGCATCTTTTTTCTTCCTCGGGATGGTATCTAGTTAAATTCGACCGCTTGGTATCTCATTTTACTCGATTGCGATTGTTCAAAAAATCATATGAAATACTCACCGAAATTTATTTTTTCATTTACTATTAAATATTCTTCACTAAACACCGGTAAAACTAAATATAAAACCCTACTTTTTTGCTTTTTTGAACTCTAACATGTAACGCACCACAGATTAGCATTTCATCTGAATTTTCATATGCTTCATTCGAAGATGCCATATTTACAGCGAGAGTTAACCCCAGTTCTCAGAGTTTCGTACTATCGCAGGCGACAGTATTTCAGCCATACAGGCTGACTCCTACCTTTTCATTTCTGGTTGTAAAAATCTGTCAGGACTCGCCCCTTTTGTAGTTGAAATAATTAAACTGCGACCAAAACCACAGTTTCTATACTGTGCCAAAACCAAGAAACAAGGAAGGGTGGGGGAGACTACCAGTCGCCGGATGGACTTGCTTATTTTCGAAGATTGTCCTATACTCCGTTTTGACGAAATATGCTGTTTTGTAAAATTCTCCCAAATATTCGAAATTATTAATATATTCAAGTCTGTTACACAAATGCACCATGAAATGAATCTCCCACTCGAAATCCCAAATAATATTCAACGTTTGTGTTACTATCACAGAGACAACAAGTATCGTGATTAATATTTAAGAAGTTCCTCAAAGCGTTAACGCGAAAAGCTATCCAATTACAAAGAAGCAACAACATCACAATTTATATGGTGATACAGACTCTCACATGTCATTTGTGACAGTGCCGCACATGTTGTCCTATAAATTTGTCGAGATATACTGATGAAGTTGCCGAGGTCATTTCGGTAATTATTCTTTTTTGATTCGGGTATATAAATCGTATTCCAGCCAAACTCTTTCTCAAATGAATTGAGTACATTGGTCCCAGAAGAAATAATTATTAAGGTTATAATAAACTTCGGCATACAGTGTGGTCCAACGAAATCTTGACATAGATTTTCCGGCTTTAAAATGAAAATGTATAAAAATCGCCCGAGCTGTCAATTTCTAATGCAACTTTTCCGTTTTCCGCATCCTCGTAACACCCTAAAGGGGGTGGGGTGAGTACATTGTCTTATGATTATGAATAGGGATGAAGGGTGTTCCGAGTTCCGATACCTCACTTTGAGGATCTTTTCGAGTATACTATCTGATCCTGAAATGTCGCTGCAACCGTTGGAGATATAAAACTTCAAGTTAAAAATCATGGGCTACTATTGCTTGCAGTTGTTTTTTTTTATATACGGTGAATTATTGCATTTTCTGACATATAACTGTATCGATAACTTTTCATGTTATTTTCAAGATGAAAACTGTCCTTGAAAGATATTGTGAATCCGGAAAAATACGCATTTTATAGATGTAATCAAATATGTATGAGATGTCCTTTTAAAAAACTATTATAAGTTTGAGTAATAACAAGCAAACGAAAGCCAAAAAAAATTTTAGTGTACACCAATGAACAATGGGTGCTTTTTTTGGGTGTAACTTGTTCGTATCCCATTTCTCAATGAATAAATAAATTACCAATAAATGTTTAAGAAACGATTTTGTATTATTGCCGTAGACAAATGTTATTTTCAAGATATTCAATGTCAACAAAACAACACCTGCGAGGTATATCGTTCGCTTCGTCGCACTATTTCGCACCGTTTTCCGTTTTCATAAATAATCCATTTCAAAGTATGAGATCAAACAGAGCGTTCAGAATAAATCAGCATCTTGCTCAGTGACTTGAACTCTGTAAATCGACCCAAAATTATTTTCCCGTTTAATGGTTTTTCACCGTCGAAGCACTCTACGATGCAACCTCAAAATGCTCGTAACTTACAGAGCCGAAATTATTTATCTATAACTGCCAATTAAATCGTCCCATAAGTCAAAGTATTCCGCGGAATTCTATTAAAAACGAAACGCGGTGCATTCTTTATTTTTAACCAGCTTTGCATATTTACTTTGGTCTTTCTGCCAAATGTTCATGTTTGCATATACTCCTTGCGTTTTTTATAAACACGGCATCATTCCGCTTTTTTGTAGGTGCTTGTTAACCAATCTTCTGAGCATTGTTTGAGGATTAAGGTTGATAATGTTGATATGTTCTTCCACTTCTCTCTGAGTGACCATAACTACTTACGCAAAAAGTCGAAAGTGGAATAAAACAAAGCACTTTTAATTCATATACGCAGGTAAAGAATACTAGTTTTACTTTGCTTTGATCTCTGTCAAACTAAAAATCAATATCATTTCCAAATCAAACCTAGAAGAAGTGTGTAACAACGAATTTTCTTAATAAATTATTTGGAATTCGATTCTTCTTCTTTCAATGTGTATCGCAGCATATTAGAAACAAAACCACCTGAACTCTCCTTTATTGTATAATACCATCTAATACAACTTCTAAATTTGAAACGTCTCCAGTGTATCAAGCCATAATATTGTACAATCATTTACCTGACAGTGTGAAATTGCTTGATAGAATGAAATTCAAAAAAATGATCAAATGTATATTATTTACTAAAGGCTATTATTGTGTTAGGGAATATCTGGATGATAGGAATGTTATTGTTGTTTAAGTAATGATATTTTGTTTTTTTTTCAATTGACTTGTCCTATACATTGTAAATGTCTTAAGGGATCAATAAAGATATTATTATTATTATTAATCGAATTAAACATTCTCACAAGAATCTTTTTCAAGCCTTCGCCCAACGTTCCAATTTATTTCCACTATAGAAATGAAAATCTCATAAATATCAGAACTTTTCTTTAGATTTTGCCTTTTGATGAATTCAACCGGAGCCTGAAAAAAAAGTGATTCGATTGGTTCGAATTCACATTAATTTATCGTTATCGTATCACAAGAACATTGAAGAAAAATGAAATTGGAAAGGTTGACTGTTCAATTGTTGAGAAATGTTGACGCACAGTTCTAAAGTTTTCCACTCAAAATTCGCAGCGTTTATACAATGGTAGGTATAGAAAATCTAATTTTCACTACCCCAAAATTTACTTCATTTGATTGTGGAGAAACACAAATGTTATTTTCCTTCAATGTCCAATGAGAAATTTGAAATAAATTCTAACTTGTCGTCAGTCCTCACTGTGATGGAATAACTCTAGCAGTATGCTCAAGTTATTGGTCAATCGCTTTTGCGCGGACGCAGTCATGGTTGACATTTGAATGATATTTTATGTAATTCTCTGTGTAGATAATGAAGCAAAGTCTCCGAACTTTATTATCGGAATATTTCTCAACTCCGATTTTTTCCAAACTGGAAGGTTACTGTTGTTTCCATTCTTAATTATTGACTTATCATTTGTATGTCAATAACTCTCAGTTAATGTCATTTGCGATGTTTTGGTATGCCATTATTCGCAGTTAATAATTCATCCACAGAATCGATCGTCATATCAGGGGAATCAAAGGTCGCCGATATACTTGCAGAATGATCTCGAACTATGAGAAACAAGTATTTATGGAAAGAATAGCATTGGAACCGACAAATACAAATTGATTTGACCTCCAGATCATCTATCTCGAATAAAAAATTCGTTCTGTTTTGTTTTAAAGAGTCATTGACAGATTCGAGGTAAACATTGAATTATTTGCTAGATTCACATGTTTCTAATATTCTATCCATTTTGACTATAGGTATTATCTATTAGGCAAATTTGCTAGAAGTTGAGAATAGTTTCATTACAATCCCATAATAATAATGAAACTCGAAAGTATAGGCATTTAATATTTTCATTATTTTTGTGGAATACATAGTAGGAAAGTTCATAGCCTATGAATCCCGAAAAGAAAAACACAATATGTATATAAATTACAAAAACAAATTTTCATTTCGTATTTCAAACAACTGATAAATGATGGTGAAGAGAACACTGGTATCGCTAGAAAAGAGCGAAATTCCAAGAAATTTTTCAGGTCATTTGAAGAGGTCTCAAATTTGAATCCCAACTGGAGAAAAATCTAGTTTAAATATGGTATATATCTCTGAAAGTACCCTTCTGATACTATATTACTATCTGATTTGTGTGCTCGATAAGTATGCTAGAAATCAAAATTTCAATACAGGGTTAAAACCTCAAATTTCGAGTCGGATATGAGCTGGGTTACAAGTAGACAGTTCATTCAGGATCGTTCGGTATAGTGTTCAGTTTTGGTTTATTAAAAAACGCAGTTGCCTGACTGTGGAAGCCCTGATAAGCAAGTTCAAGGCTGGCTAATATCTGGACCAACTTTTGGCAAAGCATGCCATGAACTCTCGCTTTATCTGTTGCGACCTTGTATCGAAATAACTTCGGAAGTCATACCGACACATGTTGGAGCATTCTGTTTTCGTTCTTTTCTCATTAAAAGCGGATTGTTCACGTTCACGCGACATTGATCATTGAGATAAGAATGCAACTTGTCTGCGTGGAATTCTGCTGTGCAGCTGACGGTCTATCTTTGAAATACAGTCCACGTCAATTGTCTTTGAACGCTCGACTTGATGTGATTTATAAGCAACGTCCTGCGGGTCCATATTTTTAGCAAATTTCGTGTGTGTATAACGGAATCGCCAAGGTTTTTTTAATCAATCAGAAATTTAATTTGGACTTCAAGACGAAATTGTGGATTTCTTCTGGAACATTGACATTCAACTTTCATCAAACCTTCTCTTAAGAGAACGAACGACCAGTCTTACCTATTTAGAAAGCTGGGCATGTATAGACACCACTTTTTTTAATACTTGACTGTATTTTCCATTACAACACATTGATTTAAAGTTCTTGTCACTTTTATTCCTTCTTCATCTTCTACAAATCTTGTCACTTATACTTGGAATATAAATAATATAAGCACATTTCACAAGTTAATAACAGTTTTTCATGTTGTTTTTTGAGAATAAATTTTTTTATTATATTGGGAGAGACCATTATTGACTGCTTATCACCTTACCACTTCCATTTCTTTTTCGAAATCAAATTTTGAATATGATATTGAAATTAAACTGTGTACAAAGGAATGAAGAACTCACATTTTCATTTTATATGGATGCAAGATACTATTATGAATGAGAATGTCTGAAGAAGTGGGTTTTCTATACACATCAGATTCCAAATGATCTTCTACCTTATAACAATGTTAAAAAATAACGGAAATAGACTTGGTTTTTTTTAATGTGGTAGAGGTTTCGCTTTTGGTATTTTTAGCCAGATATTCCGCGAATTTTCTTTTCACGAATCTTGTATATATCCTAATAAATTTGCTCTTTCAAGTGCAGCAAAATTATCAAGTGAAGTTCTTTAGATATACACCATCTCGTACTCGGTTTCGACTTTCGGCAAGGATCTGTGAGGTACATACCTTTGATATCATCAAAATATAGGCACCAGCTAGTGGTCGAGTCCCGTATAATTTCTGTAATTTTAACCTCAAATTTGGTTGATAACATCGTTGAACAAAGGTTAATGTGAATTCATCACACTTCAACTTTGAAATTCTATGATGCGTTTTTTAAGCGGAATTTAAAAGTACAGGGTGATTCGAGCAAGCCCAGCACAGACTGTGCTGCACAGTGGTGTGTCGTCTTTATTGTAAAAGAGTCACCCTGTATATTTTTAGATTTTTCAATGATCTTTAACAACTTGACTTAAACTAATTCATGAATGGACTATTCAGAATAATACTGTCTGAAATAATTGAACTGATAATCTATCAAGAGTTCAATAATGATATTTTTCGAATAACCTAAATACAAACAAATTTCTGAACTGACTGAATTACAACAAATTAGCTAGATCGCCGGGCTTTCTGCCATTGTTTCTTCTCGTGAGCATCGCAGACCTTAAAGAAAGGATAACTTGGGGAAATGCAGAATTATTCTACTCGAACTTTGGACAATTATTGGCAAGAACGAGGAAGAGTATATTTCAACCATTTATTTTGATGTATTTCCATGAACTACATTTATGTTGTCTTCAGCTTCAGAAAACTAATATAAATACTGATGACATTATGTATACACCAGAAACAGAACCCATTGAATTTAAAAGTTGACGTGTCCTCTTTTTTATAATTTTCTTACATGAGGACACAAAGTATTTGCCATTTTACCGGTCAAATTCTTTTTAATCGGGGTTAGCTTGAGAGGAAAACAATATCATTTGAGTGAAGCGATTACAAATAAAATAAATTAGATTTAATTCAACATCTTGGGTTTCGTTATCTCTGGACTAATATCAGAATATTTATTTTTCATTTACCTTTTTCAAACGGAAAAAAATGAAAATATGCTATCCTCATAATTTTTCACTCCTATTAGACCACTATAATGGTCATTCTTCACAAGAACGACATCATCTGTAAATTCATGGTTCAATATCCATACCAGGTATCAGTTCTAAAACACTACAATCATTTCAAAAAATATTTTTCAGCCACTATTGACGTTATTTCTCTGCGTTTCCGCTCGAAGCGACTGCAAGGTTATTCATCAAACAGTTGCATCGATTCATCAATCATACAGAGTGTCAGAGCTCCCAGTTTTCAACATTCTCCTTTTCTCTACACATTCTGCACAAAAAATCAGAGTGGGAGTACAACGAAATATATGGCTGACAAGCCTGATGAGGCATAGTTGAAAAATCCCAACAACTTTTCAAGGGGCTGATTATATTTCAATGGGTTGTTATATGTAGGTAGGTGCTGATGAATAAATTCATAACCTACCTTTCATTCTCCTTCTTCTCCTACACGAATGTTTGACTGATGAGATATCCTTTTATGACTGTGTTAAATTTGTAGGTATCGAGCATTTGGGCAGCAAAATTGGGATGCATCATGATTCAGCCCGTTTTTAGGGTTCGGAGATCCTGATATTGTTTATTAGTTTATTTTGATGAATAAATTTGCAACAATGTCAAGCCAATGATATCAATGAAAAATTAGAACATTGGAGTAAATTCAACGATAAAATTTGAATGGTGATTTACCCCGAACCATAGTGGAATAAAATTTCAATTTTAACCCTTGAAACAAGAAGAGAATGGAAAGAAATATATTCACTCTCTTTCGTAACATATTTGCAGATTACATGAGCTGGAATACCTATCGTAATATACATCCGCGATGATACGCGACTCAAATGTTTATAAGCCACTAGTGCTTTTGAGGACAAGTCTTGCATCTCATCCTGTTGCAATGTGATTTGAATTTTCATAGCACGAACAGTAAGAATTTCATTTCAATGCAATTGTTGGTACTATGTTACAACTTGCAGCAGTTCAAGTCGCGCACAAGCCGATTTTTACTGAATTCATCTCGGGACGCGTGGAAACGCGCTATAAGCTCAATTTTTTCCCGAGAGTTGCATATAAGAAAATAATTTTATCAGTATCACAATGATCATTCCATCATAAATAAGTGATTAAATCAATTATTGATCTATTAAGACAAGAAAAAAAATCAATACAAACATTCATCAAATATAAAAGCATATTTTAGAAAATCATCGAAAAATTAATAATGCTTATCAACACAATATTCGCACACTCGCCTTGAATTAACTTAGATTCAGAGATTAATATGATGGGAAGATGAATGGTTAAACAATTTCATGCAGCGACATTCAGAACTTTTTTAATATGCTATGAACAGCACTCCCCAGTTCTTGTGTGGTAGTTATGAAAGCTAGATAATTTTGAAATGCTATTCTCTTTCCGTTGATATAGGTATAATGAGGTTTTAAAATTAACAATAAGAGACAGCTCGAGGAATTTAGTGAAAAAACTTGTCTACAGGAAGACCTTGGAGTTGTATCATAGATAATGCTCAAAATAAATTTTTGGGTCTTAAAGACCATATCAGATGTGAAGAATTTCCCCAAAGAAGGATGTATAATAAATAACGAAATTCTAAGCTGTAGCAAATATTGATCAACCAAGTGTCTCACCCTACTTGATCTTTTTAATCTACTACAGACAAATGATAATGTGATTTGGAATTTTCCACAATCCTTAGATGTGGAAACATTATTCAAAGTGGCAAAAAATGAGTTATCCCACTAAAATATTAATTGATTCAATTTTTTTGATTTTAATTACAAGATTTTTTGTATGGCAATATCTAACAAAAAAGCAAATACTTCCAAAATAATTGGAGTTCTTCAATACTCATCAAACACCTCTTGAAGATTATGCTAAACCGTTTTCTGAACAACACATCTCTCAGATTTGCAGGATAGTCCAGTCAAAATCGAAAATAAATTGGAAAAACATTATGTATCTATGATTTTTTAGCATGTTGTTAAGATCGAGGTCACGATTCATTAGATCAATGTATACACGAGTTTGCAACTCTCAGGAAGTTGTGGAAGAAACCGCGAAACATTTGGACTTTTTTCAGATTATGCTCTATATCTCCTAAATTATTCATTTTTCGACGAAAACTATTATACATATACGGATTTCAAGAGCATTAAACTTATGACAAACTGAGCTCAACCAGAGCTCTGTTGATTCATTGCCGAATTTCGGCACTTTCAATATAATCCAGTTGTAAAATTATTATTTTTACATCTTTTTGGACTGAGATTGCGTCGAAACATAATTTCAAGGCAATATAATCAGCTTTAAAATGAGCTCAGAACGAGAGCTATAGGCCTCGTGATTTTTTCAAAGTTTTTAGAAACGATTAGATGTTACAATAATATGAAGGTATGATTTTAAATAAATGTATGTGAAAACTGAACTATTTTCAATGTGCTTAATTCGTCACAAATTTAATGCTCTTAAAACAGTATATAACAGTATAAGTTTTTTTCTAAAAATGGATGGATCAGGAAAGATATACCAAAGAATCTGAAACAAGTCCAAAAATTTCGTGGTTTTTGGTGTGTAAAAATTTTTTCACAACTTTTTGAAAGTTGCAAACTTGGGCATACATAGCCCTAATAGATCAACATACTGAAAAATCAGAGATACATCATGTTCTTTCAATTTAGTGATTTTGTGTCTCCATTTTGACTGACCTAAAAAGAAATTTGAAATTCCGGAAATTTTAGATATGTTTGATGAATTTTCCCCCGTTTGCTTTCATTCAAGAAACAAGCGAAATTATTAAAGAATAATTTCCATCAGTTTCAATAGGATTCCAGATATCCGTATTATCGTACCTGTAGCTCTATATCTTCGAAAATAAGAGATGCTATCGTGTTGACAATATTTCTACACACGAAAATTTTGCAGATTCTCATTCCACTTTCTGGAAAAAAATTTCGTCATAGTGATTTTCGAAAAAAAATTTCCAGGGGCCCTCATAACAAGCACTATAATCTCAGTTAGCTCCTCAAACTCCTTTGTGCAGAATCATGATTCAATTGATAATTATAATTTTTCTGTATGAATTTTAAGCATACAGCTTATTGGAATTCATAATTATTAGTAGTCCTCATGTTCAATCCTGGCAATTGCTTTTCTCTCTCCAACTATACTTCTGCTAGCATCGGGAAGACATTCAATGGTTACATGGATATTGGATTTCACGTTGGCGATCAAAGGAAACCTTGACTCACAGTGGAAAAGATGTATTGTTTGTTTATTCATCAACATTCTTTCACATAACAGAAAGCCATGTCTTCGCTAGACCATCCCGCATATCGTCAACCTTGTATCGAATAGTTCGAAGCTTTCACCATAGAGCGCGCTACTCGTTGGGTATAAAACTCGAACGGAAATGGATGTAATTGGCTGGAGAGGATATAAATAATAAATCCTTGGATTTTTTCAGGAGTTATGGGTTACTAATGAATGGGCAAATCTTGATTTTAATGAATGAAGTCGGCCTTGATCTCTGCTATTTCTCGATAATGGCCTATGATTGGAACAGAGTACATAGTTATTATTTATCTACCTTGGATGGAGTAATGAGTAATGTTCCAGTCAGAAGAGAATTGATTCAATTTTTTTGTATTGAAGTCATAGATCGTTTCGAAGTTACTATTCTAGCTCGATTATTCTCCTGGAGCTTTAGAATTCCCTAACAGTGTCAAGCATTCTAAATTATTTTTACGTTCCTTTAAGAAACGAACGAAGTAACTTTTTAAGGACATCCAAGTTCAACCCAATTTTTTCATGTGAAAAACAATTATATCAGAACAGAACTCGTTGTCAAGATATTCTTCAACTTGAAAAAACACTATGATTATTTAATTTAGACATCAAAGTTACTACTTCTTATTCAGCTTAGATAAACATGAAATGAGCCAATTTTTCTGAATCAAAGTCGAGTTTTGCAGAAGAATTTAAAATTAGTATCTGGTTCGAAAACTAAGTTGCAACGCGAAAATCGCTTACATATTATGTATCTTACTGGCTAGTCCAATCCGTAAAGCAGATTCTGCTACATTATGAAAATGGTACTTGGGACAATAAACCGTCTGCTCGTGTTTTTTGTATGAGAAAACGAATTCAGATACCAGTTGCACAAGAGGAACATACTTTCAACGGTAAATCTGTTGATTAAGTAGGCACGAGCGTGTCTGGCTCAGTAAAAGAATGTCAATGTCGAGTTCAACTATTGTATGTATATGTCTTTGCCTACCAATTGTGGTACTTTTTAAGAGTTGTCCCGCCGAGTGGGTTCTACTGTGGAGGTATTCGAGAAAGTAAACTTGTCTTGGATATAAGAGGTTCACTTGTTTGCCTTCTATTTTTTATAGCCAATATATACTTACACTCTGAGTACCATCGGCTGTTTGTTGAGAAGAAGATTTTGCTTATATGAACATTTCTTAGTTTATTTCACCACTCATCTTGATAAGACGATACTAATTTCGATATTATTTGTATCTAGACCTGTTACTATAACATATTTCGACTAGGTTTCATACGGAACGTATTCGTAACTTCATTTCCTAGGAAAACTGATGATTGAAAATTATTTACTCATGATGAAAAATTTGAATGCACTTAGGGCGACCATTCCCAAATAAAAAAGATGTTAATCGCGATTTACATTGTTAGAGTTCAGTGGTCGATTACTTACCATTCCCCTAGTAGTACAATGTAAACAGTAGAGTACTGAAGAAAGTAAACGGTAGAGAGTAAACTTTGAAGTTAAAAACGAACAGAGCTTTAGGTAATTGCGTTCTCATTGAAATCTCCTTAGAGCAAGCATCTGTATAATATACAAAGTTCGTGTCAAGGGCGGTTATAGGTTTTTTTCTTAGGAGGAGGGGGGAATTTGATAACTATCGAGAACTAATACATAATTACGAAAAATATATTTTGTGCGCCACGTTGCGCAATTTTTTTCAGGGTTTTGAAAAGTTTTGTGAGTAATTTGCGGAACGTTATGTAGCGGTGAGCATCAACAATAAAAAGGGAGTTGCAAATGAAATTTGATATAATACAGGGTGTTCCTAAATAAGTGTATCAACAGTTAATTGTAGATTTGTTATGAAAAAACATCAATATTTTTCTCTTCCATTTTTACCTCCGGGTCATCTTTTCAGCGATACAGGGTGTCAAAAATTTATATTTTTCAGTTTTTTGCTGAACTCTTAGGAATAATTTGAAGTACAGAATTGAGTTGTTGTAAACACATTGTAACTAATAATATTTTCTTTCTTGCACTTTACCCGGTTTCATTATACGTGCCAGTGGCGGAGATATTCAATCTGCACAAAGGTTTCACCCCTCAACTTTTAGACCACTGAACGTATTTGCATTTACACAGCAAATTCTGATCCGCCAATGTGTTTAAGTGAACCGTTTTCGAGGAAACAGGTATTTTATGACCAAAAACAATGTGCTAACGTATTGTAAATTTCTTGTTATTGGAAAAGTGAGTAGTGGTAATCAACAAGTTTATTAATCTGAATAAAATTTGGCAACTAATCAATTCAAACTTGAAACCCTTGCTGCCAAAATTTGTTGAAATTATTAACAATAAATAATAGTAAAGTTGTTTATTATCACTATTCATTTTTCCAATTAAAAGAAATTTACAATTATATAATATTCTTTCACATTATCTTCGAGTGTGTGAATTTGGTATAACTTTTTGGAAGAACATTAGAGAGTTAGAGGCCTAACTTAAATTAAGTTTCCCTTATTTTGACATTTACTCATGGGTATTCGCAGAAGATTTTAAGGAGGTCTGTAATAAAATACGGGACTCCTGTACTTAACTCTAATAAAGGATAGCCGTATTTGAATAAAGATCCCTTATTTTGATAGTTATCCCAATGTTGTAGGTTAAACAACTTCTCACAAATATCAGAAAAAAGGAAATGTCATAATAAAGTTGTCAAGAAATAAATCGTTCCGATATCTCAAATATCCGACCAACGTTAAGGAAACTTTTATTACAGGATCCTGTAATAAAGTTAGGCCTGTATTTGTGTTCTGATAACTCTCTATTGTAAATTTAAAATCTTCGATAATATTCTCAATTTTCGATTCACTCGATATAAACTCACCTCACTGTTTTGTCTAAGTGACAGAATTCTTACAAATTCAAGTCTATGATTGCAGGAAATAAGAATTCCCTTATTTTCTACCTTGTACATGTTTTTCCTAAAATATAACATTGTAGAAACCTTGTCCGGACGACAACGAACACAACAAAGAAAGAATCATCCAATTTGGTGCAATCGTTTGGACGTGATGCCGCGTCGATCGTAAACCATAAATCGTCTTTTATTTATACAGGGTGTCCCACCGGGAGTGCCGATTAGAAGTTTATGGAGAAATAATAATTCGATCATTTCCCAATTTTGTGTGAAGATATAAGCCAAGAACACCTTCATTTATGATATATTTTTGAATATCAATGACTTCTGCTTTCACCGGAAATGGTATGAACTTTCTTATTTCAAATGGAACACCCTGTATATTATGACTTTTTCGGATAGATCTTCGAATGCCACATTGATTTTATGCATCACTCCCTATAGCCATCTAGAGCCGTTTTCGAGTTATTCACTGTTTTTCGAAAAAAATTACAAATTGGGGCTTGTAGAACACTGAGAATTCATTGAAAGCGCAACGCACAAATTCAGATCTGGATTTTGAAATGGGTTACTGACAAGATATTCAACTTAACTCTGTAGAGAAAATAACGTTTTGATGCACTGGGAAGTAAAATGAGAGTGTCAAAGTTGAAATTCAAAAAAAGCCAAAAACTCGATTTTTTCAAATGGAAACCATACTTTTTTCACTCACATATCAATTTGTGAGGTAAAAATAGATAGAGTTCATTGAGGGTTCCCTATATCCAAAAAGTACCATTTCCGAGATATTCAGGAAAAACTGTTAGAGTTTGAATTCCCAAAAAGGCAGAAATTCGATTTTTTCCAGATGGAAACCTATTTCAATTTCTGATAAAAAAATAAGTAGAGTCTTTAAAGGGTTTCCTATATCTAAAATGTACCATTTTCGAGATATTCAGAAATAACTGTTAGCAACGAGCATATTATAATATGGAAGGTATCAATTATGATGATCTATGTTCATCCTTTCATAAGAATCTGTATGACTTTATTCAAAATAATCCAGGTTTGTTCCAACTAGAGAATTTATCGTGCAATGTATTGGCAGAATTTTGTTCCAGAATGAATAAGGAAATCCACCAACCAAATATTGAGAAGGTGCGAAAAATGTTTGGAAGTAGGTGGACGAAATTTTCAAAATGTGTTACGATTCAATTTTCTATTCTGATATATCTCAATAAAAGTTCGGGAAGCTTCATGACTTGTTTTATAAGTTTTGCATTTGAATTTAAGCTTTCGATATGTATGTCATATTTTCCAAAAAATAACTCGTTATTTTCATTATGAGCAGTAAAAAAACTAGTGGTCGTTTTTTTGAACAATGAAACAAGTTTTGAGGAATATCAACAACAGAAGCATGGAAAAATATTCTGAATAAAGTAAAAGATTTTTATGAAAGGGCGAACATGGATCATATTGAAATAATATCAAGCTCGTAGCAGTTATTTCTGAATATCTCGAAAATGGTACATTTTAGATATAGGAAACCCTGAATAGACTCCACTTATTTCCACCCCACAAATTCATATGTGAGTGAAAAATATATGGTTTCCATTTGAAAAAATCGAGTTTTTGCCTTTTTTTGAATTCCAACTTTGACACTGTTATTTTCTCTACAGAGTGACGTCGGAAATCTTTTCGGAAACAGAATTCAAAAAACAGATCTGAGATTGTGCTTTGCGCTTTTATTGAATTTTCATTGTTCTACAAGCCTCAAATTGTATTTTTTTCACAAAACTGTGAATAACTCGAAAACGGCTTTAAATGGCTATAGGGAATGATACATAAAATGAATGTGGCATTCGAAGATCTATCCAAAAAAACTCATAATATACAGGGTGTTCCATTTGAAATAAGAAAGTTGATACCATTTCCTTTGAAAGCGGAAGTCATTGATATTTGAAAATATATCATAAATGAAGGTCTACGTGGCTTATACAGGGTGTTTCCTTAACATGCGGCAAAAATTCAGGGGGCTGTTCCTTGGACTATTCTAAGAATATTTTGTCCTTTGATGATTTTTGAAAAACCTCTTTGTTTCGAAGATACAGGGCAAACAAAATTTTGGATAATAACATTTTATTATGAAAAATTACATGAAAATTTAACTTAACCTACAATGACTGTTGAAAATGACCACCTCCAGCCAGCATACAAGCATCCAATCTTCTCCTCATTGACAGTGAAAGATAAAATGTTAATTGCTAATACATCACAAAAATTCAAATGAAAACCGTGTTTAATCTGTATTCCTTTACCATCTGAACTTATCAATTTTAAGTCAAAAAACTGGCCGTTTTTTATAGTTGTCAAACACATTTAAAAATAAATTGTACCTACTTAGTAAACACAGTGCGGTACGCATTTTTATTTATACTATTATCAATTTTAAAAATATGAAAAATGTTGTTCGCCCTGTATCTTCGAAACAAAGAGGTTTTTCCAAAAACATCAAAGGACAAAATATTCTTAGAATAGTCCAAGTAACAGCTCCCTGAATTTTTGCCGCATGTTTAGGAAACACCCTGTATATCCACACAAAATTTGAAATGAATCGAATAATTATTTCTCCATAAACTTCTAATGGGTACTCCTCAATGCAATGCCATGGAAAATTGAGGTTCTATTCAGAGTCAACTATTGCCGTAGAGAAACCGATATAAATTGATTTTGAAACAGATTGGTAAAAAGTCTGAAAAATCGTTGGATTTAACTAAATTTCGATAGTTGTGGGTTGTGGCATCACTGGTGGTCAATCTTCAGTGTGAGCTAAAGTGGATCCGGTAGAATCCTGTTGTCAAAGACTAGTTTATCAAATGACCGAGGGGTATCAACAAAATACGACACAACCTTCTAATCGTTATCGGTTCCACTCCATGAGATAACAGTTGCCTATAGTGCCCAGTCTGGAGAAAGCCGTTCTGAACACAAAAGACCGAAATTCCCATCGGTATAATTTACCGATAATTACATCCTCTTTCCCCAGCGCATAAATAAAATGTAAGACAAATTATATAACTAGATTCTGGTGGAACTACGTGCGAGAATGGTTTCGAAATAGCGCGTAAAGACGGGACACGACCGCCGAGAGGAAGCGGCGGGCAAGAACTTCAATTGCATTTGGCCTTGACTCTTCTGCACCTTCACATGATCACCGAAGCCTGGCCGGCCAGTTCACTAGAGCATGTTGAGCGTTACGTGAAATTTTCCCGCGAGCTTCCCGTCTTCTGCCGAGAATAAAAACGAAATGGAATGGAGTGGATCTGCCTTGTTGATCACGAATGGAAATAAATTTGTCCCGATCTAACATGAAAGCGATAGAGCAGTCGGATCTACCTACAAACCCGGTTAATTAATTGGACTCGCAATTAGGCGCGTTGGAAATCAGTGAAATCGCCAAGTTCAGTGTTTTACACTGTGACTTTCATCCTCGGGGATTCGTTTTTCTTCAACATCGTTTATTTTCTTTCTCCCAAACGAACTGCATAAACACTGATGAAAAGTTCACCTTGTAGTTGTTATGTTGCTGAGTCTGTGTATTTTGCAACTCGACTGCAAGGTCTGCAAGCTCACCAGGCATTGATAGAACCCATAAAAAAAGTTTGTGACTCCCTGCTTGGCTATGAATTTCAACAACCACGAACATGCTTTCAACTGTTTTTTTCTATTTGTTGGGCTTAGATCCGCCCCTGGTTAAAGTAAAATTTTATTCACAATTTTTTTACTCTTCGATTTGACACGTTGATAATATTTCGACGAAATTTCGTTTTTGTGGATCTGCAAACCATTTTTTCTCATTTTGTAGAAGGCGCTACATACGAGCCTATATTTTTGTTTGAATGGTTGAAACTTTTTTGTGCTACACTGCTGCTTCTTGTGTTTTGATAAATAGTTCACTGATATTAGACTTTTGCTTCGGACCAATTCATACAAAAGCAAATGAAGGCTTTTCGGGTAGGTCTCGGTGTCCCAAATGATATCCCAAAAGTCCCCTAGGCGGGAGTGACCGCATAAAATTTGGCAACGCTGTAAAGGGCTAAAATCCTGCCACAATGTGATTTTTCGTGAATATCTCGGTCCCTATGAAACTTACGACAAAAATACATCAGTGCAAAAAGAAAGCTGATAAAATTTTCTAGAAAAAAGGTTCTGAGTCGTTTTTTGATATAACCAATGGTTTCGTTCCAATCTTGCCTTCAATTTGAACGTATGTGATATTCTGAATAATGGAGGTACACTATTCCACACCACCTTTGAGGATGACTACACGGTTCGTTTTTCTCGAAGTTGTATCCCCTAATAGGCCTAATCCACGACTTTTTTGTTTTTTGGAAAGGCGTTCGAACGCTAATTTTCTTCTCCTTCGTCTTCTCCTTCTATGAATGCATGTATACTTTCTTCGATGACATCGGTGGAGTCAATCTAAGAGTTTTGGATTTCTGCTTCTGTCACATTTCATTTTTCTCAGGAAACTTCAAGTGGTTCAAAATCTTTTAAAAACCGTGTAACGTTTGACACAGATGTAGTTGCAGCTGAAGCTAAATATCATCAAATTTGTTTCAACAAATTCAACTTGCCAGTCTCCGAGAAAATGAAGGTTGGTCATCCTGCGTATGAAAATGTTCTCAACGCAATGAAGGACATTTTTTCTATCATTGAATATCATGAAGACTCTCAGTTGAAATTGACTGGATGGAGAGCAATACTGAGAGAAGACATACCTGATGACAAGAAAATTAAGAGAAAACTCGAAGAGAAGTATGGAAACCGTATTGTTATCACCTCAAAGGAAACAGGATATCCTGAATCAAGCTTGGTACAATAGGAAAGATTCTGAGGCAGAATTATCGGTACTTCTGCAGCACCAAGCGACACAACATCTGCTCTGTTCAATAAATGAAAGACCGCAGCTTTGAAAATGGTTAAGGAACGGCAGGACTTGAAAGAGGCAGCTAAAATCTTCAACAAAAATAATACTGCACATAACCTTTAAGCGGAATGAAGTTTTTCCTCTCAATATATGTTGCCCCCATTAAATAACTCTCCATAAATCACTACCGATATTCTTCCTTGATTAAAGCTGTTAGCAGAAGCAGACCAGTAGTGAGACTGAATCCTTTACCTCCAACTCTTGACGCAGCAAAATAACATCGTGAACATCTGTTCACAGTGTAATATCAAGTACAACAATGGCTTGGTAACAATTCGAATCCTGAGGAGTGGGGGTGAATGTTAAAGACAATATATTGTAACAAAAAATGACATCCCAACTTCCTGCGCCTGATTGTCTTTCAAAAATGATATTTTGCAACTGTACGAAAGATTGTCGACCAATGTGTGGCCGTCAGAGTTTGAGACTTCGTTGCTCACCGGTTTGTGGCAATTGCCATGGAAAATCCTGCCTGAATGCCGAACCATTTGAAGTTTCCTGAGAAAAATGAAATGTGACCGAAGCAGAAATCCAAAACTCTTAGATTGACTCCACGGATGTCATCGAAGAAAGTATACATGCATTCATAGAAGGAGAAGGCGAAGGAGAAGAAAATTAGCGTTCGAACGCCTTTCCAAAAAACAAAAAAGTCGTGGATTAGGCCTATTAAGGGATACAACTTTGAGAAAAACGCACCCTGTAGTCATCCTCAAAGGTGTTGTGGAATAGAGTACCCCCATTATCCAGAATATCACATACGTTCAAATTGAAGGCGAGATTGTGACGAAACCGTTGGTTATATCAAAAAACGACTCGAAACCTTTTCTCTAGGAAATTTCATCAGCTTTCTTTTTGCTCTGATGTATTTTTAACGTAAGTTCCATAGGGACCGAGATATTCACGACAATTCACATTGGGGCAGGATTTTAGCCCTTTACAGCGTTGCCAAATGTTATGCGGTCACTCCCGCCTAGGGGACTTTTGGGATATCATTTGGGACACCGAAATCTACCCGAAAAGCTTCATTTGCTCTTGTATGAATTGGTCCGAAGTTTGGGCCTATTTCGACATAAATGCAGTGGACTAAAATTTAACCGTTTTTGAGAAAAGCGTAAAACAGCATTGCTTGCATGCGATGAAGACGAAATCTTTTTTATTTATTTTCAACCTTAAATGTATATAATATACACATTAATAATAATAAAACATAACAATAAATCAGTAGTTCAGATCAAAGGTCCAAAGTGACGTGGCAATACGTAGAGCAAAAAAACTGAAAATAAAATTTTACTTTAACACCTCTAACTTCGTTAATAATCAAGAGGTACTATTCATTTTCAGTCTTGAAATCACTCCTGAATGTTTTGCTCATCATTTTCGGACACTCTGTATATCGGTCATAGTGCATATTTCATAGAGATTTTTTTGTATAATGCCTAACATTTTTTAACTAGCAGAAAACACTCTTTATTTGTATAACATAGAAAAAATAAAAACATTTTTGCCCATATAAAGGGAGGCCTCATGAAAAAATATTTGTGAACCTATGAATTGAAATTGGTGTTTATTTCGATGAGTACTATTCTGAATTTATGTTAAAAAAACTGTGTACTTCAACCTGAATTTTTACTTGTGCTATTAGAAATCCATTTTTAATTGTCTTCAATGTCTACAATTTTTCGTCTTGCATTATTGTTGTCAAAAATGAACGAAGAGTTGATGAAGTTGCTTCAAAATGAAAAGTTTCTGTTGGCATTTGACTGTATGCCTCTTGTCTCGTTTTAAGTTCGAATACCAATCCGTCGAAGATTACTAAAAACACTGTCACCATGAATGTTACCACCATTCACTACCAGATAATGAAGAAGTAATATCATCTGAAGATTAATCTGCTCTCAGCTTTCTCTTCCGTATCCACTTGTTGTCCTTGTCATATTATTCAACAAATGAGAGTTCGGAAGCTCTACACCTCTTCAGAATTGAAAAATCTTCCATATTGTGCAAGTAGGTAGGGAACACTTACTGACATACGAAATTATAGAGCTGAGACATAAGACCGCAGTCGAAAATTCATGAATCTTGCAAAACGAACATGATTATTACAGAATCCTATTTGAACACTATGGAAGTCTGAATAACAAACATAACGAACACTGATTACATTGAATTTCGAATTTAAAATTTTTCAAATTACTGCTTACGTTCACATAATATCTTTACTATTATTGCTTCCAGTATTTCAGCTTTATCCATCCCATCAAAACTCTGAGGTTTTACTTTTATTGGATTCTCCCCGTCGTTCATGGTTCCGAAGATTAGGACTTGATAACATCAAATTAATAAAAAAAAAACTACAATTCTATTTGTCCCTGTTGACTATATAGCTTTCGAACTATTAACAAAATTGTATTCTAGGATATTTTCATAAGAGTGTTTGTCTCCAAAAGGGGAATCAAAACAGTTCCAGTTTGGTATTAACCAGGAAGAATTACAACAACAGCTGCTCTTACTATTTGAAGTTTCTGGACTTTAAAAGCCTTGCTTCAACTAAAATTTTCATATAAAGCTTAGTTTATCTATTTGGACTTGAAAAAACATAAGAATTATTCCATTAAGATTCAAAATTTAAAAATGCCGAACCTAATTCTGTCATTTCAATCCTTCACTAGAAGCTTCTCCTTGTTGTTTTCTACAACCAATCTGATGGACTTCTAGAATGCCAGGTAAATGACCTTAAGATAATGATGGAAAAAATGTCAGTCATTCCCCCATTTTGAATACAATTCATCAACCTTCAAAACGAAATGAGATTGTTCCTAGAACCGTGAAATGACTGTTAATCAATCCATTTTTCCCATCCGTGTTACAGGATAGGAACAACAACATGAAATAGACATCTATAAGTTACCATATTGATTATACATCTATTGAGATGATGAAGAAGCATACGTGATGCCATCAAATACCAATTTTGAAACCGTGTATCACGTAAACACAATACCGCTGTCGTTTCGATTATACAGTAAAAAAACCATAATTGATGAAATAGCCGATAGATCGGCAATAAAAATCAATTGAAAATAGTGGTACCACAATCGAAACGATAGATTCATCTTGTGGTTCAGCAACACAATAAGACACGAAAAAAAAAGAGTTGTTTTCGAAACTTGCACCAAATTACATACGTTTATCTAACAATAATTTTTGTATGAGTTCTTCAAGGCCTTATATATGTTGTGGCATATTCTGTTGATCACACATTCCCAAGTGCTGTAAATGATCGAAGCTCTGATTTTCTTTTTACGTTATTTTTGTATTTCCTTCATACTCCAGGCATGTTCTGCGACTGTTGATTAGTCATTCTGCGTAAGTCGTCATCAGGGTTGCAGTTATTTGGATGTACTCCTTTCCACAATATATTCTCAGCTTGTCCCAGTTTCTTCATTCATCCAAATCTACGTAACCAGAGTATAAAAAACTAAACATTTTTTATATCTCAAGCCTCAAACATATTTTGAATTGACCGGGAGAAATTTAAAGTTGTTGTAATCATGTGTCGAAATCTTCAAAATTGGAAAGTTCTGTGTTACATTCAACCGACGAAACATCACCCTGGATCTTAATCAATTATTCCGGAGGACACAGATTGAAGTAGCAGAAAGGTTCTACCTGTTTGGCCCACTGAACTGCTGAACAATAGAACAATTGGGAAAGAGACAAAAGAGTTGATACTCGCCTGACCTGCCTAGTAGATCGACTCTATCACAAGAATTTGAAAGAGTGTTTCTGAGTTGATAAAATTCCGTTTTTCTGTGCACTTGCACCTAGGTGAAACCAGCCAATAATTGATGGATTCTTTTTAAAATAACCTCTTATTTTGTACCTAAACGGTAGCAGTAGCGGATAAAGAAGAAACTCAAGGGGTGGCGCAAAAAGTATCTTGAACTAATTTTTTTCCTATCGTTACAAATATACAATAATTATCGTTATATACGCTGCTCCCCCTCTGTATCCGCTACCGTAGGGAATATATTCTTTGCCTTTAAAACTATAAATTTTCATTTGGTTTACGTCTATATTTTGTTTCCTCTCTAAGTCGAATCCTGTCAAGAATGATCCGTATTACTCGAACTATACGTGACTTGAAAAAAAATCGTGATCCCGTGTTATTTCGAATTAGCGAGATTGGACTGTATTAATTCCAATCAAAGGGTTTCATTTTGAACTACAGGTTTTGAGATCATTCACAATTATGTTCGAATATTCTGTTCTGTCAAACTTTTTAACAAGAGAACTCAAGGTAATAATGCTCCAATTCATCGGTTTGGATCGAGATGGATAATTTGCATGTTTCGTAGGATTTCCTATTCATATTCACGAATCTCTCAAATTTATTCAACAACAAATCACTGTCTGGCAGTAAAATGAACCCAATACCAGAGTCGACTATAGATTCCCGTCAGAACATCCCTAAAAAGGAATTCCGACTTTTTCAGTCATCTTTGCGAGCATCAAAATCGCCTGAGGACGGTGCACAATCTGGAAAATCACAGCATCACAGAGGCCTGCTGAAGAGGCATGCAATAATCTGCGGTTAAAGATAGAAATAAGATCAGGACATTGCGAGAGAGTAGAAGTGGTCAGAGATGGTTCTAATTTACTAAACCAGTTCTGAGACCATGTCAAGAGACGCTTCGCTGCCTCTACTGTTCCAGCGTTGTCGCGCCGTGAATTGCGGCGTTGCAAGTTCTCGGTGATCCGTTGCTGGTGCAGCAAGATCGTGTTCTTCGTATTCGCTGAAATTCACGATCCGGTCGAAAGGTATGCAGTTAATTCCAGGAATATATTCGATGTGCTTTCCGATTATTCACCAACGGAGACTGAAATTCCACAATGGATCAAGTGGGAATTTACGAGAATGGAGATTGCCAATCGGTCAACAACAGTTGGTTGCGTTGAGAAAGAAGTATTTGACTTAATTCTTTCCCAAATTGCTCCGAACCGTGAAATCGGATTTTCATGGGAGTGATTTCCATTTGATAATTTCCAGTCGACTCTCTCTCTAGGCTGGCTTGAAAAAGGAACCAAAATATCAGGTCCAGAATGAAAAGTTTTATATATTTTGCAACACCTTAGTTTTTATACAGTCCACTATTATATTCTGGTTACTTCAAAATCTCATGGCTGAATAATTTTGTGATTGGATCCAGCCAGAAACTGACACAATCATATCATTCAGGAGATGCTCATAATTATTCGGTGGTTCATGGCTCACGACTATGGAACTTATTTAGACTGGAAAAACCCCAAACGGAAAACTGTGTGTTTGTCACAGGTTTCAAGGTCAGGAATGCGTTCACAAAAGCAGCTCATTAGAAAAAAGGCTAACTAGTTTTAACTTATTTCAAAGTCTTTATCAGAGCTCTAAAATGTAACAACAAACACTACAATAAAATTCAGAAATTATAACATAGAAAACTTAAAACCCTATTTTGAAAAATTACTTCAACATGAATTCAAATTGTGTAATTTTCACAAATTTTAATCTTTCAATGTTATAGTTTCTAACATCTGAATTCATTGTAATTCTTGTGTTACATTTCCGAGACCTGATGCAGACTTTGAAATAAAGTTGAATCTAGTTGGCCTAATTTCCTAAACCATAGGACTTGGGTCTAGCATAATAATTCTGAATTTGAAACAAGTGACTAAACAGTGATGTGAGCCTGGTTTTAAGGCTTCGAAACGAGTTCATGTCCAAGAACAGAAGGTGTTAGCATCAGGTTTTTGGTATGCGAAAGAAATTGTGTTTGTGGATTACTTGGAAATGGGTGAAACAATGAATTCTGACCAACTTAAAAAAGAAATTCATGAGAAAAGACCCTGTTCAGAAAAAAAAATTAATTTAATCGTGTCACGAAAGCATTTTGACAATGAATCCACCGTATACAACAGATTTAATTCCTAGCGACTTCCATCTTAAGAAATTCATACGTGGAATGAAATTGTGTTTCTCTATTTCAGTATCGTAATGAGTTCATTACAGCACTGAAAGTAGTGCTTTAATAAAACTCATTACAGCCTTGGTTTCAGTTATATATTTCGTTTTATGGTTGTCAGTACTGACCTCCGATCCAATCAATTTTCGAATCAAATTAATTCAAATTCCGTGATCTGTCAAATTTCGTAAGTCACACCACCTGCCAAAATACAATACAAAAGTCTCTAATCTGAATTTCCATTTGAATTTCGGGAGTATTTCACAAAACTTGAAATAGAAGAAAATATCGCCTGATACTCGTTGCAGAAGGAAATTCCAACACTCATGCTTTCGAAAACTCGCTCATTCGTAGCTCGTTTTCGAATTTCTCATTCGTGTTGGAAAAGGAGCTCATTCTGCAACTTGTTTTAGAATGTACTATTTTTTTTATCTAACCTCAAAACTTATTGGACAACCTATACATATAATACATGTTGCATTTACGTAAAGACGTTAAAATGTCATGCTAGGTATACTCCGGTAATTCTTCTACAATATGATAAACAATCGTCAAAAGACGATTATTTCAATTTTCGAGGGCTTTCAACACGATTCCTTCATGATAAAGAACTGTCTTCAACTTTAATTCGAAAGACATAGTTTTCAAATGGAGAATTACAAAAACTATTTCCCCTTGAGATTAAGAGTGTTATGTACCTTCATCGATTACTTATTTTGAAAAGTTTTTACAATATTTCTTCTTTATATAAATAAATGATGTATACAAAATAATCCAACTAATTGTTCCGAGAAGAATCAGGCTACACTGCGTGTGAAGCCGTAAATTTAAAGTCTTACAGACAATTGGGCACCTTAACACGCATATAATGGTCAACCCCATTGAGCCTGGTCATGGCGAAATGTTTCCTGACCTGGGCTAATATCCTGTTCAACCGCAAGTATCAATTCACTTGCAGCTACAGTTATTTCAGGTGTAACCCGCTGCAAGTCGACCTGCGTTGTTGCACTTTCGAGCCGAAAGCTCTTTGACCTAGTAAGGGTATGCACAGTATGACGGTACTTCCTTTATGGGTAGCACCGTATGAAAGTTACATTACCAGTACGGAGAATTCTTTAAGCATCAGGTTTCCTTTTTATGAGGACCCTTTGCAATACGAATGAGGAAGATCCAATTCTTTTTCGAATCTGAATTTTGTTAGCACACGAAAGACTAAAAATTGAAATTCTTCAATATACTTTCCATAAAGAACTCTTCTTGACGAAACAAACAAAACTTCAAAAATCAGTTGAGTTTATTCAAGCTCTTGATGCATCTGAAGTTTTCTCCAAATGTTTGTAGGTTTTTCAAAAAACAAAATTATGTAAAGACGAGAGAAATTCCACATCTAAATATGTGTCAATAAGAAAAAGTTTAAAATTCAGTGTAACTTTACAATGAAAAAACCAATGTGACAAAATACTGACTTTTGGCACAAAAACAAAAATAAAACATAAATTACACACAGTAAGGCAAATATCAGGAACGAAAACAAAAAACGGATTTCACAATCAGTGACAGAAAAAATTCACTCATTTAACACATCCATTCGTTATAACATCAGATGAAAACATAAATTATGAAATAATTATATAGATAACACAATTATAACAATTGGTTAAATAAATTCCCGACCACAAATTTGTTTTATGGCTCTCACTTTCCCTTATTTGGGAAGTGAGGCACACTGCATTTAGATGTTTCACCAAGTATACCCTGTACAATATCTTTCCTTTTGGCAAAAATTTGGCAACATCTTCTTTCGTAAAATCTTTTGACTTCTTTTGTGCATTTTTTTTACTGTTGAATTCTCGTTTAGATTTAATCCCCTTTTCTCTCATCACACCAAGTTATCAGTTTTTCGTAAGCCAAATCGCAAACTGCCTTTGAGTTTTTGGAAATTACTGATGAAAGAACCATTATCTGCTGCCTCCTCAACATCGCTTGGCTGCTCTTCAGAATTTGAGTCACTCATTTTGTGTATGTTAATAAAACACAGCATTCAAGCAATAAGGCATTTCGTAACTGATTACGTAAATATTTATTTTACTATCGTTGTAAATTGTATTGGCTTGATATGATTGTCAAATCAGTTTTCTAATTCGCATTCCTATTGAAATCTTAAAAATTGTTGCTTCGAATTCAAAAGAGTGTGCAGCATCAATGGAATGCTTGTATATAATGACTGAATGCATTGATTTCTGTCCACTCAATATTGCACAAATTGACAAAATGTGATGTGACATTAGATGTCTAAAAAGGAAGAAATGAAGCAATCAAACCAAGATACGAGGGTGTTGTGGTTTCCATAATCTTCGAATGACTTGCATTTCCTTTCTCGTTTCACTATGCTCTAGCTGTTCTTCTGTAAGATTGATGCTCGTTCATCTATGTATCGATATTTTCGACCACTTGGAAATCTTCTCCGCATTGGCTATTTGTGTTGGCCTTCGATGTGGCGATGGTACTTTCTGTGGGAGAAAAAGAGTAATTAATTGTCGTTGGGAACCAGAGAAGATCGGAAGGGTACACTTAGTATTTAGTTAGAGGGCATGTAAATTAATGAAAATGTTTAAGAAAAGCACCTTAACTTATTCTACAGATAAATCTAAAAACTTCAATGTCTCTTTTAGCAATTCAAAAACATTTGCTGTTAAGTGCGGAAAATATTGACCAAATAAAAGTTAAGGTAGTAGGTATATTTTTAGTTCTTGGTGAAAGTAGCTAAAATGTGTGAATGAAAAAATCAGAGCAATATTTTTATAATTCATGTAAGTCACAAATTTTCATTGTCTTCTTCAATGACTTCTCATCACAGTAATTCTGCAGACTTACGCTCAGTTACCATATTGAGGATCTGTTTTTTTTTAATAAAATCACGTGGCCAGATGGGTCGACATTTGATAAAGGCGGCATCGCAAATTATCATAACGCCTATCATGAAATGATCTTATCTGTTTTTTCTTGTTTTATTTACTTATATAAGCTAGCTAAACTACTACTGCTTCCATTGTTATTTGGTCAATGTTTTGCCTATTTATTAGTAAGCGTTATACCTTTTTTCATAGGTCAAGAGACGTAGAGGGTTTCGAAAAGGATGAGAAAATAGCGAGAAAATCTAATATTTTTATGTGTTCATCAATAACAAAATAAATTTTTATTTGAATAAACAAATGAAAAAACATTACAATCTACAGATAATTTCATCAATATTTATCATAAATCGAAAATTGACCATTATTGACAATCATGTCGTACAATCAGATTGACCGTCTGTGGGACTCGTTATATAAAAACAGGTCATACGTTTTGAATGGACGATCTCGATAATAAAATCCATTAAATTTAATAAATCCTGACAGAAATCAGGCATGACACTCCGATTCTTCACGCTCCAAAAAACCGCATGAACTGAAACCGATACTTACAGAGTGTTGAATAACAACAACCTTCCATAAGGACATACCTATAATACTGACCATCACAACTTGTGGGGTGCAAAGCCATTCAGGGTTAATCAACCCTACAAAGTGGAAACAGGCCGGTCATTCAACTTCTGACATGGTTCTTAACCTTAACTGTTGTCTTGGACTGGGTATTCTTGGTACCTACCCCAACATCTTTGTTAGAAGGGTAAACGAATGGTTCATTCTGATCAGGTGGTGTCTTTCTAATTCGGATAATGTACTTTGTAAGGTCCATGTTACTGATAATGTATATATCTTTCAAGAGTTTAACAACAATGTTTATTTGAAGTTCGAATTGAATTCCGATATATCTTTGAAATAGGTTCGTTGGCATATAATTTAAAATTTGAAGCATAACTAACTATTACTAATATCGCATCCAAGTTGCTAAATCAAAAATGTCTGAGATAAGTGAGTGTAGCGAACAGGTTTTTTCTCAGTCGATGATTATGGTGATGAAGATCTTTCTCAGAACATTTACTTCAACTTCTGTTGATGATCCTATTGTCATTAAAGAAAATTATTACTCAAGAAAATATCATCAAATTTTACTGGGTCCTTATTTAATTCGAATGACAATTTCTAACATTTTCTGTTGAAAAATGGGTCACGTTAAATCATTTTCAGGAAATAAACAATCGGTTTGTTCGAGGCATCGCATTTTATCAATTTATTATCTAATTTATTGGTTTTTTCAAATTCTTTCTCGGTTTCAAAGTGACTATGTATCCTGTAAACGATGGCACAGACAAATTTGTACTTGTTTCTACTGTTTCTTCTGCTGAAGATATATCTTCTATGTGGACACTTCTTACACATTATGTATTAATTATTTCCATTGCAATTAATTCATTATTACAATAAATTGAAAACAAAAGTTTCTATCGCTAGATTGCCGAAACTTTTGTGGAACTTACCTACACTTCAAAACATCAGATTAGTTGATTGAATTGCAATTATCTCTTTTTGCTAATAGATTCAGTAGAAATCAAACAACACAATTGCCATAACTTGAGTAATTAACTGAGCAAACCTTGTTTTTCTACTTTCAACTGGAAAATGTTGTTTATCAGCAGAGGCACATCAACAAAGAACGGTTTGAGTACTATTCGTGGTTGTAGGTAGTTACGAGCTTACCTAAAAATAGATAGGATAGGTCGGAAAACACCATTTAAATTGTTGTTGTTCAATGAAATCTATTAGCGGAATTCCTCACAGATTTTTCCATAATATATATGCACTTAATCGAGGTCGTTGATGCTTAATTCCTCTGTCCCTGACAGTATTATATTAATCTCATTGTGGTTACACGTATCTGATTGTTTTTATTTGTTTCAGGTAAGAAGCATCAGAAGATATGTAAAATTGAGGTAAATTTTTTTCATAGTGCGTAAAGTTTTTTGTAACTCCAATGGTGATGCCTGAAACTTAAACGTCATACATAATAGTTCTGGAAGCTTCTGTTCATCTTTTAACGACATAATGATATAACGTTTATACTGTCATTAATCTCTGATCAAACTTAGAAAATGTAGATGAATACTTCATGCATATTCGTTTGAGACTCATGTTTTTTTACTCTGCCGACATAGACTGAACTAATTTGTTCATGAAAAAGTGCTTGTTCATGACTTTCAGTAGAGTCAGCATGACTCATGTTCATGATTCATATTTGTAACAATTTTATACCCGAATTATGGATTATCTGAGACCTCAATCACCGAAATCTCAATTGCCAAATTTCAATAGTAGTATACTCCAGGATGATTATCGGTCCCTGAATAAACATAGAGATGATGATTGTTCTTATTATCTATTTGTTGGCAATAATATTGTCCTGAACTAATGAGCATTTTCCCCAATTTCAATTGTCATTATTGCGTAGACTTAGAAAATCTGTTTTGTCGAATCGAAAAATATCAACGGATTTACGTAAAAAGAAAAATTATTATTCAAGCGATTGCACCTGACAATCTATTCAATGTATTTTAACACAATTATACTGATTGGGGACAATGAGGATAGTTCTGAAAAACTATTATTGTGGAATACAAAAATGCTATAACCAAAAAAAAAAGAGACAGGCATCCGTCTCGGTACGTCCCTAGGTGATGGCGAGCTAGAGTATTTCCTACTTTGTTGTAACAAAATCTATTTAATAAATAGTTTAGGGCTTTCAGAACCGGACATAATCTCGCTTAGGCGGATTTTCGTGAAATTAACGAAGGCACAACTTCTCCTAGTAGCACAATTTCTTGAACATATTTTCTGTGGAAAAAACAAAAGCTGTGAAGAATTCACAGCACAAATATAGCACAATTTTTTCCATTCGTGAAAATAAAAAAAAGAAGAAAAGTGCTGAGCCATCTTTTTGTTCCAAATTCGATTTTTGGGAAAATTAGACTGACTTTCGGAAAATCAAGTACATGGGTACTATAATTTTTTTCAGTCAATGTAACTCAATTTTTCAAAAAGTGCTCGGATGGCCAATTTTTTGGGTTATTGAAATATCCACATGGAAATCAGAAAGAAATCAACCACACAAAGTAGCACAAACCTAGCACAATTCAGAGCAAAATCCAAAAGTTCTGTGATATGATGTGGAGAACTATTCTCTTAAAAAAATGAATGAGCTCTGATATTCATATGTATTTCATTATTGTACAATACGATGCTAAACCAGTGCGATAAAAAACATTGAATTCAACTACAACATTCCATTCGTTTGAAAATCATAATTTCAATATTCAACAAGAGTACAAAATGATGATGTGGAAGAAGCTTAGCGACAGCATTGTACCATTATTATTCGATATCATGCAGAATTGCATACTGCACTGGCATGAAATTGAAGTTCGAGACTCTCGTAAATCCCTCAGCAACCTGCAGTGATTTATTTCTCACGACTCCTCATTATCCGTAAGTCGGAATATTTTAATTAAGTGTTCTGCTTGCGAGATCACATCTTTCCCCAGCCAACTCGATTTCCTTCCTCACTTCAACAGAGAGCTATGAATTTCAAGTGTCATGGTGTTGTGACGTCACGTCCGCTCGGCTTCAGGGGCGCTGTGCTTCACCAGAGCGAGACTGAACTAACAAGTTGAAAATAAAAGTTGAGACTCTTTCCGAGCCAGGCCGGTGAAGTATACGAGTAACCTTCTTTCGTTTTTACAGAGTCAGGTTGACGCGCAAGGCTCCGGTATGGCGCGTCTTTTGCTATCGCTTGGTACACCTGTTCTCTTTTGACCGTTGCTCACTCCTCTTTTATATCTGAGGAATTGTCTCAAAAACAATACTATGGTATCCGATAACTTTCTCACTCACACATTCTTTAATTGAGTATTTTATGAATCAAGGTGGACGAAGGTGTGCCACAAGAATCAGTATTGGGGTCAACCAATTCCCTGAAGAACAACCTGGATGAGGCAATGTCCATTCAAGATGGGACATACATGCTGCTTGTCAAATATTGTTCTATTGAAGTTCTCCACACATTCCGTTGCCAATATTTCCTAGCCAATCCAAGTATTTTAAAGATGTCTGAGTAGTTACATCTTCATCCTCCTGTCAATATATTTTCCTTTTTTCTGGAGTCTTAGAAAAAATTTTCATTAAACAGTGATCTAGAAGGGGAGAAACTCATCCAAGTTCTCAAGAAACAAAATGAACCGTCGTGAACATCCTTTTTCCACTTCTCAAGTCTTCAACATTCCACCCGACATCGAGCCAGAACACTTAGAGGTCAGATCGATTAGAATAAAAGTAAGAATCATCGTTCAAGTCTCTATTCGTGACAGACACGCTCTTTCAGCTTTACCGATATCGACATCCAGTGATGGATGAGGCCCTGAGATCCTTGGAATATTCGAACAATGACGGTGTTATTCGGGACTTATCACCTTGCTAAATTTAGTGGGTCCCTCATTCGTTTAAAAATATAACATTGAACTATGATATTTTGTTCGACTGTCTTCGTGTTCTCGTAACTCATTAGATGTATTAGAGAACACTGGATCCTTTTAATGAACGCTATTGCAAAACCGTTCTGCAATTCAGAGTTTCGAAAGGATGAGGCGACTCCAGCTTATGTTTTGAAAGAGTTTATTTATTACTCAACCACAAGAACACAGAGAAACCACCATCTTAGAAAATTTCCTCCAGATACTGATGAAACATTAAATTCTTACCCTCTGCATTGTTACTGACCTTCGTGAAGGTTCAGTTTTTGTCCCGAATATATCCATATAACGGAATGGCTCAGTGAATATATTCGATATGCAACATTAGTCGTATCTTTCCACCATGAATCAATAAGTGATGTGGCTTTCAGTTGACCAAAGACATAACCACTTTCTTCGGACCAAACCAGTATTTTAAGCTTGATGGAAGTGTTATTCTGAACGGTCACGATCACACCGTGAAAATACAGTTATTCGTTATATATTCTCTAGCTCGTCGAAATAGAATTCTATCGTTACCTGGACCAAAGGGTCTTTTCACCTAACGGAACATTGAATCCCTTCGCGTATAAACAACTTGAGATTGTCCACCTGAATAGAGGAATTCCTTCCAAGGGATAAAGGGCAATCGAACATGTGGTTTTCGATTAAAAAACAGAAAGGTTTCCGAAGGATTGAGCCCCCTGCAGATATAATAGGGTTTTGAGCACACCTGTGCAAAAGGGAATTGAACACGGGAATTGTGGGACATGAAAATTTAGTTTTCAAGATTCGATACACAAAATGAGTAACATATATATATATATTCTTTTGAATAAGAGAGCTAAAATAATACAATAAATGTTGAAACAAAAAGAACCTAAGCTGAGGTAAAAAAAGGAACGGGGTACCACAACATTCTTCGTATGATACTATAGTATCATACGATACTTTCATCACCAGTATCATACGATACTATAGAGCCAGGGGAAAAAACCTCAGCCGAAAAAACCTGTCTCCCCGTTAAAAAAATAAAATAAAATTGTTGTATCTGAATATTCTATATAGAAGGACATCACGATCAGCGGGACGGCTCTTCGGAGGAAGGATTTCCAAACACAAACTCCAACCTGAAAATAAAAAAAGCCAGAACAGCAAGAGAATTCAATTTATACTTCATCAAATTGATCTGAAATTTTCAACCCATTGCAAAAATGAGTTAGATATATTGTGTATGGCTCTAATGCCATCTTGGAATTTATAAATCGAACAATTGTTAATTAGGTGTTCAACTGTTTCCTCTGATTCACCACATTCACAATTAGGACTATCAACCGAATTCCACTTGAAAAGCATGCTGTTGGTACGACCATGACCTGTTCTTATTCGATTAAGAAGGGACCATATTCTCCTGGGAAGGTAAAAACCAGGAACTTTATTCGATGGAACAGATATTAGATCTTTATTAGATAAAGATAACATAAAGATCTTTAAGTGTAAAAAATATTCAGCTTACATTCGAATTTTGTGAATCTTTTTGTCACAAGTGAAACTAATTATTCGCCACACCACAAATGTTTCACAAAATACCTATATATGCGCGTGTCAAAGCATGGTGTTTGGCTACTGGTCATAAAGTTCAACAATCATTACGTTTTCCGTATTTCTCCAACCATATAAAATTTCCGGTGATAGTCAAGCGTGACTCGAACGAATTAAATTTTCGACCTTGCCGAATTCTGCAAGAGATTTCTGGACACTTCCTGTAGATAATTCAATGTCTCGCAGAATTTTACGACTTCTATTTCCAAGCGCTGCCATTTCGTGTTGTGGTTCAGTCGGCTTCTTCGCTAGTAAAGCCACAAATTGTTACTATGTTCAGCTTCGAATTGTGTTATTAAACAAATGGAGGTCGAATATAATTCTTGTCATTATGGTCCTGCCGAAAAAATTATCTATTTTCAACCGAGGCCACATAATTTTTGGTTGAGACCCGCTATTTTTTTGTTGAATTGTTATTTCTACTCTATTCTCTTCGCAGATCTATTCGATTTCAATGAAACTCCGAGGTTCGGGTAAAAAAAAATACTTATCATTCTGTGCACACGAAATTCGTTATATTTGATATAAAATATTATTCTCCCGCACCTCAAAAACACGTGTTATGTAGTTCCTCAGACTATTGTGAATGAAAATTCTTTTTGTAAAAATTCAGCCTGAGTATACATCAGGATGAAATTTTCTAGAGTACAGAGGTCAAACTGTGGAGAAAACTTCACACCATCCATATTCTAGAGTCTAAACTGTACCCATGGGGAGTTGAGCCTTGTAATGTCTCAGTTATTATTTCTCTATTTCAGTATCGTAATGAGTTCATTACAGTACCAAAAGTAGTGCTGTAATGAAACTGATTACAGCATTGTTTCCAGATATATTTTTTGTTATTTGGTTGTCAGTACTGACCCCGGATGTTATCAATTTTCAAATCAAATCAATTCAAATTCCGTAATCTATCAAATTTTGCAAGTCACACCAACTGTCAAGATACAATACAAAAGTCACTAATCTGATTTTTTATTTGAATTTCGAGAGTATTTCACACAACTTGACTGAAATAGAGAAAATATCGTCTGATACTCGTTGCAGAAGGCAATTAAAACACTCATGCTTTCGCTCCTTCGTCGCTCGTTTTCGAATTTCGCATTCGTGTTGGAATAGCAGCCCATTCTGCAACTTGTTTTAAAATATACTATTCCTTAAAATTTCGGACATTCGTAAGAATCCTATAACACAATTATGATTTACTTGCCTTCGAACCAATTTCGAGTGTCACAAAAATATTTATTTTTCTGGTGCATTCTCCGCTAATTCTTATTCAAAAATTAATTATAACAATAATAGTGTATTGAGAAAGAAATAATAAAGGGTGAGTTATCGACTTGCACATTTATTTCAACGATATTCTTGAGATAAAAAAATACATTGTTCGTATTCCATTTTTTCTGATTGAACCTAGAGAACAAGATATAGCAATTTTAAACTTTCATAATGAGCGAATCCACCAGTAAAACATATTCAACTTCAAAGAAAACCTATCAATTCATTCGATGAAATTATTCACATGATATATTCAAAAATTACAGTTTTTATGGATTTTCAACAACTTGTATCTTTCAACTGAGCTGAATCGTAAAAAATGGTGAAGACATAAAGTCCTTCTTTAATATACACATGTATATAATTTGAAATAATTTCAAAGTTAAAATGATTGGAAAACTCAGGCACTTCTCAAATGAGAAAATTTATTTGGAACTCCGAGTAACGTGAAAGGCGGAACTCGAACTCATAAATAGAGCCTTCATTTCCATGTATCTGCCTCCTATTATCTGGAACCTTCCCATCCTTCCACGAAATTCAAATTTCTAACTCGTCTCAACCTACTTTCAACCTTGCTTCATCATCGACCACGTGCACTAGTCCACGGAATCGATAAAACTGAATAATTTTCATTTAGTGAATCACGGACCTCGTCTGTAGGCTACCGGAACTATCGCGGCAGCCAGGCGAGAAAAAATCGACATTTTGAATTGTTCCAAATCACGCGCACTTAATACCATTCTGAAAATTGTTGTGGTCCTAGCCGAATGGAATCAAGTTGAATAAACATATTATTTCTATAACCTTTAAAGGTTAATGAATGCTCCAGAGACCTTGAATTGAACGTTTCTCAGGTTTTTTGTATTCACGACGGCCAATTAAAATGCGAATTATTTAACGAGCATTCACACCGGGATACCTTCATTTAATTATGCTTTTGATGCGTGTTGTTCTCCTGAAATGATTTCGTTTTGGGAAACGAGGTGTTCGATGGAATGTACTCCAGTTACCGCTCATCTGTTCCGATTTCAATCGGATGCATTGACTGCCTAATTGGCGGAAACATTTTCGCACCAAGGATCGAATGAAATTCAATCTCTCCAGAAAATACAAGTGCTCGGAAAAAGAAAATGTATCCTGAATTCCAAGGTTGCCTTTCAGAATAATTTTCAAAATATGAAAATAACATAATGGGATAATTAAGAAAAACAGTTGTTGGTTTTCTTTCTTTGAATTTGCTAGTGTTCCTACTCGCAAATTATTCCTGTTGCACTGACAATACTAAGAAAATGACTTTAAAATAGTTATTTATGTATTAAGCGCAAAATGTTACATTGTCTAGTAAAAGACGCAATCTCTCGAAATCGACAACGAATTTGCTCTCGAATTACACACTAGATTTTTTCTACAATTACTTATATAGTTCACATATTCTTAAAAATTTATTTAATTTGAATAATGAAAATTTAAAGTACAATTTCCATAATTTCATGGAAATTCTACTAGACGTTGAAGAAAAATTATATGAGTTCAAAATGTTATGGTCTTTGTTACTTTTTCCAATTTGCCATTTCAATTTTATTATTTATGCTTTCTCCAATGTATCTCTCGGCTGTAGAAAGAGTTTTCCAACATCCAAGACGTTTCAGTTGTCCATTAACGTCCATTAACTCAAAAAGTAGCTGACGTAAGACGAGAACCTTGACCTGTATATACTCGGATAAATTCAAATACCGAGCGATTTCACCAGGCTTTTTTCCAGTTATACTCATTCCCACCACTTGTTTTAATATCGTAGAAATATGTATACGATATGTGGTGTGGTCATTAGATGGACATACCTACTGTAGAATGAGAAAAAATCAAGTTATTCACTATTAGTAACAATGAACACACGAGCTAAAATGCTTCATTTGGATATCGACTGTAAAAATCCATTTTTTCATCCATTTGTCAGAAAATATTCAAGGAAGAGCTCCTTCAAATCATGCTGATCAACATAATTCGATTCTTAGAAAATTTCAGAATTCGTTAACTCTAATTGAACAATATTGCTTAACTGATTTTTATCAGTGAATAATAACTGAATTGATCTCTGATTCCTCATCAGAAACAATCAAAAAAGATTGAGGGCCTACTTTCAATTTACGAAGATAATTCTAGCAGTAACGTGCTTCGAAATATATCTGCTCAAGCATGTAACTTCCCTGCAATCAGGGATAACTATCCAACATATATGATGAAAATAACTATCGAGTATGCATGAAACAGCTATTTAGTATTTTTTTAATCTAGCGAGGATGTAATCAACGTATCATAAAAATGCTACATAATGAACAAGCCTAAGCTTCATATTACGAAGGTTATCTTCATTTTCCCAGCAATACTTTCATGAGGAGATATACTCGAACGCCGTACTCGATATACCGATTAAGACATTCTTTTACAGTTGAGATGATACACCAATACCTACGGAATCATGTTTCTTTAAAAAAAAAGGAAGGTACGTGGTATTCTCGGGCTTAAAATAGTGTAATTGCAAAAACGTAAAATAGGCAACAGAGTTAATGCTATAAACGCTTTTTCTTCTTGATAAATTGATATTTTTATGTTGTAAATAGTTTCAGTTTAGTTTTTATGAAGCAGTATATATAGTTCCAATAATAAACATGTTGATTCTTGTTTTTATCTTGTAAATGTTCAAACAATAGAGCATATGAGACTCTATATCTATGGAAACATAGTATTCGTATTCATTTGTTCAACTGGTTCCAATTGGACTGCAATATGTTTAGGCATCAACATTATGCCATATACTCATAGCAATGCATAATAAAATACAAAGAAAAATCAAATAAAGAATGATCAGAAATTTTAATTCTGCATCAAATAGAAGTTATCTAAGTAATATTATCCGTACCGAGTTTCTATCTCTTCATATAATCTTTTGCTAGCATTCTTTCTTTGGTCTCCTAGGAATGAAGGCCGATGTTAATATCTTTTTGTTACATAATTCGTCGAAGTCTCACAGACATGAAACAATGCACCATCAAACCTCCCATTACCTCAAGGCGCACCAATAGCTGTTGTACTTGGCATTGCAGCTCCATAGTTTCGACGCGATGTTGTCAGATATGTGCAAATTTCCTAGTTCTGATAAAATTCTGTCGCAATGCTCTTGAAATTTCTGGGTACCTATTCCTGCATCGTCTAAATGATTAAATACATTTTGGGTGGCAAAATTAGTATATATGCTATGCTATGTCAAAGCGTAAACATTAGAATCGCCATTATTTGTATGTATTGGCAGAACAAACTACTATCAAACATTTCTATGAAATTTATTTCAATGTGTAAAATTCTGCAACTCGTTTTCCGAAACCGATTGCATTGTAATATTTGATTTCTACATTTGACAGACTCTGATTGTCTCAAACAATATAAATACCAGCTCAGTCATCGCTTTCTCTTCATGCTGAACAAAATACATCTTGATGTATCAGTGACCTGATTTTATCCACTCCCAGAGGTACTTGAATTTCAGAAATTATGAAATGAAAAAATATCCCTTTTATATTTAGTTCATAATCCCGAATCATTTTGAAGTTGATGCACTTTGAGTTTTTGTTCCATTTTTTCTCAATTTCTACGATCACATTTTCATGAAACTGTTTGCATGATAAGAAACGATTGAAGATTAAATTTCCAACGAATCCATTCACAACAAAAAAAATTGATAAGAAAAAAATGAAGATATAATATCCCGAGTAATAATCATGACATTATGTGAAGGGAAATTTAAGGGAAAAAATTTGTGAATCGATTTTTCATCATTGCTGTTTATTAAATTTATTGGTATTCTTTCATACTCTTGCAATATTTTTTCACTCTATCTCATAGCTGCCTTGCAGAAGTTCGAGAATAATTAATGCAAATATAAAGAGTTCAAACTCTGAGAGTGAAAAGAAGAATCACAGAACCAGACGTTTATCCTTGTTTGGTGATATAACGAAACTCAATTATTTGTGCCGAATGATTCCTTAACTGAATTCGGTCAGAGGAAAGAGAAAGCATGTGATGAAGAAATTATCATATGAAGATGTCTTTTCGGTTTTAATTGAGCTCTCTAGGATCATCAAAATTCATTGAATTAGACAATTCTTATATCTTTCTCCTTTTCACGGCTCTATCCGCTACATAATTTTGTTACAGAAATCGTAATTGTGTTGCAATGTGATCTAACTCGGTATCCGCCGCGAGAGAACATTTTATAAACTTCATAAAGATGGCCATGACAGTGGAGCCAGGTATACCTAGTGGAATGTGGGGGGGACAGAAACAAGGTAACAACCTGTTGTGACGTCATACCGAGTCGCCCCTCCGCCAGCTCGAAACAGTCGCGCAGCGCTAGTGATCATAGAACATCGAATGTGTGTATAGAACGATCGAAGGAAAAGTGGTACTTTCATTACTTCAGGGCCCACTTACATAAATTATCGATTCTGTTCCACTTTTGTACTTGCACATGTAAGACATAAAGATTACGCCGATTGAGCAGTTATTGATTTATCATAGTGAACAATTAGAATAATTTGTGCGGAGATATCAATTGTGCGATAAGACAGAATCTGGGTGAAAATGTGTTTATTTTGTTGTGAAGAAAGACTCTGACAGTTAAGTTCACTTACTCTCGAAGCATTCAGTGAATTTCGCTTCCAATCGGTGAAACAACGTTGCATACTGCCCTAGTGAACGTATTCCGTGGAAATATCAACAGTGCGTTAGGCGACGAACCTCTCACCGTTGAGGACTTATCATCCATGTACTCGTTTCAAAATGATGCGTAGATGGACAGAACTACACGAAATGAGGTTAAGTCCCGAGGAATCGTCCTCCGAAGTGACGTCTTCATCCACGGTCTTCAAGATGAGCCCCTCGAATTCTCTGGAGTCGAACGACATAGGGGAGGTCGACTTGGAACTGTGGGATTTAGACGGACACGCTCAGAGTCACGCAAGAAACATAACATTAATTCAAAATGGATTCGGGATACAGGGTCACACACTTATCACGACACAATTGGCGAAATCTGATACCAGTTCAATATCAGGTACTTACATTCATTAGATAACTCATTCCAGACGTCTTCTCAGGTGTTGTTGACATTTGGATGTTCGCGAAACTCGTTTAAGGTCACTTATCTTGCCGACAATTGAAACCATGTTACTCGATTATCTTTTTTCGTCCAAATTGTGGGCCAATGTCACCTAGAACGTCGAAAATTTTTAAATAATCTGCTTTTTTTAAGTAGGTAGCCTCCAAACGTTACGAACAATAGCACGAGTTTCTTCTTTCTACTCGAAATTATTACGAGAAATTGTAATCATTTCATAACTTTCCATCGATTATTGACATCAAAGTGGTGTTTGAAGCTATAGTATGAACTCATTCCTCAAATACGATATAACGATTATTCGACGATTGTTAAGGGTGAACAAATTAACCTTTGTCCTACAATGTCATATTTTATTGAAAATCATAACCTCTTTGATGTATTTCGGGAAAAATTTCGGGAACCTCTAGAAAAACCTGAGAAATGCATCAACTTCAGAAATTTTTATCAAATGAGAAGTACCTAGTTATAACTGGAGAAAAAGAGTTTCTGGTCTCAAATTAATGGCTGCTGAAAATATACAGGGTATGTCTTTGACAAGTACATATATTTCAACGGGAGATTCCTGAAGTCAGAAGAAACCCTTTTTGTACCTACAATTCTTCCCGATTTTGTTTGGTTGGAAAGATACAGTCTCTTGAAAATCCCATTAAAAATCTACTTTTTTCAATAAGTTTATCGAATGCAATTAGTGTCGGAATATAGGTTTTTATGATGACCACAAGAATTCACCCATATGTTTTATTTTTTTCGTTATGACCATTACATACCATTACAATTTATAATTATAACCCAAATTCAAGGGTTCCAACTCTTAAATGCGGGTTGACTGCCATTTCATGAAAATTTAGTCATTTTGGAAAAATAAATTTATTCTTCGTTGAATCTGTTGAAAATTTCGAGCAATTGATCATTGGATTAAAAATCTAAATGAGGGAAAAAACGTTACTTTGGCAGAATACCTTGGAAATGGCTATATCTTTCTCTCTAGGACGCATCGGAAAAAATGGTATACCAAGAAAGAATTGCTTTTGATCTCACTAAGCTATTGTTGAAATATAGATGCAAGTCTAAGACCTATAATATGTATCCTGAATTACATGACAGTAATGAATAGAATACGTCAACAATAAATTCAACTAACGTAATTCAATAAAATTGCATATATGTTAACGAACTATGAAGTTGACCTTTTTGATGATTGTTCAATTCATTGAAGATATTATCTTGGAAAAATTGTTCATGAACACGATTTCTTGAAATCAATTTCGCTTCATGAAGAATTTTAAATATGTAATTCGATACAGTTTCACACTAATATCGTTCAAATCTTTCCCCAAAAGTTGGATCTAGTAACCCATTTCTTTATTTATTCTGGACCTGAAGGGTTCAACATCCGCAATATCTCGTTTGTTGACGTTTAATCTACCTGCATTTGAAAAGCGTCCTTGTGACTTGACCGAAATTCGTCAGCTCATGGTTAACAAGAGGACCTAATGACCTGAGAGTCTATATAAGATGAGTACTCCATAAAGCTATTTGAGTGAATAAATCGAATACAATTTCTTCATTGAATCTAATATTTTTGATTTGAATATCTATTTGTGAGGTTACACTCAATTGCATGAATTAAGTATGCTCAACACGCCAATATAAATTTTTAAGTAAGGTTTTAATGTGTCGGAGTGCTTTTGTTTTTGAATCCATTGCTTGTTTCCATTAATGAGCGAAATTAGCCGAAAAGTACACTTCTGATTATATACAATGATTATTTCGTAGTTCATGCAATATTGTATCAAGATGGTGTCAAAAAAAGATGTCTCCAAGAATTAGTTATCTCGGAAAATAAAGATTGTTTATTTCTATTAGAAGTGTAGAAGTAAACTTCATAAGGTTCCCCTTCCATGATTCTCTACAAATATTTCAATATATAATGACACAGATGACTTTCTGACGTTGGTCTTTTTATATTTTTTCTCTTCTTTATTGGATTCTGAACTCGGTTCTGAACCTGGCAATGAATTTGACAAGCGTGCAAAAGCTGTTCAATTCATGTCAACGGTTTTTCTCGATCTTTTCTGAGCAAACAGTGAATAAATTCCATTCTGAATATGAAATTTTGTTAATGAAGGTCAGGTTCTTTAATGAATATACAAGTATTCTATGTTTACTCTAACCTATGAATAGCAATAAGATTAAGAGAGGCTAAAGGTATGATGAAAATAGATTAACGTTTTTGAGTTCAATGGATATCTAAAATGTCATTTTGTCCGTTTCATTCTTGTACAACTATCCAAAAGTTCTTCTGATACCTATATTTATTCCGAGAAGTTCAGTTAGTCAATAACTTATTTCGAATCGGTATTGTTCTTTACAATAATTTCAAGATAGAGAAAACGATATTACTGAATCATGTAGTTGTGAAAAAGTGTTTAGAAAAAATTTAATCAAAAACCCATTCGATAATTGCGGTTTATTCACCTTCTTAAAAAGCTCTGAAAAGTTGACATTTTAGCAGTTTACAATCATTCAGGGAAAAAATGATAATATCCAGAGAAAATAAAAAATTTATGAATATTACTCAACGACAAGAACATAACATAATAAATGATTATTTTTTTAATAGACAAAAATAAAAAACTGCGAACAAAAATGAAGCATTCCTCAGAAAAGGAAAAACGCAAAATATTAGTTGATGAACAGTTCTTCGCTATACCTATGTTAATTATCATATACCTACACACATTGCAATGCGTAAAATGACAACAAATAAAGTGAAGAATTACGAGATAAAAGTTAAAATTTCCTAAGGATCGATGATACCCTATCTTCATAATAAAAAGTTTGTGTTAGTTCAGACAGTGACTTCAGTTAAAAAGAATTAAAATATGAACTTAAAATTTTATCTATGACTCAATCAATGCAAAATTCTTCCATCTTTCAGATATTTCACATTTATGTCTGATTCGAACTTTAAGACCTTGTTTTTCAAATCCGATATCGAAATCGATTCAGACGGAGTGATTCTAGGTACTCGTGACAGAATTGCTGACACTTCATTTCATGTTTAATTATGTTGCAGAATTGAAAATAAAACACTCGTCGAGCCTAGATATCGAAAGATAAAACAATCCTCCACTCTTGATTTCCCAACACTGATTCATAATTATAAATATTGATATGTTCTCTAGAAAACTCCTTTGTTTGTTCTCACAAACATAAACGAAAGGTCGTAATAATTTCAAAATCTGCCACAATTAATTCACCTCAAAAGCTCACAAAAGGCGATAGCTTCCACTTTGATACGATCATCCTGAATGAAACTAGAGGAATAAAAGGAGATGATAATTCTGGGAATTATCAGACACTTTTCAAACAATAACGATCACATAAGAATATCCTATAATCAATAATAACGATCAATTTTGGGTAAAGCAAGATTTGGACATAGAACAATTCGCTGCACCCCGAATGACAAAAACTACATAGATATGTATAGGTAGCTACATTTTTCAATATCATTAAAATTCTGAAATATTTTTTCCACCTGCTTCTTGTTAATTTTTAGTTTATCTGATCTTCGTCAATAATTCATTTCATAGGTGTCCCGAAATTCAATTCTATATTCTACGTCGAAAAATAGAGCTATTCATCAACCTTTGAATTCTGGGCGCTTTGGAACTGTATCGGATGACATAGGTTGTCATTGATAATAATGATATACAATATAAAGCAGTTTCTCTGATTAACTCATTGCACCATTCTTTTCCGTTATATTTTTCGTTTTGTGTTTGTCAGTACTTACCTCCGATTCTATCAATTATCAAATCAATTCAAATTCCGCAATCTGTCAAATACCGAAAGTCACACCAACTTCCAAGATACAATACAAAAGTCACTAATAGGTAGGTGTGTATAATCCGAATTTTAATTTTAATTTCGATAGTATTTCACAAAATTTCATTGAAATAGAAAAAATATCGTCTAATTATCGTGACAGAAGGCAATTCCAATAGTTCATGCATTCGAAAAATCGCTCCTTCGTCGCTTGTTTTCGAATTTCGCATTCGTGTTGAAATACGAGCCCATTCTGCAACTTGTTTAACAATATTCTATTATATGAAAGTGATTTTCTTTTGCTGTCGCTCCTAATTTCAGAGCACCGAAAGTCATTTTTATCAAACAGATAATTATGGTGCCTATTCATGCGCTTTCCGTAAATGAAAATATCTACAATAAGTAATATTTCAAGGAGAGTTTCAAATTATTTCACGAACAAGCTAACTCGGAGATTATTTACAACAGTCTCTTTCATTTAGCTTGACTACGTTGGAACTGTGTGAAATTTGCATCGTATATTACTCAGGTGTCATTTTTCGTTTCCATTTCATATTTCTAAAATTTCTCGGAATTTATCTTGAGTTTCATGTAACAAGTGCACTGACAGATATTCTTTATATCAGTATTTCATGCCAAGCTTATTTTATATTCCGCTTCCTAGAACAACACTTTTCAACTAAGCAGAACCGGATTTAGGAAACACGTGTGCCACATCTAAATATTTGAAGATAAATATCTCCACCAAAAGTTTCGACAGTTTTAGATATAATAGAAATGACAACGATAAGTCCTTACATAAACTATTGATAAACCCCTGTTCTTTGTCTTCTTGTAAAGAGTATTTCTAGCGAGATTTCTACACAACAAGCTAAACCGTCGATTGTGCGATAAGACAGAATCTGGGTGAAAATGTGTTTATTTTGTTGTGAAGAAAGACTCTGACAGTTAAGTTCACTTACTCTCGAAGCATTCAGTGAATTTCGCTTCCAATCGGTGAAACAACGTTGCATACTGCCCTAGTGAACGTATTCCGTGGAAATATCAACAGTGCGTTAGGCGACGAACCTCTCACCGTTGAGGACTTATCATCCATGTACTCGTTTCAAAATGATGCGTAGATGGACAGAACTACACGAAATGAGGTTAAGTCCCGAGGAATCGTCCTCCGAAGTGACGTCTTCATCCACGGTCTTCAAGATGAGCCCCTCGAATTCTCTGGAGTCGAACGACATAGGGGAGGTCGACTTGGAACTGTGGGATTTAGACGGACACGCTCAGAGTCACGCAAGAAACATAACATTAATTCAAAATGGATTCGGGATACAGGGTCACACACTTATCACGACACAATTGGCGAAATCTGATACCAGTTCAATATCAGGTACTTACATTCATTAGATAACTCATTCCAGACGTCTTCTCAGGTGTTGTTGACATTTGGATGTTCGCGAAACTCGTTTAAGGTCACTTATCTTGCCGACAATTGAAACCATGTTACTCGATTATCTTTTTTCGTCCAAATTGTGGGCCAATGTCACCTAGAACGTCGAAAATTTTTAAATAATCTGCTTTTTTAAGTAGGTAGCCTCCAAACGTTACGAACAATAGCACGAGTTTCTTCTTTCTACTCGAAATTATTACGAGAAATTGTAATCATTTCATAACTTTCCATCGATTATTGACATCAAAGTGGTGTTTGAAGCTATAGTATGAACTCATTCCTCAAATACGATATAACGATTATTCGACGATTGTTAAGGGTGAACAAATTAACCTTTGTCCTACAATGTCATATTTTATTGAAAATCATAACCTCTTTGATGTATTTCGGGAAAAATTTCGGGAACCTCTAGAAAAACCTGAGAAATGCATCAACTTCAGAAATTTTTATCAAATGAGAAGTACCTAGTTATAACTGGAGAAAAAGAGTTTCTGGTCTCAAATTAATGGCTGCTGAAAATATACAGGGTATGTCTTTGACAAGTACATATATTTCAACGGGAGATTCCTGAAGTCAGAAGAAACCCTTTTTGTACCTACAATTCTTCCCGATTTTGTTTGGTTGGAAAGATACAGTCTCTTGAAAATCCCATTAAAAATCTACTTTTTTCAAATAAGTTTATCGAATGCAATTAGTGTCGGAATATAGGTTTTTATGATGACCACAAGAATTCACCCATATGTTTTATTTTTTTCGTTATGACCATTACATACCATTACAATTTATAATTATAACCCAAATTCAAGGGTTCCAACTCTTAAATGCGGTTGACTGCCATTTCATGAAAATTTAGTCATTTTGGAAAAATAAATTTATTCTTCGTTGAATCTGTTGAAAATTTCGAGCAATTGATCATTGGATTAAAAATCTAAATGAGGGAAAAAACGTTACTTTGGCAGAATACCTTGGAAATGGCTATATCTTTCTCTCTAGGACGCATCGGAAAAAATGGTATACCAAGAAAGAATTGCTTTTGATCTCACTAAGCTATTGTTGAAATATAGATGCAAGTCTAAGACCTATAATATGTATCCTGAATTACATGACAGTAATGAATAGAATACGTCAACAATAAATTCAACTAACGTAATTCAATAAAATTGCATATATGTTAACGAACTATGAAGTTGACCTTTTTGATGATTGTTCAATTCATTGAAGATATTATCTTGGAAAAATTGTTCATGAACACGATTTCTTGAAATCAATTTCGCTTCATGAAGAATTTTAAATATGTAATTCGATACAGTTTCACACTAATATCGTTCAAATCTTTCCCCAAAAGTTGGATCTAGTAACCCATTTCTTTATTTATTCTGGACCTGAAGGGTTCAACATCCGCAATATCTCGTTTGTTGACGTTTAATCTACCTGCATTTGAAAAGCGTCCTTGTGACTTGACCGAAATTCGTCAGCTCATGGTTAACAAGAGGACCTAATGACCTGAGAGTCTATATAAGATGAGTACTCCATAAAGCTATTTGAGTGAATAAATCGAATACAATTTCTTCATTGAATCTAATATTTTTGATTTGAATATCTATTTGTGAGGTTACACTCAATTGCATGAATTAAGTATGCTCAACACGCCAATATAAATTTTTAAGTAAGGTTTTAATGTGTCGGAGTGCTTTTGTTTTTGAATCCATTGCTTGTTTCCATTAATGAGCGAAATTAGCCGAAAAGTACACTTCTGATTATATACAATGATTATTTCGTAGTTCATGCAATATTGTATCAAGATGGTGTCAAAAAAAGATGTCTCCAAGAATTAGTTATCTCGGAAAATAAAGATTGTTTATTTCTATTAGAAGTGTAGAAGTAAACTTCATAAGGTTCCCCTTCCATGATTCTCTACAAATATTTCAATATATAATGACACAGATGACTTTCTGACGTTGGTCTTTTTATATTTTTTCTCTTCTTTATTGGATTCTGAACTCGGTTCTGAACCTGGCAATGAATTTGACAAGCGTGCAAAAGCTGTTCAATTCATGTCAACGGTTTTTCTCGATCTTTTCTGAGCAAACAGTGAATAAATTCCATTCTGAATATGAAATTTTGTTAATGAAGGTCAGGTTCTTTAATGAATATACAAGTATTCTATGTTTACTCTAACCTATGAATAGCAATAAGATTAAGAGAGGCTAAAGGTATGATGAAAATAGATTAACGTTTTTGAGTTCAATGGATATCTAAAATGTCATTTTGTCCGTTTCATTCTTGTACAACTATCCAAAAGTTCTTCTGATACCTATATTTATTCCGAGAAGTTCAGTTAGTCAATAACTTATTTCGAATCGGTATTGTTCTTTACAATAATTTCAAGATAGAGAAAACGATATTACTGAATCATGTAGTTGTGAAAAAGTGTTTAGAAAAAATTTAATCAAAAACCCATTCGATAATTGCGGTTTATTCACCTTCTTAAAAAGCTCTGAAAAGTTGACATTTTAGCAGTTTACAATCATTCAGGGAAAAAATGATAATATCCAGAGAAAATAAAAAATTTATGAATATTACTCAACGACAAGAACATAACATAATAAATGATTATTTTTTTAATAGACAAAAATAAAAAACTGCGAACAAAAATGAAGCATTCCTCAGAAAAGGAAAAACGCAAAATATTAGTTGATGAACAGTTCTTCGCTATACCTATGTTAATTATCATATACCTACACACATTGCAATGCGTAAAATGACAACAAATAAAGTGAAGAATTACGAGATAAAAGTTAAAATTTCCTAAGGATCGATGATACCCTATCTTCATAATAAAAAGTTTGTGTTAGTTCAGACAGTGACTTCAGTTAAAAAGAATTAAAATATGAACTTAAAATTTTATCTATGACTCAATCAATGCAAAATTCTTCCATCTTTCAGATATTTCACATTTATGTCTGATTCGAACTTTAAGACCTTGTTTTTCAAATCCGATATCGAAATCGATTCAGACGGAGTGATTCTAGGTACTCGTGACAGAATTGCTGACACTTCATTTCATGTTTAATTATGTTGCAGAATTGAAAATAAAACACTCGTCGAGCCTAGATATCGAAAGATAAAACAATCCTCCACTCTTGATTTCCCAACACTGATTCATAATTATAAATATTGATATGTTCTCTAGAAAACTCCTTTGTTTGTTCTCACAAACATAAACGAAAGGTCGTAATAATTTCAAAATCTGCCACAATTAATTCACCTCAAAAGCTCACAAAAGGCGATAGCTTCCACTTTGATACGATCATCCTGAATGAAACTAGAGGAATAAAAGGAGATGATAATTCTGGGAATTATCAGACACTTTTCAAACAATAACGATCACATAAGAATATCCTATAATCAATAATAACGATCAATTTTGGGTAAAGCAAGATTTGGACATAGAACAATTCGCTGCACCCCGAATGACAAAAACTACATAGATATGTATAGGTAGCTACATTTTTCAATATCATTAAAATTCTGAAATATTTTTTCCACCTGCTTCTTGTTAATTTTTAGTTTATCTGATCTTCGTCAATAATTCATTTCATAGGTGTCCCGAAATTCAATTCTATATTCTACGTCGAAAAATAGAGCTATTCATCAACCTTTGAATTCTGGGCGCTTTGGAACTGTATCGGATGACATAGGTTGTCATTGATAATAATGATATACAATATAAAGCAGTTTCTCTGATTAACTCATTGCACCATTCTTTTCCGTTATATTTTTCGTTTTGTGTTTGTCAGTACTTACCTCCGATTCTATCAATTATCAAATCAATTCAAATTCCGCAATCTGTCAAATACCGAAAGTCACACCAACTTCCAAGATACAATACAAAAGTCACTAATAGGTAGGTGTGTATAATCCGAATTTTAATTTTAATTTCGATAGTATTTCACAAAATTTCATTGAAATAGAAAAAATATCGTCTAATTATCGTGACAGAAGGCAATTCCAATAGTTCATGCATTCGAAAAATCGCTCCTTCGTCGCTTGTTTTCGAATTTCGCATTCGTGTTGAAATACGAGCCCATTCTGCAACTTGTTTAACAATATTCTATTATATGAAAGTGATTTTCTTTTGCTGTCGCTCCTAATTTCAGAGCACCGAAAGTCATTTTTATCAAACAGATAATTATGGTGCCTATTCATGCGCTTTCCGTAAATGAAAATATCTACAATAAGTAATATTTCAAGGGAGTTTCAAATTATTTCACGAACAAGCTAACTCGGAGATTATTTACAACAGTCTCTTTCATTTAGCTTGACTACGTTGGAACTGTGTGAAATTTGCATCGTATATTACTCAGGTGTCATTTTTCGTTTCCATTTCATATTTCTAAAATTTCTCGGAATTTATCTTGAGTTTCATGTAACAAGTGCACTGACAGATATTCTTTATATCAGTATTTCATGCCAAGCTTATTTTATATTCCGCTTCCTAGAACAACACTTTTCAACTAAGCAGAACCGGATTTAGGAAACACGTGTGCCACATCTAAATATTTGAAGATAAATATCTCCACCAAAAGTTTCGACAGTTTTAGATATAATAGAAATGACAACGATAAGTCCTTACATAAACTATTGATAAACCCCTGTTCTTTGTCTTCTTGTAAAGAGTATTTCTAGCGAGATTTCTACACAACAAGCTAAACCGTCGATTGGGGTGAAAAATCAATGAGTTCATTACTTTCAATTGTCTCTTTCGTTGTGTGAGTTTTTTTTTGGTAGGACATTAACACCATGTTCAGTGGCTAATTTCGTAACGTAATCACTCTTGTCCTTCGAAATTCCTTCAATATTCTAATTTGAATTCTCAGTTTTATTCTCTTTTCGAATCAATAGCGATCATCCAGGTGATGATTTTTTGAAAGTTCAGATGTTTGAAGACCGCTACAGGACCCTAATGAGAGGAAATCATCTACCATAGATAAATCAAACATCATATGAAACAAAAACACTTGATATTTGTCGGGACCAAAAATTACGAAATATTCCGTGTCAAAATAACGCATAAATGATATAAATCAATTTCGGATATTGAAGCCCGCTTAGGCATACAGTTTTATATTCTCATCTACCAGAGGAGATTCAAAGACCGGAAATTACCTATAGATTTTCACCATGAAATCGTTCTTCCTGTGATGGCCAAACGATGAACCAGATGGTGCAGGCGTTCTGTTCACGTTCCCATACGAAACAAACCCAAGGTTTTTTGTACCCTGAAATCTGTCGTTACTATTTCCCCGAAATTAAATTTCGCCAAACCGACAGTTGTGCAACCCTGAATATGCAGCTGTTCTTCGCGAAAATCGTGACATTTTCCAGCTTAAAACCTGACGTATTTGTCCTTTTGACCTTCGACGACCAAATTATGCGGATCTGGTCCTACCGCCCTATAAATAAATTCGAACACGTTGTTGAGAAGGTCATGGGGCGTTTTGGTGGAATTTTGGTGATGACTGATTGACAGACATGAAAAGACCTTTGTCGTTGCTTCATATAATGATGAATACAAGTTATAGTGCATATTTCATGCGAATGTCACATTCATTCTAACCATTTCTGAGTAAATTGAAAATTTTAGTGTTTTATTTTCAGCATATTTGAAGCTTGTCTGTGATTTTCTTTTCGAATTCTAATGGATGAAAATAGATTAGGAATATCTCTCCATTTAAAAACTATAATTTCTACTTTATTCAGAGGGAACCCTATACAGGACATTGAATAAAAATTCTAGTTTATTCTGAACTATTTAACTAGGGGAATAGGAATAATTTCGAGTTTTTTCATCAATACCCACAAGCATATATTAGTCAACATTCTAGCCATACTTAAACTAACGTTCTTTTCTCTGAATAACTGGAAAAAACATATTGTTCATGAAATATTATATCATCATTAGTTTATTATTCAATTGAGACAGTATCAATTGAAACTACTGTTATTCAATTCTCACGCGAAGAATTTTCAGCAAATAGTGTGTGAATGGAGAGTATGTATATTATAGGGGCTTGTTCCATTGTTCAGAGAACATTGAATACATCGAATATTTATTCTTCAAATTATTGTATTGGAAATGATTGTGGCACTTGAATGTAGAGCTGTTTGTCCATTATGCTCCGTGCCTTGTGTATGAAAATGGACTCCCTGAGAAATTTTTACTTAAGTTGATTCGATATAACTCAGTGGCGCAGCACAATGTTCCTCTTTCACGAAGACTAAACGAAAATTTGAGATATTAGGAAAATTATCTACAAAATTGATTCTATTCTACAGTTTGCATCGCGCAAATGTCATCAAATGAATCTTTTATTCATCGATAAAATGATTCTTCAGCAGAAATGTGAATGTGCCAATATTTTTATTAGAGACATGCATTAAGTCTTTCATTAGTGCTTATATTCTAACAAGAAACTCCTGAGGTATGAAAAATAAAATTGTTCCTAATCATTTTTTTTTCATTCGGCAGAAATATATGGACTGTCGAAAATCCATGATGAAATTTTCCTAATTTTAAGTTATATCTTGCAACTGATTTTCGAAATATAGTTTTTCACTGATTTCATGATTTTTCAATTCTTCATAATGGTCAATACATTTCATAAATATAGAGAAATTCAATAAATCAACTCTTAAAAGTCAATTGAATGCTATTTATTGAATATTTGGCCATCTCCGAAATTGAAATTACGAAAATATCTATATTTTCATAGTTAGAAATTTTTAGTTTCTGGAGTTGATTGGATTTTATCTTGCGTGCGATACATAGAGATACCGAGGGAGATACATATAGTAATTTTTATTTGCCCGAAAAATTGTTCACAGTAAAAGATATAGAGACAAATCTTGGGTTGCCATCCGAAAATTTTTGATGCGTTGACAAATAAAGTATGATTCCCCAAATTAAGTACGAAGAGTATTGACACAAAACTGCAAGCCCTATACTTTCCCAACCTCGAAACCCATTATGCAATCAACGGTTACCCACCGGTTCTTCCTTCCTTGATTGCACCGCAAATTGAAGGGCTCTCAAGGTCCGTAACTTAACCCAAATTAGGGATGAATAGAATAGGTGCAGAGCTGCATTTCCGTCGCTAACATTTGCCCCAGTGGAACTGCACCTGCCTTCCTTTCAGAGTTAGAGGACGACCAATGTCATGGTCATGGCCAACCGGATCAGCATCTGCAAAATGCAACTGCACTTGGTCGCTTGCGCCAAAGACCAAATTGCATGCTATATGAAATTAGAGTAGGCTGGTCGATATTCGGTTACTGCGCAGGAATTTCTTAGATACCAGCATGAGAACTCTGGTGTTGAGTTGATCCCCCGATTTCTCGTTCATTTATTCTTACTTAAGTCCACCCTATATTAAATGACGCGTAGTTCTACAGTTCTAGAACTTGAAAATTCGGTGCTTTTCTGTTCAATATGACAAAATTATTTCGATTTTCACAAACCTTAGCAAAAGTATTGAGGAAATCGGTTCACAAACAATCAACCTCATATAGAGAGCTAAAGAACCTACAAATATTTTTTTGCGATCAGATCCGATACATTCGTCACTAGAAAAATTTTGTTTATGTTCTTTTATGAAGGATTTTAACATACAGATTAGCTGTGCGCAAGATTGTGTTTGCCAATTGTCTACTTATTATCAACAATTCATTATCAGTTTTCTACAACTTCGACATCATAAATATCACCCAACAGGCTGGAAAAGTGTTACACATACGTGAAATTTTTTCTCCGAATACTTGAAAGTCTTTAAATGGGAAACTTGATTAGTGGTTGTGAAACAATTTGAATGTTTGTGTGGTTCCACTTAATTTACCTTGCTGGATTTTTATCATAATACTATTCTGATAGAATAAGTAATGTACTTCTACCTTTCATGCAATTTGTTTGAGCATTGTGAGTAAAATTTTACAAGCGGCGACACCTAGTAACCTCAAACGAGAAGTTCCACATCTCGAATCACATGCTGAAAAGAACTCCATGAGATTTTAGCAGTTTCCCAAAATCATGGCCACCAAGTCAAAATAAATCAAAAAATTCGAAGAATTGAAAATGGTATTGATTTCAATGATTACCATCTTGAATTTCTCTCTGGTTCAAAAATGTTCTCGGTGTGGGCTTCGTTATAGACAAAAAAATTTTTGTTTCCATTTTTTTTTCTTGAGAAAGCTGAATAATTTTTCAATATGTATATATTTCAGTATGTATATGTATAGTGACCGCATATTACTCGGTCTTCTGGAAGGTGATCCACATGACAGAATTATTTATACTTTCAAATCAACAGCCCATGAATAAATTTTATGGATTCTATCGTCTAATATGACTAATAGATCTCAGATTCGAGTTACATACATGTTCATGTTGATTTCTTTTTTTTTCTCAATCGTCTTATCCATAATTCTTTAGAGGCTTAGGACCTATTGAATATTTAATAGAAACTAACAGCAAGAGAAAAAGTGATCTGATTTGGAAGGTGTTTTTTCGCTCAATCATATATTTATATCATCTACTCTCAATGTTGGAGAAAAATCGAGAGAAAAATCAATAAGGAAATACTGTACATATTTCAATGTAGACGTGAACCATCCTGTAATATTAGTGCATTAAAATTCCTTATTCAACATATAAAGATAGAAAATAAAAAAGACAATAGATACCGAGAATGTAAATATGCACTAACGTGACTATACTATGAAACTGCATTTCAGTCGTGGACAAAGAATAGGATGTATGAATTTTATTATAGCAATTCTGAAGATTTTTCCTTTATTTGGATTTACTTTAATGAATCATTCGATTAACACAAATATTTACGTATTTTCTTCTTGTTACAGGTAAGAACATACACGGGACCTGAACAATTGCTATACAGAAGGAAAAGGTAGTAATTATTCGATATGATATTGACTTGTTGTGGTGGATAGTAAAATTGTCCATATAACTTGTAATTTATAGTGAGCTTAGATGAAGAACTATTATCAATAATTTTTGGATTTTTTCTTCCGCTAAATTGCTGTTGATATGTGCTGACCAATATATTTCGGAATCACTTCACGGCAATTTCGAGAAAAAATTTGGTTTTGTAGTTTTACAAGAAGGACGAGTATTGGTTCACTGCATCTACGATAGGCTCCTGAAGTTTAACACTTCTATACCCGCATTCATGGAACTATTATGTAACTGCGACATCTGACTAATGACTTTCAAGTCATGTCATGGTCAATACTGAATATATATTCGTGGCGTATGCTGTGGAATATCTATTGTGTAGAACACGTGCAAAAAGCATAGACGATGGGTTGTGAAAAATGGAGGCGAAAAATTGTAGGATATTGTCGAGTGGATTAGAAATAATTTCAGAAAAATTTTAATTTGTGAGTTTTCTTGATATCGATATTAGAAATTTTTATCTTAATGTACGAATGCCTTTCTTTTATGAGTAGAACTGTGTTTGGTAGAACTCCACAAGCTTAAAACTGAAGGCCAATAAGTTGCTGTACAAGTATCTTCAATACCTCATTTATGAAGATAAGAAACAGAATTTATAAATTAATTTTCGAAAAATGTTTCCAATATAAAAATACTGTCTTTGCTGATTGAAAAGAACGTAGGTCTGAAAAGAGCAACGACAGGAACAGAGCAAGTCATCCAATATAATGTTTTCTTCTTCATCTCCTAAAATCCGTTGGGATCCCACTGCTAATAAATCTTCATTACGCAATTCGTTTACCGATCTATCAATCAGCTGGAAATGGTAATTCATGGTCGTTGCGTGGAAGTTGATGGAATTGGAAAGATGTGATTTGTATCTTCGTTTTAATTATGTCTTCGGCCTTCAACCTGAACTTAACATTCATTACTCTATTGTTCGGGGCCGCTGGATGGAAAATCATGCAGCCACGACTTTTCCAGAGTCAGGGACCATTCTAATTAGAAAGGAAATTCAGTAACATTCAACACCTTGACATGCTCCTTTTCTTCTTCAAACGGAGTTTATGGTACACTGACACCTTGCAATGTACTGATTTAACTACAATTTCTAGTGTCCTTTATTATCTTTACATGAGTTGACTCGGAAGAAATGTCTGGCTACAGATTATTAATTAACCTTAAAAAATTTTTTCTTTTCAGTCCATGAAACGTTCTGAAAGGGTTCATGCTAGAATTCTGCAATTTTTTTGAAAATTCTTCAGGGTTTTTTTCCCAGTCTCTGAAACGAATTTGTCTGATGAAAGAGTCTGAAATAAACTCCGAACGTCTCGGAGTTCCAATAGTTCGTAGTGTTCTTTCTTGTTCCATTGTTTGGCAAGAATTATAGGGTTTCGACCCTAACGAATTAGTGCACGGTTTTACGTAGCGGCCCTTTTTTCTATTATTTAAAACATTTCTTCAATTTATTGGTTTTCGAGGAACGATGTTCAAATTATTTCCAATATAAATGCAATTTTTGTCGAAATGGATCTCGTCATTTGAGATGTTGTTGATACAGTAGGTAATGATTTGGCGAAATTCATCATTTCGTTTTGTTTCAAACACACGGATGGCTTGCTTCAATTTAGGGTATCATAGCCTTCAATCAGAATCAGGTACGCATTATCGATGCTCAGTTAAACACAAGCTTCCACTTACAAACAAGTTTTCTCGACCTCAGCTATATAAAGTATTTAAGTATTATAGGTGGAATTATAACTTGATGTGGTGTTATATTCGAGTTGAGTTAATATATATTCAAAATAAAATTTAATTTCAAATGATCAATCACAGGATCAATCAGTTAGAGTACCAATCAGAAAATACCATCTCATCCATCTGCTGACATTTTCTTTGTTGCCTCTATCGATTACGTACTCTATTTTGTTTTTAGCTTATTTTAACGAAAGGAATGATGAATTTGTACAGAAAAGTATTTAAGGTTATACCTGAATAAGTTATGAGATATCTATTCAAAAAAAAAAAAAAAAATTCGAGCAGTTGACAGCATAGTTTTGACGAGGCATCTAAACAAATCGTTTATTGACTATAACCTGATCGATTAACATTATTAAAATAAGGGCGCATAACTACAGCATTTGACCGGATATAAAAATCAATCGAAATTTATTAGGAGTGAACGGTAAGAGTTTAGTTTGAAAGTTGTTTTTAATCTTCCACATAAACTGCAAAGAGCGGTATTTACATTTTTGGTCCACTTATCCCAACAACATGAATTTCCTACTGAGCCACGTTTGTAATAATCACGCAGCTGAATCGCATGAGCTGTTGTCAGCCTTGTAAGTTGAGTGACATGATAGTCCTGAATGGAAACCATAAACATATACAAAAATATCATTCTTACCTTCCTTCAATTAGGTTCACTCAATCGCTCTCCTAGTAATACTCCGTTCAAGAATTATTGTCATCTAAGCAGGCCTTCAATGTTCAGTCGCTGCTTGATTTCTAGATACAAAAAGCAACTGAAAATGTCTATGGGGCCATCACAGAAAATATATAATTATATCCTAGAATAGTATATTCTAAAACAAGTTGCAGAATGAGCTTCTATTCCAACACGCATGCGAAATTCGAAAGCATGAGTGTTGGAATGAGGAATATTCACAGGTATGCAAAATCGATCGAAACTTCGTCACAGTATAACCTATATGTATATGAAATCACTAGTTTTTGTTTCAGTCGGAAAGACCTAGTAGTTCGGATTTTACAACCCCGAGCAAAGCGTTACTGACGCTGCGACAGTGACAAACGTCGAACGGCAGCGACACTGCCGATCTTGAACTTCTATTGTCGTGTTTTCGTAGTTGACAGATGCCGCGTCACTGTCACTCGGATCGAAAGTCCACCTTTATGACAGATTACGGAGTTCTAAAAACATCATGTCAGTTTTTTTTCCATCAACACCAACATGAGTCCTGCTATCAAAATTTACTGATGGGCTATAACCGAGGCTTTCACGAACACAATTTTGACAATAATTCTGTTACGATCTAGCTATAATTGTTGGCAAAGTGTCGAATTCGAATTTACAGAAATTCAATTAGACAATGAGGAATACTTCATTTGAGTGAAAGAGATCGTCTTGAAATATTAATGATGATCGGTTATGGTGATTTTGTGAGACCTCATAACGAAGTTTGTCAATATTGTCCTTTCTGTTCAAAAGATTTTTAGTTGGTTGGATATTTTATCCTAACCCTGTATGAATTCTTTATTATTAATTTTTTTCACAATGAATTCTCTTTGATTCTCTCTTCCTATAGAAAATTAAATGTTCAGCATCTGCTCTGGATTCATCTTTACTCTGATTACTCTGCCTTCACTTCTCACCTGCTCTTCTCAAATGTTGAATTCTAGAGAAATATATGATATATATATTTCAAGAGCAAGGAAACTCGATTTCATCAAGCATGGTGAATGAACAACTGGTGCATTCTGTAAACCTCCGACTCTGACGTGTTCACCTTGTACCAATTCTCAGCCTCACTCCAACTGTCGGATGAGAATGGGATGAGAGATTCTCAAAACCTCCGCCAAATCAACTTGTAATAGGCTCATTCATATCCTCATGACATCGAAGCAGTCAAAACCATCGAAATAGAAAACCAGCTGAAGGCAGGTCAATAGCAGCGGGCGCAATAAATTACGGCATCGTTCTGCCGAGTGATAAAAGCGAATTGGAGAGAGTACAAGCGAACCAGAGGAACTAGACGAAGAAAGAACCCACCGTAGTGATCCGAGTGTGCTAGAAACCAAGTTTATAAAATCCGGGCGGAGCAGTTTCGCAGCACCGACAAGTGGTTTTTAGAAGTAGGAGAAGAGAAGTTTCAAACGAGTCAAGGTCGCTCACTGCTCCTGGTCATTCTACTACTCGAGTGAACAATGTTGTGTCTTGTTTACGTTAGGCATCGGCCTCTCGATATTTTGAAATTGCTTTCTGAAACGATGTTTCGAAATAAGATTGTTACGAATTTTATGATTAGATTTTCTGTCTTCTGCTCTAATTGATTTCGTTCGTTTTGTCCCATGATACAATCCCACGACCAGAGCTCTTGGTTACACTATCACTTTTCTTCATTTCTGTCATAGGGTGCTACATTTTATTTCACAAAGTTGCAATTCCATTCAGAATCAAAATATAAGAAGGAGGCGATTTTGCCCCACTCTATTTAGATTGTTACGAATTTTATGAATAGTTTTTCTCAGTCTTCTGCTCTAATTGATTTCGTTCGTTTTGTCCCATGATACAATCCCACGACCAGAGCTCTTGACACTAACACTTTTCTGCATTTCTGTCACAGGGTGCTACATTTGATTTCACAAAGTTGCAATTCCATTCAGAATCAAAATATAAGGAGGCGATTTTGCCCCACTCTAATTAGATTGTTACGAATTTTATGAATAGTTTTTGTCAGTCTTTTGCTCTAATTGATTTCGTCCGTTTTGTGCCATGATACAATCCCACGACCATCAGAGATCTTGGTTACACTATCACTTTTCTTAATTTCTGTCACAGGGTGCTACATTTGATTTCACAAAGTTGCAATTCCATTCAGAATCAAAATATAAGAAGGAGGCGATTTTGCCCCACTCTAATTAGATTGTTTCGAATTCTACAAATAGTTTTTCTCAGTATTCTGCTCTAATTGATTTCGTTCGTTTTGTCCCATGATACAATCCCACGACCAGAGCTCTTGACACTATCACTATTCTTCATTTCTGTCATAGGGTGCTACATTTTAATTCACAAAGTTGCAATTCCATTCAGAATCAAAATATAAGAAGGAGGCGATTTTGCCCCACTCTAATTAGATTGGTTGAGGCTTTCGCGGCCATCGTTCAATGTGACATGTTCTTTCGAGCATTTAGGCCATCGTCGTAGATTAGTTCTCGACGTTTCGCCAGTTCGAGTGTCTGGCATCATCAGGAGTTATATTTCAGGAGATGTTCTCACTGGACTGAACTGCCTGAGTGTGACGGGGACGCAGATTGTACTTCCTTATATAACCAGTGAGAACATCTCCTGAAATATAACTCCTGAAGATGCCAGACACTCGAACTGGCGAAACGTCGAGAACTAATCTACGACGACGGCCTAAATGCTCGAAAGAACATGTCACATCTAATTAGATTGTTTCGAATTCTACAAATAGTTTTTCTCAGTATTCTGCTCTAATTGATTTCGTTCGTTTTGTCCCATGATACAATCCCACGACCGGAGCTCCTGACACTATCACTTTTCTTCATTTCTGTCACAGGGTGCTACATTTTAATTCACAAAGTTGCAATTCCATTCAGAATCAAAATATAAGAAGGAGGCGATTTTGCCCCACTCTAATTAGATTGTTTCGAATTCTACAAATAGTTTTTCTCAGTCTTCTGCTCTAATTGATTTCGTTCGTTTTGCCCCATGATACAATCTCATGACCAGAGCTCATGATTGCTTTATCACTTTTCTTCATTTCTGTCACAGGATGCTACATTTCATTTCACAAAGTTGCAATCTATTCAGAATCAAAATACTCGTATAAGAAGGAGCAATTTAAACAACTCAAATTGCATTGTTCGCGCATGGATAACTCTCATTGGTGATGAATGGGGTATTGGTGCTTGACGTAGGTTGACTATGAACCTGGGGAAGTTGACCTACGAAGTTCTGAGGGCAAGATCTACGAGGAAATACATAGGATGAAAGACACAAAAAACCGATGAATTACCCATTTTTATTGAAACCAATGGACGATCTTGCCACACTTTGATTAAAGAAAGTTTATTGTTATTAATTATCTAAAACAAAACGAAATAACTATAACTATAGGATTCAGTACACTCCCGAATTTCATCCTCATCACTTTCATCGTCGTCACCTTTGCTCTTGAACTGAACGTGTTCTATTAGACTAACGAAGGTTTTTTCTTTCACCCTTTCTATCCCTGGTTGACTAGTGGTCGGTTTCCTCATGTATACATTAGTCTACTTGCCCCGATTTCACTTTTGATTTTTAGTCACATACCATAACATTAAAACTATAACGAAATCAAATAGAATAATACATAAGAGAAAGAACATAATACATATATCAAACGTTCGTTATACATGCTTTGATAATCAATAGCTACAACTTTGCGACAAATATAATTACTTTTTCACGTTGTCTTTCAATATTACGTTCCTTCTCTCAAACAAACCTCTCTCTCGTACGTTACTAATTGGCTCAAGGCTATTGCGCTTTTAATAGTTAGTCAACCTACCCCTATAATCAACCATCCCCGATCTCTCCTACTTCATTTCTGGTATCATTTTTGGTAACTTGTTATGAGTAAAAATATAAAGGTGTTTTGTGTATTTCATTCGAAGAATAATATCGAGTTGAAACCGTAGGATTGTGTGAATCGTTTTGGATTCTACTCTGGACGGAGCAGTAAGCCCTCCTTGTTATGCACCAATTTGAGCAACTGAAGCACGTGTCGTATTAAATTTAACTGTTGGGTATGAAAAAGATTTTTTTCGTATTGATGATTTTTGAAAAATTACCAGTGCAATTGGTCATGTTGACTAATTGACTTACAGTGAATATTTCCCCCCTGTCAAAAACTTCATGTGAATAGATGCAATTATCGAAAATTACAGCGAATATTTGACTCCTGTCAAAAACTTCATGTTGATAGAATGCAATTATCGAAAATTACAGCGATAATTGCATTGTAGAGAGCGAAAGATCCCTGCGATAATTGCACTACTGGTATCCATAGCAATTTCGGGAAATATTCCCCCGAATTACACTCGTGCATCAAAATGACCTGATAATTCTGCATTCCAGCGTGTTGTCTTTGAAAAACTGCATTCGGTCATTTTCATTTTTGGAGAAAGAGCCCTCCACCTTCGGTGTCGGGCTCTTTCTCCAAATATGAAAATGAACTCATGCAGTTTTTTGACAACACGCTGTCATGCAAAATTATCGGTAATTTTGATGCACTTGTGCAATTACTTCCGATAATTGCATTGTAGAGAGCGAAAGATCCCTGCGATAATTGCACTGCTCGTATCCATAGCAATTTCGGGAAATATTCCCCCGAAATACACTCTTTCTCCAAAAATGAAAATGAACTCATGCAGGTTTTAGACAACACGCTGTCATGCAAAATTATCGGTAATTTTGATGTATTTGTGTAATTACTTCCGATAAGCCCTGAGTAGTAATAGAGCTGCATTCACTCGAATACAATTGGGGGAATCAATAAATTTAGAAAAAGAGTTTTTACGAAAAAAGACTTATTCGAAGATTTGACGAACATTTAAGATGATCTCTTCAAGTTGAGATATGAATGGACCTCCTCAGTGATAACTGACCTATAAGATAACATAAATTTGATGCTGATTCAATGGTTCACCGGACGTCCTGTATTCTATGATAAGTTATGAACTGTAACATTAATTTCCAGTTGATCAATAACTTATTCATTCGTAATTAATGTTAACGCTGCTGATTCATTGCATTATTTTGCGAAGATAAGTTAGTAGATATCCTCATTTTGACTAGCGTCAAATATAAATTTTGAATTGTCCTTCTCCTTTGAAGGACAGTTCTTCTTCAAATGTTTCGAATGTTGGCAATCATATCAGCAATCATCACTTTGTTGGTAGCGAAATTTTTCAGATTGGAATGGATGTGCTAGATATGTCTTTTGAAAGGTCGTGTCATTCTTCAATAGGAAAAACTAAAATGTTGTACGAGATGTAGAAAAAAAATAAAGAATGTTATTGAAGTAGATGTTCAAGAAGTTTACCGTGAAATTTTTTGCAACATCCTTTTTTCCTTCCCTTTTGTAGCTACTAGAACAGTAGCTGCAATTTTGACGAAAGGCATCTCCCTTTGTCCAACAAAATATGTTCTGTTGAAATCGAGCTCCTGGGTAAATATTATTTTATGGGGATGCATTTCATTCTGTTTCAAAATTTTTAGAATCGATGTATGGCTGACATTGAATTTCACATCTCCCTTGCTCATCTTTATTCTACTTATTGCCTCATTAGATACCTATAGGATACAAATCCGTAGCAATAAATTGTTAGATCCTTATTTCCTGCATTTTCGTTAACTATTCGAAACTGATGTTAATGAAAGTCAATAACAAATTAGACAATTTATAAACAACAACTTATCAACGCAGCAATTTGCGAAGGCGTGTCTTTCGTAGTTTTCTCCGTGTCATCTGGTAAACAAAATGTTATGGATTTTTCCATTTTATTTACACATCTAGAAGGTAAATAATATTTATTCGATTATAGGATTGTAGCTTCAGTTATTCAGGTATAGTATGTGTAGGTTATACGTTTATATACGAAAAGTTGGAAAATTTGATGTGGTAGAGAGTGTTGCAATCAGGATATAAGGGTTTTCAAGAATTTTCATGTTGCGGAATAAGCTTGGAAAAAAAGTTATAATTATTATTGTAATTATCGATTTTGCAATACGAAATTGCGTGGACCAACTTATATTTTTCTTTAATGTGGTAAATATTAAAAAGTTTAGAAATCATATCAGTAAATAAAGCTTTCGTGTAAATCAAGAACAAAAGTGGTCCCAGAATACCCATATCTATCCTTTATATTTGACATCTTTCATCATAATAATAGCGCATTACATTCAGTTTCTCAACCTTTTATTCCCTAGAAAGCTGACATTTCCCCGAAGCACAACCTGAGTGATATTTTGAAAGAATGTGTATTGTAGATTATTAATTTTTTCAATCTTTAGTCAATTGCAATAATTTTTCAGTTTGCGTTTGTTATAATAATTTCTATACGAATTAAATTTCAATTATTTCATTTGAGGTTATTATAGGTAGTTGAATTAATAAAGAGACTTCCAATTGTTTACTTTTACATAATGTTGACCCATGACAACGTACACGTTAACATAAATTTCAATTCCGACAAGTCTTCCGTGACACTTTTACAAATTGAAAGTTAGCGGAGCATAAGCAACCACCATGAAGTATACAATGTGCGCCTTCTATTGTCGGTTGAACCGGACAGTCCAGACTGAATTTAGGAGTCAGGGAACGTCCTCGACCATTCCGAGAAACTCCTTCATAAAAATAACGTGTGCAGAATACAAAACATCTTCTTATATTACGGAGACTCGATTGTAATTCAGTCTATTTGGTGCTGACTTCCTTTTTCTTTCTGCGATTGCACTCTCGGTAACTATCCATTGATACGTAAGACAGAGGAGGAATCGTTGGAATTGTTATTGTGAAACTTGACTGTTCATGTTTAATCTCTAGAAAAATATTGAAATGAAAAATAAATTATGAGGAAGATAATAAATAATTATAATAATTAGTGGAAAGTCGAAAATTTTATTGGTCAACTCTTCTTATTACAGGTAGAGAAGATCTATCACCCAGCAGTCTCAATGGATTCAGTGCAGATAGTGGTGACGCGAAAAAGAAGAAAGGTCCAACACCAAGACAACAAGAGGAATTGTGCCTAGTGTGTGGTGATAGAGCTTCAGGATATCACTATAATGCTCTCACATGTGAAGGTTGTAAAGGTACGTATGAGAACTTCCTTCATTTGAGCTGAAAATAGCGGTGCAAGAAAAAGATTAATACTTTATCATCTCTAAAGAGACTTAATTCTTTCCCACGTCATATTTTTAAAAACTTTTTTGGGACCCATCTTAAAAGTTTGCGAGGGGTTTTGTGGTTATAAGTTAAATAATATATGTATATATGTTTTTTCGTAGCTGCTACTTGATGAAACCAACACTTCCTTTAGAGACTTAGTCCTGCTCCGACCATGTATATCCATTTATTTTTCGAAATCAATATAGCAATTTTTCACTAGTCCTGACGATTTTGTGTTCTCGAGTTTTCTTCTAATATTGACTTGTTAATATTGTTATTACAAAAACAAAGAGATATTTGAAGAATTTTTCGTGTTCATTGATTCAGTCTATTTCAAAAGTATTCTTCCCAGTTGGATGATATGCCTACCTACTACATTCTTCCAATATTTAGTTTTCCATCATTCTTGTGCATCCATGTGCGAAATATCAGATATAGCACGAGGAGACTCGAGAATCGCACAACGAACTAGCCGGTTGTTAGCACGTAAACAAAACGACCGATGATCGTTAACCTGTTCACGACAGCGAGTAGTTTACTGTCCTTTCGAATTTTCGACAGAACAAACAACCTTATCGCGTCATAATTGATTATGTACCAGCAACACCGAGTATTTCATGTGGCCAAGGTCGCCCAGCTCATAAATATTCATAAGTTGTGAACCATTTTTGATTCCCGTTGAGCACGATGAAAAAAATCTGATATCTGTCATCGGGGTAATCCTTAGAAGGGACTGCATTTTAAGTGTCTTTTTCTTTTCACTTGTTTTATAGTTTCTACTGGTTCAAATATTATCACGTCTGTATCCAGATAATAAAGCTGTTGATTTTGTACTTTTTTTCGAAATTAGTCGATCTCTTTCAGAATTATCCCATTTACTTTTCAATAATGACATCATGGACCAATTGTTTAGAAACGCTTTATATTATTTCGAAGCTGTTAGTAGTCCTCGTTGAGGTGTTGACGTATTTATGCAGGTTGGGTGTTTGACTTAACAATAGATTCTTTAGGACACCAAAAACACTTTTTTTGCATATTATTTTTTCTTAGAGGAGAATAAATAGTTATTTTAAATTCCAGGATATCTGGATTTGGCTAATATCTTCATACCTATATGTGTTTTAATTTTTTTCTCAAGTTTAAACGAAGCACTAGAATAAAATTAGTAGTAGTACCATTTACTTATTGCTCAATTAGCAGAAAACATCGAACTAAGGTTTTTGAGCCTGAATAAGATTATTTCCATCGTTTCTGAATATTTTCATTTATTTTCTTTCATCGTTCATATTTTGATTTCAGGTTTTTTCCGACGGAGTGTTACAAAAAACGCCGTTTACAAATGCAAATATGGTCAGAACTGTGAGATCGATATGTATATGCGAAGAAAATGTCAAGAGTGTAGACTGAAAAAGTGTCTTGCAGTGGGGATGAGACCAGAATGTGTGGTTCCTGAAGTCCAGTGTGCAGTTAAGCGGAAAGAGAAAAAGGCGCAAAAGGAAAAAGATAAACCGAACAGTACAACTAATGGATCACCGGAAGCAATCAAAATTGAACCTCCAGAGGTAAAATATCAATGTATGGAAAACGGTCTGACCAAGAACTACGAACATACCAACTCATTGTTTTAGTTCTGGAGGGACTATTCAGAGCCAATTCGTTTCAGAAATATAATGATGAATCAGTACCATCATAATAATTCAGTCACACTCATTCAACTAACCCATTTTTCATTGCTGACACCACGAATCTTGACTTGGCTAAACTATCATCACAAAATATGAACTAGGAATATCTGTTCATTTTATTCTGAAAGCTAGTACCTATAGTTCTGCTCTAGATACGCTGTCTTGAAGTAAATCTAAAAAGAACACTTTGAATAATAGAGTTGGGGTAGTTCGCATTAGGTATAATGCCGGAATAGACCGACCACTCACTTAGTTTTTATTTTATAGAATCTCTAGTAATTCTTGAGTGGTAGGCAAAAAAAATGTTGGTATCCAGTTGTTATTCTCCAGAAGTCCAGGTTAGAAGTCCCTCAAGAATCGACTAACGAGCACAATAGTAACTAGTCAAATTCTTCGATTAGGTACATTCGAAATATAAATTTTTTCACAAAATTTCTTCTCGATGAAATTTAATTTGAAAACCGGTGAATTTGTGTATTGATTTTTTTTAGAGCAAACTGAGATTTCGTGAAAATTGAATACGTCATGGAATTAGTTGATTCATTGTCACTTTTCTCCGTACATAATAATCTTCCCAACAATTTTTCTCTTCATGTTCATCATACGTTTTTCTTTTTCCTTAAGGACTGGTTTTCAAAATTCCAGCAACCAGATTCTGAAAAGACCTTACCGACAAATGGCATTAAAAAAGTGTCACCAGAGCAGGAGGAGCTCATCCATAGATTGGTTTATTTCCAGAGTGAACATGAACATCCCTCTGAAGAAGATGTAAAACGAATAATTGTGAGTAAACATTTTTGCGTCCTTAATTCTACAGTAATTTATGTTATAAACAGCCAGATTAACTGCCTAATGGCAGATTAGGCGATTGCCTAGAGGCCCCGCATCAGATAGGAGCCCCTCGCCCCATACAAGAGAGGAACAATTCTGATGTTGGTTGAAAAGGGGCCCCAAAAATTGCTCTGCCTAAGGGCCCTTAAAAATTACACTGCCTAAGGGCCCCCACATGGTTAATCCGGCTCTGATTATCAATAATTTTTTATGCCACCTTCATTTATACGACTTTTATTTCCTTCTAGAACGCTCCTATGGAGGGTGAAGATCAGTGTGATGTGAGATTCAGACATATTACTGAAATAACCATATTGACAGTTCAATTGATTGTGGAGTTTGCAAAGAGATTACCTGGATTTGATAAACTTTTGAGAGAAGATCAGATTGCTCTTTTGAAGGTGAGTTAAAATTATTTGTTCTGTGTATGAAGTTTATAGATACTTCACTTTTGCATTCATTTATTGGTTTTTTGAATAATAGTTTCCTTCGACCATTAACATTAATTTTTCTTAACTAACATAATCGAATACCATGATTTCCATTAATGAAATGTGAAAAAGTAAAAAAATCAATTCAATTAGATCTCCTTATTGCTCAAAAACAATAGGGGGACCAAAATGTCAGGGGGGGTGGCATGTCCATACCTATGAGTAGCGCGTTGTCTGCAAAGAAACTGATTCTGGAATGTCATTGCAGGATATTCGGAAAAATATGATCATATGAAATTCGATATTTTATTTTATATAATCTTAGTAAAAATTCATGATTTCCCAGGCTTGTTCAAGCGAAGTGATGATGTTTAGGATGGCTAGACGTTACGATTTTAATACCGACTCCATTTTATTCGTCAACAACCAGCCCTACTCAAGAGATAGCTACAACCTAGCTGGTATGGGTGAAACTATCGAGGATTTGTTACATTTCTGCAGAATGATGTACAACATGAAGGTCGACAATGCTGAGTATGCTCTTCTTACCGCCATTGTCATTTTTTCTGGTAAGTATAAACTGTTCTTATTAGTTCATTCAGATTTCGAATATTGATCCCAGTGGCGGTCTAAAGGTGGGTGTCACAAAACTTTGACAGTGATTGATCGAGCAATCAGAGTTTTGTGAAACCCACCTTATAACTTAAGAGAGTCCTATACTCAAAAAATATAATAACTCTTTTTTATATCAAGTAATGATGAATTTTTAAATTCTCATTCTCCTAATGTGGATCTTGAAAAAGTTTTTATTCTGACCATTAAAAAGAATGATCATTCAACCCTTGCATTGCTTATTTGAAGGGTTGAATAAATTCACAGATTTATGTTTAAATTAAGGAATATTACAACATACAAATTGTTTTGAATTTATTTTAATTGGTTTTATATCCTTCAGACCTTTTTCTAATGTTGCTTATTAAAGAATCACATGCAAAAAAAAAATTATGGTGTTCTCTGCCATTTAATTCTGCTTTATGTTCTGGAATTTCATCATGAAATACTTTTCGAATGTTCTGTTTTCTCTTTATCTGTTGATTAAAAATGAAAATTCATTTTGGAAATGATTGCAAAATCAAAAACCATATTTTCGGGTCCCAAGCACTTGCTTAGGTTGTCTAGGCCTTAGCCCCTCCATGATTGATCCTAAAAAATCGATATTTTTTAAGGTGGAGCTCAACCTTTGTCCATATTATGTTTGGAATTCCAGCCCAAAACACTTCATCAAAATTCGTCAAGACCTTTTTAAAATCGACGACATTTTGGAGGTCTAACTTTTTCTTCTCCATGTATTATTAATAATGAATTGCATCACGTAAACTTTGTAAAAAATTATTCTCTCATTTGTAAAACTAAATTTACACCCAAGAAAACACAATTTCTGTATTAGTAATTAAACATGAAAAAAATTTATCAAAAACTTTATAGTTATTTTTTAACCTTTTTCAGTGTGTTTAACATGAAATTCTAAAAAGGAACTATTTAGTTTTACCATACAAATGTTCTCCTACAGAAACTCATGAACCCAAAGTTATTAAGTTATTTTAATACGGGATATAAATTAAATGTATGTTTTTTTTCCAGAACGGCCGAACCTCATGGAGGGATGGAAAGTTGAAAAAATCCAGGAGATCTACTTGGAAGCGCTCAGGGCTTACGTCGATTATAGAAGGGCCCATAAGTCAGGGACGATATTCGCGAAACTTCTGGCTGTGTTGACTGAATTGAGGACTCTGGGCAACCAGAATTCAGAAATGTGCTTTTCCCTGAAGTTGAAGAACAAAAAACTACCCCCCTTCTTGGCCGAGATATGGGATGTTGATATGGTTCATAATTCATAGTAGTCTCAAGATTTCATTCCGGTAGATCCGGAGTCGGTGAAGCTGGTTTATTTGCTGCTGTTGAAAGTGATGTGTACGTTAGGAGAAAAAAGAATAATACGTCAAATACTTAAAGAAACAGCAGTCGGATGACCAACCACCAAATAGTTGGCTGTGACCTATTGTAAAGTTATTCATTTTTTTACTAACATATTGTTGGACGGCATCTAAGAAATGTTACTGAGAATAGATATATTTAGATAAAATTAGAGATTATTGCTCGATTTGAACAAACTATACGTAGATTTTTTATTCCTGTGCAACTTTTGTAACCACTTTATCTCTTGGAAAAATTGCATACTCCATTGGTAAGACTGGACTGGACTGACTTAAAAACAGAGGTGCCTTCAAAAAAGAAGTTACGGATCATGTAAAAAGCTGGAGTGGGGTGCAGAAATAGAAAACAGAAAAATTTTGATAGGGAGAAAATTGATTGATGTAACGATAAGATAATTAAATGATCTGATGAAAAGGATTAAGTGCAATTTAGTAAATTATTTGGAAAATTAGCCTGATGTTTAGATGGATTTTTAAATAGAAGAATACAACGGTAAAGCTCACTCTATACTTTGAAAAGCACCAAAAACCGAATGACAGCATACTGCAAAATGAAAAATAGAACACAAGAGTACCGTCCGATAAACCAAGAAAATCTGATGATGAAAACAGTGATGAGAATTGACTTATGGTAGTGTTATCCGGACCTGTGCCATGTAAGTTTTCGGAGCATAAAATAATAATATACACAACTCGATAAAGACTCTCCTGCCTTTAATTGATAAATAAGTTGAATGTTTTAACTCTTCATCGATGTGTAGATTAGTCTACTCACTTTTATACTGTGTAAAAGCGCGTTCTTTTTGCTAATAGAAAGATAGAACAATAAATTTAAGGTTCACAAATATAATTCATTATCCCATGATTACTGAATAAAATCACCATTAAGACATTACCTCAATCGGCATAGATTCAATACCTATATCTCTTGAATTTAGTCGCATGTTCATGGAAGCACGAACTTACATGAAACTTTTTTTTCAGTGTTCAAGTGCAACAGAATTAATCGCTGATGAAAAAATTCAAGCAATGTCAATTTTAATATACATATAGTGTATATCATGTTGTAATGTGCAATCGTATTTCTTTTATAAAAGTGAACAAGAATAGATCAGTAGAAGCAAAAGTTTCATGTAATGTTCAGACATAAATAATAGTAGTTATATATATTTAAAAGTATGTTCAAATTACAATATTTCAGATTGAAAATTTTTCATAAATCTTTCTCATTTGATTTTTTCCAAATTTTCTAAATTTTTTTGATATAGTGCCTGCTCATACTTTGAAATATATTAGTGGCAATCATTCTGCAAAACCTAGTTCAACTCTTTTTGAAAATTTGTGCCTTGTGGATTTTCGTCCTACCTTATTTTAGAGAGGAGTTAATATTGTAATTTGAACAAATATAACATCAAATGAATATTGAACATAACATTCATCATTGTCTATAATAACATATTTTCATAAAGAGACAGAAATATTTTTGTTTGAAAATAGGGAGACAAATTATTTCTCGCCGTCTTTGCCTTATTCAGATTTTATAAATATTTATTTTTCTTGGGAGTCAACCCAAATTTATTAGAAGGTGTTGAAGAGCTTTTAATAAGGTCAGAATCGTCTGTTTCATATTTTCTTTGACAGATGATAATAGAAAAAGATTCAGAAGTTGATCTTCAAGTTAATATGAAATATATAAGATTTCGATCTAAATGTAACGTTCTAACAAAGAAGGCCTTCATAATGTTGAATATTTGTTGTGTAAATTCTCAGAAGTATATATAATTTAGTGTCGGCGTTATCAGGGGAACAGATTAATATTGTATAAATTTAGGTAGGGGTAATAAGTGTACAAATTGAAAAGGTACAAACTTTCAGGAAATTATATAAAAATGGTCATAGGTTGACTCCTTTTAGTTAACACTGCCTAAAGTGGCTCTGTCTCTGAATTTCTCAATGTATCACATCATCCAATCATTCAATGTCTTTGTATCCATGCAGTCTGAAATTTAGATGTTGAAAATGTGGGATTTTCCAGAGTTTGGTAAAATCTTGCAGAAACTGGCACAAATTTTCACTTTATCTGATAAACTGTTGTTAGATGGGCTGTAGGTGCTATGTAATGGAGATAATTCTATAATTAAATACCTCTTGCTCAGGTCCTAGGCTCTCTGTGTCTAGTTTTTCATTAGTTCTTTTGGGATAGTTCTTGTTACAATAATTGATAATAACGTTGGGGACTTCAGATTATTTTCTTTTTGAGTTTGAAGTCGAAGAATTTATCCAGAATATAATTTCTTTTATGGAAATAATCCATATGGTGAAATATCGGACCTCAGAACTCTCTTCCATCAAGTTAAGTGCCTGTAGAGCCCATTATTCAATTGGTTGACACATTTTTTGCCACTGCCAAAATTAAGGGACTGCCATTTCCATTGAAGTATTGTAGTAAATGTCACTCAGTGTAATAATTATATAAGAATTTTGTATGAGGACTGCATGGAACCAGCCAAACAAAGACTGTCTTGTGTAGTATGCCGCAATTTCTTTCATGTTTTTGTATTAAATGTTTATAAAATTGTAAAACATCAAATAATACCCACCTTTATCATGTAAGTTTAACTGGAGGAAGAAAAGTTGAATGATTCATTGGAAATGATTGGAAGATCCATAAAATATCAAAATTTCCACTGATTTGTTTTCGATATTTCTACAGAAAGAACCCACCTTTTACCATTGTAACAACAAGAGGTTTTAACAAAAGCAACCTTATATTTTCTGAGCTCAATTCTTCAATGATGTATATTTTTCAGTCAATATTCTCATGTGGAGAAAATTAGAATTTCGAGTTTCATCATACAAATAATTTTTGGTTATATTCAAATCTTGATCAAAACCAAAATAATTTTCAAACACATAGAATTAAACCAAAACAATCAGGTAATTCTCCAAGAATTATTGTTGGTTTCATGTTGATTTCACAAGAAATCTGTTGAGATATGTACTATAATGTAAATATAATATTCAGAGAAACCTGAATTAATTTGTTGAAATATTTATTAAGTTTACATCCTTTTTGTTGTCCTCAATTGACAAGATATCAAAATGAACCATCAATCTGATATTGATGTTTAGGGAGGATCATTCCTATAGAGAACACATTAACTTACAAATTATTTTAGTTGAAATATCGAAAGTGCAATATGTACAAAAATTTACTAATTTTACTTTTTTATATATTAATGACATAATTAGTACTGTATATCAAGATGATTATTAATATTAATGAAATATAGGTGTTACTTTTGTACCAAGCATACTGATCCACAGTATTATAAAAAGCTGGCAACCAACCAACCCAACATTGGTCAGGTTGTTTCAATATGAAACCATAAATTGGTGAATCTGTCTCAAACAGTTATGATATTGTTGAGTTGTATTGATCTTTAATGTTCAGTAAGTGTACAGAAACCTAGATTTTATTTATAACATGACTGTTTGATTCTTGAATGCCTTTATCACAGTTGACCTGCATTTTGACCTACAAATCGAGTGTTTGAAAAGCAATGAACATGTTCGATGAATATATTTTGTGCAGTAAACCTTGAATCGATAGAGAAAGGCTGTTTTATTCATTTCCTTCCAATTTTTTTTCTCATTTCTGAAATTATGACACAATAGCTCCTTAATGAACGGTGTACAGCTCTAAGAGCAAGCATCTTTTTCAGTTGTCATCTAAATTCACTAATTGTTATGAACTAATTTATAACCTGAAAGAATATTCAGGTATGTTTCACGAAAAAAATAAGTTATTTTAGAAATACTATTATTTCTTGAATGTGGTCTTCTTGGAATACCGAGAGGAAATGCGAGTTGAATTTCGGATTCTTGAAAATGTTTGTTGCAGCAAAATACCATCAGATACTTGAATTGCAGTTATAGATTGAAGAGAGTCTTTTATTTTAAATCATAATTATTCGTATACATTTTTGATAAAGTTTTATGTAATATACAAATAAAAAACTATATAATAAAATAACACAGGTACAAGTGAATTTCCAACAGCTCTGTCTTCATGATTCTCTGTTGGGTGGAAACACATAGGCAGGGCTGAGTTTTCGGAAATCTAAATAGATTTTCTTCTTTTCTCCGTTGAGGTGATCGACGATCTGCTGAAAAGTAGGGCGATCTTCTGGATTTTCTGACCAGCACTTCAACATCAACGAATACAATTCGTCTGTGCAGATTTCTGGTCGCATCAGTCTTATTCCTTTCTTCAGACTGTAGAGGAGATACTCCAGGATACAGTCATTGGAAATACTGTCATAAGGGAAGGCTCCTGTGAAAAGGTTTTCTTGATTTGTCACCTACTCTTGTTCATTCATCAAATATTTCAACGTGATAATTTTGATTCAAGATAAAAATGATCTCATGAAGGACAAAATGAGTTAGTAAGTACCTAATGTTCCTATTTCCCATAGAACTACACCATAGGACCAAACGTCGCTCTTGCTGGTGCAGGTGAATTTTTCAATAGCTTCTGGTGCCATCCACCTCAGAGGTTGTGGACCATTGGTTTTTTGAACATAGTCTCCCATTCTAGACATTCCAAAATCTGAAATTTTCAGGATTCTCCTCTCATTTATCAATACATTCCTGGCCGCCAGATCTCTGGAAAATTGCTGAGTAAAAAAAAATACTATATCTGATGAGTGCAAGAGTAATAAATATTTCATTGGGCTTTGTAAGAAGGTTGTATATTCAACATTGATTCAGAAGTTGAACTCCACCATGTAATCATCTCTTGTTTTATTGAGGCTTATTTATTTCAATTACCTGTGAACTAATGATATGCTCTCTAGAAAAGCCATTCCTTTTGCTATTTGAATAGCAAATTTTTGGAGCTCCTCATTACTCAATGCAGGAGTTATTTTGCTGGGCGTTGTTGATAGTGATGATAATAAACATTCTTCAGTATCATCATATAGAACAGTTGATTCAGCTGCAAAAGAGAATTGTGAAACTGAATATCAATTCATAATGTTTCAAAGAATTCTGACCTACCTTGGATTTTCATCAAGAAAACTTATGAAAACATTATTTTATGAGGACAGGCATTACAATTTTGAAAAAGTAGGAAGATGTTAAAATAAAAGATACTCACTTTCCGTAGGGGATGGAAGACTTGAAGATGTTTCACTAATTGTTCTGGTATTTGGAGATATATATGAGCCATTGCTTGAATCCCTGTAATAAAATAACGAGTAACAATGAATTAATGAGCTTGTCTGATAGTTGCTAATGTGCTACGGAAAAGTTTCACGAGAACAAAACTGAAACTTAATAGTGAAAACGTGAAATTAATATTTGCAGCTATGTATATTTTTAGTATGAGTCAAATATTGCCTATTCAAAATTTTTTTGAGGTAGAAACAAGATAATCATGAGATGTTAAAAAACCGCATACCCGGGAAATATGAAATGTCTATTATTCTTTCTAGTAAGCCACTCCTCCCGTAGATCTTTCAAGTAACTTTTCAGGTCGCCACAAGCGACGAACTCTAAGAGTATCATGTATGGTTTCTTTATTGAACAACACGCCAACATCTTGACAACGTTTTCGTGGTTTCCATGAGAAGCTATTTTCTTCAGTGTGCTTATTTCTTCTTTCAGAGCTAGTATATCTTCCTCACTAGCATTATCTGAGGAAGTAATGGAATTAGACATACAATAAGAAAGGGTGTAATCCCCATTTTTATATGGGATATTTCAACATATTCCGAGATATGCACGTACAGCACATGATACTCTCAAGATTCTTTCTTACCTTTCACCATCTTGACAGCTACCGTTGTGAAGCCTCTAACATTATTGAGACCAAAAGCTCTTGCTCTCCGCACTTCCGCGAAATTACCTGGTTTAGATTCCATGTTCGGTTCGAATTCCAATTTTTGAAATTTCAACGGAAACTCGAACTTATCACAGTTCTTGTAACAAAAAAAAAAAATGTTTAAATCATCAGAAAAATAGGAAAAGTTGATCTCACCTGTAGCTCCGAAGGGACGTACAATGGATTATACTCTGTTTTTCTACTTGCACTGAAAAAAATTTAAGATAGTTATTGATTTGGATTTTCACTCCCGGTCTCTGAAACAGTATAAATGAAAAGAAATATTTTTTTAATAATGGAGATGATTCGCCGTAAATTCTCGCACTAATTTGTCGGTAGAGAATCAGTTGTGACAATCTTTTTCCTAACACAAATCGAACAATAAAACTTCGAACTATCAAACCTAATCGTAACATTTCGAAGTTAATATTCAGAGTTTTAGAGGTCTCAATAATTTCTATCATTTGAATGTTTTTTAATTAAATCCGGTTCAGAGTAAAAAATCAAAACAATTTACAGAAAATAAATATTGAAGTAAGTAGGATGGGGTGAAAATAAACGTGAGGTAGAATACTTTTCTTTTATTTTAGATGAAAATAATATCTAATAACCATACATTCCCGAAAATGGACGGAAATATATGCACCCCTTTCAGATTAATTTTAGATAAAAATGAAATTTACAATAGGTAGCTAAATATTTCGTTCGATAACGAATGAGTCGACAGGTGGCTACCAGTAGTTAACGCTCGTAAAAGAGTTAATGAAGATTTTGATAAATATAAATGACCTGACATAAGTTGGAATCATTCACAAATTTCTCACTATACTTATAAACGTTATTATTCCTTTAAGCACGAAGAAAAGTGCATAAATTTGTGTAATGATTATCGAATTTCAATTCAATGCTATGAAAAATTAAAAAACTTGCATATGTCCCGAAAATCTTGAATTTTTCACATTTAAATGGCATATTATTCTCCCTTTCTCAGTCATCGTTGGCAGTGAATTTTGTACAAAAATCATGTTGAATGAAAAGCATGATTATTTTTGAAAGACCAAATAATGTAGGTTAGTTCAAATTAATCGGTCCAAAATAGCATTTGAAATTCTTTAAAGTTGACTTCAAAGTTTTTTTATTTATTCGTGTCAAGAGCATCACAGTTTAATAAAAAAAATAACGGACTGTAACTACAATCTTAAAGTGCGACACTTTTTTTTTGCCCAGAAGCGGGCGGACTCGATTGCATTCGGCTTCGCAGCCAGTTTATCAAGCTGCCCCATTTCCCATTTTCTGAGTGCTCCATTTCATAAAAATAAAGTCCTCTTTACATCCTGTTAAAATAGCCAATATACTTCGATCACAAATTAAGGAAAGATCAATTGATGGCAACATCACGAAGATGTGCATGAGTAAACTTGTGGTTCTTTTAACTGATCTATTTGTCGATAGTAGAATATAGTGTTCAAGAATTCTGCTTACAAGTTTTTCAGGTGCACTGATGTGTTTGGAAGAGGAACTTGTTTTCGTTGTCCAACCAATCTCTTCGAAATATATACAATTTTTGAACGGAAACTTGGAATACACATACATATTGCTGGAGTAATGGTGAAAAGTAGAACAGTAGATGCTAGAATCACTATGAGTATTCCCGGATCATCTTTGACTGAAATATACGAAAACAATATATTAATCGAATTGGATTAAACATTTATTTATACATGGTTTTTTTTGACTGTCCATGAAGAAAAATCTTCGTTACCCAAGGTCTCAATTAGATTGAAGCAAAATGAACAACTATTATTAACTTTTATTAAGTGTAGTGTGAATCCCCAACTTCGGAAATCGATAAAAAATTTTCGACTATTCCAGGGCTTCGAAGATTTTGAAGAATAAAATATATCTATTATGAGTTCAATAGGTGGATTAAGCAATTTACACAGGGTGAATCCTACAGGGTGATTGTTTAGATTTTACTCAATAGCTATCTCAGTTAATATGGAGTCGTACCAAAAAGGTTCAAATAGGCAAATTTGCAGAATTTTTTTATGGGCATTCAGAATTCAGTACTTGGAAACTCTTGAAGGTATTGTGAACTAAAAAATTTGTTGTGAATTGTTGTTTTTTAAATGGAACACCCTGTATTTTATTTTCCTAATCGGTACAGCTCTTTCTTCTGATTTCACATATATATATTTTCTTCATTTAATCTTTATCCACAGATAAGTTTTATGCTGATGGAAGCCTCAACACTCGAACGGTTTTTCTTCGGATAAGATCTTCAATATAGAAATTTGCTCCCTTTCTGTCTTAATACCAATTTATTGAGGTTACGTCTGGCGGTTTTCTGAGAATATTGATATTTTTTTCTAAATCTATTCAGCTGTGGAATGTCACATGATAGCGATGTGATTTTTTTTTATCAAAGGAAACGTGGATAATGAAACAATTGATATTTATTTTATTTATTTACTGATTAAAAGTTAAATTAAGTGTTCAAATGATCCCCATTTACGTCTTCACACAATCGATATCTCTCAATTTAGATTTTAAGGGTATTCCTTACCATTTATGGAATATATTGAGGTTTTCAATTATTTCTTCCTCTATTCTAAATTTAATCTCTTTAATATTTTGCAAATGAGCCATATACACTTTATATTTCAATTATCCCCATAAAAAGCGCCCAAAGGGGTTAAGTAAGGACTATCAGGATATCAGGAAGCCATAGAATACAACATCGATATAAAGAAATCACAGCGTTCTACAGCCGCCTTGGATTTATGCGAAAAAACTATCTTTTTCAGAACCTTCCGAATTTAACCTCAATAAAATTGATTTTTCTATTATTTGAAATCAGAAGAAAGACTTCTACCGATGAAAAAAATGAAATACAGGGTGCAAACAATCGTTCACAACAATTTTTTAGGTTCACAATGGCTTCTTGCATTTTTTAGTACTGAAATCTGAATACCCATGGAAAATACATCAACTTTGCCCACTTGAACGTTTTTGTACGAACAATATTAACTGAGTTAGCTTTTGAGTAAATTATAAACAATCACCCTGTGTATCTTTCTCACAGAGGTAGAGGACACTTAGCTGGATCACGAAATATTCATTTGAATTATATAGGGTGATTTCTAGTTTTCAGCCATCTATTCGATATGCTCTATTTGGCGAAAGGGTGATCTCCAATCTATGAAACTTTTAGTCCAAGAGCTAGTGAACCTTTTGAGTAACGGGTTGTCTGTAAGGCTAGAAATTTTTATAGCGATAGTTCCTATCATGCTGAGGACGGAAATCATCGCCTGGCACCCCTTACCCCTGCACGTCATCAAGATCTATATCTTTGAAAGTGTTAAAAAAATTAGAAAAATAAACTAAAAAAAAAATTGACAGGCGATTTCGACGAGCACAAGTACCTGCCAGGCGACTCGAAAACGGTGTATAATACGAACAAAAATGAACTTTTTTCTGTAAGGTTGAAATTTATATATGCGTTCGTCTGAGGGAATGAAAAAATCAGTTTTATATCATTCTTCATCATCATCTGACATTGTATCATTAAGTTTATTTTTTAAATTTTTTTTAACACTTTCATAGATATAGATCTTGATGACGTGCAGGGGTGAGGGGTGCCAGGCGATGATTTCCGTCCTCAGCATGATAGGAACTATAGCTATAAAAATTTCTAGTCTTACAGACAAACCGTTACTCAAAAGGTTCACTAGCTCTCGTACTATTTGTATGTTTTCTATATAGCTAACGAGATAGGTTATCAATTTCCTGGATCGGACTCTGATATTATTGTAAATCATAAAGAAAATGATTCACAAAGGATGGTCGAAATTTCCTCCTGTTCATTTGAATACATCTTCGAGCCAGAAAATTCATGGAATATGCAATGTAGAACATTATAATTGGAATAATTCTGGAAGATTCTAATAACGTCCCAACATACCTTCATGGACTATTATTCTTCATGAATGTTTAGAAATATTACTAGATGTAATATTCAGGGAATATTTCAATTTTCAATTCGCCTAACATCATTCATGGTTATTGGTTATCGCAGAAATATGTAGCGTTGTCTGAGGAAGAAACTCTTGAATATGAATACTAAAACTCACCTTCGAAATCGAACGACGAAACATTGGAACATTCTTTATCATTAATGAAAGTTGCCACCAATCGGTAGATTCCAGCTTTCCTTATACCAGAAAAATTCAGCATGGAATAGTTTAAGGTAAAGTTGTTCTCAAGGATCATATGGTTGTTGAATACTTCGTAAGGTATATCCTCTAACCTAAGGGACGATATGAGTTGAAAGTTATATATCGCGGCTGATAATTTTCATATGAAAATATGTTTGTTTAAATATCTTGATCACTAAGAGACAACGGTTCAATCTCACGAACCTTTATTAAAATTGAAAGGAAAGATTCATTGAAATTGTAATCCTTCATTAAACAAGATATTTCATTGACGCTAACCATCATGGATTAATTGTTTGAAGGAGGATTGAAATTTTAATGAATCATTAAATTTTAATGAATCATTAAATTTTAATGAATCAGTAAATTTTAATGGACATTACTGAAAATGGCAGTTATATTGTTATTAGGTGATTGGTGATAATAGCTCAATATTCATTAAACCAAATATTCCATTGAGGCTAACCATCATGCATACGTTATTAAAGGAGGATTGAAATTTTAATGAGTCATTAAATTTCAATGGATATTCTTGAAAATGGCAATTATATTATTATTAGATGATTGGCGATAATAGCGCAATCTTCCTGGGTTATGTCAAAGACATTTAAATAAAAAACGTAAATTATTTACTCAGCGGAGAACATTTGGATAAAGATGATATTAAAAATTTCACAGATTTAATTATTATAAAGAACTCTATCACTACAGAGATAGACTATTCAGTGAACTTGACGAAATATTTTCAGTCACTGTTGAATTGTAGGAGAAGACAAGAGACAATAAATCTTTTTAAAATATGTCTGAAGCAAAGTAATTTTGAGTTCAATAGACAATATAGTGAAAGTTTCATCAAAATCGGTCTTCTGGTTCCTGAGTCCATATAGAGGACAAACAAACACACGGACATTCACATTTATAATATTAGTATGATAAGTGAAATTATGTCCCAACAATAGTAGAGGAATCAATTAAGAACTTCGATAAGAATGCCATGTATTTTGTCGATTTTTTTTTCATACCTATATCCTACATCCATCAATGAAGAGTTCTTGTTGCTCTCAGTAGTGTTAAGATCCCAAACTACCTTATATATACCATGTTTTTCCTTCGCAACGCCCCTAACCTGGGCTTGGGGTTGAATTCCTAAGCATAAGTCTGGTATTTTATAATTTGTAGTTATACAATATCCATTATTCAATTCGAAATCGATCATGTACTCGCATCCAGTATCGATGAAGCTATGTGGATACTCGGCTCTGGGGATAACCAAAGAAGTTTCCTGAAGAATTTATTGAAGAAATTCGAAGAGTGCCACTAAAACTTGAGAATAAAAAAAAACTCACAGACAAACTGAAGCTGAACTCTTCCCGATGATCACAACGAGGAATCTTAGAACCGATAGCAATGGATCCATTGAGACTAGAATATTCTAGAATAGAAAAAAAATTAAACTAGCATGCAAAGAATATTTTTTGTGTTGATCCTATTTGAAAATTACTTTTCTCTTCGAAGATTTCGGCATGCGTTAAATATTATGTGAGTTAGAGTTCTCGTAAGCTTTAATAGCTGAAAACATAGCTAATAAAATTTAAATAAATTCAAATAGTGCAGCAACGATAGGAGTAGTAAAGGGTGATTATTTGAGAGGCGGAGAACTTAAATCGTAATAAAACACCCAAAATAAAAATAAAATTTTATGAACATAGTTTTTTATAACAGATAAATCTTTGGCATTTAACGTTTAAAAATTATTTCGGGCATGTGGCCACCGCGGCTGGCACGTACATGACGTAATCTTGAGGTCCAATTTTCACACACCTTTCGCTGTAAATCTGGCTGTATTTCGGCAATTACCCGTCGAATATTGGCTTCCACCAATCGTTTGTGGTTTGTCGACGTAGACTTGTGACTTCACATACCCCCACAGAAAATAGTCCAAAGGCTTCAAGTCGCACGAACGCGGTGGCCAGTTAAGAGGTCCATTTCGGGAAATCACTCGATCATCAAAGGTTTCTTTTAGTAAATTAATAATTGTATCGCGACATTAATACCTCTCAATCTGGACACAAAAAAATTATTAATAATGTCTCTGTATCGTTCACCATTGCCCGTAACATTCCGACCATCATCATTTTTAAAGACATATGGACCAATGATCCCACTGGCCCATAAATCGCACCAAACAGTGACTTTTTCTGGATGTAATGTGTTTCGACAAAGGCTTGTGGATTATTATCGCTCCATATGCGCCAATTTTGTTTATTGACATAGCCATTTAACCAAAAGTGTGCTTCATCACTGAACAATATTTTCAAATGAAATTGTGGATCCATAACAATTTTTTCTTCGGCCCATTCAGCAAATGTACGGCGCAAACGATGATCTTGTGGTTTTAATTCCTCTACAAGTTGAATCTTGAAAGGTATTAACCGAAGATCTTTTCGCAAAATATTCCTTAGAGTGGATGCACACAAGCTCAATTCTTGAGCGCGATGACGAATGGACACATTCGGGTGTTCATTAACACTTCTTCGCACACCATCAATGGTTTGTTGCAGGGTTCGACCGATATATATCGCCGATATTTATCCTGATATATATCATGATATATATCGATATTTATAAGGATTGATGTATATCAAGGATATTTATAAATTTACCAAAATTTACGACTGTGCGTAAAAATTTCATAATCAATCGCAATTTAAGAGCACACCAATGTCACCGATGTATACCGACATACCGACCGTTTGTACGATCGAAGAAGCAACGTATTTTCGGGGAATCCAGATACTGATGTTATAACTTCGCCGTAAAATCGTCATTGCACATTGCACTATTCATCGTGCTCTTGTTTTTTCTTAATTTTTGAACAGAAAGCACGTTCAAGTATACAGCTGAAGTTTGCAGTATGTTATAGCAATTTGAGATTGAAATGGGATGAGGCCACTGCATATGCACAAAAAATTTTTAATAATCCGGATAACGAACTTCTTTATAAATTTATCTACTAACTTTTTTTTGTTTTTTTATGTTTTTTAGAATCTTGATTAGTTTTTTTAATAAATTTGGTAAATTAACTTCTAATTACGTTTGATTAATCGACTTATTAAAAGAAAAAATTTGAAAAATTGTTCGTAAAAATAAATATCAGAAAGTTGATATATATCGGATATATCGATATATATCCGATATTTTGATATTTACATAAATATCATGATATTTTCGAACCCTGGTTTGTTGTGTACGTACGCACTGTCCGACGTCCAACGGGATGCGCAGTATCGTTTAAGGTAAACGTATTGCAAAAACGATCTACAGTTTCTCGAATTAATCGTTCTGAAGGACGATTATGATAACTATAAAATGGACGTAATGCCCAGTAAGTTGCTCGAATTGAACTATGGTTTTCGTAATAAATTTTAATAATTTGCAAGCTTTGCACCGGAATGAGTCAAGGCATGATGAATTTGCCAGAGAAAACTTAATTAAAATTAACGGAGAACTGTCAAATCGGTAACCATGGAAATTTTTTATTTGAATTTAAAGTTCTCCGCCTCTAAAGTGATCACCCTTTATATGGCCGTTCCGCCTGCAGATTGTGCTTTTTTGCTTCTCATTTTTGGTTTATCCGACATGTTTCTATTGAATGGTAGCGGACCTAGGACCGATCCTTGAGGTACGCTTGCGAATTTACATTAAGTGCATGCGCCCTTTTAAAAGCATGTCAGGAAAGTTTGATGATTGGTTGCACTCCTTTAGATGCAGTGTGCAGGCGACTATATCCGAAGACATTATGATGCTATAAGTTTGTAAGCTCTCAATTGCCTGGTTTGAAATGTTTGGGTGGCGTCCTAGGGTTTCCATTCTTTCACGAATTTCTCTACTTCTGTTTCGGCCTCACTCCATAATCTGTATCTTTGCTCACATGAATCGGTCACCACAACCAAATATCCCGCCCACTGCCTGGTTCCTCTTGAATTGCAAGATAGCCCACCTTACATTCTACTCGTTTTCCCAAAATTGCTAGCTATGATGTTCAAAACAGACATTTAGGTCGCAGTGCATTGAAACCAACTACAATCTGCAATCTTGGGTTAATATCTCTGGGAGTAACTTCCAAATTTGAGTTATTCATTCTCTTATGCATGGAATATGATTTTTTTTGTGGTGTCTCATCCATACTTGGAGATATGCAAAATAAAGACATCATTTTTTGGCATATTAGAACATCAGTTCTTAGCAAATGTCTTAATCTTCCCTCCTCTGCCCTCCACAATAAACCTAATATTCTTCCTTGGGTTTGTTGAAATTGTTTTTATACCTTATACTGTTGAATAAAAATTGTGCATTTCCTTACCTGGTTTTGCAGAAAATGAAATATGAAGTCGAATAGCGTTCCTCTTGAATGCCTTTATAGAAACACTATCCAGAATGTCATTTGGAAATGAATCGAAGGTATCTGAAAAAAAATTGTTTCAGAAAATTGAATTCCCCATTTTGTGAATTGGTATTAACGGTCATTCCGATTCCATTCCAAATTTTTACTTAACCGACTATTTAGTGAAATTGTTTACGAAATTAATATGAGGAACATTTAGTCAAATTAAGCAAAACCAAAACAGATTATCTAGGTATATTTGTACCTAAGAAAAAGAGAGGTCTTTTAGTCTCACATTAAATTATTTTGCTGTTATATTGGTATGTTTTTCTATTGCTATCGCTTTACAATGAAGTACATTTCTATGTGTTCTATTTTTCGTCGTTTCCTGATTTTGTGGTTCGTCGTTTATGACGTCGTTTATGCTTTTTTGTTGTTATATATCTTATATATTATTTCCTTCTGCATTGTTCCATTCGTCAATGTTTTCCACTATGACGAAAAAATGATCCCTAGTTCCGTTTAGAATATGTAGTATTACCTACCAATTGATCTTCCAATAAATTGATGAGAAATCTGAGATTGTATTGCAAAAAACTCGTGTTGAAATAAAAACAAATTTTCTGAATTGTGACAATATTCATGTCAAATTTTTTAACTTGCTTGAAAAAATATTAGGATTTTTGTGTTGGGGTTAGTTTTTCACTGGACAAAATTGCTGAATCGACATACAGATGCCAATCTCAATTTTCACAAACATGTGTATTTCTAAGATAACTGACTGTAATTCATGTTAGAACCTGTGTTTTGTAATTCACAACAAAGCAAATAGTATCTCACAAACAAATCTTCTCTCATGAAAGGTATCTTGTTATTAATATGGAAATTAATCACCAAAATATAATTCTAATCATTTTCCTTAATGTAATTGAAAAATTTCTTCATATTCACCTTGAAGAGAAAAATGTTCACAAGGTCGTCTTTCTGAAAAAAAGACATTATATTTAGATACTGAAAAATTGTTATAGTGATGTTCAACAATAAAACCTCAAGTTATAGAGTTACTAGCTATTCTTCACCTGGAATTGTGTAAAATTTCTGTGTGCAGAAACCATCAACGATGAAAACCAAGCTGTAATTGCATCCTGGTTTCAGATATGCTTCGGATTCATCTAGATTCGGAATACTTACTGATTCCTAAAAAATGGAAGATAAGTTTTTCAAATCCATAAACATAGCATAGCTTCTGTTGAAGACCAGCACAGACAAAATATTCGTGAGAAAGGACAGGATTTCGTTTTACAATCAGAAAATGATTGACATTTGCAAAATTTTTTCTCTGAGAGATGCATGTTAAAATTTACCCAAATCATATTCAATCTTACGTGAACAAAACAACATAATATGAATTCCTAATTTTTTTCAAATCTTACCCCAAAAGAAAATTTTCTATGCTTGTTCTACACAAAATCCAATTTTGTGCAAGCTTTGGCCGAATAGTTTATATTAGTTCAATAAACAAGGATCGTAGGCACAATCCCTAGAAACAAGCATTTTTGGCAGACTCATTCATTGCCCCACCTAGCCGCCTTGATGTGACGGTAGTGCATTTGAAATCATCTTGAAAGGGTGGCTTTGAAATTTAAGCCAGCTCACTTAAGCTTAACTTACGTTGAAATCGGTGTATACGACCATTAGTCTTATTATTATTATTTTAATTCGACGAAAGTTGAGGTTAACGAATAAACTCAAAAATGAATGAAAAAAGATACAATGAAACTGTGTGCATGAGGCCCGAATTCAAAGATCGAATCGAATTTGATCTCGAATTCTGAGAACATTTCAGGCTCAAAATTCGAGAATTACAGATATTTGATATACGATAGCTCTAGTTTATAGAATAAAAATTCAAGAATTACAGATATTTGAACAAACGGGTAGCTATAGTTTATAGAAACAACATATAGTACCTACACATACGCAGAGCATAAGGCTTTCACAACAATTTTGATGGAGCGTACATTATAAAAAAAAACAGACAAAAATATTATTAGGCTGAAATTTTTAAAATGCCACAAAATGAAGCTGCAATTAGGTTATGAAGATACTAAATGGCTGGGTCAAAGAACTATGCCCAATTGAGTAGTTACCTTCATGTTGAATATTTTTTTACTATAATGGGAGCAGCTGTCATGATCAGACGACAGTATAACTTCACAAGAACTCCTAGAATAATCTGAAACGGAATAACGCAAATTTAAGATTGCTACTGAAATTAAATCATCAAACTTACTCTCCGTAGGAAATAATTCAATAGTCAGCTGAGTTCTGAATTCAGGATCTTGTAGTCTTGTAATTTTGATGTTTTGAAATATTTTGTTCGGTAATGAGTAGGAACCTGAAAATAATGCGAATAATAAATTTGGTTGAGAAGTTCATTTGTGCAAAATTAAAGACGCATGCATCAAAGTAATGAATTTTGAACATCATGAATCTCCATAATAATCCTCATGACATTTTTATGTTGATGAAAATCTTGTTTCAGATATGTAAATATGAAAGAACTGGGCATATTTGCTATGAAAATTTCAAATATGATGTTTACTCACTTCCATTAACCCAGGAACTGCTGTTGCATTCGTATGAATCCTGGAAAAATGTAAGTCTGAATCATATCTCAAAGAATTTGGAATATTTGTATATTAATTCATTTCATCGAATGAAAATGTTCCTTTGTTGGTACATTATTTGGGCTATTTCCATTATCTATACTGTTGGAAAAATATATATATATATTCCATTATCAAGAATATCTCGTTCACAATTTGAAAATGTTCCTGATGTTTCCTTAAGATCTTTATAAATGATTGTGACATCGTAGTGAGTTTTGATTTTTTTTATTTTGCTTTTTATATCTGCATTTTGTAAACTTATAAAAACTCTATAAAACAACCGCTATTGAGAAAAGTCTCCTAATCGAGAACAATAATAATCAAACACCAACTGGGATATTACAATAATTTATGAAGACATAAAGACATTGTATTATTCAATTTAGAATGCAAAGTAATTTTCTCAATCTCTGTATCATGAAAATGTCTTGAATATCAGTTGTCATTATGTCAATATGAATTTCCGCTTTTGTTTCATAATATATTACCACCGATTGTATACGCACGTTTATTGATAACAGATGTCGTTAGAACTAATAATTTCGCAGAACAGCCGAACGGAAGCAGTAGAAATCATTTCAATACTCAAGATTTAATCAGGCTCTTTGAACTCACGAATTACCTACTTCTTCCAGTCACAAGGGAATTGTGACATGGGGGATTAATGAAAATTATTAAATGTTTCTAGATATGTGTATATTTTAAAAGAGAATGGTTGTGGTTGGAAGAAGCAATTTCTTTCGTCACGCTATTTTCCGGTTTGGATCGATTGAAAATCGTGGATCCTGTAAAATTAATAAAAAGGTAATTTTACATATATAATGAAAGGATTTTCGGGATATAGGTTTTCATTGATGTAGAGAAAAGAAACGAACTCGTGAAAGTAAGTTCAATTTTATTCAAGGAATATTTGGCATTTTGAAGAATAAAATTGGAATCTCTTGAAATGCACATTTTCGAGTAATTCGTTATTCAAAACTCAACCCACATAAGGCCGCGAAATTCGAGTTTTCAAAAATGTAAGGCTCTAAGTTGAAAATAGGGTATATTTTTGTCCACGATATGAGTTGGGGTAAAAGAGTGACAACCACTTTTAACAATTGAAACTTAAATCGAAAGAATTGCTTAATGGTATTTTTTGAGCGAGTCATTGGAAGGAATACATCTACAGTTCATCAACCAAATAGCGAATTGCAATTTTCTTATATATCAATAACTGTAATTATGATTGTAAGTCACATTTTCCCATCTATTTGTTGTGCAATCTATAATGTTCATTTATTATCAATAAGATATTGATTTTCAGAATGAACTGACGCAAAAACATCTGCTTGGTCCTATCAATAAGTCCAGCTTCTAATGAAATGTCCAGAGGGGATTTAGGTAACTCTGAATTTCTACCATTCGAATGGAATAAACACAAATAAGTCAATAAAATCATTTCCTCGCCTCATAGCATTATCTAATCAGTTAAACATAATGTTATTCAAATAAAGTAGATAAATATACATAAAAAATACGGACAGATAGATACATAGGTAGGTATCTGTGGTTATTATATTTTCATTGTTTCATTCAAGAATGTTATGATTTAATTTTTTCAAAATATATTTAATTTTTCTGATTTACGAAGAAACAAATAATGACAATGAATATAAAATAAAAACACATAATGAGATAATAAAAGGAAAACAAATATCAATAAAAAATTAAAACTCATGCTCAATCGTTCAAGAGTACCTACTTATATTGTGTACATTGTACATTCATATAGTATTATGTCTTATGTTCTGCCAGGAAGGCACCGCAAGAAGATGTCTTATTTGAAATTCTTGAAATGTAATTAAAAAAACTTCACACGGAGAGATCCCACACGTTAATGAATGATATCTACTACTTTTTATGAATTATTAGTTTTTTTAAAACCCAAATACAACTTGACTGTTCAAAATATTAGCCTACAGATATTTCCTAAATCACATAGTTCAATTATTATGAATTTTTTATTACGAAGGTGGTTGTGCACACCAAGAGATTGAATTAAATTAATAAATTTGAGTACTTTGGTGTGAAATAGTTTATTTGTCGAAAACCGAGCGCTTTCGGCCTAACTAAAAGGCCATCTTCAGGGTTTTCCCGTCCAAGAAACCATCACAAACATACAGGCGGAAACGGTCAACACAGCATTTAACGGACAAGATTCACAAAAGGGTGAATTTAAGACACTGTAAAATTATCGGTTCCGAACATAAAACATTTAGGGGAAAACCCTGAAGATGGCCTTTTAGTTAGGCCGAAAGCGCTCGGTTTTCGACAAATAAACTATTTCACACCGAAGTACTCAAATTTATTAATTTATTATGAATTTACCAAGATGAAGGACTAAGGATACTGTCGATTGCCAATTGTTCTTGGTCAATAAATTTCATTCATTTTTATTATTACAAAAACCTAATATACAAAAATTTTATATGCAATTAAATATCTCACTGGCTTGAAACAGGTATAAAGTGTACCTAATGTTACCATATATCACCTGAAATTCTTTCAATGATTTTATATTTTTCATTGCAATCTTAGCATATTGATAAGGACCGACGATAGAACTGTGTATCTACTTTGTTCTACACAAATTTGTAGTACTTGTTCAAGATCATTTGGTGTCTTTCAGTGCGGCATTCAGCTGGAGACAGTTGCTTTGAAGTGACAATTGAGAGATGGGTAACGGAAAACAAGAGGTTGTGTCTTAAACTCTCAAGAAAATCTTTATTTCTTGTATATGTCAAGCATGACCTTCTTGACCTTGAACGAGTATTTTATGATGCTCATTGGAATCACTCTTCAACATATCAAGCCCATTTATCTCATGTTCATCTTTTCCTCCAGTTGGTATTTGATCGATCCAAATTTTTGGTATTCATTGTAACCTATTGCAAGATCATCATTTTGTGATGCCAATCTACAACTATCATAGACAAGCATGTCCGAATAATTTTGTGTGACCCACACCCCCTCTTAAGAGTGCCCCAATTGTCTCAAGTCAGAAACGGTTGACCATTCCTATTATTATCAGGGAACGTCTGATTATTTGATTGAATTACAGAAATTGCTCTCGAATAATTGGAAGATCTTACTCACTACTTTCAGAATACATATCTCGCAGATCAAAAAGAACCATGCAGTTGTCGATCCAAGATTCATGATGAATTATTCATTTGATCCATCATTTTTGTTTGCGAGTAGTTCATCAAATATCCTCCGAGTTATTTTCACATCTGCAAAAGTAAACATCGGATTAAATTCGTAAAGTGGGACTTTGAGAAATGTTTTCCAACGTATTTCACCATCTGCTATTCATGAATGGCATTCCTTCTTCCGATGCGTAAATACTTTTCATTTCACAGAGAAGCATAATATTATTCAACCAGAGTTTTGTCATATTGGGTTGAATCCAAACCAGTCACGAAAATCTTTGAAATTAAATTTTTTTCATTGTTAACTGCAATTTTTTTTAATTTATTTTCAATCAATAACTCCTAACTTATTGCCTTATACGATTATTGTTCACATTATAGCTTTTTGTATCAGAATTTTTTTAATTATCCAATTAAAATTCTTGTTTTTTCATAAATACGACATACTGCGGTTTTCACAACGATATACGTATTAGCCAGTGTAATGCGCCTTTATTACAACAAAGTTAAATATCATACGATGAAAGAGACTTGATGCGATGAGAAAGAGTTTTGAAATGTACTAGGGTGTTATTCATTAAGTGTCTTCCTGAGCGTATCAGAACGCAGTACCTGAAGTTCAAGGGCACGAAATTGGCCCGTTGAGAATTACTATAACATAATAGAGTTTCGTCAGGGATAAATGATCACAAATTGAAAAAAATTGTATGTGATCGTATAGATTTAAAAATGATCGTCATATTCTGAATTGTTTGATACTTTAGCACCTATTAGTTTGATTTTGAGTTACTATTACGTATCGCCAAATAAGCTATTGTATTACTTTTAAACAAAGAAATGAGTTGAATATACTGTAGATCCTAGAAATTATTAATATCATTTAAATCTGATAATCTGTCAACACGCATTATGCTTTCGTCCAAATAAAAGTCGAGTAATAATTTTCCATAACTCAGGTTTGACGAAAAATACAGTTAATTTTTTTTTTTGGTAGCAGCACTACGATCTGTACTACAAAAACAGACAGTCAATTTTATATGATGCCATTCATGAGATACCTTGATTGATTAAATGCGAAATACCCGAAATAAGTGAAATAGAGTTCTTTCGAAATATCATAATGCAGGGAGTCAAATATAAACTACTTTTCTCAGTTCATTGAAAAAATATGGAGGATTGGTTGAGGCTTTCGCGGCCATCGTTCAATGTGACATGTTCTTTCGAGCATTTAGGCCGTCGTCGTAGATTAGTTCTCGACGTTTCGCCAGTTCGAGTGTCTGGCATCTTCAGGAGTTATATTTCAGGAGATGTTCTCACTGGACTGAACTCAGGCAGTTCAGTCCAGTGAGAACATCTCCTGAAATATAACTCCTGAAGATGCCAGACACTCGAACTGGCGAAACGTCGAGAACTAATCTACGACGACGGCCTAAATGCTCGAAAGAACATGTCACAATATGGAGGATTGTTTTTCCAATTTGAAGTTCCATTAAAAAATTGTTGCCAAAGGAAATAGATATTGCGAATTGAAGGTATATTTGACTGATAACATCTGAACAAATAAAAGATAAAAAATGAGGATAAGGATCGTGAATATTCTTTGTTGTATACCGGAAATAAATTTGCCCAGAGTTTAATACGTTCGTCCGAACTATGCCATACCTATTTGCAGACTCAATTATGCGATAAACTTTTGGAAATGAGAGCGAGGCAAAATGAAAATGAATTAGTTATTTTCTTGAATTGTGTAATCTACACAAATTGTTATGTTTTATGAAAATGAGAATTGATATGCCACTTTGGTCACTCAATTCATAATTTGCGTTATGTTTTTAGTTGAATATCCTATATATACGCCAGTGATTCCTTGTGACTTAACTCGTCTGCATTAATCTTAGATGGATGAATTGAAGTAAACCAAATTTTTGTTGTGAAATTCAATGACTATTTCCCTCGCTATTTCCTTTTATTGAAAATGCTTGATTGTAATCTAGCGATATTTACCTCATAGTGTTCCAGTTTCAAGTCCAAAGGAGAAAAGCCTTCATTTAATTATAGCATCGAATCTTCAAGCTACAAAATGTATGCGAATTGTAAAATTTCACCTCACTTTCCACCAAATTTCACTGTTTCATTTCACTTAACCTTCGATTCGATGAGATCAAAATCACCTCACAATTCTCTCGAAACCTCGAAAAATACTGACACTCAATATTTGCTTTATCAGTTTAATCTTTCGAGTTTGAGTAGTTAGAAGATAAACACCTTGAGGATGTACCGTTTTTGCAAATGGAGGGAAACGTACTGGGTTGAGGCGTTCAAAACGTTTTCATTATTTTTATTGGCAGGTTGTTTGCTTTTCTCGTGGTAAACGAGGTTTTTAATAGCTCGTCTATCAAGGAATTCATCCAATGCATTGTTTCTCGCTCTGGAAGAGAGTCAATCAGAAGAAACATGAAACACGCTACAAATTTCACGCGAGTCAGCGAAGCAACTGCGCGTTGCCTGTATTGGGGATGATAAAAAGATCCTCCCGTGTGGACTTAATTCCAGGGGCGTTTGATGACGAACAATAAAATACACTTGTTAGGTTAGAACGATACAAAAGCAGCATTTTGGCCTATTGTTTTCATAACTTCTATGAAAGTTCTATATTATGTCCTTTCAACAAATGCGCCATTCAGTCTTTCCATTCATTTCTATTCTCTTCAATATAGTTCTGGTCTGAAATATGGTTTCAATATTTATGCAGAATGTTTAAAAAGCTGAACAGAATTATTATCACTGAAATAGAATTTCCTGCATACTTTTTTCAATCCCCTCTTCATGAATAAGGGATTACACAGGAAGAAGAGCTATATAATATGGCTCCGGTTGTCGAGTAGTGTAAGCAGTTTATTTTTTGAATAAACTTGTGAATGACGAAAATACAAGAATTAAAGGTATCTCAAAACTTATTGTTTCCGCTCATTGGCTACTTCTTAGAAAAAAAAACACCTGTAGAACACTCTCGCATTTTTTAGTGCACATCCTAATACAACACTAATGAAAGACGCTTTTTTCACATGGTAATAACCAATCATCATTAAATATCATGAATATCCTCTATTCCAACTGCAATATATTGAATACCAAATCTTAGTTTGTTACTCTTAACTTTATGCAGGGCGAAAAAAATAGGAAAAATGAAGAAAAATCTAAATTGATCGATTATTTATTTTTCATCAATAAAATGTATTACACAACTCAATCGAAATTCAACAATCCATATAACCAACTGGTCAGAAGATTGAATCTTCTGACCATTACTCTTAGGCATCCCAAGAATCAAGTCATTAATGAAATTTTTAGGCAATTCCTGAAAAGTTGAAGGTCTGTTTTGGCGATTGGATATTGTTCTATCTAATAAGTAATCCCATACGTGCTCTAATGGCTTAATGTCCTGTGAGTTTGCTGGACAGATCATTATCTGGAAATTGTTCTCTTGAAGAATGTTTCGATCCCTTCATGTGCGGTGTGGTGGGGCATTATAATCCCGTTAAATGAAATTATCCCCAAATTTGTTGCTCATAGGAACAATGATTGTTTCAGTTTTTGAAACATAGATGAATTCAAAATAGTAATCATCGAAATTCATACCATTTTAAATTCTCTGAGCCTGGGAATTTAAAATGGTATTCATTTCGATGATTACTATTTTGAATTCATCTATGTTTCAAAAATGTTCTCGATGTGGCCTCCGTAAAGACAAAGAATTTTCTTTTTCTTAAAAATGATTGTTTCAATTATGTTTTCTAAGTAGTTGGCACCAGTCTTTGTTTGTTCAACGATAATAAGAGGGGTACGGTGACGGAACATTGATCTGCCTTGAAAGGGTGGCGAAATTGAATCGCTCTAGTCTCCCTCGACCTCTCCAAACCATTTACAGTCGACTTTCACATTGTAAAACGAATTGTGACTCTTCCTGAAAAAGTACTTTGCGCTATTGTGGTAAAAGCCAGTCTTGGTGGTGATCTGCGCATTACCGACTGGTAGCTCTATGTCCAGGCGATAGCCGAGGTAAGACTACTGGTCTTTAGGTCATAAAAAAATTACTTCGGCTGTTACATATACCGATCAATTCTTTCAAGTGAAATTTCCGATATTTTGGTACGGGCAACGCTGTCGGTTTCCGGGGGATATTCCAATGTTGAACAATCTGGTGTTTTATGTCGACAAAACTTCTTGATGTAGGGATACTATTCTTGCCCGGTCAAACTGAGAAATGGGATGTACCGGGATTTTTTCCTGAATACTCTCAACATTACAACTCTCATTATTCGCTGAATACTGCTGAAACATTGTTGCTGGTTTATGTTTTTCAATTGAGTGAAGAATCCCCCCACAAAAATTGTCATGTTACATTCAACATGTTGAGAGTTGAAATGGGGAGGTCAAGACTTCTGACGAATAAATAATAGTATATTCTTAAACAAGTTGCAGAATGACCTACTATTCCAACACGAATGCGAAGTTCGAAAACGAGCGAAGAAGGAGCGAGTTTTTGATAGCATGAGTGTTGGAATTGCCTTCTGCAACGAGTATTAGCAATATTTTCTCTATTTCAATCAAGTTTTGTGAAATACTCTCGAATTTCAAATGAAAATTCAGGTAAGTGACTTTTATATTTCAATTTGGCAGTTGGTGTCTTACGAAATTCGACAGATTTCGGAATTTGAATTGATTTGATTGGAAACTTGATTCGACCGGAGGTCAGTACTGACAACTACAAAACGAAAAATATAACTCAAACAATGCTGTAATGAGTTTCATCATAGCACTACTTTTAGAACTGTTATGAACTCATTACGATACTGAAATAGAGAAATAAATTTATACAATGATAATAGTATATTGATCGAAAAGTAGCTGAAGGTTCCTTGCAAAAAAAATATTTTTCATTGATTTTTGATGAGTCGATTCAGTTGTGAGTTGAAGGGTGAAAATATGAATGTAAACAAAGAAAAACTTCGGTATATTTTACCACTTTTCTCCCATAAATGCTTAAGCCATGGAGTTCATTTCGGAAACCTTGAAGAAGTCTCTCTATGATTTGTCGTGGTATGTTTATGAAAAGAAGTTTTTTCTGCGAGATCTCCCATATTTTTCGAATGTAGACATAACAACATTTCACGGGGATATAGGTTTTTTTGCACAGTTTTTTTTTTCCAATATTTTATATCATATGTATGGTACCCCAAATACATGCTCTATTGTTTGTTGTCTTGCTCTAGGGATATGGAACAAGAGCTGCCTGAATTAGAAAACATTAGAGGTGATGTGTTCCATCAGGATAACGCACACATCTTTATCATCTTGACAAAAACAACGGTAGCTTGGTTCGAAAGAGTTGATGCATCCACCTTATATTAAGGATATAGCATTATGCAACTACAGTCTTTTATTATTCATACGGAAATAAAACTTCCATCCAGACAGAAAGTGAAGAACATTTTGTCCCATCTCTCGCAAATAGGGTCAAAAGCTTCTAAAAAGAGACATTACGCAGTTATACCAAATTGACAAAACAAGAAGTCATTTAACTGAATTGTTCATATTCGACCTAAATCGGACATAAAAAACCCTAGTTAGTAATTTATTAAAGGAAATTTCAAATGATCGATTGCCCCCAACCTTAAATTTCTATTTTTGAAAAAGTGAGCATGAAACCTGTTTTGTTCATACTATATTCTGGGTTATTGTCACAAAAATTGTGAGTGATGAAATTTCCAGAGATTCTATGTGAAAAACTTTTTCCATCTTTCTTCATATATTTACAACCCTTAAAACCTCGTGAGTATTTCTATGAAAAAAAATTCCTATATTTTTGTTTAATTAAGAACTTATATCTTCACCAGGAAATGAAGCATTATTATCTAATATCCTCATGTTTTGGGCGCATGCACCATATTGCAATCAAAAAGGAATTGATTGTCCTTAAATATTTTGTTAGAGAGTCAGACAGTTCACCGAATCGTCACTGAACTGGTGAATAAGAAACCCAAATAAAAGCATTCATATTCTATATTAACGATTTTCAGACAATTCCGTGGGTGACATTCAGAGGGTATTATATTATGTTTCCATTGAATTTAATAATGGGTGATTGAGATATTGTTTTGACTGCGTCCCTATTAGAACTAATCGATAGGGAGAATATATGTTTTCTTGGAACATTAATTGGTATCGATTTCATATCAAATTAATGATGTAAAAGCCCTTATGTTTTTGTTAGTTTTCCGACCATGAAAACCTTCTAGTAATTTCCGTCTTAGCGTGGGTATTCTTGACAAACATCATTTAGGGTTCAGACAATATTTTATTCTGAATCATCAAGAAATTATTCGATGAAATACAAATTAGAAAAATTCAAATGATATTTCGATATGCACCAATATGTTAAATATAAGCCAATTTCTAAATTAATCTCAAAATAAACTGTTCTTCATTAAATTTCAGAATTTTCTTGATCCTCAACTCACTATATCATTGTTTTGATTCAATCGTCACTCATTTAATCGCATAGATGATTAAAATCCATTACCTACATCACCTAAATGGGTTCCTATGCGAATAAATTTTTCTTAAATTTTTTTCTTGCACGAACTACAAAGCATAAGGTCAACCACTTCCTGTCACTTTTGAGAACGTTCGAAAAGAAGTACTGCTCTTTTGAATATTGAAAGTAAATTATATACTTCTACAATTATCATTGTTTTCTATCTGAAATTTATACAACAATGGAGTGGAGGTCTTAAAAGTTCTAATTAAGAAATTTAAAATTTAATTTCTTGACTGTAGAGGATAGCCTTGTGGTTGTTTTGAAGGGAATTGCCGACGTTTATGAGGAAACCTTTATTGGATGCTCCTACTTCTTGTCTAGAATACGAAGATGCTGCTTGATCTCGATTCAATATATCATTTCCAACATTTAACAATTGAGGGTTACTGAGTAGATTCGTTCCTTGTACTCGAAAACCATTAACATCATCGGAGATATATCTCACAGTTTGTAATATACCATTTGCATCAATGTAAGAATATCCTCCCCTGGTAATTCCGTCAGCGGATTTGGTTTCTGAATGAGAACTGAGTGGGCCTACATAGCCGTATGAATAAATTCCTAATTGCCCATTCGATCCATATTGGGCCACATCAGTTGCTGGTCTATATTCCACGGATGAAGCTTGATTACTGGAAGTTTGGCTAGGTACTGCAACAGGAGTAGATATATCTTGAGGAATTGGACTCAGACTGATTGCTTTTCGCAGTAACTCATCCCTAGCACGAGTGGCCTCCAAGAAAGATAAATGTTCGGCTTTAGCTCTTGCTACTTCTGGGGTGTCTTGCACAGGTTGGGGCATAACTCCGTTCCTTGCTGCTTCCAATGCAGCCATATGAGCTTGTCTTGCTGCAACAACTTCCGGAAGCTCTTGAACTGGTTGTGGTAAATTAGTGTGCGACGGAACACCCATGGCATGATTGGATTGTATGGTTTTGAATAATGCTAAATGCTTTGCTTTAGCCTCCGCTACATCTGGAAGATCTTGGGGGAGGTTGGAGGCAGCAACTTGAAAACCATGAAGAGGATCTGATTTGTATTGTACTTTTTGCAGAATTCCATTCGGATCCATGTAGGAATAACCTCCAACTGTTGTACCATCCATATTTCTAACTTCATTTCGAGTTATCATGGGAGTTGCGTAGCCGTAGGTGTATTGACCACGCCAATCTTGAGAATGATAGAGGGAGTGTATGGGATGCAACTCCGGATGGAGTTCAGTTCCAGTTGCAAAGCCTGCCAAAGCAGCAATGAGGAAGTATGTCTGGAAAGTTTTTCTGATTTACTCAAATGTCGGCATAATTGAATGTAAGCTTCTTGAGTACTTTTGTATGATCTGAATAATGTTGAGTCAAAAGAGATATTTTTGTACAATTGCTTGTTTTGTACAGTTGGGAATAGTTGAAATTCTCCTACAACAATATTGTAGGAGTAGTGGAAGAATTGATTATGACAAAATTGACTTCCTCTTTCGATAAAAAATGAATTTCAAATGTGAAGTCAATTACTTTTCGAAGAAGTGACATTGCATCATATTTCATGAGATGAAAGGACACTCACCAAGGGCTCCATAATAACTGCGCAGCGCTTCTAAAACATAGAACTCGCGAACACACAATCAACCGACTTCTGATTTAATTTGACTTTTAATTTATACGTCCCCGCCTTAATCCATATAAGAAAGATTGCTACATTCTGCGAAACAGGTATACAGGTGGTCAAAAACCATCAGAAGAGACTTCGTATTCTTTTCATAGTTATGTTTCAGTGAACACCATTTTTGAAGAGACGAGAAAATACTCATTTCATAAGGTTTGAGTTGAAAATTCAGTCATGACAATAATAGCAGTTATTAATAAACTGCTTGTCAGATTGTAGTACGTTGAAGTAAGGGCATGTTTCCAGGAGTGGCATAGCTCATTTTGATAGTTTTTTTGGACTGAATTGAAAAAACTGGTGGTTTTTTTGTTGTCAAGAAGACATTGCTGAAATATATGTATAAGTCAAAGATTCAGCCCACTCCAATAATGGAAAATGCAAACCGAAAATATTATGATTTCATAAAAGCACATTTTAATTTTTCAAAACACAAAGTGAATGAGTTGAGATACACAATCGTTTTCTCATTTTTTTTTAATTCATAGTTTTGTATGTATGCATTCAGTCGAACTCACGATGAACTCAACGATGAATTTCGAATTATTCTATCAAAAAAGTTCTATTTTGTCAGCTATATTCGACCATACCAAACTGTTGATATCTGTCGAATTTATATTGCTCACTTTTTGGAGTATAATGAAAGCAAAAAATCAAGAAAGAATGCAATCGCTTAGCATTTTGAAATTTATATACTGAGAACAATGTGGACATACTGTGCAATACAAGATTTGCATTCTGCTGCAAATTCAATCCAACCAACGTCACGAACAACTACATTATTTGAAAGTTCATTGTCGACATCGGAGACATTGAAAGGTCGTTTTTTCGATAAACCCCTCAATAATTTCCAGTTCACATATAGCGTTGAACGAAATAAAGAGAACTGACTCAACTGGTCTTCCTGCTGGGTGTGGTTGATGGATGAATTTAAAGAAGTCTTCGGATGCCACTTTATGACCGACAAGGCCGTCTTCAAGGTTATATTGGTTTTTCCTATGAATGAAATATGGCGTATATTCATTGTTGTGTATTATGGGTGTTACCATGTAAATGAGGGGACGAAATAATTGCTATATACAAGCGTTGGATAAACTTCCATACCTTCTCGCTCATTCAATCAACAATTTTTGCAGAAGATTAGCAGTAGGAATGAAGGTTGAAAGATAAGGATGTTGTTTTCGGTATGGATATTTTTAAGAATCTATTTTTTAGATCACCTTGTTCACTGGAGAAGGGCATGAAAAATAGTTTTTATCATATGATAATATTTTTAATAGCATCCCTACGGACCTCTAAGATCATAAGTCGAACATAAACATTGAATCTTTGGACCGTCAAAGATCGGCGTTTTTTAATCCAAATTTTCTTCGGTTTTCTTCAAAACATTAATTAAGTGACTGTCTAGACAGGCCTGGAAAGCAGTATCCATACACTTTGTGGTCCAACAAAACATTATCACCTCGATTTTCTAGCTTTAGATTGAAAATGTGGAAAATCGCTCCGATATGACCCATAAGTATTGGCACAAATTTCTTCGACATATATGAAAAGAAGATAACAGATTTCTTTCGAAATGAAAGTTTGTTTGACTTGACTTTGAAACTTTTGTTATTGGAGTGGTTAAATCGATATGGGCTACAAAATAGAAATTCGTGGAAGTATTTATAATTAAGTTCGACGAGTCGGTAAAGCCGGGATATTATGCATTTATGAAAATCAGAATATATCCTGGAGAACTATTTATAGCACAATCTCTGAATATGAGCAATATATTCTCTGTATGAACCATCCAAAAAGTGGAAGACCAACTACATTTACCCAAGCAAGAAGCTAAAGACTGGTAACAGGAACGAGAAACAAGGTTGTTATTGCTCTAAGAAGTGGCCAGAAATATAAAAAAAGAAGAAAAGCTCAAAAATATACTACCAAACAGTTAGACAGAATTCCTAGATGTTGCAGTACATTGAGAATGTACAGAGAGATCCGAGAAATCAATCTAAATACCGTTCACAAATTGATGCTAGGTGTTCGCAGAAATTTGCGCTCAGTGGAAGAGTTAATTTCAATTGATAGTGTTGTTACTTCTGGAACGTTAATCAATGGCTATCACACTACATCGAACAAATGTATTTTTTTGTCCATTTTTTTCGTTTCCGAGATTTGTGCCAAAACTTATGGGACATACGCTATTCTCGAGATAAATTCCACATTGTATCTTTCACTATTTCATGGATTTTCTGAAACGAATTTTTAGGGTCAGATTGTACTGGATACAATCTTAGATATCTCAACAGCCCTTATCCCTAGTAAAAATCACGGGGTTGTGGTCACCCCCGTTTGGGGATTGAAGTTCGGGAGATGAGAGAGATGAAATAGTATATTCTGAAACAAGTTGCAGAATGAGCTCCTATTCCAACACTAATGCGAAATTCGAAAACGAGCGACAAAGGAGCAAGTTTTCGAAAGCATGAGTGTTGGAATTGCCTTCTGCAACGAGTATTAGACGATATTTTCTCCATTTCAGTAAAGTTTTTTGAAAAACTCTCGAAATTCAATTAAAAATTCAGATTAGTGACTTTTGTATTGTATCATGACAGTTGGCGTCACTAACTAAATTTGACAGATTGCTGAATTTGAATTGATTTGATTCGAAAATTGAATGGATCGAAGGTCAGTACTGACAACCACAAAAATATAACTGAAAACAATGCTGTAATGAGTTTCATTACAGCACTACTTTTAGTACTGTAATGAACTCATTACGATACTGAAATAGAGAATAGTATATTTTAAAACAAGTTGCAGAATGAGCTCCTATTCCAACACGAATGCGAAGTTCGAAAACGAGCGACGAAGGAGCGAGTTTTCGATAGCATGAGTGTTGGAATTGCCTTCTACAACGAGTATTAGACGGTATTTTCTCTATTTCAGTCAATTTTTGTGAAAACCTCCCGAAATTCAAATGAAAATTCAGATTAGTGACTTTTGTTTTGTAGCTTGGCAGTTGGTGTGACATACGAAATTTGACAAATCACGGAATTTGAATTGATTTGATTCGAAACTTGATTCGATCGGAGGTCAGTACTGACAATCATAAAACGAAAAATATAACTGAAAACAATGCTGTAATGAGTTTCATTACAGCACTCCTTTTAGTACTGTAATGAACTCATTACGATACTGAGATAGAGAAAAGTTTTTTATTCACATTTTCATTTTGAAGTCGACATTGACAAATCGAGTTGTTAAGTGTTCGTTGTTCTACCATGTATATTTTTGGGCTCATTTGAACTCTATCCTTGGACAGTAAGTATACAAATGATATTGGAATATCAGCATCGTATTACTTAATTGGCATATAATGGTGTAAAATCATACCCATTGGAACATTTAGGCACACAAGTGTTGTTGAAAATTCTACCCAAAAACAGGTTATTAGTAGCTTAAAACAGAAAATAGTTATTTATAATACAAATTCCGAAGACACTGTTGGAATAGGTCATCTGTACGAGTATATTACATTATTCGCTAATTCATTGACTTTTTATTGAATTTAATGAAGTATCTTCATAAATATCGTTCAGGCCCACGAGTTAGGCACCAATCAGTAACAAAATAAACATGTTCCATAGATTAATTTGAAACAAAATACCCCCACAGTGGTATTCTTAGTTGAAGAAGATTAAGGTGGTCATAACTTCAAATCATCACAAGAAAATCATAATTTCGAAAAACCATATTTAATAGATCCTTTTCTTTATGAATTAATACCGACAAAGACATACGGTATTTTCAAAACTAATAAATATGTATTTGAAATAATTGCAAGGTCGGTCAATATTGATTCTATAGGAATGAGTCGCTACGACACCAATATTTTATGATAGTGAAGATTTTCATGATCGCACATTAGGTTAGTGGAAAATATTGCTTTTCTTGATCCATCATATTCTGCTTACTCCATATAACGTCTTGCCCACAATTAATGAAGGAGTTCTAGAAGGAATTTAGACCATGCATCACCTTGCGATGGTCGGGCATTCCGTCACTGGGGGATAAAAGGTTTTTCCAACTTCCCCACAGAAACAGCACTCGTTGATTCTGTGTCGACCTCATTTTCATGAGATACTTTTCGAGGCTCCAATGTGTTTTCGGGAATCTTCTTAGGAGGGGTGTACCATAGTCTTGCTAAGATCTTGCTCAGATCTCGGAATGATCCAACACATGATGATTTCGATAGTTTGACTCTGTTTTGCTGTTTTACTCCCTGAAACTCTCTTGTAGGTACTATTTCCAATGTGATTATCTACGAGGATTCTCCTCGTACTACTCAACTTAACTTGGCATGTCATACTTTTGCTCCACAAGATACTATCGGTCTTACAATCATAACGAACATTATTTTTGGGCCCTACTAGCCAGATTCGGTAAGCTATCAAGCCCTTTGCTGCTTTGAGAACAGTTATCACAAGCTTGCTACTCAAGGGTCATTATAAATTTTATAGCCCCGTCACCGATTTAAAAAATATTTTGCACAGTGCATCCATAGGACTTCCTGATACTACAGTCTCAATAACAGCTCTGAGGAGACAGTTATTCTTGAGAAAAAAAATGAAACTCATAAATATACTCCATTTACCTCGGATACTTTTCTGTAATAGTCTTATATATAGTCTGTATAGTTTAGTTTACCAAGGTTAGGTTATGTTAGGTTAGATTTGGTTCATTTTCCCTACCAAAAGTTGAAAAATGAAATTTTATTTGTACAATGTAATAATTTTTTTAAAATTGATAAAAAAATTAAACATCGATCTGCATTCAGGTTAGGTTAAGTTAGGTAAGGTTAGGTTCATTTTTCCTCTCTCACTTGGTCAGCACCTTGTCTCGGTGTGAGAGCTTGTAGTAGCGGCAATAATCCTTGTACCTCAGCGACTGGAACTCCGGTTCCTGGCAGGGCTAATACCCACGTCGAGAAGGTACTTGGGGAGCGGCGAAACTAAGACTGACCTCTCTTTCCCTTCCTAATCCAAGCAGGCTTCGAGTGATGAGATGTGAGGAAACGGCGTGGTCATCGATGGTCCCATTGGCCCCTCGAGACTTCAGACTCGGGGTAGACCCAAAGTACACCATTGACACCACATGCAAGGGTACACATGTTGGTACCTCATGCAGGCTAGGACTCTATTGGAAACCTTAAATCTTCGGATGGGATGACCCAAAGAGTACTATTGGCAGTCCGCCAACACCAGCTCCTCGCAAATCTATTCTCGACTAAGCCAGGGGGATAACCCCAGACCTCCCTGATGAGGATCTACCTGACACTCGAGTTCCGTTTTCAGAGTGGATGGGAAAAACAATACACGAAACGCTGTGAGAGCACGTTGTATATAATAGTCTCCCTTACTACGATAACTATACAATGGGTGATCACCTAAGCGCCCTGCCATCTCTTGTCTTCCAGGACAAGAAGAGGTTTCGAAAGTGGCATTTCCCAGCCGTGATTCCCATACCCCTGGGTACCGGTAAACTGTGTTTTTTTTAGTCGGTGCGCCCTGGTGATGCGGTTGGTGAGGAAGCCAACTCGACAGAACCTACGACGAAGGCCAACCCGACACTACCTACAACTACGGGGTTGTAGGCGTCTGAATTGAATTGATTAATTAATTAATCAATTCATGAGCAGATTTTTCTACACAATCGCAAAAAAAAAGTTCATTTTCCCTACCTCAAGATCAGAAAAAAAATACAAAAAAAATTCAACTGGGCAGGTAACTTTATAATTACCAAATATATAATTGGAATACATAGCACAAAAAAGATCATATTGACGATAAATCATTTTTGATTTCTACATCGGATGAGGAACCTATTGCAACCATCAAAATATCTAAAACTCTCCGACAACCTCAGGTATTGAGAACCGGTCCACCGGGTTGTTATTCAAGATGTATTCAATTACTGAGAACTTAAATGAGAAATAAAACTGAAGCCCCAAGTAGAAATCACCAAAACATTCGTGAAAGACTTCACCCATGAATTGGTTGAGGCTGTCGCAGTTATGGTTCAATGTGACTTATTTTTTGGAGCATTTCGGCCGTCGTCGTAGATTCTTTCTCGACGTTTCGCCAGGTCAAATCTCTGGCATCTTCAGGAGTTATTATTTCAGTAGATGTTCTCGTTGAATTGAGCTGCCTGATTATGAGACAGGACAAGTGTCAAATTCACTTGAAACGAGGAAGATGAAACAATGAACCTCATTAAACCCTAAGATTGCCAGCAGATTGGCAAATAAAATACATAGTTGTCGTCAACTCGCAGCAACAATCTAGCGAGGTAAAACTAGGACCCTATTCTCTGAGCTTGCGTACCGTTGTAAGCAAAACTTTGAATGAAATCCTTGATATGTTACTGGTGAGAAGACTGCAGTTAATCTCTTCTGACAATTTATATTTTATCGAAAATTTTCATTGATTCATATTGTTTTTATGAAGAGCTCTCATTCTGTCCATTCTGCAAACAAGACAACTTGCCTTTCAATAGGAAGTACCAAGAGTTATAAACTTTTCAGGGTAAAATCATGACCTGAAGAAGCCTGAAATGACCAGAACATGAGAGGTGATTTTGATATATATATATATATATATATATATATATATATATATATATATATAGGGTGGCCATTTGAAAACGACACAGACGAGAATACAGACGAAATAAATTTTTTCGATAGAAATGTCCCAACAGGTCGATTTCTGTTTCGAGGGGGACAACTTAAGATGTAGGTTACGAACGCATAGCGCTTCAACCCTTGCTACTACAACCCTCACCCCCAATTTTTGAATAGGGGAGATGGGGTGAGTGATACCTTATTTAAAAGGTATTTTTATACTGATTTCAGCACAGTAATTGTTTTTTTTCATTTTATGCATTAGTTCTCGAAATATTCTTGACTAAGCATTTGAAAATGAAGTGGTGTTTTCTTGGCACTTGTAGTGTTTTTTTGTGAAAAAACCTTTCAAATGAGGTATCACTCACCCCATCTTCCCTATTCAAAAATTGAGGGTGAGGGTTGTATTAGCAAGGGTTGAAGCGCTATGCGTCCGTAACCTACATCTTAAATTTTCCCTCTCGAAACAGAAATCGACCTATCCGAGCATTTCTATCGAAAAAATTTATTTCGTCTGTAATCTCGTCTGTTTCGTTTTCAAATGGCTACCCTGTATATATATAATATATATATATATATATATATATTTATATATATATATCCCGATTTTTACTGAATCTTTCGAAAAGTACAAATCGAAGTGAATCTGAAATTTTTACTTAGTTGTAGAACAAAGGCTTGTGCGCAAACATGAAAATAGTTGCAGCTTATCCATGCTTCAAGTTTGTATAATGCAGTGCCATGAAAGCTTGAAAAATTCATAAATCTACTGATCTTATTCTTGACAAGAATGATGCGCTTTTCGCTCAAACACTTCACATTGTTCAGTTCTAATTATTTGGATCGATATAACGTTATATTTGCTGTCGTAATTCCTAATTCCTCAATTACATAATAGAGGTAATTATTGTGAAATTGAAACACATGTTTTTTTTCGTATTATGCTTTGTTGTATTTACAAATAAACTTACAAAAAAGGAAAGTTAACTGAATTGTGCCACAGTCTTTTCCCTCCCAAAAGGCACCTGATGTTACTGGACTAGATTTTGGGTAAGGAAAACTACATGTGACACAAAATCAAGTCAAACATCTCCAATGCATTCGATTCCAAAACATGATCAGGATATTTCGAAATCGAATGTAAAGATTTAATCGTTCATCAATAATGATGTACTCCAGCATGTGCAGCTAAATGTTCAGCCCTAGCTTGTTGAACTTCAGGGGTATCGACAAGATGACCATCTGGACCAACAACAACGGCAGCGTTTTCGTAGACATAACGTGGGTGCACAGCTACTCTAGCGAGTGGACTGGCAGCGTTGTAATAAGCGATGGCCTGGGGAGCTTGGATAGCCGCTACTCCTGTAGCATATACGTTGGCAGGAGCATGTACGTAGTGACCAGATCTGGCAGCTACTTCAGCGTGTTTGGCGAGATGGAAAGCTTTGGCAGCTTGGACTTCTGGTGTTTCAACAGGTACACCATTGTGGTCAATGACGGGAATATGTTGTGGGTAAGCGAGGATACCCCTACGACGTCTGTAGTGGACAAGACCGTGAGAGCGAGCAGCGGCTTCAGCATGAGCAGCAAAGTGGGCAGCTTTGGCGTGTTGAACCTAAAAAAATCAATTATTAATCCAGGGATCTTATATATAAAAAAGGGAAAGACGCACCTCAGGAGTATCAATGGGATGAGCACCTACAACAGCCAAGTGTCCAGCAGCTACAGGGTGACCATAAACCAAACCGTGTCCAACAGGTACAGCGTTCCTTTGGGCGGCAACAGCATAGTCGTGGTAGTGTTGGATTTTAGCTGCGGCGACCTCAGGAGTGTCCAAAGGATGACCATCAAGAGAAACAACTCCTGGTGCAACTCCATAATGAGTCAGATGAGCTAGAGGAATTCCATAACCTACTTGGCCCAAGGCTCTAGCATGGGCGGCGTAGTGGGCAGCTCTTGCATGCTGAACTTCAGGGGTTTCTACAGGGTGGCCATCTGGACCCAAAACGGATGCAGATGCAACTGCCAGAGCACAGGAGATGAACAACTGAAAAAGCATCAAATAATTATAATCTAAGCTTTCGCCTTCTACATGGTTTCACGAAGAACGAACCGAAAAAACTTATTGTTCGCGAATTTGTCAACTCGATCCTGTGGTTACACCGTTTTCACGCCAACTTCACACTTTAACATTGTTAGTTTTTCATAGTTTGTTGGTAATATTCCCACGAAAATCCCAAAATATGGTTTCATAAGATTGACCAATTTCGCATAGTTGATTGAATAACAATTCATTTGTTTCAATGCATTATGTTCGTAGCTTCATTGAAATTTTTAAATCATTTCTCCACTGAAGTAATCAGAATTAATCAGATTGTTCGAAATAATATATGAAATGAATGTCTTTCGGTTGAATGTCTGATATAGATTGAGGAGAACTTGTTCAATTGTTGACTATCCGGAGTATTCTGCTTGGCATTGAAAAGTTGATCAGAAATTTTGGAAAAACGTTTAATTAAAAATACTCACGAAAATCTTCATGTTGGACGTTTGTACTACCTCTACCTTGTAGGCACTAGGAAGTTGAATGACTATAATTTTACCAAAAGTGAGGTGTATATTTATATGGTAACCCCCTCCTTGGTGGTTCTTCTTGAAGGCGTCGAAGATCAAGGTTCCTTTCACCTTACGAGCGTCTCTCGGGAACGCGACATAAATTAGAAAAAAAGATTTATTTGGTTCAACGTGCTCGTAGACAAAGAATTTTCGTCATCCTTGAAAGATTGGAGATTAGGTGATTGGTTTTCGATATTCAATGAATGAACGAATTATCGCAATTAGTTATCGATTAAAATGTATATTAGGAAGATTCTGAATTTCCATAAACTTTTTTGAGTTTTCGGTCATAGTCTGTGAATCAAATTCGATTCAACAATTTTATAATAATTGAAATACTTCTCCGTAAATTATCGCACTGTTTATTAGGAGAAGATCAATTCGAAAAAATCTTTGCCTGACGAAGAACGAACGAAAAAACTTCGAACTACTAGAAGAGGTAAATGACGTTTCAGAGTTCATATGAGATTTCTTCATTAAACCAAATCTCAAAATCCATCATAATCGTGATATCATCTGTTATTTATGAACACAAAGCAAATTTTAAAATTTTAACTTTTTTTTCAACAACGAATCCACTTCTTCTGAAGAATTTGCCAGATTATCATCTTCATTAAAAAAAAGTGGATTCTTCAATTTCATTTCTAATGATGATGTTTCGTCATCAGAATGATTATGTTATTTCAATCTACCAAATGATGAGTTGATTTTTTTTCAACAAGTTGTCTCTGGAACCCATCACACAAATGACGAGAATATTTTGAAAACATTTTTTTATTTCTGTTTGTCGTTCGAAACTTCGGTCTTTGTTGATATATATCCTAAACTATTTTGGTCAAACTTCTTAATTTTAAATCGATTACTATATTTCTTTCTTGAAGGCTATTAACATAACGAATCGCATTCAATAAATTTCATCGTTAATAATAATAATAATAATAATAATAAAGGTCTTTATTCAAAAATTCAGAAACATCTTGTTACAAAAATTAACAACATATGAAAGGGCGAGATTCAGTTCGCATAATCTCAATTAAGTATAAAATAACTTTCTCGACGATTGTTCCATTGATAATTAAATATTTTGATTAATTTTAGTTATGAATTTTTTTCGTTGAATTGGATATTGTTTTCTCTATATAATCGACTGGTTGTACAAAATCTTCATGTTCTCTATTATTTCTAATGAAGGGTGTGAAGGAAATTAAATGAGCTTTGCCACGAAGTGTTTTTTAATACCAGTTACTCTCATTCATTGATTTGAATTGAAATTGAGATAGTTATAGGTCTACTTTTATTTATTCTAAGAAAGTTGATTATTCTGTTCTAACCCCATCATGCAATTCATAGTAGGTTCATTGTTATCGATATGATAAGAATATTCTATATTATTCATAAATCACAACTATCATGAGGCTACGATCAGAGCATTTTATGAAGTCTGAACTTCTTCATGAAATTAAAGTTAAACCATAATCCAATAAATGATAATGTGATGAAATTGGGCCAATAATAATTTTTCTTCGAATATGTGACGAATAAAATAAAAACCTATATGAAAAACTGAAAAAATCCCAAAGTCTCATCAACATATAAACATGGAAGAAGTTATTTTCAATGATAATATCTGAATTATTCAAATGCCAAATGAAATATTAGAGTGTCCAATCCGAATTTTCACAAATATCCTCTCCTTCTACAGACAAATTAAATGAACTTGATACCTAAACGTCTTAATCCAATGAATCTTTAATTCTTCTTCTTTCATAAATTTAGAGTTTATTTCAGGGACTCGGAGTGAAAGAAGAAAGAGAATATGCAGAATTCTTTTAATTGACAACGGAATTTTTCTGAAAATGAGCATTCTCGAGAAGAACAACAGAATTCATGAATGATAGTATGATAGTAGAATTCGTTGGTAGATGCCTAGATGCAGATCCTGAACAATATATTGATGGATTGTCATGAAGAATTAATGGAAATAAAAAGAATATTTGAATTCTGGAAAATTGTTTTTTACAAAATGAGCATTTCGCTGTGTAGCTCCTTTCATTTAAACGGGAATTAAGCATTTGTGAAAACTTGTAGGAGTTTTTCAACAAAGAGGTGATCTCCAATCAAGTATGCTCTAGAATTTGAATCTCAAGGATGTTCATTGCTTAAAACAGGTGGATAGCCAATAATAAGGTTCAGGTGATGTTCCACCTGATAGAACACCTCTATAGTATAACTGAGATTGTGTCTTCCTGATGATTTTCGTCTTTGTGGGCTTACTGTCATTTATAAGCCCCCGGTAAAACCGGTCTGTTACTGTTCCACATCGTTTTCAGCATTTCCGCGCTCTGTCCGAATCTGCAATCTTTATCTTCACTAATTTATACTTGGCATAAGGCGTTCCTTTTTTCATATATCCATACCTGAACATGAAATACACTGCACATTTTGAAAATCTCAATTTGAATGAAAGTTTACTCTACATTGACTTTATAACTTATTTTTCATGTTCTCTCGGGAAGGTTTTGAACGAAACAAGACACATTGAATGGAAGAAAAATTCAGGAGTTTACCGAATCTTATGTGAAAGAAGAGAAATGAACAATTTTTAAAATACTGAAATGCTGATAAGTGATTTAATACTTGGTATTTACACCCCTTGAGTGAATTCCAGCTCGGCAACGACGGTTCATACTCAAAATGAGTGATCTCAAAATGTTCTGATCTAATCCTTCCCAGTTTTCTCCGAGTTGGATTCCTAAGTCATTAAGAGTAGCTGGATGCTTTTCGGAACTTTTCAGTCTTCTATTGAGGTTGTCCCAAACCTGCTCAACCAGATTGAGATCTGGAATTCTTGCTGGTCAGTCCATTCGAGAGACTTCAACCTCGTCAAGATACTCCTGAACGATGCGCATACGATGGAATCTGGCATTATCGTCCATAAAAATGAAATTTTCATCAATGTATGGGGCAAATGGCACTACATGCTCTTCAAGAATGTTCCTCATATATTTATCAGCATTCATAGCTCCATTATCAACTACCACTAGGTCTGTGCAAGAAGTCAAAGATATTTCACCCCATAGCATAATCGATCCTCCCCCGAAACCAGTAGTATTCAGGAAATTGTACTGAGCATATCTATCATGTCGACGTCTATATACAAGGGAACGTCGATCACAATGGTAGAGGCAGAATCAAGACTCATCTGTGAAGAGAACTCTTTCACCATAGGCCTCTTCCCAATGGATATGCTTTCTCGCAAAATCGAAACGCGCCCTTCAATGGGCTGGGGTAAGAGCTGGGCCACTTGCCGAGACACGAAGCCTTAAAATATATTGTCTGAGGTGATTTCCTATTGTCTGAGTGCTAATTTGCATCCCATGAGTTTGCTCAAGCTGAATTTGAAGGAGGCGAGCGGTTGCAAACCGTTGTCTCAACGAAGAAACTCTCAAGTAACGTTCTTGAATGGCAGTTGTTTCCCCTGTCCTTGTCTTCGGACATTCATACCTGTCTCCCTGAATCGCTGTATGGGAAACTCCAAACCTTTCTGCAAGTCTCGTGTATGTCCACTTATCTTCTCGTGAAACTACCGCATGAGCACATTCCTCTTGGGTCAAATTGAGTGTTTCACGTTGCATAACGATCGAGTGTAGAAAATCAAACGAAAGAAAAACTATTGATCACTAGAATTGATCGAGAACAACTGATTTTAGAATGGAGCCAATACATTCAAAATCTGATAACATCATCTTCTTTCATTCCTGATAGGAAAAACATCTGTATTGAAGAAAAACGTTGGAAGTGGATAACACATGCATGCATGATTCTGATGAAAATAATAATTATGAAGAACACCTCCAGTTGTAGAATAAATTTGAGATTTCCACAATGTGCGTTAATTTTTTTGCGCAGTGTATTTGAACTACAATAACCAGCTGTTTGAGGGGCCCTGTGCAATTGCTGTCATGCCGTCCTATAAATAATCACAAGTTGCTTAAAAAAAATTGACGTAATGTTTCTTCATCATGATGGATGAAAATGAGGTAAAACCTATTGAAGATTAACTATTTCTTCAGATACTTTAGAAAGTATTTTTGTTCACGAAAGAGTATATTCGCGAAATATTCTATGAATCTTCTTGTATTCAAGGTGTCCAAAATTTCATGTTCAACTAACTATAGTTAAATCACTTATTCTCTGCTTCAAAATAGTTGATCCAGATTGAATTTTCATGATCGCTAATTTTTGAAAAACAAATGTTAACAATATTTTTTCTGAGTCAGAGCTATTGCTGTATTCGGAAATAAAGAAATTGAGTCATTGCTGACAAGATATTAAAATAGAGTTTTTGGATCATCATAGGTACTATTCTTGTGCAAAATGTGACTTCAACAATTTCATTAAACAAATTTTTACAGCCAACATTTGATTCGCTAGTTGTATCATTTCGAAGCTTCAGATTTCTTCACACTACATCATTTATTTATTTATTTATTCATTTACTTATTTATTTATTAATTAATTTATTTATTTATTTATTCATTCATTTATTTATTCCTACGGCATTGCCATTTTACATGAAGAAATACAAATTGCCAAAAACAAAAAAGAAAATACAATTCAATTTGGTTAAACTCACAAGAGAAAAAACAACATTCGTGTTGATATTCTCTTACCTATAATTAACTCAGAACTAAACGAGCCTGTTCCTAGCCACTCAAATTTTGAGATTCAAAATACCTCTTAAGGACAAATATTGTCAATTATATTATTATAAATATGGGCAATTATTAGCTGTACGTTGTGATCTAATTAAAGAATTGTTATCATCAAATCTTCATTGGAGTAGTTGAATAAGTTGTCGAATTTTGTAGGATCATCGAATAAAATTCAAATCTGAAACTCTGTATTTGGTTTTTGGATCGACCGAAACTTCATCACTGTGTTCATATTGAAATTGTTTTGTGGACATATGTGGCGTAGAATGAGAAGGAATAAGAAAAAAAGTCCTTCAAAGAGGGCAATCAGAACACCTTTTTGTGTCCTATCTCCTATGGTATCTCAGCAATAAAGAAATCAGAGATGACCTGAAATTTGAAACTATAGGAAAAATAGTACTTCAACAGATGAAGAAAATGATTATAAGAATGAAAGAAGATAGTGGGGGTCAACTGAAAAGGATACTTGAAATTCCTGACCGAACTCTATAGGTTTAGCTCAAAATACATGCTGAAATGGGAAAGCAGACAAACAGAGTAAAAGGCAAAAGTACTTCTCTGAAAACAAAATCAATAAAAAAATAGGAAAAACGAAATGATAGGCGTATGGAAAATTTTCATGTCCTCGAATAAAAACCAATGATCATCGTCGCTGCATGAAACGACGTTAGCACTCCCAATTTGAATTGAAAATTGATCTACTTGCAGATTCTACTAAGAACACACCTTTTCGATTATCATTTTATTTTTTCGTTCGATGTCGATATCGTTTCTTATGCTTTAAGCCGGTTGAATATTATGATAATAGATAGTTGAAGTGCTTCCACCACCGTAGACCTAGACGTTATAATTTACATATACACATGCGCATCCGTCAGTTTTTAACGTCAACGTTAGCGTCAGCTTAAAGGCCGACGTGAACTAGCGCCAACGTACGTTACCCGAACTTCAAACGGATCTGCCCAATGAGTTGCGAACGTTTGAATTTTGAAATAACTTTCTCTTAACTTTGAAAATAATCTGATTAGCTTTGCTAGTTAGTAGCCTAGCGCCAAGCTTTTACATGGCAGCACTTCAACTCTCTTTTCACTGCATCACGTGAAGGTTATATTCGACGTTATTTCTCACGTTAAGGTTCAAGTCCGGGATTACGTACTGTGCGCACTTCAACTTTTTGATGACGTTAGGATTTACTATATTTACCGCCCCCCTGGACATGCCGCCCGCATGCATCACACATCATGCACCCCTGCTTACGGTGGGCCTGTATACGTTAGCACGAATTTCAACGTTTTATGTCAACATTGAAATAGTCTGTAACAAAATGATCCACGCCCTTTTTCAACTTCACGTGGAAGATTTAACTAGGAATTCTCAGTGTTTATCTCAAACTAATTGGCAAATTTGCTTTTATGTGGCCAAATTTAATCAATAGAGGACATATTTCTGAGTTGGTATTGTCTCACAATCTTTGTAGCTCATACTTTCAATAAATCAAAAAAAGACATGTGAATATTTAGAACAGTCCGTTTAGTGTGTCTATGAATTTCTTCGATCATTATTTTAAAATATAAACGTGGGCTAGTTCAGATCTAGATAATAAAGTGAACTGAAGAGGCGTGTTGTCGTCGAACCAGGATAACAGATGAACCGGTTTCTGATTCCTTAGTCTTCATCTGTACTACATAACGCATCCGCAGAATCTTTTTCACAATTCGACAATAGAAAGTACTATGTTCTCGACGCAAGCTCAAGAAAGCTCAGTTAAGGGCTCGTGTGTGAGCTCGCTCAGAGAATCAACAAAATTAATAAAAACAAATTAAACAAAATCATTCTTTTTCTGTGAAAAAATAATATACAGGTTGGCCAACGCCAAACAGCAACATATAATGAGTTGGATGACCGAGGATGAAGAAAAACTTGACAACCTCAAAACAATCCATGAACAGCTTGTCTCCCAAAAACATCGAGTAACCAGGTATTTGGTTTTTCCTTAGCCATATTGGGAACTCTGACAAGTCCAGTCTCGGACTGCCGCGTTTCATGAAACGCGGCAGTCAAGCTTGTGTCCGAATTTCGGAATGGAAACTATTCAATATTGTTCATCTCAGACTTGAAAATGAGATGTGCCTTTTAGCCCATCTTTCGACTCACTTTCTTAGACGTGTCTAAGCACACCTTCTACTATTTTCAACTTATTAATATTTCTAAAATAGATCTCATCCTATCTTTTTCATATGATGAGAATAGAGTGTTATTTATGATATTCTTCAACTACTTGGATGAATCTCATACGTTGAACTGGAGTCCAATCGCTATGCAACCATGATTTTGGCTACGATAAGTTAGGTCAATAGTTAGTTCGTTGTTCACATCCACAGACTTTTAATAATGAGTATTCTGTATTTCAACCCGACAATCTTCTATAGAAGAACTGAAAGTACTCTGTGGAAAACAACGCATCAATCGGACTGAAACATTTACGAGAGCGAGAGATTCGATGCGGATCCGTATAAGACGTTCCCAATTTTCATGACGGTGGGACTGAGCTGGAGACTTGAAGAGGTTAAATAAAAAATTACTACCAACTAATGATCAATTTCAGTTTTTTAATAATGCATAATGACTTATTTACAATATGTGTTCATCTTATGATTTAAGTGTAAAAATAAATTCATTATTTTTTAGTCACTTTTTGTAATTAATTTCATCACGGTCTATTCCTTCCTAGAAATGAATGAAACATTCATATCTAAGTACGGAAAACTACAAGTGATGGCAAGATCAAGCTCTTGCTGCTGACACAATTCTGGAAACATTATTCAGTGAAACGAACTACATATCACAGGTCACTTGAAGGTACCCTAGTAACTTTTGAAGAATACATGTTGTCAGAATTGTGTCCGGAGGGAATCAGATCGTTCAATAATGATGGCGAGCAGCAGCGTGTGCAGCGAAATGGGCAGCTTTGGCATGTTGAACTTCCGGTGTTTCCACTGGGTGACCATCGGGCCCAATAACAGCTCCTCCAAGGTGGTATGAGGCGGCATATAGCAAGGGGGAAACTGCTCCTACTTTAGCAGCAGCTTCATGGTGTGCGGCAAAATGATGTGCTTTTGCAGCAGCTACTTCAGGTGTGTCTAGAGGTACTCCGTTGTGGGCAATGACCGGTAAGCTAGCTGGATAACCAATGGAATGAACTTGTGGGGCGTATGCATAATGCCCGGACCTGGCAGAAGCTTCAGCATGTTTGGCAAGATGGAAAGCCTTGGCGGCTTGAACTTCTGGAGTCTCTACTGGAACTCCATTATGGTCAATCACTGGAATGTGTTGGGGGTATGCGAAGATTCCTCGACGACGTCTGTAGTGAACGAGGCCATGGGCACGAGCTGCAGCTTGGGCATGAGCAGCGAAGTGAGCAGCTTTTGCATGTTGAACCTGAAAATTCGTTTATGAATGTCGCTCTATTTCATTTCATCAGTCGAAATTACCTCAGGGGTGTCAATTGGATATGGGCTGCCGACAGCGTAGTGCCCTAATAGACCATGTCCAGCAGGTATGGCGTTCCTTTGAGCGGCAACAGCGTAATCGTGGTAGTGTTGAAGTTTAGCAGCAGCTACTTCAGGAGTATCCAATGGGCGACCGTCGTGAGAAATAGCTCCAGGAACAACGCCATAGTGGGCTGGTAAATATAAACCTCCGTGCGACACACGGCTTCGAGCTTCCACGTGAGCGGCGTAATGCGCTGCTTTGGCGTGTTGGACCTCTGGAGTCTCAACTGGATGCCCATCAGGGCCAATTACAGCTTGGTGATGGTAATAAGGAGCATATCCTGCAGATGCAACTGCCACAACGAAAGAAACGATAATCTGAAAGAAGGGAAAATATTTCTCAGTTGCGAATTTTCTTGAATCGATACCTATCCAATTACTGATATTAATTTCATGAAAAATTCCACATAACGAATTAGAATATCTCACAATTGTTTAATTGTTATTAATTCAGTACGTATCATATGGCATCTCGAGTAATTTCTTGATGTTATGTCAGATTCCGACGCTAATTAATATTCAACCAATTATTCACGCCGACAACTTGAAAAACAATGTAATAAAATGAAGTAGTTATTCAAATGTACGGAATGGTGTGTTGCACATTCTGTGGTAATATTTCCTTCGAAATTGGAGATAATTATAACAACTGTTAACCAAGAATTTTATTGAATTCGAAGAAGAATTTTTGACTGGCAGGTGCATTTTAGGTCGAAAGAAGAATAATTTATTTTTATACTATTTCTTCCGATTCAGCGAAGAGAAAAAGATAATACCATTTTGAACATTTATACATGTTGATATGCTTCCTCTGTGGAAGTACGCCACAAAAGCTTTACAGAACATTAGATCTATCAAATAAACACTCAAAAAAATGTGACAGGTAATTGATACGTGAATATCATGAACCGAGTTGCATTCTGCCGAAGCACAAATTTTTTTTAATTTCGATTATAGAGATTTTTTAAACGATTGATTACTCGGAAAATGTCCATTTCACGAATAAAACTTTTATTTTCCTAAATGATTTGATATTCAAAAAAAGCATTCATTTCATTTTTGATATAATCATGGAATGTAGCGATCATAATGAAAAACTAAAAAAAAAATTGTGGAATTCGGTGTCCGTGAAAGACTTGTAAATAAACTTATATTCCGAAAATAATTTGGTCGAATGAAATTATTTACGAAAAATATTCGAATATTACTTTTTCATAGATTTTCAACAGCCTCCACATTTCCAACAGTGCCGAATCGAAAAAAGAAACCTCGGCATTTCCCGTTAAATATACATGAGGTATCTGAATATCACCGAAAAACTGTGAAGGGTGATTCTTCAATAAAAATTGAGGGGAGTGTTACGTATGAAATTTTTTGAAAATACCCTCTCCCCCAGAAAAATTCTACCACCCGAAAATAAAACAAATGTTTTTTTTTATTTTTCTGCATTTTGAGGTGATATAAAAATTATTTTTCAAGAAAACTACACATTCCTAAATTTTTTCTACCCTAAATATGCTCAGTATGTTATAGTCAATCCATAGGATATATTCCTTACTAATTTTCTTTTGGATGAAATTATTAAGTTTTCGAAAAAAATTGTGGAAATGAAAAAGTTTGTGAAGTAATTCGGCTTTTCAGTCATGTTTTTCAAAAGGAAAATTTTCATCCGAAAAAAAGTTTGTGAAAATAACTATCTAGGGGTTGACTATTTCAACCCCTTCTCAGCATACTTCAAAGGAAGAAAAAATTTCAAAATGTGTAATTTTATTGACAAATTATATTTACTAAGTTCAGTGTCTTCAGCTTATTATACAGGGAAAATAAATTAAAAAAGAATTTTTTTTATCTTCGCAATAGTGCAACTTTTCCGCAAAAAGAATTTCAAAAAAGTTCATCCAAGATGCCCACATTAATTTTCATCAAAAAATCATGCATTCTTTCGGTTTTATTCATACGCCCCTTATGTACAAATCAGATTCATCTTTGTAAGAATAGAGCTAAACACTAATTCAAATTTCAAATGAAATCAACAACGTTGATGACTTTTTTTGTAAATTATAGACAGGATAAATGTGAAACAAATAATTGATTTGAATGGTATTGTCTCATTTCTTTATTCTTCATTAAAAAATTGTTTGGAGCTATTATTAGTGAATCTCCAGATATAATTATAAACATTTAATCGAATTTAAGAAATGTCACATGAATGTTAAATGGTTGTATGATCGGTTTCTGATCTAATTGAACTATTCATTGAAATTTTGCACCAAATATCAAAACGGAAAAAAATCGTATACGACCCAAATATTTCAAATTTAATACTCAGAAATGTCCTAAACGTTTTCATCCGATTTTACGAAAAAAATCACTGTTCACTTGAGCCACTTTACTTACCAAAGCCCTCATAATTACTTTCTTGAACAACCTCTACCTGTAAGGCACTAGGAAGTTTTGTGTGACTGTGATAAATACAGAGCGCCATGATCTTTATATATGATACCCCCTTCTTGATGCTTCTCAGGAAGGCGCTATGGCAAGGTCCCTTTCACTTGAAGAGCATCTCCATTGAACCTGACAATGCGTGTACTGAATTTGGCTCAATCACTGGAATTAGTACTCTATTAAACCAGCCCTGGCAATCAATTCACAACGCCCCTCAATTATGGATGTAGCGAGGAAAGGGATGAATTTTAAAAAGAAATTTTGATATGAAAATTTGGGGCAAAATTTCATGAATATCTAGGATACTAGGAGAAGAATTTTTTATCATGCGATAAGGTACTCAGAAATGACGAGCCAATCGAATTTGAAATAAGAAAATAGTAACATAAAAATGACAAGTGAATTTATGCAAGATTTATCCTGATTGATCACATGAGAAGTATAAAATACTCTTTTTGAAAGGGTTCCTATTTCCTTGGAAAAAACTGTATTTTTCATTCTCACACAAACTGTGGATGTATATTATGGGGGGAGATTAATAATCATTTGAACATTGATACTATACTACACTGTGCAAATCAATGTATATGTATCTGAATAAAGCCGTGAAAATGTAAGGGGTGATTCTGTGATCAAAATTAAGAGGGGGGTATTTGGTATAAATCAATAAAACACTTCCCTTCAGAAAAGTTCCACCCCGAAAACATTATTTGTCAATCAAAGTACATATTTTGGAATTTTTTCTACCCTGGAAAATGCTTAGTAGGGTTTGAAATAGTCAATCCCAAGGATATATATTTTCTCCGAACTTTTTTTTTGAAGAAATTCTCGAGTTTTCATAAAAAAGTTGGTAAATGAATTAGGTTTCTCAGCCATGTCTTTTGAAGGAAAAATTTTCATCCGAAAAAAAAAGATGTAAGAAAAAGTAACCTCAGTATACTTCAAGGAGGAAAACATTTTGAAATGTGCAGTGTTATCTACGAATAATATTTACCAAGTCTCGTGTCTTAAGCCCTATATACAGTGAAACTAGATGAGAAAAAAAAATTTAACTTCCGAACTTTTCTCAAATATACGTCAAAAGTTGTATACGAAATATTTCCAATCTCTATGAGATAAGAAATATATCAGGTGGTTCCTCTGAGATGGAATAAACTGTTTAACTTAAGAGCTAAGTATATAGCTCCTTTGCTGAATGTGAAATTATCAATTCTACATAAACATATGTATATAATACATATAATTTCGGTTTTTCCGTTTTTTTTTCCCGAGAACTACCATATTGAACTTTCAATTAAACCATATATGTCATCGTTATAAGATGAATGTGTTTTTGTTATTTACTTCTTGAAATTCTTCATGAAACTCAATAAAACAAATACATATATAATATGCAATTGAATTAATCCAAGATTTGATAGAAAATGCTCAAACAGAGTACTGGAGGTCTTATCATACATCTTTACTGGAAATTGAAATCTCTCATCAAAAGCTATGATTCTGTAGCACTTGGTTAATATTTCAAATATCCATTACCCTTCTTCAATCTGAATCTTACATAACGATTGGCATTGGACTTGAACAAAAACTATTTTTTAAACATTAATTTTTTCATCAACGAAAAGTAGATGAGATGAAATGTAATTTTTGAATAAAAAATTCAAAATTTGAACCAAACAACTCAAGAAAATAATGAAAAGATTTTCCTCGGTTCATCGTGATTACTGCAACCTCTGCCCTCTGGACATTTTTTGCAATATATTGATTCATTCAAGTGAAAGATCTTTTTTCCGTAGATGAATTATCTTGATTCAGGCTGCACACTGTTGGAAATGTGTAGGTATTTGCTTTGCATTGTCCAGAAATTTCAGCATTACCTACGCCTTTCCCTTTAGGGAAACTGAATATTTGAGTGACTTTATACAAATCCGAATAATGCATTAATTTTCATTGCATTTCCGAAGGAAGTACCAAGAATAGACATAATACCTACTATATCATCACGAAAACTCCAAGAAATAATAAAGGTTCACTTTTATTCAATGTTTTACTGAAAAGCAAGTTGTCACCATCAAATGTCTCATTCCAAAAACAAGTCCAGCGCCTATTTTATTTCCTGCTACACAAAGTAATCAACTCATTATAGAAGATATTTTAGATGAGGATGTTTATATTATTAATATATCTCAAACAATACCATCCTATTAGCACTAGAGATGATTTCATTAATTTGAATATTGGTTTTTGATTAACTCCTATCAGAAACAACATCTTAATAGTTCCTCATAAATCAAATCAAATGCACTCATGAAGAAATTCATCAATGGATGAACAAAAATATATTCTTTGCAATGTTTCACAACATAATATGAATTTAAAAAAATAATGTGACTGCTTGAAATTACCCTCACTTCAATTGAACATAACCATTTCAAATACAATCCGAGGACAATGGACTGATAGATTATATATGACGAAAATTATATGAATAAGCAATTAATTGAGAGAATAATCGATATTTACTTTTCTATTTTTCATCCTTGATGTTCCTAATTGGCGAAGGAATAAATATTATCTGATGGTGAACCAATACTATTACTACATAATGAGTCTATAGCATTCCAAAAATTCATGCAGCAACAATTATCTGAATCGAATTTCCTCAAACTTCATCGGAAAAGAGAAACCCAAATCACAATATTATACCAAAAATTCATAAATCTAAACAATTGAACCGCTTCGAGGTATCGTTGAGAGGAATAAATTTAACAAAAACCAACGAAGTATCCATAATGATGCATCTCTAATTGACATTACGGGAAAAAATTCGTCGGGACTTCTTCGAATGGGATACCTCGATTATTATAAAACATAGAGCCTGATCAATTAAAAAAATCAGCATGAACCGCGAACCATGAAATCAATTGCAGTAGGAAGGTGATAACTTTGTTTAAGTTTTATTTTATTTCATAAAGGAATTTGCTGGCTATGTCAGCTCACCAACGTTGGAAATTTATTAGAGCGAAGAGCGGAGCACGTTTTCGGTGGTATTGAAATATTTCTGTTGCTAAACCAGGTATGTTGTCATTTTGGTTATATGTTAGAAATTTTGGAGGTTAAATTAATGCTCACCAGATAATGAAACTTACGCATGTTCATCAGGCCCCACTACGAATGATGTGAATAATTATCATTGTGCAGGAAGATTCATAAGTATCTACTATGGGGTTGGTCAATGAACATTCATAGAAATTCAAATACCTAAAGAAGAATACTCAGGATAATATTTCGTGATTCTGGCAGACCTCTTCTTGTGAAGTAGGAAATTATTAAAGTTCCTTGCATCTACGTTGTACAGGGTGTTTCGTAATTCGACTTGATCATCCAAGAGGGATATACTTAGACGTCATTTGCAACGAATTGCGTCTAATGGAGCATGGTCCGAAAATCTATGGTTACGATATGGCGAGTTTTTGAAATCTCCTGCTCTGTTATTGTTCTTGTAATTTTGTAAAAACTGCTTGACTCTGAAAATTCAATGAATAATTTTTTATAATCTGAGGAGATGGTCAATTCTTGCTAAAATTTGTTTATTGAAAATTCAGATAACCCGAATATGAAGGGCGCAACTGTTTATTTCATAAAGTCTTTATGAAATACTAATTCAGGCTAACTTGAAGAAATGATTATGAACTTGGTGTACAAACTGAGCATTTAACAGTCTTTTTCGCGTTATTCAGATATTATCTATTCCAATTGTCAATCGTAAGCGGGCTATGGTTCGATCACTTTCTGCAATCCTAGGAATGCTTGGCATGACTTGACGAATTACAAAGTATATTTCCAAACTGTTGGTTGGTTGTTGATGCAACTAAGTTCATTTTTCTTCATTACGAAGTATTTGCGTCCATCTTTCTCCAATAAAAATTCAATTAACAGGATAAAAAATTAAACTTCAATGATCACTCAGCACGAACAAATCCCTATAATGAACATAAACAGAGACATAAGAATGAATAAACAAAATTAAAGGTCCTGCTCAAATTGTTTGTCTCGATTTCTAATACATGTCAGCCATAACGGCTTACATCTGAAATTGTTACCTGCGTTGAAAAGTTTTTTTTTACGTACTGAGCAGCCGTAAGAGTTTTTTTAATTATGAAGTTACACCCATTTTCAACTTAAATCTAGTCCATTGGTTTGGTGTGCAGAAAATCGACCATAAAAAGACATGAAAGGCATCAGAAAGTCAGTGTTACGAAAACATAATATCAAAAATAATCAAAGTATGCGTAACCTGATATCCCATTTCTTGTCAGAATTTCAGGATAATAGTAAAAATTTGAACATATTTTTCAGAAATATGATCGATTCCTTTCTTGCATTTTCAAAAAAATGAAGTCAAAAAATTATTAAGTCAAAAATTTATTAAGTCCTGCTTTGACTTCATTTTTACTCAGTACCAGTTTCTCAAATGACATCTACTTAGAAATTCTACAAATAATGGCAATACTTTGACTCAGACTCTTGTACTAATTTTTCAGGGGAAAATTAGTTGAGAAACTTGTTGTCGATTAATAAACGAACAATAAAAATTTCGAACTATTAAAAAACTTGAATTTGAAAGTTTATTTCAGACTCCACTATTTCAAACAAAATCGCGAAATTTTTTTTTCTAGAGCTGTGTGGTGAAAAAATTTACTTCACTGATTCGTGATTTTCACCATTAATAAGTGCTTTATTAGGCACTCTAAAAATCTAAATGATCGATTGATAACTGATACACCTGGGGATCTGAAAAGTTATGTTAAATACACTGGCTGATTTTATTTTAGCAACAAGAATGGCACGATCCGGATGCATAAAATAGTAACTGGCTCATTACCATAGAATTTCAATTACTAGCATATTATGACAAATTGCTGTTACTTATACATATCAAGACATGAATTGCCAACAGATAGGTCCGATACAGTGGCATTCGCAGAGTCTCCTGTGGTTGTGAATCGAATTCCTTGAATAATTTGAGTAATTTTATGGTTGTTATTAAAGATATATATTCTCGCAGGGATACATTGATTTTCACACGTTCAATTTTTTCTGCACATTGATCGCCCATAAAAGTACTGTTACTTCGTTTTTCAGAGCTTTATTCTGAAACCGTCGATAGACATCAATTAAAAAGGCTCCAAATTTATTGGAGCTTTTCCTTGCCAGGTAGTTCGTATTCATATTTCGAGGAATTCCGTTTCTACACATTTTATTATGGCAATCGCATAGAATATTTATGTGCAGTATTTATTTTCATAGAGAAGAATGAGGAAAGTTTCGTTTCTTGAATAGTTTTCATTATCTGGTACTCATGTGGTTCTGTATATGATGTTATTATTCCAGAAAAATGAACAGACAAACAGCCTTACTGTAGAAAATGTCAACTCACAAGTGATTAATCCGGTGAGCAGAGAAAAAAATGTAATCTGAAACTTGTCTTCAATGTATCGCTTTCAGTAATGGTATCAAAAAAACCCAATCAAAACCATGCTTCGATTCAAAAAGTAACGAAAACCGGGGCAATTACCAATTACTACGATAATGCATAAAACTTATTCACAAAAATTCAATTCCATGAAAGTATTCGCGAAAATCGAAACAACAACAAATAAGACGAAAAGCCATGTATACAGGGTGATTTTCTCAAGTGTTTTTCGTTTTATGAAAACTTTTCGAGGAAGGAATTGTAATACAAATTCAAGATTTTCGTATTTTTGTTTCAGAGTACATGAAATTGAATTGTAAAATAATTTCAAGCAGAATCTACTCCCGCTTCTACAGGAGATGAATGTGAACTTCGTTATATCAAATGCAGAACAATGTGTTGGTATTTGAGAAAATTTTAAATCTTCGTTCAATTGTCCACTAAATTTATATATGATATAGGCAACCACACAAGCGATTATTGTTGAGTTATAGTCTAATTTTATAATTCTTTTTCATAATTCTCAAGATGATATCAAATTTGTGATTATATTTTCAAAACCCCACAATGTAATTTTTTTTTTTGCAACAGTGTAATGAAATAGAGTACGATGATACTGTTCCTGGAATAACATATTGGGAAACTTTATACACGGTTTCTCACACAGGACTTCGAAGGTGGTCTGAATAAAACTGTGAAATCTAATTTTTTCAAATGGTAACCATATAATTTTATAATTCCGATCTTTCGCTCGTCGAAAACTAGTAACAGTGTGCCGAACATTCCATGCCTTCAAAATCAGTTTTGCCGTTATTGAATAAAATGCGAAATCAGAATTATGTTAATAATGATTAATTAAATATGTTATTCATTGTTGATGGGTTGCACAGCGGAAATCATCACCTGAACATCTACAAAAGATGGAGTTCGTAGAAGAATTGATAAATGTATGGAAGAAGATGGCCAACATTTTGAAAATTTATTTATTCGAATAGAAATTCGTTCTTGAAATAATTGATGTGATAGTTTCGAAGTGATTTTTCTTGTTTATTTCATCATCATGAAAAAGGTAAGAATGACAGTACCTAACAAAGCCTACTGAATGAATTGGTTGAGGCTATTGTTGTATGTCACCTGTTCTCGACGTTTCGCCAGTTCGATTGTCTGACATCTCTAGGAGTTATATTTCAGGCAGCTCAGTTCAGCGGAAACTTCCCCTGAAATATAACTCATGAAGATATCAGAAACTCCACGATGACGGCTTGAATGCTCGAAAGAACAGGTTACAAATCCTACTAAAAATACTAGCATACCAGGCCGAAACTTGGCTTTGGTCGTGAAATTCGAATTTCATTTAATAATAATAATAATATAATAATAATAATATATTTATTTCCACTGATTTTTCCACAAAATATGGGAAAATGTCAACATATAAAAGGAAATTACAACAAACATGTGATAAATGTGATAATAACGGCAAAACTTCTGATTTTAAGGCCATGGCATGTTCGGCAACTTTTACTTACTAGTTTTGGACGACATATTGATCATGATTAGAAAATACGTTAACATATACAAGGTGTTGTATTTGAAATAACGAAATTCACTTTCTTTTCTTGTAGAACCGGAAGCATGTTCTACCTGAAAATATTTTACAGTTCATGTTCCCTAAAAGAAACTATGACAAGCAGAATGGAACTCATCCACAACTAAGCTAGCAGAATTTGAAAAAAACATAGTACCACATAAAAATATTCTAAAAAGCAGAAGACAATAAGTGATCCGTAGACTCTGCATCGGCCATATTAAACTTACATACGAATACCTTATCACCCGGACCCAAGAAACTTCTTGTAACGTTAAACGAAGTGTCAAACATATCCTGTGTGAATGTCCAAAATATCAAGAGGAAAAAACAAGACATCTCATAACGGGGACCTTGAAAGACATTTTGATGGAAATGTGTGAAGCTTAAAATATTATGAACTTTCTCAACAACGTACGTTTGACAAAAATGATTTAATTTATAGTGTTAATATATTATGTATCATTATTATTCCATCGCTAATAACCCCTTGTGGTTGAAGCGAATTTTATAAATAAAAAAAAGATACAAAATCTTCAATTCGTATTACAATTCCGCCCTCGGAAAGTTCCAATGAAACACTTTAAAAAATCACCCTGTATATTTCTTCTCTCATTGAAAAAATCTGATTTCATTGATCCAATCTCATGATAAAAAATCTGTGAGCCTATCTATCAATCGAAAACGGTGCTCATTATTGCGATGATTACTTTTATGTTTCAATGTTCTCCTTGTTCTCCTATAGGCAACGGGTTTTCTGATTTTACATTTGTTTTTTTTTCTAAAAAAAATTTCAAAGATTTCTCGACATCGAGCTAATTGGTTGCCATTTGCAGAAGAACATAACATCAACGTTATCAATACAAGCACTCCTTTAAAGAAGATATTAAGAAAAGAAGGAAGGTCAACAAACGATCAATTATTTCAAAGTTATATGCATCTTGAAAATTCGAAGGTGAACACCATGCCACATTTCGGATTCCATAAAAATATTTCGTCCGCGTTCTGTCCGCAATATTTTCCGACCTAATTATAGAATCAGAGCAATCATTAGCACATGATCAACAGCTTCCTTAATATTATCAATGTTAATGTGTCAAATGTAGTTCTGGACTATACTTTCAAATCTTAAACCTAGAATTAGTTTGACCATTTATACTATTGTTGAGAAAAAAATTAGAGTTTAAGTTCTTGATATTGAATTTTGTTGGAGAACAAAGCGGAACAACCTTGTGAGAGTTCTCATGTTCGTAGAATGGAAGAATAACAAGAGCTCGGATATTATACGACTGGAATCAGCGATATTCCAAAATGTGATTTCCGAATCCTTTTATTACATTTATATGCAGGGTGATCATATTTCGATGATTTATACAACATATCCGAAATTAAAAGAGATGCGATAAAAGGTAATAAGGATGTCATTAATATTTTCCAGAAACATAAATCCAACCAAATACATGTTCATGTAAAATACTGCCAAGACTAGGCCGTATTTCTCACATTGTCGAAAAGGTTATCAGATCTCATTTAGAGCCTAGCTGCGAACTCTACTGTTCAAGTTCACATTTCCTTGTGTAGAGTAAGCAGCTTGTCTTTACATTAGATTTGATAACTTTTTGACAATATGAGAAATATGGCTTCGTCATGGCAATACTTTACATGAAAATGTTTTTGGTTGGATGCCAGTTCTTTTTGTACGTTAACAAAATTTTATTTCATTCTTTTTTCTCAATACAAACTCAATAAAACATTATTATTGCGAGATTTATTCCAAGTCGAACTAATTCACAATCAATGTTCAAAATCAACAATATACGAAGTAGAGAAATAAACCTTTACCCATCTGTTTTCAAGCTGAGATCGCGATGTATTTGAGAGCTGCCATCACAACCATTGTATAAAGAACCCTATCTTTATCACAACGTCAAAATAAAGAATGAAAACTGTGGTTGAGGTTATTACAGAGAAATTGTATTTGGTGTAAAACTCATGAGGCGTTTTACGAGAGGTTTATTTCATCTCCTTATTCAAACTGTAGGGGGGATTTTCAGAGATATTTTTTTGAACATTCATAATAAGCAGTCCTCCTTTTATATCAATTTTCAGACCAATAAAATCAAAATTGGTGGAAGTCTCATACAAATTGATGCTAAGGTTGAGGGGGGTGAAAATCTTGAATTTTTCCGTTGTTCATGTACTGATACTACCTCACATACCAAATTTTAACTTTATATTACATCGGGAAGTACTCTAACAGTTTTTATGATCATCAGTGAGTGAGTGACGAAATCGGGGGTTTTTAGATATCTATAGAATCTAAAGTGTACGAGCTGTGCACTTTGAACTTTGCCCGTTTGAATAGTTCAATACTGGCATTATATTCTGAGAATTTTTTTCATCTGCTTTTTTCCAAACTAAAGGCATGATTTTTCAAAAATACGAAAAAACACTTAGAGAAAACGTATAGAGTGACCCGGCGGGGGCACTACGATGGATCCAGATTTCTGAATAAAGCAAGTCGCTAGGGTGCCTAGTTTCTATGCTGACGGGTGATTTTAGTATGTGGCTATTACTTCCCCTGTATTGTAACTACGCTCTCGAAATACTAACATCTTTAGGGCAGTTTTTTCACTGAATTTTTTCCGGTGCTATCGAAATCTCAGTTCAGCTTCAAATTTTAGAAAAATGAGGAAAAATTTCGGGGGGAAACCATAATGTGCTATGATATTATCCGATCAGACAATTTCAAAAATTTCAAGTTTATATTCAGGGTGTCCCAACGGAGTGCCCATTTGAAATCTCGAAAATGGTACATTCTAAATATAGGTAACCCTTAAAAGACTCCACTGAATTTTTCCTCACTAATCGATATGTGAGTGAAAAAAATTGTTTCCATTTGAAGAAATCGAATTTTTGGCCTTTTTGACTTATAACTTTGACACTCCCATGCGCTATCATAGAATTATCAGTGATCTACAGGTCTCAATATGTAATTTTTTTAAGGAAATAGTGAAAAATGTCCTCGGAAAAGTCCTAAGATATAGGGTGTCGATTTGAAATAAGAAAGTTGATATCCTTTTTCAGTGGAAGCGAAAATCATTGTTATTTAAAATTTTATCATGAATTAATTGGTTTATATATCCACACGAAATTTCAAGAAAAGTCTATTGAAAAATATCATAGTTCAAATTTTTCCATTTGAAAAAAATTAATTTTTTTAATTTCTCTAAAATTCAGAGCGGTAATGAAAGTTAGATAGCACCGATAAAAAATACTGAAAAATCTGTCCTAAAGAGATATTCAATCTCGTTCAAATATGATCTAGTTCACATTTCGAATGTCATTATTCTCAAAAATAAAATAAAAAGAAGAAATTCATTTATTCCAAGGAATAAATATTGGTTTAGAATGTTCTCCATTATGTTCCAGTTTCGTGTTTGGTTTCGTATTTTGTCAGTATCTGAACAATGAAATGCTTCCTATATTTTCATCCGTCTCTGTTTTCTTTAACGTTCGCGTAAACTTTCCCGTTAATTATACCCCATAAAAAACTAGTGGGTAGGGTTCAGTGATAGAGGCTATCTGAGGGGTCCTTTGAGAAGAATAAAATTCGTAACGTAATCGAAAAAATTTTTTTTTTGGAACCTCTCAGGTTGATTCAGTTGGATGGAAACATACTAGCCTTTAAAAATTACTTGAGATATCGAATTTTTTTTTCAATATGAGTCAAGTTCAGATAGGCATAAATTCATAAGTAGAATCATTTCGTGCATATGAAAAATGGTTCGTATTGTTTTTTGATCAATTTCATGATAAGGGACAAGGTGATTGGTGCACTGTTCGGATTTTTTTTCGCTGGAATAATGTTTAGATACTTTTTTCTCCTTGGGGGTAGCATTCTTATGTCTTACTGAACTGACCGGCAATAATTGTAGATGTAACATATAACTTCCGATAAATTAAATCTCTGTTTATCGCCATACACCTCTTGAATTTTAAAATGAGTGTATTATGAGGCAGTGCGTCAAAACACTATTTCATTTTCTCTTTTGTGTATTTCTCTTGAGGTGAAACATACGTGGAGGTATCATGACATATTTATGTTTTGTTGACTCAATCAAAATGAATATTGGAAATAACGGATGTGTTTTGAAATAATTTCAATTTCCACAACCGAATATTTCAATTCATAACATATGTGGGTGTGGTTTCTTGAGAGCCCCTTTCATGGGGTAGTTTGAGAATGGAATAAATAATTATTTATAAAAAAATTTCTGGAGTGTTCTGAGCTGAGACAGTTGGCGAGCAGCTATACCCATATTATCATCCTGAAAAAGGCATCTCTGAACATTATAGGTGAAGTGAAGAAATTCCATAACTGCAAATAAATTGAAGTATCTTAACCTTTTTTAGGCGTATAACTCTTTCCTCAGCTCTAAAAGTTTTTTAACGATTCTAATTGAGATCCCACGTTGATGGTATTTAGATTTTTCACAGACTTGAGGAAACAACCCAACATCATTTGCATTATTCACCACTCGTTCGAGGAGTGCGGAGCCATAATTGGTGGTTTGATGTGGTAATTACGACCACAATCCGCACTAGAGCATTGAGGCAGACCACAGCTTTTTTTCACATTTCCATAACACTGATGCAAATGAGAATCTGAATCAAATTGAATTATGATTTTGCACAACTAACCACATATTTGTCAGAAACGTTCTATCACTCCCAAAGAAGAAATTCCCATCATAAAAATGAAATTTAAACTGGCTTTGTTTCTGAAATCTTTCAACATGACCATTTACTGTGTCTGGACTGAATACGTGACTGTTATTGCATTCTAATGAACTTTGAAAGCTGAAATTATTATTGTCTTCGTTGGGTTCTGCTGAGTAGGCTTAGCCACGACTTTATGTTGATAGCTGCCCGCGGAATTTGGTCCAATTACATACGGTATGTTGGATTAGATGTAAAAATTGCGATAAAGTTTTTTACGATACTGTTTTATTTGCACACAATTGATTGTCAATCTGAACCAATGATATTGAACACCTTTCATATCAGACGGATTCAAGAGACACAAATGTTCAGTGAGCGGAATGTTGCAAGGCCCAAAAACTCAGAATATTTATCTCTCTATTCAATCACGAAAAAGCAAGCACTTCTTTCAATATGTGTATTAAAAAATTTTGTGGATTTCTAATAAATCTTAAAAATGTCAATACAGCCGAAGTCACCTCGTTGTGTATTTGCCTATAATTATTTTGGTGATTGGTTCAAAATGTTCTGATTGATTTTTGATAAGTTCAAGTCATAATGAATAATGGTTTACCAAAATACCAGAATGATATCAATTTCGAGTTACTTGTTCATCGAGGAATTTAGAATAAATCACATCTCGGCTATCGTATTGATTCTGTTCCCTGAGCCGATAGCGGCTCGCTGTACCTTGTTCTTTTTTTTAGAATATATACGAAATACTTTGAAACCTATTCTTCCCTATATAACGAAGGTTTCGATTAAACAAAGTTATTTTTCTTAAAATAGTTTAAGGCTTTCACGACCGGATATACTGGTATGAAAAGAGTCTTTCGATCTTGTTGACCGTAGTCCATTAGGAATAATGTCACCTAACTTTTCGTCTACAACATCGGTAGGCATCTTCAGAGGACTCTCGATCTAAGGTTATAGGTACCTAGAACGCCGAATTTCTGACACTAACTTGTTCGAACCGTTATCTGCACCCCGGTATTTTTCTTATTGTGTGAAAAATGAAATGGAATGTGTAATAAAAAAATAAACAGCTTTAGATCTGGAAGTTTTATTTTTCAGCAATATCACAAGAAGTTTTGGACTTGACGTCATATTCAGCAATGTGAGAAGTGGATTAGGTTTTTCATCTTTGTAGACTCCAATGTCTGCTTCATATTATGCAGGCACTCTATGTGAGAAGTGGATAAGTTTTCTCATCTTTGTGGACTCCAATGTCTGCTTCATATTATCCAGGTACTATATAGTTTTCATCAAGTCGGCGTGTTCAAAGATGCAAACCAAATGCAGAGATTCAAACCATCATTGTTTCTTCATCTTGCACTGAAGTTCACATCAAAGCTACTTACTGCATAGTGAGCACGATTGACTTCATTGTATACTTATCGAACAATTCTACCCTTGAAAATCTAACTCGACGAGAATTGATACAGAATAAAAAAATTGAAGGATTTAAAAAAATATTTAATTTCAATATCTCCACAACGGTTGAGTTTCAGATAACTTGTCCTGCAACCGAGTATATCCAAAGGATATTTTGTAGTACATAATATATGTGGTGCAAGTGAAACAGGCAAAAAAGAACATTCATATCACTGAGAAAAACCTACCCTTTTTTCCACTATACTTTAGAATGATTTCGTCTATTCCTTGGACCAACAAGATTTCATATCTATTAATTTTCGGAAAATGGAATTCTGTTTACACACACATAAGTAGATCGTTCTCCCGATTCAACCTTCCTCAACAGTAAATTCCTTCATTGTTTTCCAAATTGAAAGTCTTTTGAAAGATACTTTTGTGATAGATTTGAAAAGTTTCAAATTAAAAATTTAAATCATCTGCAATTTTTTTTTGAACCTCATGATACAAAAGATGCGAGACTAGTGTACCTTAATCCTCATGAAAAAATGGATCATCCAAAAAAAAACCTTAAGAGTATGGGTAACATACCTACCTATCTTGTGAAAACGACAAAATAGAACGGAACAACCGTGGTTAGCGCCCAAGTTGATCTTGACCTCCTTCAGAACAGTTGTTTCTCTGTATTATAAATTTCATTACTCCATATTATTCAAGCCTATTACATCGACAAGAATATCAATCGGAAATATAAGGTAATATCATCGAGCCTTATTTTCGCTCGGCTGTGTTAATATCAGGCACTTCATTTGATAAGAGCTTATTTCTATTTTATCACTGATCATTCGAGCGTTGCGAACGTGAGAAGTGCATGAAATATTTTTTTATATTCATGGTTTGTATTCTCAGTAGGCAGTTACATCACGTGGCCAAATCCGTGCTTTCTAACAATATATATCTGGTTTATCTAGGTTGAAATTTTTCACATTCGTTATCTCTTGTGCGTTTAATGGTTTCCTCATTGGAAGCCCCCATCCATAATTGTAATTAGATTTGAGTTTTGAGAATCCGTTGAACTAATTAAATCGGATATGCAATGATGACTCAGTTTTTTAGTTTGTTAGACCGTACAGATATACGGAAACTGCTGTTATAGGGGCATTTTCAACTAATATCTTTGGGACGAATATTATATTGATTTCAATAATAACAATAATATTAATAGTTTATTTTACATAAACATAAATCGCAGAGGCTAAAGCCTATACTCGATGAATGGACTCATCATCTAACAGGCGAAACTAAATAGATAAAACGACTTTATCATTTTCTGGGAAATTAAATTCATGATGCTGGAAAATGAAGAGCTAAGTTTGAGTTGACATTAGTGATGTGGGGTTGAAGTAATTTCTCGGCAGCAGAAGTCATCCTGAAGAAATTGATATTTATGCAATTATATGGAGGCAGGGTTATGAAAAAAATTTACACTCGCAGTTAATTCCACAATGTTTACGATGCAGAACAAGATTGACAAGAAATCAACGTTGTATTCAGACCTGGATTATTTTTTTCGTACATTCTTGGGATGAATATTAGTCCCTCAGATCTTCCTTATACAGAGTTAACCAATCGAGGTTGGTCAGGTCCGGTATCTTCGAAGCGAATTATTTCTCCGTTGATTGCCTCATTTTGCATTTCAAACCTCTTTCATTTCTCAGCCACATTTTATTTCTTTTCTCAATTTTTGGAAATGATTTCTCTCGGTTAGCCTGGAACGAAATCGATTGTCAAACTTTAAATGACAAATACGTTTCCACTAAAATTCTTGCACATTTGTGGGAAGCAAGTCAATTTGAAAAAAGAAAGTCATATTCCATAATTTGAAAATTTATTGAATGGACTTGCATCAGGAAGACATGTTATCATATCAATGAATAAAAGAAATGTGAAAAGGAAACAGATGAAATGTAATAATCCATTTAAAGAAAAAAAAGAAAATTTTAACCACATAAAAAAATAAAAAAATTAATTCTCAAAAAAAAATTAATACCGATGGAAATATAGTTCGGAGTAATGCAAAATCCCAGAATAAGAAAGAACACGTAAAAAGTAAATAACATAATTTTCGCAAATCAAGCTTTATTGACTAACTCGAAGATTGATCTGTCTCAGAATGATATGAAGTTGGTTAAAAATCGGATGGTACCTCATGATATACTTCCAAATAGAAGGGGTAAAAAATAATTTTGTTTTCATAGATATCGTGAATCTCCAAGTCTACCACATTGATTCGGGAATTCCGAAATTCGAATTTTTGAAATTTCCCCAGTAAATGCTTTAAAAATAGATGAAATATTTTCATGAGTGGTGGAAAATTCAATCATTTTTGACATTTCTTATAGAAAGGCTGAGTCCAATCTGCATGCTGCGAAATCTTGAAGGAAAAAGTCAACTATCTTCGACAGTGGCAGGACATTGAATTAACACAATCGACAAGTTTTCCTTACATTCCGAAAGCTCCAAAGTTTTTGATTCATTATAAGTAGGAGCTCCTGGTTTCGTTTTAAGAATTCAATCAAGAGCAGTCTCTGCCTACAGTCTCACAACAAGAGCTGATCACTTGAGGAATTCATAATATTCTCCAAACGCTTATAGCAAAAAAATTGTGATTATGAGCTCTGAGTTATTAAATAAAGTCATAAAGTACAACTTTTGCCAAATGATATGAAGTTGATTTCCAGCAGCATATCACTGGTAGAGCTGCCGAACGTTGTTGGGACATAATTTGGGCTATTTCCATTATCTATATTGTTGGTATTTATCGACGTTTCGGCAAGCATTCGCCTGACGTCATCAGGGTGTTTTTGGTCCTGAGAAGGTCTTTGCCCAAAAATGTCCCAACAAATATCCATTATCAAGAATATCTCATTCACTTCCGAAAATTCTTATGCTATTTGTGCAAATTTCCTGGCTTGATGCAAAATTGCTTCTGAATATGAAGAATCGTTTGAAATAAGTATGATGATTTTGAAATAAACCTTCGCACATCTGCAGGAAAGGAAACAGTCTTATTTAAAATGAGATATGAATTCCAAGAAAAACAGGTACACAATAAATGATTATTCATTGATATTCCTTCAATGTATGGATAAAAAGATCAGATATACTCAACCATAGGTATACGTGTATAGAGCTTCCAAACATCTCTGTATCTTAGGCTATTAATTATCACATATATTAGCATATGTATAATGTTACTAGTAGAACTATTAAGGCTCTTATGACGTGCAGGCGTCTATGCGACAGAAATTGGGGTTGTTACCCAAAAATACTGCGAAGGCTGTACGTCATGATTCTGAGACCTTTTTTTTTTTCTATGAGGGAAAAAATCTTCAGAAGACACCAGCTAATCCGGTAATCCGGTAGTGTCGGATTCTTCTGCCCAGGTCTTCGGGCAGACGCCTACCGACTAAAAAACCCCCTGGAGGAGTAACCTCCGCCGAGTACCGCTATAAGCATTTCCTCCGGCCATCCTTTAATTCAAGTCACCTCTCTTCTGCGTGCGAGCCTCTTTCAGTCATTTTCTCTTCATCTCTTTCGTCTTTTTCCTTCTTTTGTAGGATTTTGGTTGCGTATTCCTTCACGGCTTCCCAGTTTTGTTCTTTTTTCAGCATCAGAGGCACCAAGCTTGTTGGGCTGACTTCAGCTCCAAGCCTCGTCGTCAGCTCAGCCCTCTCTTGAGTCCATCTTTCACAGAAGAAGAAGGTGTGCTCCGCGTCATCTGATTCGTTGCAGTACCTGCACGTGGCATCAGTAATTTTTTTTATTTTCTTTCTGTAGACATTGAAAGCTCCGTGCCCCGATAGGAGTTGAGTTAGGTGGTAAGTTGTTTCACCGTGTGTTCTTTGCACAAAAGGGAGGAGGTCAGGTATCAGCCTCCTCGTCCAACCACGTTTTGTGCAAGTTTTCCACTCCTCGTTCCATGTGGCGAGGGTTTTTGCTCTGAGGAGCTCTCTGAAAGTTTGGTCCTTTTTGTAACTCTCGGCACGTTCTTTTATAAGCAGATCTATAGGTATTGAGTTACCTATTACACATGCAGCTTCAGTACTAATGGTTCTATACGCTCTACAGATTCTCAAATTTATTTTTCTTTGCACACTAAGGAGCATATTCCGGTACTTCTCATATTTGAGAGCCGAAGCCCATACTGCTGCTCCGTAGGTGAGGATGGAATTCACCACCATAGCAAGTAGTCTCCTTTTTTTTCGCCTCCTCCGCCAAAGTTGGGCATGATACGTGCCAGTTTTACCGCCTCCTGGCTGGCTCTCCTAGAAATGTGTTCTACATGTTTCGTGAATTGTAGACTTCCATCCACCACTATGCCCAGGTATTTTGCCTCCTTTCCTACTTCCACGTCCACATGCTGCACTCTTATTTTCAGTCCTTCTATCCTCTTCCTGCCACTCAGTGTGATTATTTTCGTTTTCTCCGGGGCTATCGATAGCTGCTTATATTTCAAGTGACTTTCAACCTGCTCAATGGCATCTTCAGTGTCGATCCTCAGCTTCTCTAGGCTCTTGGCTTTTATTATCAGCGCCAGATCGTCGGCGTATGCTATAGTTTCTACGTCGCCTATGAAGTCCAAACTGAGCACTGAGTCGTAGAGGATATTCCAGAGTTCGGGTCCCACGACAGAGCCTTGTGGAACTCCCGAAGTGACGTCATATTCCTTGTCGCCGTATATTATGCTTCTATTCTTTAGGTAGAATGCCACTATTTTTGTCAAGTATGGGGAGAGTTTCCTGCGTTCCAATTCCTGTATGATCATACGCCAGTTCGCCGAATTGAAGGCATTCGTGATGTCCAGAAGGACCAGCAGACAGTATGATCTGTGTCTTTCGCTTCTTGTTTTTTCAGCCTCTACCAGTTGTTTTACCTTATTTAGGGCGTCTATCGTACTATGTCTCTCCCTGAATCCGAACTGGTTCGGATTCAGGTCCCCTTTCATTTTGAGTTCTTGTTTTATCCTTTGGACAATCACCTGCTCGATTAGTTTTCCCATGGCGTCCAGTAATATGAGTGGGCGCCATGCCGAGGGGTCTTCGGGGTCTCTGCCAGGCTTGCTGATCATTACTAGTATTCCCTTTTTCCAGGTGGTAGGGTAATCTCCGCTTCTGAGTATGGCGTCAATCGATTCAGCGAATTCCGTCGCAAGATTTGCCACCAGTATTTGGACCACTTCTGACGGGATGCCATCTTTGCCAGGGGCCTTTCCTCTCTTCAGTTTTTGGGCAGCTGCCTTAACTTCCTCCTCGGTTATTGGCGGATACTGAGCAGTTGTCAGATCCGGTCTTCTGAACTGGGGGTGTCTTGGAAATAGCTTAATTATGGCTCTCTCTACAGTATTCTGATTGGGGTGTGGCCTATTTGCTGGAAATTTGTCGGTTATTATTTTGTATGCAGTTCCCCATGTATTTTCTTGTAGTTCTTCGCATAATTTCTGCCATGATTTTTCTTTAGCTTTTACAATCTCGAGGGCGAGTTCCCTCTTGAGCTGCCTGTATCGGGTAGTTGCCTGGCTGATTTTGGCCTCGTTTCCCCTCCTTCTCGTTACTGTTCTTCGCGCTCTGATACACTGTCGTCTCATTTCTGCTATCTCTGGTGACCACCAGTGTACGTTCCTGTGCTTGCAGTTTTCTCTTCGCACCATGGGTACCGCAGCCTTGCATGCTGTCTCGATCGTGTTCAATATCCAGTCGTGGTTTCTCTCCGGTATTTTTTTGCTAATTTCTTTTGCCGTCTCTATCAGTTTCTCGATATTGGCCTTCTTGACATTGTATCTTATTATTTTTCTCTTTGGTCTTGTCCGCGTAGGTTTTTCCAACTCAAAGAAGATAAACTTGTGGAAGCTGAGGTTTTCCAGGTCTTCTGCTACATACTAGTTCCTTATTCTTGTGTTTACTGATTTGTTTATCATCGTCAGGTCTATAGAGGATCTTGACGTACCTCGTATAAATGTTGCCTGTTCAGCGTTGTTTTGGGCGGTGAGTCTGTTTGAGGCCATCCATTCTGCCAGCATCCTTCCTCTTTCGTCTTCTCTCTGATTTCCCCAGTCGTGTGATTTTGCATTGAAATCCCCCGTCACTGGTGTTGCCTTTTTGTCGTATCCGATCAGTTCCTCTAGGTTTTTGAGTGTTTCCTGGAACTTTTCTATGCCCGAGTTGGGTGATATGTACGCTGAGTATAGTTTCATTGCTGGTTTCTACTCGGATGATGCCTTTTTTGCTCTTCGTACTGAGTACCTGTATATTTTTGTTGCGTATTTGTATGGCCGCGTCCATTTCATCATCCATGTGGTATCCGTATCTCTGTGCGATTTTTTTATTCGGCTCTGTGATCAGGGCTATGTCTATGTCATTTTGCCTTATTGTCGCTTCGAGTAAGTCATGTGCTCTCTTGCTTCGTCCCAGGTTGATCTGCATGTATTTTATGATGTTTTTTCTGTAAGGCTGATCGGGAGTGCCTCCACCGGTCAGCCTCAAGATTGGTTTTTTGTTTCTTTGGCCTGTTCTTTCCGGTGCCGTTCCCCTGTCCCGGCTTCTTCTGAATGTTCGTCCTCCCATTCACTCCTGCTCCTTAGCGTCTCTCGGGTGGATCCTCTTCTTTTTTCTCGGATGAAAAGCTCACAATTCCAGGCCCATGCTCTGTGGGGTTTCTTGCACACTGGACAGAATTCGTCGTTTTTGCATTCTTTCATTGTATGTCCCGTTTGTCCACACTTTCTACAATCATTTGATCTGCCATTATTCTGGCATCTGATCGCATTGTGTCCACCTTCCCAGCACTTAAAACATTTGTTTATATTTAGTCTTTTTTGTATAACGCATGACGTTAGGCCAATTTTTATTCTTCCCATTTCCAGAAGCTTGTCCGCATTGGGTTTGCTGCACCTAATGGTTGCTGCTTGGCTGTCCCTGCCCAGGGGTCTCATATTTGTGACGCTAATTTCTTTGCTGTTCTCTTTTCGCAGTAGTTCCTGGATGCATTCCAGAGTTTCTTCCTTCGTTGTTACGAAGTCAAGATTTTTAATATTGAGCGTTGTCATTTGTGCCTCGCGCGCTGTGTTTCGAATTTGTGTTCTTTTCGTCCTGTCTCTTAGCATTTTCTCTAGGTTTTCTAGTCCTTGCTCATCTCCCCTCTTCACCTCAAAATCAACCTTCCGTTTTCTGCTCTCCTTATTCTGACGACTTCTACGTCGGTGTTTTTGGTTCCAATAATTTCTCTTATTGATTTGAGAGTTTCTTCGCTTGTTGCGTCTTCCATGTCGATTACCAGTGCCGCCTTCCTGTTGTTCTGTTTCTGCTTATTCCATGGTGTGGTTTTTGTGGCTGATTTCGTGTTCAGTGTTTTTGGTTCGGTGGCCTTCGAGTATGTTGCTCTCTCGATGTTCCACGTTTTTTTCTGCAGAATTGTCTCATTTTCTTTTCTAAGTCTTGACTCCGTTGTATGAATGCTCACCCTAGTTGGAGTATTGAAAAAGATGTACTCAGCCATTTTCCTGAGTTTATCGATAGTGATCTCTTTATGGTGGTGAAGGACAATATGATCTTTGTCGCCAGCTGTCACCTGTAGCTGCTTTAGTTTGTCAAAGAGATCTTTCTCCGCTCCATTATGTGTCGCCTTGTATATCTTTCTTTTCATGGTTTTTTTTTCTCCACTTCTCCATAGCGATGTGGTTTGCTCAAGGCACATAAAGTTCTCATCCATTGTTATCATTTCTGGGTTCTGTTCCTATATGTTCTTGAAATTCCTCGATTCATCTCTTTGTCATCTTCATCAACCAGGAGCAGCATTGTTGAGTCGCCTTCAGTCTCGAGAGGGTTGAACGTCTCTATTTGTATTTTCTTGAAGTGATGTTCGGACCAATCTATGTCGGCTATTTTTCCCCATGTTTGGTAGGTTCTTTCTCCTGAGGCCATGTCTTCCTTGAGTGCAGCGCTTATACTGTTTGACTTCGTTGCATTCTTGAGCAGGTGGTTCTCGTGCCTCAGCTCAGCGAGAATTCCATTTAGCCTAGCTGTTTCTTTTTTGTCCGCGTTTGTATCGCTCTCGTTTTCCTTTGTCTCTTCTGTGCTCGCACTCTTTTCGGCGTTTGTCTCTTTCCCCTCAGCTTTTATTTTGCCGAGGGTCCTGAGGGCCTTGTCGATCATGCCCTTTAGAGCTAGATGAACGTTGCTTTTTTCCTTGCCAAAATTTTTCATCTCGTGTAGTATCTTTTCCAGATTCTGCAAAGTGTGGTCTTCCGTCTTGCGACTTTCAGTCCACCATTTTTTTACTTTCGTTTTCTGTGCAGTATCTTCTTTGGCTGATTGGTCCACGCTATCCGATTCGGTGCTGAAGAACACGGCATCCGAATCACTCTCGCCTACGGGCTCTTTTAGGTCTATTCCCCACTGCTGCGGTGAGGAGCTGGCCTTCCTTTTCTTTCTATAACTTATACATGGTTTTGATGGTGGTGTTATCAAAGACTGAAAGAATTCCTCGCTCGCCGTTCTATTAAATTTATTTATTTATTTACAAAGGGTATAGAGTTGAGGCAAGCCTATAAAACTCAAAAATAATCAAAATATACATTTCATATAAGGAAAAACATATATATGAATGAAAAAAAAGTGCTATAGAGTGGAGAAAAAAATAGAAAATGTATATAAACATAAGTTGGCACCAGTATCACTATAGAGCGCGACGACACAAACTATCGTAATTGTTTTTAATTGCATTTACCGACACAGAGTTGACCACTGCAGGGAGAAGACCATTCCACGCACCAAAAACCCGGTTAGGGAGAAAATGTTGCCGCTGCGTCGTTCTAAAATTCTGTTTGGAGAGTTTATATGAATGACCACGAAGACGACTGTCGGTGTTCCTAGCAAAGAGGCCGCTGAGATTGACTCCAAATCGATTGTGGAGGGCCCGGTAAGTTGTAATCAGGTCTCCTCGAAGATTCCTGTCTGCAAACGTAGGCAAATTCATGAGAGACAATCTCTCCTCGTAAGTTGGGCGTAATACCCCATATGGGATCCGAGTCGCACGACGCTGGATACCCTCCAACAAAGCCAAATCACCTCTCAGTACCGGGCACCAAACAGGGCTAGCAAATTCGATGATGGGGCGGATGTAGGTTCTGAACAGTGCAGCACATGTTGCGGGCTCACATCTGTTGAATGCCTTCTGTATCATGAACAGAGATCTTTTAGCCTTATTCACAGTAGCCAGAATATGGTCAGACCAGCTGAGGTTCTCGGTAACAACCACACCAAGGTCACAATGACTGCTGCAGGCATTAACAGGGACATCCTCCAGGTAATATTGATGTCGGGGATTGCGGAAACCTAAGTGTAAAACAACACACTTGTCGCGGTTGAGAGGCAACTGCCACTCCCGGCACCAACGGCTCAAGGCTACCAAGTCCTCCTGAAGCTCACCAGAGGCCACCATTGGTCTTGCAAATATCTTGGTGTCGTCAGCAAATTGCGAACAGTTGGATTTGAGTATCTTGGGTAAATCGGATATGTAGAGGAGAAATAGCAGTGGACCCAATACTGAACCCTGTGGAACACCACTTAATACAGGCCTTGGTGCAGAGAGAGCTTCCCCAACTCGGGCTTGGAAACTTCTACCCGCAAGAAACGCCTCGATCCAACACAGAAGACGGTCACGAATCCCAATATGCTTCAGTTTGTGAAGGAGGAGCTTGTGAGGTACACGGTCAAATGCACGAGAAAAATCCAAGTTTTTCTGCCTTTCTCTTTATCGGTGTTCAGCCCTTTTCTGGGTAGGTGCAAATCTGTGATGCTTGATACACTCCTGATCAAATCACTTTCCCCCCTCGATTTAGACGGCGTTCTTTGAATTTTTTGCTCTTACTGAAAATTACTTCTTCTCGCAAGTTCTCCGTCACGAGCGTGCTAGCAGCTGCGCCTACTTCAAGGTGTTCATATTCGTTGTTTGTGTGTATTTCCTCCGCGTCCAGTTTCGAGTCAGTTGTGATCATAGCGTCCTTCTCCAAGTCTGATGCCTCCACATCTTTACTGTCAGTAGCTGTTATTAACATCTCTGCCTGACCACCCACAGAGAATGTACCACGGTCGCTGGATCTCGATCGGGGGGGGGGCCCGCTTCACCTCCATCCACACCGACCGGTACTGGGGTATCCCTCCCCTGCACCGTAAACTTGTTTTCATTTGTCCGGTTCATTTCATGTTTGAGAAATAAGAGGCAGTGCACGCACACATCCTCTTCCTGATCCTGCTGTGTTGTGCCGTATTATCCATCGTAAAGAAGGGACTTGTGGGAAAGGGTAGGGTTGAAAATAGGGATGCCTCCTAGCCCTCGATACCTAATAGCGTCGGAGGGGGAACACTTGGTGGATGAAGGGTTGCAGATATATGGCCGGGGCTGGGTCTGGCCCCGCCCTTGAGGGAGGGAGGTGGTCAGTCTCAGTTTCGAGCTCGCCTTGTACCTCCCCGACATGGATCGTGACCCATGTCGGCAAGGGACAAAGTTCATTGCATCTACTACAAGCCCCCACACCACGACAAGGTGCTGACCGCGTGGGGGATGATTCTGAGACCTGTAATCACATATGGGCCAGTAGTCTGGTTTGCTGAAGCAAGATAGACAAGTACGAGGAGAATGCTCGATAAAGCACAAAGGCTTGCCTGTGTGTGCGTCACGGGGGCCATGAGAACGTGTCCAACCAGAGCACTTGACATAATAACAGATCTCACAATCTGGTGATTGACAGAATGGCCCAAGAAGCCATCTTCAGAATATCTAGATAAGGCCCAGGTAATGAGAGAATTAGGTGTCAGAGAGTTTGGTGCTCTCTGAGTAACTACATCTCATCTGAGAACCTTCCTAGTGATGTAATGGTCAAGAAAGTAAGTACTGAGAAAAACTTCAGTACGATGCTATGCAGAAAGTAGGAAAGGGAGCGGGAATACACCGACCAAATTTTCAAAGAAATTACTGTTAAATGGTATACAGATGGTTCTGAAACCAACACGGGAGCTGGCGATGAGGTTCACAGAGTCAAAACCAAGTGTGCACCAACGTTAGGCTCCTGTATGAGTGTTCAGCAAGCAGAAATATTAGCAATCGAAAGATGTCTGGATATTAATCTAGAGAGAAACGACCAGAAATGAGACATAGCTATTCACTCAGATAGTCAAGCTGCTATTAAAGCACTGAAGTCCTATGTTATCGTCTCAAAGACAACATGAGAATGCCAGATCAAACTCAATGAGGGAGGCAAGAAAAAAAAGTGTCTTTTTGATCTGGGTTACTGGTCAATCAGGCATCACAGGTAACGAACTTACCAGAGAGGGTACTCGGAAACCACTCACTGGCCCAAAACCTTTCTGTGGTATAGGAAAATGTTCATATGAGATCCAAAAAATGTTTGGATCTCAGTAAGAACGAACTATACCTCCTCACAGGATTTCTTACAGGACATTGTCGCCTCAGAGAGCACCTTCTGAGAATGGGCGTATCGGACACTGACGAGTGTAAATTAAGTTGGGAGGAGGAAGAAACTCCTATTCACCCAGTCACATAATGCTTTGGCATTGTAAGCCAAAATAAATAATGCTTTGGTCAAGAGATTCGACGTGTAGGGGTGAGGAATTAGCCTCACTGAAGCCTTCAGAGATATTCGATTTCATGAGATCTCTGGGACTAGAAGGTGAGCTTTAAAGTTTTGTCAGGCACAAACAGACCATCAGGTCGCAGTGGACTGTAACTCTCTCTAAACTATTAGGCTATTATGGCAACTGTTGGAGATAAGAGTTCGAAATTTATCCTTTTTTTTTGTTGTGGGAAGTTCAAAGGTGCCTTCAGTTTTTTGACAGGGTCGCTATTGATTCGGTGCACGCAGTGTCATGTGCCTGAGATATATGCATGCCGATGGTATTTTCACGATGTAAGTGTATTAGGCAGATTTTCAAGTATTGGCGCACATAAAAAGTTAAAACTCAAACTTAAATTTTCTGGAGGGGACATCCCTTATTTTTATTAATCATCAGATTGCTAATTTTGTTCTTATTGAAAAAATATATATCATTTGACATTCAAAACTGCAAATACCTAATATGCCATGATGCTTTGCATCTTTTTCGTTTCTACAGTTTGTCACAAATCCTGCTATAATGAATTCGATACAGGAAATCCTCTACAAATTGTTCTCACTCCAGCAAACAACTCTCAAACCTTCTAGAATCATGTTTAAAAATCCTGGTCGAATCAATAGAGAAGCATCCGTATCAAATTTCATTTAACCTGTTTTCTAATCGGGAACCTATTCATTATTGATAAATAGACCGCCATGGACACACCCACTGTAATAAATCCTAATTTTAATCCAAATTAATCAACGAAATGAGGTGGGTTATATGCAAATGCGCAACGCTAGCCTTCGTTCAAGACGAAATAGCAATAATGAAGGCATACCGACATAGATGAATTTACGTCGAAAGAGAATGCAGTATTTTGACGATAATTTAAATTTCAGTTCAACAACGATATTCAAGAAGACGCTGAAACAAGTAAATTCCACCGGAGGAAATCATAAATGGACTAACATCTGTTTGTTCTCTTGAATGAAAGCATTACAATTCACAGTGGCATAATAATAAAAATTATCATTCATTTATTTATTTACACAGGAACACAAGTCCCAGAGCTAGTGTTCTCTCAATTACAGATTAAACCAATTTTTTACATGAAGTTATTTGAGAACAATAATAATCACAAATAGTTATACTACCCACATATCTTATATTATTAAATTACAGAAAAAAAAAAGATCATTATTGATCTATTAATATATAAAAATATGTGTGAAACAACAACAAGGTATATACAGAATTAAAAGAGTCCCAAACCAGAATACCAAATCAGAACGAATTCATCGGCCAAATATTCTTCAAAACGATAGTAATATTTTTCCAGTAACTCACACTCAACAGAGTTACTTCATTGAGAGGGTCTTCCGGGCTTATTGGCTGTGATCTATTAGGAATTATTTCACCTTATGTTACGCCTACATCTGCGATAGACGTCTTAAGAGGATTCTTGGTCTGAGATTATTACCTCTTGTTTCTAAGATTTTCTTCATACAGCAGATATAAAATATAGCTTAACATAAAATCCAAAGAAAAATGAAATGAAACCTCCATTATATCTTCCAAATATTATTCATTACGTCTCCTCCAATAATCTATGCAATACGAGTTCAACTGGCAAATAATATCATTGTTACTACATTAGATATTGCATTGAAATCAATCATCAATCATAAAGATACCTAAGAGTGAACTTATACATAATATAGGTATATGTACTATAGTAGCGCAAAGTTGGTGTGTAAGAGTATATTCTGTAACAAGCTGCAGGATGGGTTTCTATTCTAACGTGCTCCTCTGTCGATCATTTTTGAATTAAATTTTCTTCATTTCAGTCAAGTTTCGTGAACTAGGTACTGTTTAAATTCAATGAGAAATTCAGATTATACATCCTGGTGAGTTTTGTATCGTATCTTGTCAGGTCGTTTCATATTTGGGACCTATAAAGCATTTTTTGTTCAGAAATCCGCTGGATAATTCTTACCGGAATGCAAAAATTCGTATTTTAATAGTGATGTCCTCAGTAATTTTTCTCAAGGAATCGATTGGGCCCTATGAGGACAAACTTTGAATTTTCAAGGAAAAACGCTGCATGGAGCCCAAAAATTTGAAATTAAAAAGAAAGGCATGCATTTGAAATTGCAAAATTGGACCTATCATCGCGTATATAAGCTTTTCTGGACTCAAAATCTGATCGGTTCAAAAATTATTAAGAACCTCAGTATCGGAATATCAATTTTTGCATCATGATCTGAATGAACGTCTCCGGATTTTTGAACAAATAATGCTGCATAAAGGGCCCAAATATGGACGGAAAAATTTTTTCTTTCGACCTCGGTTTTAACCTCGGCCTCATATCTCATATACTTAAGGGCTTTTTGGTCCAGAAATTTCGATTTTCCACCTGTGCGCGAAATAAATCATATCTTTTTACTATGAGTATCATGAAGTAAATAAAGAACACTAATCTGCCTAAAATTTCGGTCAGGCATCCTTCCAACTAATAAAAGGCGCCTTTTCGAATTTTGAAACGACGGTGCCTTATTATCAATGTGAGTACTTGAGACGATCGATGAAAAAACCCAAAAAGATTTGCCTACATTTCGTATCAATAAGCGAAGAGAGTAATATATGTCGTTTGAATAATAACAGGCGACTTTTCGATTTTGAAGAAAAAGAATTTCATTATGAAAAGCTTGTTTGCCGCCCCTAGAATTTGCCGCCCCGACAGGTTACCCGGTTTGCCGGCCCTGAATACTTAAAAGAACCCATACTGAAATACCGAAAAACCTTATACAAGCAAAAACGAAACCATAATAGGTTTATATGAATTGTTCGAATCCAGTAAAATCCAGAATATAAGTACGTCGTTAAGGAACGCCCTTGCATTGTCACTTTCAGAATATAGACTTTATTGAAGTCGAATAATAAAATTTCCGACAAAAATCTGAACTGAAACGGCACTGCACACTTCTTCAACGCGTTCCTGAAATATGATAATGACAAAATGAATTCTGTCTTGTTGACGGCCTTCGATACTCTATCGGGTGTGTCGTTCAGGACTCGAGTCGCGGTTTGGCGTTGAAATTAGTGCCTTGAAGACCTATCACGGTCTTATTTAAATGAAGATCAGCAAGGTGGAGTATGAACGGAAGATTACTCCGGGTGGAGCGATGTGCAAATTTTTATTTCATCACGCTTATGGAATGAGGAAATCCTACAAAAAAATTAGAAAATGAAAATGGAAGGTAAACTGAGCTTCGAATATCCATTATTGGTACTTTCTGAATTATTTTAGTTTCTCTAGATTCTAGATGAACTGTTAATTTTCGGAACTGTATTCTTATTGGATTTTCGTCCTTATACATTTATCGCTAAGCCAATTGTCATTGGGACAATTGTTTTGATTTGTTGTAATTTATCGTACTTTGTTTAACTCTATTGTTGATTATTGTTGAATAATGTTTTTCATACCAATTTCCTCAATTTTGACGCAACTTGTAAATTATTGAAGTTCAATTATTTTATTTGTAATTTCAAAAACAAATTAATTCTATTCTATTCTCATTACTCTGAACTGATATGTATATAATGATGCTATTACATATACATACCTACATATGTTTATACTTTCTTGAAAAATAAAATATCCGAGAGCATTACAGGTTACTCAGAAATGGTATATACAGGGGGTTGTTCGGATTATAGAGGCGTTTGGACCAGGCTCGGTCTGGTTCGACTGGTGGCTCATGCAAAAGACTTGATACATTTTTTACGGTCATTGCAGAAAACATGAGAATTTCATTCCTCGGACCCAGGGGTCAAATCGAGTTCCCATTCTCATAAATATTCATCTGCTTTTTCAACTGCGATTTCATCCGAAAATTGTTCGATATATATATATCCATCGGTTTAAAACGTTCTCCGACGTCTTCCGATACCCAGTTTCCATTCCTCACGATTCATCCAAAGATCTTCTTCGATTCCTATTCATAATAGAATTCTCATATTCGAACAATTTGTTGACATAATTTTTTTGGCCTCTGGAGGGCTCCTTGAGGAGGATGCCCTCGGCGATCGCCTATCAGCAGCCATGATCAGATCTAGTCTGGTTTAGACTAGCTCGGATGCGGATTATCGGGAGGTCTTAGTGTAAATGCTGTTTGATTTTCGAAAGTAATTGTAGTCATTTTTTGAATGCGCCCAGTCAGATAAGGAGGAAATTATCACTGTATCTAATTGTTTTTAAGAAATATTTTTGAAACATTAGAAGAATTCAATGCCAATTTCAATTCCGGGGCTCACAGATCTTTTTATCATAAGATGATATAAGATTTTGTCACTGGGATAAAAAATATACAGGGTTCAGCCTTGTTTGGCATCATCAGTATCTTATACACCTCAAAGACCAATCTTCAGAAAAAACTTCAATATTTATATCAATTAGATGTGACATCCAATTGTGTCAAAATGAAGGTCTACGTCTTCAAATGCTTAAAATGAAATATGTACTTTACACTTTACACTAAATATCGAAGTTTTTTATGAACCCTAGTTTCATAATTGTGATTTTTCACCTGTACGCGAAATAAATTCACCGTTTCCAGACTTTTGAATCACCTGGTAGAGGAATAACTCTTCTGAATTTAATAAGGGAGAATGAAATTATTAACCAAAACCATAGAGGATATAATGTCTCGAACTGAGTATGGCACTACAAGATTTCCGTGAAAAATGATCAACACTAAATGCCACATTCATAATAATCAAATCAAATTTATTTAACAAGTCATCACAGGACGGTAGGTAACAATTAATAGTCAAAGAATAAAGAAATGATGAAACCAGCAGAACAGAGAGAAAAAATATTTTTTTCATCTTCATATTCATTTGAATTCGTCAGTCAGAAATTCATTCATGAACTGAGTAGTAGCATTTGGAGGCCCGGCAGTGTTTGAGGCGTTTTCGAGAGCAACTACAGAATTTTATCTCATCTGGAAAATGATTGTACAATTTGAAAGCTAGATCATTCGTGGCTTTCTGTGCTTATTTTATTCCGTGGTATGGAATACATAGATCATTTCTTTTACGTGTGGCATAATTATGGAATTCTCCACTTGTGATGTATTTGCTCTTGTTTTCGTGAATATCAAACAAGCACAAATGAATTGGGAGTAAAATGTCAGTATCTCATATTTTTTTCAATATTCTCTACAAGAAGTAGTGTTTTTTATCCCTGCGAGCATTGGTATAGCTCTGTTCTGTTGTAAGAAAAAAGAAAACTTATTAGATTCAGGCGCATCTCCCCAAATCAGTATGCCATAGGATAAAGAGCTATGGAATAGTGCAAAAAAGATGATAACTTCCTGGTGAATTTCGCTATTTGGAGGTTAAATTTGAAATTGTTCTGGATTTGATTACCTGGGAATTTCGCACTTTCTATGTTATGTAATCCTGATCTAATTTCGATTCTGAAAATATTTGTTTCTGCTATGTTTAAGCTAAACCAATTTTTGGCTGTCCTGAGCGAGATCTCTGTTTTTGTCCTAACTGATGTTTTGGACATTTAAAAAGAAAGTGTCATCTGCGTAGTTACATACATAATCGCAAGGAATGTTATTTTGAAGGTCATTAATGTAAATCATTTCAAAGTAATGGTCCGAGGATGGAACTCTGAGGTATTCCTTTTCGAATCTCCATCCAGGAAGTTTGTTTATCTCCTATCTGCTCTTATTGTTGCCTGTCCTGCAGAAATGATGCAAAAAATTTGAGTGGTGGTCCTCGTATTCCATAATAGTTTACTCAGAAGAATCTCGTGGGAAATATTAACGAAAGCTTTGGAAAGGTCGCATAAACTAAGCTCCACCTCCTTACCCTCATCAAGACTTTCTGTTATCTTTTCAATAACTTCAACTAGAGCTGTTATAGTTGATCTATTATTCCTGTACCCGTGTTGTTGATCCGTCAGTAGGTTGTTCTTTTCGAAGTATTTTATCATTCTCGTTCGTATCAGGTCTTCCATAATTTTTTAAATCGTCAGGAAAATGGATATTGGTCTGTAGTTATTCGTCGAGCTTATATCACCCATATGTTTATAAACTGGGACCACTTTCGCTAAATTCATTGAATCTGGAAAAACACCTTCCTCAAAACACATGTTAATCATAAATGTGAGGGGATCGACAATATAATAAAATGTTTAAATACGAAGGTAGATATGCGCCACGAAAGCATGGAAAATACAAATGGGTACAAAAAATAGGAGAGGATTTTTCATGTTAAGATTGTATTTTCTTTTAAAGTTCATCAGATGTTGTGAGTTTCAAGAAAAACGACTAATAGCTCATTTTTTCGCATTTTCACCGTAGATACCGTTTCATTTGTCAGGATCTAGTTCTACAGGGTGTTTCAAAAAAAGGTGACCATCTCTCTACGATAGATAGATAACTGAAAAATCATAGGGGTTTGTTCAGTAAAAAATTTTCGTAACGCCATCCGTATTCAAGATACAGGATGTTGAAAAAGAAAAAAATATACACATTTTTTACGATTTTGCCGGAACTACTTGCAACAATGCAATGAAATTGTACACGAATATGTTTTGGAAGCTGATACATCTAATGAGTGTGTTTTGATGTCTGACTCTCATAGAGGGTGCTAGTTACACGGTTCATAACAAGGTGTTTTGGACATAACTTATTTGATATAAGATTTATTGAACTAAATTTCGAGCGATATTGAACACCATTCAATTTTACACCAAAAAGGTACTTTTGATGAAACTCGATAGTGTGCACCGTTTTCGAAATATTTCGATTTGAAAATTATGAAGGTATGCTGGTATAAGTTATTGGGAAAGTACTTAATTATTAAGCACGATGGTACCTTTTTGGTGGAATTGAATGATGTTTAAGATCGCTCAAAATTTAGCTTATTGAATCTAATATCAAAAAAGTTATATCAAAACAACTTTGTACGAACCGTGTAACTAGCGTCCTCTATTAGAGTCAGACATCAAAACACATTCATTAGATGTATCAGCTTCCAAAACATATTCGTGTTAAATTTCATTACATTGTTGCTAGTAGTTTCGGCAAAATCGTAAAAAATGGGTATATTTTTTTTCTTTTTCAACGCCCTGTATCTTGAATACGGATGGCGTTCCGAAAATTTTTTACTTAACAAACCCCTATTTTTTTGTAGTTTTCTATCTATCCTAGAGAGATGGTCACCTTTTTTTGAAACACCCTGTATATCATCGTGACATTTCTTGCTCATAGAATTCAGAATTTGCCAGGCTTGTTTTTGTTTGTTGTTTGACTGTGATATCTTCATTGAATAGTTTTTTTTTTTGGCTTTCTCCAATGAAATTCGGTTAAATGTTCTATATTCTCTGTAGAATTTAACTGCTTCACCATAGCTTCGAGACAAATCTGTTGCATTGATAAGAATAAACCTCGAAAGAATAACGGTTACAATAAGCAACGAAGTTTCATGATGCAAGCAAAAAGTAGACAAGAACCAAGAGAGAAGGTCATGATTTGGAGTTGAGATATTTTTAACTCAAGACAAAACACGAGAAGGAAGAGGCCAAGTAAACAAAGCGAATAGGATTTCAGGAAGTTTAGCGAATATACGTGGCAACCTAATCAAGTTACTTTTCAACAGGTAATGGATCGAATCATTGGATACGTCGAAAGATATTTGGTTGAGTACAAGGTGAATATAGAGGAAATCGGAATCAGGTTGACATGATAACGTCATATTATCAGAAAATGAGCACGACCTACCATTCTACCAAAACTTCCAATAGCATTCCAAATCGATTCAACAAGGGAATGATCATAGGAAAAACCGAAATCATAATGAACACAAATAGAAGGGGTAATCATCTTTAATTATCCTTTTTGGGAAATATCTGCAAACCAATACAGAAAACGAAATGTAACAAGCCCAGTTCATAAACGAATTGAATTTCACGAAACAATAGATATATAAACAAGGAGGCAGGAACAAAAGTGGCGTCCGTGAAGTTTGCACCCAGACTTTCGAAAATGAAAAATATATTTTTTGCATTCCTTAGTAACTCGTTATCACCTAATTGTAACCTGAAATTTTTAGTTTGGAAGTCAAGTATTCTGATAGAGAAACACCGCATTCCACTGGGTGCTAACTTCACGGGTATCCACATTTTCGAAAATGAAGAAAAAGTTCTTATCATTTGTCAGTAACTTGTTAGTAACTATTTGTAACCTGAAAGTTTTCGTTTGTAACATTACCCTAAAAAGCAAAATCACACCCCTAAATATCGAAGTTAACGCCAATATTTTCGAAAATGAAGAAATTTTTTTTTGCAAATCGTACTTGGTTCATTAGTAACTATTTGAACCCTAAAAATTTTCGTTTGCAACCTCACTCTTAATGAAAAAATGACACACCTTCTATGCGAAGTTAGCAAGCACACTTAAAAAATGAAAAAAAAAAATTTTTCCATTCGTTAGTAACCCTTCAGTAACTATTTGTAACCTGATAATATTCGTTTGTACCTCACGAATTCTGATTCAAAAACAACTCCGCTGGGTGCTAACTTCATAGGCATCTACATTTTCGAAAATGAAGAAATTTTTTTAGCCTTCGTTACTAACTATTTGTAACCTGGAAACACACTAACGAAGGATAAAAAGATTTTCTTCAATTTCGAAAATGTGGATGCCCGTGAAGTGAGCACCCAGTGGTATGCGGTATTTTTCTTTCAGTTCCCTTGAGGTACAAACAAAATTTCTAGTGTTACAAATAGTTACCACCAAGGTACTAACTAATGAAACAAAAATTATTATTAAATAAAAAATTTTTTCATTTTCAAAAATATGGATACCGTGAAGTTAGCACCCTGTGAAATGGATGCTGGCGTGGTACAAACAAGAATTTTAATAAATCAATCAATCGATAAGTACAGTGTGAGATTTTTCATTGTGTGTTAAAAACCAAGTGCACAACCATCCTTGTAAGTATTATGAATTTTAATGTTACTAATAGTAATCAACGAGTTTTTAACGAATGAATTGAAAAAATTTCACATTCTTGAAATGCTAGCTTCACATGTTAGGGTGTGATTTTTCTATTGAGGGTGAGGTTACAAGCAGAAATTTTCAGCTTACAAACAGTAACCAACAAATACAAAAAACTTTTTTTCATTTTCGAGTGTGGGTGTTAACTTCGCATAGAAGGTGTGCAATTTTTTTTATTAATTTAATTATTAATTCGAATTTCTAGGTTACGAATAGTTGCTAACGAAGAACTAAGGAATGCGATAAAAAATTGTAAACTTCGCAATTTAGGGGTGTGATTTTGCCATTAAATTTGAGGTTAAAAAAGAAAACTTTCAGGTTACAAATAGTTACTAAAATGCTAAAAAATTTTGTTCACCTTCGACGTGAATTTAGCACCTATCAGAATGCGGTGTGTATCTATCATTTCATTCGATGAAATCATTCAAGAGAAATATCCGGAAATTAAATTTTTTTATGGATTTTCAACAGCCCGTATCTTAACAACCGATCCGAATCGGAAAAATGGTAGGAACAAAAAGTGCTTCTTTTGGCCGTAGGAATCTCCAGCTCCAGTTAAAATATATGTACAAGGCAAAGACACACCCTGTATAAAACACATTCATAGAACATGAGAAGTTCAGAAAAAATAAATGTGAAATGTATTCTGTTGCATGAACAGATTTCAACCAAAATCACAATTCTCGATACTGCATGATACGATATAAAAAAAAATGGACCCCACCAATTGGTATAGAAATCTTTTATATTTGTTTAGGGATAACCTCTTGTTTCAAAGAACTTTTGGAGAAAGGGATCTTCAGAACATTCTTGATATGAGATTGTAACATTTTTTCCAGCGTATAAAATTTGATACATTAAAATTGAACCTGAAAAACCCAATGTACGCAGAGTTTAATTCATAAAATAATCAAATGGGTATCATTGTCAATGCAGCAGATGTTGAAAATGAGCACAATGACAATGACATAGCTCTTAAGTTTGTTGAATACATATGAGATAGAAGCGAACCCAGATCATTTAACTCCTGAGTAGCAACAAGACTATTTGTTAGCGATGTTATGGTTCTCTATTAGGTTTATAGGTTTGATTATAATACATATAACATGCAATTTTAAATATCATTGTTTGTCTTTTATGTTTGATTGTACATACTCAGAAGATTAATATGATGCAAAAGGAAACATTTTATTTGATAATTCGATAATTTGTTAGTCATCAAATTGGTTTTCTCAGTGGATTTGGGATATTTAACGTTACTTTGTCCATTTTCTTGATAGACATCATAACGAATGATCAAGAGCTCGAATTTGAATAAAAAGTATTACAAAATCGCCCGAGAATGTTTCACCTAAAAATGGGAAGTTTTGCCTTTCAGACGGAAGGAACTTAGACCGGAGACAATTGACTAGAAATAAAACACCATGTTGTATTAAAAAAGTAATTATTCTTCTTCAAGACGACCTGGCGTCTAGTTGGAACATTTAATATAAATGGAGGAACTTGTTCACTTACAATTCTTCTTCAATCAAAAATAGATAATATTCGAAAAAATATTGTTTGTATAAATGAACAGAGATTATAATGCACAAGTTTAAAAAACCATCGACATTCGATTTTTCTTATCAATATGTACAAATTAAGTAATTTTACTCTACAAAATAATCAAGTGATAATATTGTTGATTTTTCATAGAGTTATTCAACTCAAAACTGAGTAGTTATTCCAGATTTCAAAATTCGAAAAGAAAACAAGCAAAACTTGCTGCCTTATGAATGAGGAGTATAAGTACCAAGGTATATAAATATGAAGAATAACCTAATTTAAATCGAGTATTATGAGGTAATATAACTATTTGCTATATAAAATAAGTATCTTGGAAACTTTGTTTGAAACTTGAGCATGAACTCTTATCCATTAACAAATTCTCCAGTAAGTTCATGCATTATTCGAGAATAAGACTATTCGAGAAAACTATTCGTTATTGGCCATAGTCTTAGTATTGAGTCGAGTGTTTACAACCAAGTTGTATCTAAGGAAAGTCTCGAGTTTCATTCCTTAATCACTGAATATTAACAGCTACTAAATCACAGCAGTAATAAATATTTAATTTGAACTTAAACCTAAAGTATCGATTAAATTTTACTGTCCAGAAACAGATCATAACTTCGTTTTGTAGACTTCAAGGGTTTCCATAGGTACTTCATGATTGGAATTACTTGTATTTATACTGCTGCTACTGTTCAAACCGTTTTTCTTTTCAAAGTTTGGATTGCTCGCTGATGGCTTCATCGAACTACTCCTGGGATTCTCCGGAGACCTCGTTTTCTCCAAATACCTCCGTTTTTTTCCAGGGAATATCCGCGCCATCTTACGAGCGATCGGATGAACTAGTGTTTCGTCGTAAATGTCAGCACTGCTCTCTGTAAAGAAGGAGATCGTCCATCCTACCACAACTGTGATGACGCATCCAACAAAGGAATAATACATGTAGGTCATAGAGTAGAGTTGGGTGAATGGGTTTCTGCAAAGAAAGTTCAGCTTTAGAGGTACAGCGACAGATGGAGGTAAAAACAGTATGTAATAGCAACAGTTGTAGTGAGTTCAACAGAATTTGAGAAAGTTTGCGTCACCGATGTTTTGGTAATAGTATATTCTAAAACAAGTTGCAGAATGAGCTCCTATTCCAACGCGAATGCGATGACAACGAAAACGAGAGACAAAGGAGCGAGTTTTCGATAGCATGAGTGTTGGAATTGCCTTCTGCAACGAGTATTAGACAATTTTCTCTATTTCAGTCAATTTTTGTGAAATACTTTCGAAATTCTAATAAAAATTCAGGTTAGTGACTTTTATAGTTCATCTTGGCAGTTGGTGTGACTTAAAAAATTTGACAGACTACGGAATTTGAATTGGTTTGATTCGATCGGAGGTCAGTACTGACAACTACAGAACGAAGATAATAACTGAAAACAATGCTGTAATGAACTAATTCCGATACTGAAATAGAGAAAACAACTATATCATTTCAACTTCATGAGTTCTGAGTACTAGTTACGGCTAGGAGGCAGATCGGCTTTTGACTTATTAGTCTGCATCAGTCGACCTGCTAAGCTCTTGTTCCATAACAACCATTGTTCTTGAAGTTATCTCCATGACCTAGATTTTCACTAGATTTCATTCAATGTATTGGTAATACCCATTATAATCCGCAAATTTCGTATATACATATCAACAATATCAAACTGTCGGTCTCTTCGGAACATTGCCGCAATGAAATGTGTGATTCCACCGGTTGTAAATGAAAACCGAGTACATGAAAGGATCATTTGGAAGCTTTACATTGTGTGGAAATACGGCATTCAACAAATAAAAACGAAATTAATAATTCTTCACCACAAAGGTCCTTTTATTATCGTTCGAACACAGTTTGGCGAATTGAATTAATTCGTGAATAATACGCGGGAGGAACGTTTGAATATGATGTTTGAAACCAATTCCGAGAGGTCGAATTCATATTCAAATGGCTCTGGAAATGCGAACCGTTATTTTAATTTTTGATAAATAAATGGTAGGACTCGTACAGTCTCTGATTTTTTCTGGAATTTCAAGGGTTTTCTACATGAAAAATCTGAAAAAAAATCTCTTTTTAGAGCCTTTCGACGATGAATATTAATGTAAATGAGGATTTAAACCCAGAGTCAAAGATAGAATACGTCCATATATCAGTTATGTTGAAAACCGACTACTTTTATCCGTTGTTAGGAACTTTGAACGTTCAGATGGCGCTGGAATCATGCGACCTCTTGTGCCAAAGTGTTGACCAAAAAAATTCCTTCTCTAGCCCTGAAGAGAATTCTGTAATTGGCAGTCCCAACTCAACCGCTGAGCTACACTACATGTTACTTAAGCATCATTTTTAACAAATAATCTTCGCCCAGAGTGTTTGCTCTCAACTAACAAGTGAATTTTGTTGTAGGGTTTCAGCACTTAAGTTGAGAATTTCGTCGATATGCCGATGACACAACAATTTTGACTAGTTCAGAGGAATATATCTTATACCGTGTGTCACACGAACATTGTTCGTTAAAATATTTTTTGCGATGAAATTAAAATTCACGTTTGTCATTTGGGAGTTGACCTTCGACTAGAGAGATCTTTTAAGTTTTTTAGAATCATGGTAATGAACTTTCATTTTTCAAATGAGAAGCCGTATTTTCATGATGAAAATATATTTCTTATAAAGTTCCGAGTCGTTTCAATTCAGAATTTTCGAATTTATGTTAAAAAACTTTTAATCATCATGACATTACAAAAAACAAATAGAAAATGGTACTCTGCTGAAAATGGCAGCCAAAATAATGTCAAATTGATCAATTTCGAAGACCTGAAAACAAAGTTTCTGAAATCAGAACCCCTTCTTTTATAGCCTTCCTCAGAATTATTGATTTCTCAATTCAAATAGTTCAGAATGAGAGGTCGATACGATGTTGCAATTGGAAGTGAAGGGAACTACTTTCTTCACTTTGCTTATCTGTTATTTTACACATGATGAAAAGAAAGATGAGAAATAATAAATGCCTAATCAACCCATCTGGAGAAGGAAATAGCTTTTTAGCCATTAGTAAGTTACTATAAACAGTTCTCACGCAGAGAAAACGCTAATATAGCAGAAAGGGATCGTCAGAAGAAATGCAAAATTGAGTATTTGGTCGTGGTCGGACACGCCTGAATTAAAGAAGGAGACAAAAATTTTGATTTCAACAAACCTGATGGGTACAAATAATTTAAGGTGTGAGAGACCACCCACCAGAGGTGGAAAGCAAATTGGTTTCCTAAGGGAGCATTTTGTGAATCTGGGGAAAACGGTCGGTGGAGTCCTAAGATCAATTGGTTGACGGTTGTCCGTTGAGGAAAACGGTAACGTCTCATTTTGGTAGTTGAGAAATATCAGGGAGTTTCGAGGAGCGAAACGGGTAAGGGCCGTGGAGGGAACAAGATAAAATCTGATTTTTGTAGTTAAAGAAACAGTTTCGAGCAGTGAAAAACTGAGATAGTTAGGTTTTTGAAAAGGGAATTTTTGTTACGAACTAGAATTTTCGAGTCGGGAAGCGCGATCGGAAATTACGGTAGTTGTTACGAAACGAGACTGAAGCATTACGGGAGTGTTACTTCAGTTAACTTGGAGAAATTCTGCGAAGAAAATCTAACGGTCAGAACTTTTAAATTTTAATTGTTGAGGATAGTTCAGGTCCTAAACTCTCAACATCTCTCACCTCACATTTGATTTGATTATTATTATTTTATCTTGAATTTTGGTGTAATTAGATAACCAAGTGGATAGTCTTATAGTGTTTTTGTGTATGAATTTGTGCTAAAGCGTATGAATAACTACTTATGGTATGTTTTTATTTTTGTTGTTTTTGGAAAATGGTTTCTTATGCAAGTTATTTCGATGGTTTCTATTATGCCTAAAAACGCTCTAAGGAAAAATATCACTAAGTCCTACTTTTTCGTGAATTCAGCCTTAGCCACACTCTCTCCGAATAGAAGAGAGTCTAATTTCGTTTGTTATGTCGACGGAATGCCGCTCTTCCGTCGACCGTTCAACATCCAGATAAACTCATAAATAGAAGTAATCTTTTCACAAGATGATCGAAAATATCTTCGTGTTTTATTAAAATACTACCAAGCTGTGAATATCATATTTTTCGGAATCGCATTTAAAATTTTTTTCATCTTTCTAGTCCTAAAATGTATTTGTTTTGTAGCACCAAAATTTTTATTTGGACAATTACCTACTCAAAAGATGGACCAAATTAAGAATAAACAAATGTACTTACGAAGTGATCAAATCGGTATTGATCAGATCATACGGGTCCTCAGTATCGTTGAAGTCATAGGGAAACGGAGTGGTGGTTGGGATGTTCCAAGCCTCCAAACCTCTGTGCTCAGGTTTGAGAATGTGTGGATTGAAGGAGGTATTTGTACATCCTTCTACATGAAGAGGAAGAATTTTCGCTGGTGGTTTATCTATTGACAATCCATTGAAAGTGATCCAAAGAGTGATGAGATGTCCTGTGATGACTCCAGCAGCTGAGCCCTGGAATGAATTGGTATTATAATTTTTTTCTCGGAAATTCTGGGTTAATGAATGTTTTTTTTTCTGTATTCATGAGGCATTCGGATAAACGTCCCATTATAACTAAAATTAGAGTTCACATGCGTTTCTATAAGACCACCTCTAGTCAGAAAAGTTATCTTGCGTCCAGGTCTCATGAGAGCAAATAAATGATCTACCAAAACTCTTCAGGATCGGAATTGCCAGGAATTTTGAAGAGAGAAAATATTCACTGAAAAAAATGTTATAACATCCTGCAAAGAACGGCAAAATCGACGTCGAAACGGTGCACCACTTTTCAGGATCACTTCAGTCGATGAAGGGGGATCATATAGTTTAGTTGATTGGAAATGTTGCCGGGCTGAATCCTCAACTTGGGATGCAAAGGAAAGATGCCAGCGACTCTGATTTAATGTATGAACAGGGTGCAAAATGATCCCATTCTGTTACATCAATCGTCGAAAATCTATATATTTCGATCATGTCGACCGTACTCAGCAATTAATTAGCAAATGTCAATGGAATTATTGATAGGGTTGCGTTGGATCCTTTGTCGGACAAGCCTAGCGGAAATCAGGCGTCTATTTGATGGCGTCGCCTGGTTTATGTACAGAGTGATTTATCAGTTTTGATGGGTCGATTAAGTCTTCCGCATTGGAGCAGCAAATTTGAGGTGATGGGATGATAAGTTCTCAATGTATATTTGAATAACGAGGTGAACGAGATATTGAAGGTATTGGCGGTAATACTTGAGTATCTCTATTAAATTCAAGAGATCTGGAAACATACTTTCAATGAATAACTTCGCCTATTTGTAGGGGGAAAGTACTTCAGTTGCTGAGCCATATCTTGGGAGTAAGCCTGAAATCAACTTATTCTTTTACATGATTTATCAGTAATATATTCAGATCCAAAACGCGAATGTCTTTGCTCTCTGACCGGGACGGTTTGAAACCAGATTCGGCCACCCAAGTGATGATTTTACGGCACTTCTGATAGTTGAAGACCGCTACACGAGGGGTCTTTCACTGTGGAATTTTAGTGTACAAAATTTCGGAATTGTGAGTGAATTGCACGGAATTACACGGAATTACATGGAATTTAAAGGTATTATTCGGGAATTGAATGGCATTGAGTGGAATTGAGCGGAATTTCATTGGAACTCAATGGAATTGAACGGAATTGTAATGGAAATGGATGGAATTGAACGGAAATGAACATGGGCAGAAGGATGATTTTAAAACTTACGCGTTACCTCACGATCGTTTAGACATAACCTATAATAGTATATTAAGTATAGAGAACGGTAAGGTCATTTTACCGATCGAAAACAATTATTGTTTGAGATCGGCCGTCCTTAACGTTCGAGATACTTATAGCGTTTTTTGCACGATAGACACAATTTTTACTCAATGTAGAAAATAATTATCTGACAAATTCATTTATTCGTGGCTTCATCAATGCTCTGTAGGAATATAATATAAGGCGTTGTCTTGGTGATGAAAACTTAGTAGATTATCAAAGTGACAATAATCAATTGAATTAAATAGCGTTAAAAAATGGGCGATATAAAATCTTCGTAAGATAATGAAATTCAAACAGCCTGGGAAATCGGCCGTTCTTCAGTTATTTCTGAGAAATCTAAAATCCACTACGAGAGTACATACAATACTTTCAAGGAATGGATTCAGACTAAAGGCAGCCAAATCAATGAAAAAGTGTTACTGGCCTATTTTGTTCGAAGCATCGAAAAGCTGAGATCGCTTGGAAGTCTTTGGGCGGAATATTCAATGCTGAAGAGCACAATATTTTTGAATGACGGAATTGACATATCCAAGTTTGCAAAGCTTATTCCATTCCTCAAAAGAAAATCTATTGGTTACAAACCCAAAAAATCTGCTGATTTTACAAGAGAAGAAATTAATACATTTTTAAAAGAAGCACCAGATGATATGTTTTCAATTATTAAGGTGTGCCTTTATTCATACAATAGTGCTTTATAAACTAATTATGTCCTTTCCGGTGGGAATGATATTAGGTATATCAGAGGCATGTGAGGAGAAGAGTTGTACAATATAACACAAAAAATCAACATTCAGAGAACATTCACAGTCATCGCATCGATCGAGATAATGATATCAATTACGTGGCAATATATAGAAAATATTTCCGTCTGCGTCCACAAAATGCGAAGAGCGAGCATTTATTTTTGAGATATCAAAACGGAAAATGCAGTAATCAAGTAATAGGCAAAGGGACAATTGGAAGTTGGCCGTCAAAAATTGCAACCTTTTTGAATTAAGAAAATCCAAATGCCTATACCTACTGGCCACACTTTTAGACGCACTTCGGCCACCTCATTAGCTAATAAGAGAGTAGATGTATTAGGACTAAAACGACACGGTGGATGGCGGTCTTCGACTGTGGCTGAAAGTTACGTTGAGGATTCGCTGGAAAATAAACTAGACTTTGCTGAAAAACTTTTGCATAGTACGGAACGTAGTGAGTTGCAACATGAAATGTTGAATTCAGCAGAGGTTTCTGTGAATTCGGCTACTACTCAATCCAGTGGTATTTCCATGAGCAATTGTAAGAATTGTACTTTAACTATCAATATTAAATGAAACTGAATTCAAATTGTTTGTGTTATTTCATTATTTCAAAGAATATTCAATAATTACCGTTCTGTTTACCTTAGTAACCTATAAAAATGATGTACAGATCTAGCAACAAACTCGCTAACTAACAAAATTCGTTCTATCGTGCAAAAAATAATATTTGTTTATGTGTGATCGACGGTGTTCAAGCAACTGTTTCAGGGTAAGTTTTTTATTAATTTATCTATGTTTTTGAGACAATAATTTTCACAAGGATATAACCTATGTTTTTTTTACTTTATCATGACTGTTGTGGGGATAACAAACGAGAGAATTTCAGAGAAAATTGAAGAAAGGAAAATTCTCGGATAACAGAAAGTAGTACGATGAATTTTCTGATGGTAGTCAATCCGAAGAGACAACGGAATTGGAAGATGATTCATCAAAAAATGTACCCGATCCTCGACCCGATGGCACCGAATTGAATCAAATAATTACAGATACAAAAAAATATTATGCGATACAAATTCATACAAGGTTAAATTTTTAAAGCGGGATCTTACAAATTTTGTATGGCCTAGAAATGAGGACATTCAGAATGTGAAAGAATTTTTTTCATCTGCGGCCCTATCAGAATTGAAGGAACGGATCAATGATATTGAAAGATCTTTCACTAATTTCAAAAAATCGGTCTACTTTGTTAGATATTTCATTACTTCAGCATATTGCTCTTCAGTTTACTTTGATGTTTCATTTTGAAAAAAAGTTCCTTTTCATTTCATTAATTTTATTTTCCTAATTACCTTTATAGCCTCGTTGATATCGTTGATAGGTATGTTTATTTTTTTTTTATAACATATATATATATTTTTATATTTTACAATTATAGATATCAATGTGATGGAATAAGTTCCTAATTTAATAATTTATTTTGTTATTTTATGTTTGAATGTTGGTTTTTATACAAAGTGTTTTTTTTCTAATAAATTTAATTATTTTTACATTTGAATTTTCATCGTTTTCAAATATGCTTCCATTAAAGGCAGTATACAGCACTTCCATACTTGGTTTTCTACTCGAAACACCGAAGCTATTTCTGATGTTCAGTTGGAAAATCTCCTATAGTGCTATATGTGTTACAGACCCATGAATATCTACTTACTTATATAAAATATAAGTATAATTGGTTATATTGAATTATACCGAGAAATATACCTCAAGTGAAGTTCAAATGAAACTTCTGAGGAAGAAGCTCAGTTACAAGAGTTGTAGTGCAATTCACCATCACATCACTGAAGAAAAATGTTATTTTTTTGGTCTTTTCCTGGATGGGGCCGTCTCATTCGACGAAAATAGATCTTATCAGCATGTGAAAAATATAGAGCATTCCAAAGAAAATTTATATATGAAGAAAAGGTCTTCATTTGCTTTTTTATAAATGTAATATTTTCAATTTATATTAAAAAACTGTTTTTCTAGAAATTTCTATATAATATTCTATGTCGATAGACGCTTATATTTCATTTAAGTTAGTATTTTGACAAATAAATATTCTTTTCAATCAATGGTTGTATGAATTCTCGTATACCATTGTTATTTTGTTTCCATGTTCTTCATAGACGTAATAAATAACGCATATTTTCATGAAGGTACTTCATAAAATTTTTTTTCACTGCGGAGAGAATTCTACCTTTTGATCTTGAGAATAGTTGTTTGAATAATATAGTGTGAAAAAAATGAAGTTGCAATGAGGAGGAATGAGAAGACAATGAGAGAAAGGAAATGAGAGGCAATGAGATGAAATGAGGGGAATTAAAATGAAATGAAGGGACAATTAGAAGTAATGAAGTCAATTTTTAGGGAAATAAGAGGAATTTTTTCTCGAAGGGGCAATTGAGCATACGAATTATGGTCAGTGAGAGACCCCTCGATTGAATGTATTCGTGAGGAATTGAATGGAATTGTGGTGAATTGAATGGAATTGAGGTGAATTGAATGGAATTGAGGTGAACTTAATGGAACTGAGGTGAATTGGATGGAATTGAGGGGAATTTAATGGAATTGAGGTGAATTTAATGGAATTAAATGTAAAATTGGAATTTTAGTGTACAAAAAATGGCCAGTGAAAGACCCCTCGCCGCTACAGGTCCCTAATGAAGGGAAATCATCTCCCATAGACTGTCCAAAGTTATTTTCTCACAAGAAAATAAGAAAAAATGTAGGAAGTACGCTTTTCGTGACACTAACTTTATTATGACATTTGTCATAATGAGATGAGGCGGTAAAATGGCAATAACAATAAACCGAAATATTTTTCAAGAAACTGGAATTAACGTCTGTTAGCCTATCCTGGTAGTACGTGAAAGTGTACCAGCGTTAGTCATACCTATGTTGATCTACTGGAAATATGTACTATGTACTTTCTCATTTAATTTCATTAGCTTTATGAGAAATCATCGAACAAACAAGAGAAATGCATGAGTCAGTGGCGCACTCATTTGACATGTTATCGAAAGTCCCAAATGTTTCTTAAAAGAAATAAATGTCAGGGGAAGGAGGGGCTGGGGGCCCCACTGACATGAGTTATACAGAAATTGCAATCGAATCTAATTCAATACACAAATAAGAAATAACTGTAGAGAAATCACGGATTCAATCATTGTTGGAACTAGGAGCTGCGTAAGTAATTAGGAAATACAAATAGTCAGGATTAATTACTGGAGCTATAAATATTCAACTTGAACATTATAAAGGCACATTCATTTGTAGAATTTGTTGGCGTGATTTATTTCTTGTATTTAAATTATGATTAATTATAAAGTTTTGATAAAGACTTGACCATAAAAATTTCTATAACTGATGAAATTGTGTTTTTCCTCCCACAAAAATATAACAAGATATCAAATTTTTTCATGAAACAAATAAAAATTTCATTGGATATCAACTAGTTGACTATCGATAACAATCCGTAAAATTCAGATAATTTTAATATTCATTAGTTACGGCTATCAAGATATAATGAGAAATGAGTCATTCAACATGAATCCTACCTATTTCGAAGGATAATATGGAAAACCATTTGGAATATTTCTGCTCTACTCTTACAGATGCAGTTTCATGATGAATTGAACAGAGACAGTGGCGTGGCAAGACATCAAACATATGTGGGCGAGATGAAATTTGCGAGGCCCCTTGATGGAAAAGGTTTTCATAAGAAACAACCGAAATTGTCTAAGATTTAATAAACTATATGTGACGAGTTATGAAGCAAAAATCAAATGAAAATTGTCGGCTTCTTGCCACACTAAACTGTTTATCAGGCCGTGGGAGGTCGCCCACTACGCCCACGCCTGGTTACGCCACTGAACAGAGAAATAGATCCATTTGAAGATATAAAATTTGAAAATTCAGAACAAGGCCAATGCAAAGAAATTACATGCCAAAAATTACGTCGAAAAAAAAAAAGATCCCATTTTACGAAAAATATGGTTTCAGAACAGTTTTCACCTATTCTGTGCTGTGCACAGCCATGGGAATACCATGGTATTCCCAGGGCGAGCAACTGAAGCATCCTTATGCTTAACCGACCATTTGACAGAGTCAAAAAACGGGACGTATCTAGTACAATTCAATGTTTACAACAACAGCACAATGTGTTGAAAAACGCACCTTTGATTCAAAAGGTTAAAAGAAAATGAGCTTAGACAAAGGAGTGTTGGGATTGCCTTGTATAAAGAGTATTAGACTTATTTCCTCTATTTCAGTCAGGTTTTATGAAATACCCTCGAAATTCAAATCAAAATTCAGATTAGTGAATTTTTCATTTTATCTTGGCATTAAATTTTATTTAAATTGTTTTTTTTTTCATAATGAACTAATGAACTAATATCACTTTATTCTGAAACAAGTTGTAGAATAGGGTCCTATTCCAACACGAATACGAGGAGCGAGTATTGAAATTGCCTTCTGCCACGAGTATTAGACGATATTTCCTATATGCTCGTGAATTCGTGAAATATTATAGAAATTGAAATAAAACTTCAGATTCCTAATGATTCTTGATTTGACAATTGTAGGATCGGAGGTCAGTATTAACAACCACGAAAAAAGAAATGTAACTGAAAACATTGCTGTAATGCGTTCCTCAGAGCAATACTTTCAGCACTGTAATGTTGATGTTACGATCTTGGCAGTTGGTGTGACATACGAAATTTGACAGATCACGGAATTCGAATTGATTTGATTCGAAACTTGATTCGATCGGAGGTTAGTACTGACAACCATAAAATGAAAAATATAATTAAAAACAATGCTGTAATGAGTTTCATTACAGCACTACTTTTAGTACTGTAATGAACTCATTATGATACTGAAATAGTGAATAGTATATTCTAAAACAAGTTGCAGAATGAGCTCCTATTCCTACACGAATGCGAAGTTCGAAAACGAGCGACGAAGGAGCGAGTTTTCGATAGCATGAGTGTTGGAATTGCCTTCTGCAACGAGTATTAGACGGTATTTTCTCTATTTCAGTCACTTTTTGTGAAATACTCTCGAAATTCAAATGAAAATTCCGATTAGTAACTTTTGTATTGTATCTTGGCAGTTGGTGTGACATACGAAATTTGACAGATCACGGAATTTGAATTGATTTGATTCGAAACTCGATTCGATCGGAGGTCAGTACTGACAACCATAAAACGAAAAATAGAACTGAAAACAATGCTGTAATGAGTTTCATTACAGCACTACTTTTAGTACTGTAATGAACTCATTACGATACTGAAATAGAGAAACTTATATTAACTCCTAATACACATGAATGTAGAACGTAATTCTACATGTTGTTACCATGGTACTGTCATCGTTCACGTTCGGTGTGTATGCATATCATAGTTCAGTTTAAATAAACTTTGCAGAAAACCAATGCTATTCCTTTTCCGCACAGAAAGTGTGCAGGAATGGAACACGTTTGTAGAAAAATAAGTTCGTTCAGTATTTTTAACGGATGCTTTCGAAATTTCAGTGTAGCTTCAAAGAAGACAGCAATTGAAGAAAATTTGTTTTTCAAATTTAATGGATAGTTTGCTTTTGTATTTTTCAGAATTGTCTGAGAAAATATTTATCATGATATATACCAGAATTTATATATCGAAATATTTGAGTAAAATAATTTCGATCAAGATTTGATTAAGATTCATATCTTTTTACCTGAGGATGTAGGGAACTTGATTCTTCACTATTGTTATAGACGAATTGGTTTATAAAAAATTGGTTATTATCAGCTTATTATAAAGACTACAAGAATTATAATATGAACAGTAGATATTTGAAAATGGAAATTTCTAATTTTAATGTTTAATCACAATTTTTACGTTAGTTAATGAGAGCCGTTTCATGGAAGCTAAACACCGTAACGTTACTGCTAAGATGCAAATACAAAAGCCCATTCTGCAACTTTTTTGAAATATATTTTATGTTTATCGCTTTTAATTCAGGAGATGTAATTTTCAATCATCGAAAACTGACCACCCTCTTTATTAGCACCCCAGAGGTAAAGTGTGTTAAGACACAATATCAAAATTAGACAAAACAGCGATTTTTCAGTTCGATTATTGTTTCAGAGAAATTAGGTGACTTCATATATCTAGAGAACCAAAAAAGTGTTCCACTTGTTAGAATTGACTCATGTGAATCCAATATTATAGATAGTTCGTGTTTGAAAAAATGTGACTTGAGAGACGTTACCTCTGAGGTACTGATATGTACTTAGAAAATTTGAAACATCATCCCTACCACATTCGATATTTCATTGATTGAGGTCCACATTGTGAGTAAAATCTGAACTGAAGAGGGTTCTATAATCTAATATTCCCAAATCTTTCAGACTCAAGAATATCAATCACGTTTTCTAAACTTTATTTCAAGACGTCCGCCATAATAAAATCTACTCACCTTCCAGTTGGCACATGGGACGAGCAAAGCTAACAAAAAGACTCCGAGCAACGGCCCTGAAGTAGCCGAAGTGACCAGCATAGAGGACTCGATGACACCATCCAGAAGGCCAACGCCAAAGGCTATTCCCATGATAACGAATCCATACACCACTCCGATGGCTTTGATGGCGTACAACTGGTGCGAATCCTTCAACCCTTTGAGGTAGGGAATGGGGCGCAGGAAGTCCTCGAAGGTGACTGTAGCCAGGGAATTCAAATTCGATACGTTCAGACTGCAACAACAGGAGTTTATGAGATGAGTTTCATATGGCGTTCGGATTTCCGTGCATGCAGGATCGGCATGGTGCAGAGTTTCATCACAATCTGAGCAATGTTTGTTTTCATTTGTACATATAGTTCCAAAATAAATGCGAGAAAATTCATGATTTGAATGCTAGCATGAAAATAAGATCCTATAAATAAAATTTCTCTATTTCAGTATCGTAATGAGTTCATTACAGTACTAAAAGTAGTGCTGTAATGAAACTCATTACAGCATTGTTTTCAGTTATATTTTTCGTTTTATGATTGTCAGTACTGACCTCCGATCGAGTCAAGTTTCGAATCAAATCAATTCAAATTCCGTGATCTGTCAAATTTCGTATGTCACACCAACTGCCAAGATACAAAACAAAGTCACTATTCTGAATTTTCATTTGAATTTCGATAGGTTTTCACAAAAATTTACTGAAATAGAGGAAATACCGTCTAATACTCGTTGCAGAAGGCAATTCCAACACTCATGCTATCGAAAACTCGCTCCTTCGTCGCTCGTTTTCGAACTTCGCATTCGTGTTGGAATAGGAGCTCATTCTGCAACTTGTTTTAGAATATACTATTACTCATACCACAGCTTTCCGAGATATCATGCACCCTCAAAAAGTGACACCATAAGAAATACCTACACTTCTAATCTTCAAACGTGGCAATCTCTGACATACTTGTCAGAGATTGCCACGTTTGAAGATTAGAAGTGTAGGTATTTCTTATGGTACGTTCTTGTTTTTTGGATGGATGTAGTCATTTCCAGTATTTATTATAAATGTTTTTACATTTAACATATTCATCGTATCCCACTCAATTTATCAAATTGATTATATAATATGGTTTTCTTCTCTATTCAGGAATAAAATAAATTTTCAAACTGAACGAGGATTTTAATTTATAATTTTGTTTGATGTAGCTTTATCCCGCAAAAAAGTTTCGATATGAAATGAAGTACGAGCCGATTATTTCACCTGTGGTTTGCGAGTACCTACACGAATATAAACCTTTCACCTTTCAACGGTGATATCTCGGACATGGTGGCATGAGGAAATTTTTTTATAAAACAGATCCATCTTAAAATCATACGAGCATTCACTTCCTGAATTTTGTCTCATGAATGGAACGTCCTGTATCATTAAAAATAATAATTGCATATGGATGATTCCTAAGAGTGAACCCCACCCAATCATCAGTTATTTTTCGTGTAGATAATGTGAGTAACCCCATATTTCAGGTACATATATACACCAATTTTCAGTAATTACAAAATTAGCAGTGATTTCAAGAATAGTTAGTTATGATATTGTGTGTAAATATGATGTTCCATTTCATGAGTAAAAAAGTTTGTGAAATGAGAGAAGCGAAAATTCAACAATTTCACGAACGAATGAAACACAATCATATATTGCAATGTGTTTTGTTTAACTGCAATATTTTGATAGTGAAATAGGTGAATTTGGGGTGACACTAAACTTCGAAATGCATTGTAATTGTCAAATAATCAGAAGGTTGTTGTCAATACCAAATAACACCGTCTGGCTTGACCGGAGGCCCTCGGCTAGATGTTATATTACAGCCGTCTGGACCCGGCTTAACGTGATTCAAAATAGTTTTGAATTATAATATCTATAATTTTAACATATGGACATAATTAGGTCAAACTTAGTTTACAATATAAACGAAACAAATATTTCAGGCACAGTAGTAGTTCAGAAATGAACGATTTTAACTATTGCATTAGTTTTCTGGTAAGTTCATTCCTACTTCTGGCCACCACATTAATTATCTCACCTTTGACCAAGTCAGAGAATAATTTTTCATGTTTATACCAATGAAAATAAAACTGGACATAGTCTTGGCCTGGGTTAGACCTTGACTATTCTTAACTTAGAAAAAACTTAGAAAAGATATGTGACATGTATGAAAGATATCAATAGGATGAACGCATAAGCTACATATACGTGAACAAACCTCATCCAAGAGTAATTGCAGAAACCATGATTTTTTTTTAGGTTCAGGGAGCAAATCGCGTTTACGATTCCAAATCTTTTTTTTCAATTAAGATTTGTTCACCTAAAATATTTTCAAATTTTCGAAATATACAACTTTTAAATTCTATTTTTTCTGTTGGTCTCCAACATGCATAACAGGTTAGTGGATAGTGAAATGATTGAGGAAAGTGTTGATTTGATTCTTATTGTGGATGATGAAGAGTCTGGAAGAAGGACAACTCTAGTACTCCTACCTAAAAAAATGCGATAATTGAACATATAACAAATAGAAGAGAGAAGTAAAGACACACTTAATAAAATAATTATATTCCCTTACGATCGATTTCGGCTCTAGGCCATCATCAGGTCAGCGTCAAAGGAATATGTACCTTCAACTTTCATGAATTTTAGTTTTCTTTTTAAAGTTTCAGTATTCAAGTTATGTTACGATGTTATGAATTTGGTCGACCAAATTCAGATATTCCACCCCATACCATAATCGATTCTGCCCCGAAACCAGTAGCATTCACGAAATTGCACTGAGAATATCTTTCATGTGGACGTCTGTATACAAGGGAACGTCGATCACAATGGTAGAGGCAGAATCTAGACTCATCTGTGAAGAGAACTCTTTCCCAATCGGCCTCTTCCCAACGGATATGCTCTCTCGCAAAATCCAAACGCGCCCTTCGATGGGCTGGGGTAAGAGCTGGGCCTCCTGTCGCGATACTAGGCCTCAAATCAAATTTTCTGATGCAATTTCTTATTGTCTGAGTGCTAATTTCCACCCTATGAGTTTGCTCAAGCTGATTTTGAAGGAGGCGAGCGGTCGCAAACCGTTGTGTCACCGAAGGAACTCTCAAAATCGTTTTTGAATGGCATCTGTTACCCATGGTGGTCTACCTTGTTCTAGTCTCAGGACATTCATACATGTCTCCCTGAATCGCTTCAACATTCTGGTCAAACTTGTATGGAAAACTCCAAACCTTTCTGCAATTCTTGTGTATGTCCACCTTTCTTCTCGCAAAACTACAGCTTGGGCACATTCCTCTTGGGCCAAATTGCGTCTTTTGCTTTGCATGGCGATCCAGTGTGAAAAATCAAACGAAAGAAAAACTATTGATCACTAGAATTTATCGAGAACAACTGATTTTAGAATGAAGCCAAAACATTCAAAATCTGATAATGATCTTGTTTTATTCCTGCTGGGAACAAACATCTGTATTGAAGGAAAACGTTGAAAGTGGTTAACATATGCATGCATAATTCTGATAAAAATAATTATCATTGAGAACACCTTCAGTTGTAGAATATATGTCAGATTTACATAATGTGCATATTTTGGTCAGTGTTTGTAGATATACGAGCTGAAAACCAGAGCCATGATGGCGGTACATCAAAGGCGGTGGAGTCGAGTATTTCATTTGAAAAAAACTTGATACTGTTAGTGAATTTTAGATGGGGTCTATTTCAAAATCATTTTTCCTGCGTATTCGGGGTTGAAAATCACGAAAAAATATTATTTTATTCGTTTCATTACTTCTCTGCGCGACCATTATCGAAATCAGAACCCCGAGGTGATGACAGTATAGGATTGTTATTAAATTTTCAACGCGCGTCAAATTCAATAAAGCGCACCGCAGTATCCGACCTTAATTGAATTCCGAAAATCAATATGGCAAACACTATATTATCTCCTCGCAATTTCGTATTTTTAATTCGATGTTTTGAGCTCGAGAGACTTGTTGTTTCCGGGTTCCCATAAGCGACGTAATGGGAAAAAATTGTTGCCGTTTTGTTGGTCGGGAGCATCCGGGAAAATCGGAAAATTAAATTAACCGCAGATAATCTCCGACGAAAAATTCCGGCTCAGGTAGGTCGATCCAATATCGCAGAATCCACTCCTGCCCGGAGGGGACCACGATTGCATGTTTGGCAACGATCCTCCCGCAGTTTGAGGGGTTGAGAGGGCGGCCGTGAGTGGCATAATAACGACAGATCGGGCTGTTCGCCACAAATTGGTTTTAAAGTATTTTCATCGACGGATAGTTAGTAACGGGGGCTTTTATTCAAACGTGTTCTCCGCTTCAATTCTGGACCTGCATACTGAACCTGCAAAACGTCGCCGTTTAGCGTCTCAGGTACAAAAGTTCAAACCCCAGGGTGAAACTGATCGTCCCAATCATGAAGTAGAGAAATGATTGAAATATTTTTTTTTTCAATATTTTCGAAGTAGAAGATCAGAACCTACATCGACCTTCACCGAGCTGAAAATAGAATAGAACCTATTTCATAATAAACTTCAGATGTCAGATAATATATAAAAAATAGTAGTATTTTCAATTATTTTTTCAAAAATGATTTTTCATGATATTTTGCAACATCATGATAATAAAAAAATTTCATAGGTACTGGACTTGTAGTATGAAACATGTAAAATCTGCAGACATAGGGTTGCCTGCTATTTACCTGGACGAACTACTGGTTGCCTGGTTTAAACAGGTATGTCGAAATGAGAGATAATTTAACCGGTGTGATAATAGAAAAAAAATTATATCAACTTAAGCGCTGTTTTATTGTGAACACGTTGATATAGTGAACACGTTGGACCTTATACAGGTTGCCGAGGTTTGAAGGTTGCATTGTTAACGCTCCAGGTAATAATAAAGGACCGAACATCGCAGACCCGGCGTAAAACAGCTATAGATTTGGAATCAAAAATTTTGTTTGAAAGTTTTTCGCCGTCTAATTTTGCGCCGTACTCATTCAAGATAATACGAATTCTCGCATCGTTTACTGATCGACAGTGCTTTATGCCATACATTTGTGCTGTGAACTCTTCAACAGCGTTCAGTTTTTCATGGTTCCAAATATCATCTTCATCATTAAATGACGCAAAAATACTCTGAAACGTCTCATTTTTCGAGAATATTTCAAATGGTTGGACCTTTCCTTCATTATAAAATGCTGCAGTGCAATCACAACCTGTGAATGCATGATAATCAGGTAGACTTCTACATATTTTGGGTCCCAACTTTAGAGCTGAATCGATGCAATTATTGCAATCAAATTGGTTCGATTGCTTCTTAGTCGTAGACCGCACCGTGCAGCCATAGTTGAGAATGCGCTCGAGGAGCTTGGTATTCCACAATTTCCAATAACTTTGCACCCATCAGATTTGAATTGCATAGAACATGCATGGGATGTGAGCCAAAAAAGATAGGATAATCATCCAACTACCTTAAATGATCTGAGAGAGTATCTCTCCCGTTTATGGAAATAAATTCCTCAAGAAATGTTCAACAACCTCTTGTGCAGTATGCAAAGAAGATATCAAGCTGTTATTGATGCCCGTGGAGGCCATAAATTTAATTGATAGCCGTAAAATGCTTGAATTCTCTGGGAATTCAAATTCGTTATTTTGATCGATTTTTCTTAACCACCCTATATACGCTGCAGACCCACAGGCTAAAATAAAATATAATTTTCTGTTTGAATTCAAATCTTTTCGGAATTTGAGTCAATATCCCTTACTCATCAGGAGCAGTTCATATCATGTTGAGATCACTTTAACCATCTCTCAATATCATTATACAGTATCGGATAAGGAGCATACATAAAAAAATCGATGAATTCTTGGTAGATTTCATTCAAAATCCGGACTATTGGTAGATTTCGAATTGATCTTAGGTAGATTTCCCAAATGAAAGGTGGTAACATGCAGTACTGTTTTCAATATGGTCCATGGGGGGAAGTAGGAATACCTCTTCTAATAGTAGGTATACGTACCGATTATTCGCACTGTCTTACATTCAGATACGACTGCGATTTTCTGTCCTCTATTATTACCTGGCGCGTCAACAATGAAACCTTCAAACCTCGGCAACCCCTATTAGGTCCAATTTTTTTGCAGGCAATCCTATATCAACGTGTTCACAATAAAACAGCGCTTATGCTGATATAATTTTTTTTCTATTTTCCCACCGGTGATATTATCTCATTTCGACATACCTGTTTAAACCAGGCAACCAGTAGTTCGTCCAGGTAAATTAAATAGCAGGCAACCCTAAGTCTGCAGATTCTACATGTTCCATACTACAAGTCCAGTATGAAATTTTTTTATTTTCATGATGTTGCAAAATATCATGAAAAATCATTTTTGAAAAAATAATAAAAAATTCTACTATTTTTTATAAATTATCATCTGAAATTTATTATGAAATTGGTTCTATTCTATTATCAGCTCGGTGAAGATCGATGTAGGTTCGGATCTTAGACTATTAGTAATTATATCATGAATGTTAGTCCCAACGAAATAATTCTGTCACAAAAGAGTTCACACTATTGAAAACAAATGTTGAACTCTTGGGAATTTTCCAATTTCGGTAGTGGATCGAAGGGAAATTGTCTTACAATAATACAAGAATAGGAAAATTACTTCGAAATCTAAGCTTGGTTCGTGAGTGTAACTGTTATATTTTTAACTTCAGAACCAAAGTTATGTGACAGTGCTATTAATTTTCCTTCCCTCTCCAGCATTTGATAGTCTGTCTTTTAATCCATTTTGGAAAAATATTGAAACCTATGTTTTCGAAGTATGTTTTTAGACTGGTTTCGTAGCTGTCTGTTAGTTAGAACCATGTGCGAGAAGCATCAACATTCAATATCTGCGAACCATCGTGTCAACCTGAGAGTGCCACAGGGTTCTGTTTTTGGGCAACTTTTATTCTTGATCTTTACCATGGATCTCTCTGGAAATCTGCATATGATGTTTTTTGACTTGATAGCTCACCAGAATACTTCGATGATAATAAAATATCTGTCTTTATTTGGTAATGACGCTTCAGTTGTGATAACAATTCGATCTTTTGAGAAGCTCCAAAGGTTATTATTATTATTATTATTATTTATTTGGGATAAGAAAGGAGGCACTAAGCCTATAAACTTTCAAACAATATAAAAAATCAAAGAGAATTCATGTGTGATACAGACTAGAAAAAGAAAAAATTACATAAAATCAAGATAAACTTCAAGAATACCCATCAAAAGAACGTGAAAAAAATCAACAGACAACAGACACTGTAGTTATTATCAGAACAAATAACAGTCTTTTCGCTACATCACACTCAGAAATATCTGTCCAAACGGTTTTTGAAGGTATTTACCGACGGTGCACCAACTACCTCAGCAGGAAGGGAGTTCCACGTATTAAAAACACGGTTACACAAAAAATCTTGTCTTGCATTAGACCGGAACACTTCACGCTTCAATCTGTACTGATGGCCACGCAGGTTGTTAGTGTTCATAGAAAACATATCGCGAAGATCACTACCGAATAGGTCATGTATCACTCGAAACGTGACAATTAAGTCTCCACGTTCACGACGCTTCATAAACGGAGTTAGGCCAAAAATGCGTATTCTATCATCATAGGATGGACGTCGGTAGCCATAAGGTATTCTTGTGGCTCTGCGCTGAACACTCTCCAAAAGTTGACGGTCTCTAGCCAGCGAGGGATACCAGACAGGTCCAACGTACTCCAGATGGGGCCGAACATAAGTGGTGTATAGCAACTTACAGGTCTCAACTGAACACCGTGAGAATGATCTCCGTATGAGGTAGATTGCTTTATTGGCCCGGGCACATACATTCCGAATATGGGCCGACCAGCTCAAATCATGGGATATGACCACGCCGAGATCGCAATGTTGCGTCACAGATTCGATCTCCACACCATCCAAGAGATATTGATGTCGAGGATTATTTCGGCCAAGGTGGAGCACCTTACATTTATGGACGTTCAAAGGCAGCAACCATTCACGCGACCACCGGCACACCGCCTCCAGATCACTCCGCAACTGATCAACGTTCGACGCATCTGAATAAAATTTAATGTCGTCAGCGTAACACGAACACGCACTCCTCAAAGTTGATGGAAGGTCAGAGACAAATATCAGAAATAGTAGTGGTCCCAGCACAGAACCCTGGGGCACACCACTGGTCACATCTATGAGAGAAGATAAGGAGTTGCCAACTCTAACACGAAAATGACGAGCGCTGAGGAATGACTCAATCCATCTCAACAGACCCCCTCGAATACCATAATGTTCGAGCTTATGAAGCAAACGTCTCTTGGGAACACGGTCAAAAGCGCTAGCAAAGTCTAAATAAATTACGTCAACTGGCACCTTGGCATCGACCCGCTTAGTCCAATCATCAACACATCTCAAGAGACAAGTGATGACAGACCGGCCCCTCAAAAATCCGTGCTGCTCATCTGGAAGTGCTCCATTACTGCAGAGGAAGGGCAACATCTTCCCGGAGATGATCCTCTCGGCAACCCTTGAAATAATTGGCAATAATGGGTTGTATCATAATTTTTCGAGTTGCCTCGTGCGCTAGTATCACGGCAATAATCTGATGATTGGCATTCGGAAAACTGCGTCACACTGTATTCCATTTTGGTTATATCTGGTTTTTGTGAAACTTTTAAAACTACAAACAGAAATATCCGAACTACTTTTGTTCCTGGAAAACGACGAAAACGAAAACGTTTTATAATTTCCCAGGCGCTATGTTAATAATAACTGCTTATGATAGATATATTTACAAAAGAAGCAGTTACTTTTCGGCTGAAATAGTTTGGTCGAATCATGGTTGACCTGATGACATAATATTATGTAGCACAAGATGTTCTGAGGTAAAAGGATATTCCCCGTAAATGAAACATTCGATATCGGCGCATCTACTTGTTGAAATAAGATAGAAACGAAAACCACGTATTTTCAAGGTTGCACTTGTGTACTCCGAGCACGTATGAAAATGACCCTGAATAAGATGCGACAAATAATTCTTTGAGACCATTGATTATTCATCCTTTGGCGGCATTCAACTAGACTGAGCGAATTTGTATAGGTAGCGTTATCGATGTATTAACTGAATATTTTATGTACCTACTGGTATCTTCCGTTATCACGAATGGGACAAACACAGACAAACACGTATAAGGCTAAAATCTCAGACAAAAGATGAAAAGGTATTCATATTTTTTACAATTCATTGGGGAAGTATACTGTTTTTCTCTGTAAATGATCAGAGCTTCTCTCACAAAAATGTCAATGGATGTTGTCGGTTAACATTTAAAATAACAAAAAGCAAGATTTTTAACCTTCAATTGGTCTCTTTCCGGTATTCATATGTCACAATAATAACCAATAACGCAAAATTCAAACATCACAAATACCTAATGGATTAGACAACACCGTTTATCCTACTTATAAATGGGCGAGGGTGTAGCAGACATTTTTCATGAATTATTTCTTTAAAAATCATCTCTATACAAATACGCCTTTCCAAGTAATGTTGACATATTGTTTGACTCATCAAGTTTGAGAGATATGCAGATTTATTCTCATTCATTATACGTCTAGGTGATATTTACCTGAGTGCTCCATTGAAGAGACTAGCCATGAAGAGGCCCAATATTCCAGGAAGGTAGTTGAATCTATCTTCGACGAAGAACGGTAAAATTTCGTCATATTTTTCTATGTATCCTGAGGAAAGCGGATCGCAATTGGAGTATGTTGCGTAGATAACCATTCCAACAACCCAGGAGAGACTGAATAAGACTGTGATCACCGGAATGTTGAACATTAGGGTCCTGAAATAAACGAAGGCATCGATTAAATCACATGGATCCTTAAAACAAGTGGCCCATTTCTCAAACCCTACAAGTGTAACAAATCTAGAATTTACAGGTGATTTCTGCAATCGTAGCCATTTAAATTGTGATGGCGAATTAAGATGAACTTTTAGTTACAGGCATATCACTTGTCATTTGTCACACTTGTGTGGTTTATTTTATGTGTCATGTGCCTCAGTGCTGCTATGATACTTGTTTTTGTATGTAAAAAGCAATTTCTCTATTTCAGTATCGTAATGAGTTCATTACAGTACTTAAAGTAGTGCTGTAATGAAACTCATTACAGCATTGTTTTCAGTTATATTTTTCGTTTTGTAGTTGTCAGTACTGACCCCCGATCGAATCAAGTTTCGAATCAAATCAATTCAAATTCCGTAATCTGTCAAATTTCGTACGTCACACCAACTGCCAAGATGAAATATAAAAGTCACTAACCTGAATTTTTATTTGAATTTCGATAGTATTTCACAAAACTTGACTGAAATAGAGAAAATATCGTCTAATACTCGTTGCAGAAGGCAATTCCAACACTCATGCTATCGAAAACTCGCTCCTTCGTCACTCGTTTTCGAACTTCGCATTCGTGTTGGAATAGGAGCTCATTCTGCAACTTGTTTTAGAATATACTATTTAATTGCTATTTTCTACTTTTTTTTTTGGTCAATAGTAGCCGCTAACTCTTCGAAACGTTGAAATATGAAATCCGTGGTGTATTTATTCAACATCTATCGGTGGGTTTCTGTTAATCAATATATTTCAATACTGAACAGGTTGAATCTTCAACTGGTATATTTATCTCAATAGAAGATTTCATTTTTGGTAGGTACCTAGAATTTTTTCCCAATGGACTCGCCTGAAAATATAAAGACTATCGGAAATCCATTAAAAATGTAATTTTCATCGAATGAAAAGATTTCGGGAATATGGGTGTTCATTGTTCTTCGAAAACAAAATTTTACTCACAAGTCTTATTTTTCACAATTTGACTATTATATTCCACTATAAATTCAATGAATAATAGAACATTCCGAGGAAATGAAAATATCTAAAATGAGAATTTCACTATTGATTTATCAGTCAAACAATCTACATCAGCGAACTTCATGGTTTTGAATGAATGCAGCTCTATTCGAAATATTCGCGAAACCAAAATGATGTAGTGTCAGATTTGTGTTTCTTTTAACCTGATCAATTTGTTGTTAATATGATGCAACAAATCAGAGGCTCAAACTGAAACCTAGCACACATCGTTTGACTAACGAGAGATTTCTCTAAAATTTGGCACAAAAGTTGATTGGAAAATCTCGAAGACTTTAACATCAGTAAAAAAAATTCCTCATGCAAAAAATGCATGCAAGTAGTTTCTGAACAAAGAATTACAAGGTTCTACTTTTCCTTTATACTCATTCAGTTCCTTTTGGTAATCATCTTCTTACACTCAACGAACTCACTCTATGAATTGACAGAGTCAACAGTCAGTCAACATGATTAAATTGTCCTGGCTAGCGGCAGAAGAATAAAAACTTTGAGAAAGTATAAGTAGGTTAGATTATGTTACGTTAGAAGGAACGTTTGAAATAGTAAATTACTTACTTTGTCACTTTCTTCTGAGAATCCATGCTGCAGTATCTTTGCACGAAGTTTTGCTGGCAACCAAAGATTGAGAGTGACATGAAGAGCTGCCCAACTAGGGCAGATGTCGTGGTTACTCTAAGAGTTGGATCCAAATCGAAACTGTGAAAAAAATTCATGACGATTAGAGAATGCATAATTTACGAGAACAGTGACTTGTATGTATATCTGAATGAAATATTTTTCTATTTATTCCGATAACTTAGATGTAACATCTTTTGTATGACTGTGACTCAACAATCGATGTCTAGAAGGAGAATATTTGGAGCGTTAAAGTAGAAATTGTTCGCTTTTGTTCATCTCTTGATCAGTTTCCAAAAATTCATCAAACTGAAGGAAAAATACGAAATGAACTCTATGAACACCCTAGGGGATATTCTTATATCCTGAAATACTGCACCTGAGAATTTCGCATCGAATCAATCCCTCTGGCCTCAGCAATCTAAATTATGTTGGCATCGATATGCCACTCCAACTTTTAATCATTTCAATATTGGCGAGATCAAGGCGACTGAAGTGTTGACAACAAGGTATATTGAGTTTGTTTCTCGTGCCCCAATAAACTCGGAAAAAGTAATCGGAGAAGCCCCCAAGGATATTGAAGTTGCATCTTCATGAAAAAGTACCATAACAATATTCAGGGAGTCAACTTATGACGGAAAATAAGACTGAGATTTTGTCTCGTAGTTATAGGCAACTCCAAGTCCTCGTGGTTCTGAGGACATCAAGTCCAATACCCTGTTTGAATTTATAGGAGCAGGAACCGGTATTTCATATTTCCATGTATTGTGGGTAGCAGAAGTGTTTATCGAATTTGAAGCTATTCATTTTCGAGTAGGGTTTTTCCGAGGGTCATCAGAATATACAATTATGAGCGAATAAGAGATATTTTGAAATAGATACTATCCCCACACCATCCCCAGCATTCCATTCTTGGACCTTCCCTCGTATAACCCAAAAAATCCTATACATCCAACCAGTTCCACTGTCGAGTTCTGAAAACTAAGAGTAAAACTGATTTCAACTATCGTAAGTGAAACTCGGTGACTTGATTCTTGTGTACCTTCACGACGAGTGAATTTGATGTAGTTCATGTGTTGTTTCAGTGAGGGCACTGCCGAGTTCTGAAAACTGAGGGTAAAACTGATTTCAACTATCGCAAGTGAAACTCGGTGACTTGATTCTTGTGTACCTTCACGACGAGTGAATCTGATGTAGTTCATGTGTTGTTTCAGTGAGGGCAGTTATTGATCTGCAGATAACGAGACCTAGACGCAACCAAAGATGTATATCGTTTTGTCTATATTGATATTTATGTTTTCATGGATAGAACTTGTAAGTTAATACAAAATATATATCAAAGTTACATCTATGTTTGACTGCCAGCATTATTATTTTCCAATTCCGGATTATATTGAAATAAAAATAATATCGATTCAGAAATATTTTGATAAATGGTTTATTCGATATCTGAAATCAAGATTGCCTCAACGCACAAAATAAACGTTTTATATATGTAACATTCTGAAATATACATTAACGTTGAGAACTCGTTACTCAGCATCGATATTTTTCAAACGAAAATCCATCGTTACGCTTGAACTGAATAATAACGTTTTATGACGGTATCATTCATGATAATAATTCTTGGAACGTTGAATTCACCATGAAGAAACGTGGGAAAAAAACGTTACTATGAAACGAAAAGGAAACGTATTTCCTAACGACATTTTATAGTTTTTTCAACGATGAAAAGAAGTAACGTCACCTAAAGAATACAACGTTTTCAAAACGTTCCTGTGTTTATTGGGCTTGAACCATGCGATGTACCAAGGGAGTTTCTTCCTTTAAGTTTATGTTGTTTTCATATTCATTAATCTCAATGGCTTCCAGAAGATGCTTCCAGCTACAGCCTAATTGCACTCCTGAGTGTCAGCTTCAAACTACTTGAACGCCTAATTCTGAATAGGATCCGAGATTTAATAGATGAAGTAACTCCTACATACCAGGCTGGTTTCAGAAATGGACGAAACTGCTGTGGACAAGTACTGGCTTTAACATCCTACATAGAGGCTGGATTCCAGAAGAAGATGAAAAAATCGGTAGTTTTTGTTGACCTGACTACAGCGTGTGACACTGTGAGGCTGGAAGGATTACTACTTAAACTAAAGAGAAAAGTGCAAAGTAAGAAGTTGATAACACTCATCAAAAACATGCTAACTAATCGAAGTTTTAAAGTTAGTTTTGGACATAAAACAATCAAGTCATTCGTCATCAAAAATGGACTCCCATAAGGATCCGTACTAGCCCCAATACTCTTCAACTTATACACCAGCGACCTACCTGATACAATCAGAAAGAAGTTTTGCCATTCGGATGATCTAGCATTAGCCACTCAATCCAAAACATTGGAAGAAGGGGAAGCTGTCCTTACCAGAGACTTGGAAATACTGAACCGATATTACAAAAAGTGAAGACTTTGCCCGAACCCATCTAAGACAGAGGCATGTGCGTTCCATCTAAATAATCGATTAGCTAACCAACAGCTCAACATTCGCTTTTGCTGGAAAATACGAGCCAGAAAGTGAAGACTCGTAATAATATTATTAGGAAACTGGCTGGCACCTCATGGGGAGCCGACGCATCGACCTTACGTACTGCTGCTCTGACTTTGGTATATCCCGTGGCTGAATATTGTGCCCCGGTATGGCAGCGGAGTGCCCATACCCGAAAAATAGATGTTCACCTGAACGACTGTATGAGAATCGTCACGGGTATCCCGAAATCTACACCCATTCCCTGCTACATACTATCACTAACATTGCTTCACCAGAACTAAGACGAGAGGATGCCACTGTGAGGGAATGGGCTAAACTTCAACATCCAAACCACTCGCATGACCTCCCAATTCACGAGACCTTAAACAATCCTCCACCAAACCGCCTCAAATCCCGGAACTTCTTATGGGCTGAGGTGGATCATAACCCGCAGATCAAACAAGACTGGCGCCATAAGTGGAACATGGCACCAATACACAAACATGACATAGTTGACCCCACACTTGCTCTACTAGGATTTGATCTGAAGAGAAACATCTGTAGTAGACTCAATAGAGTTAGGACAGGCCATGCAAAATTTAATGCTATGATGTTCAAGTGGGGACATTGCCAATCTCCAGCCTGCGACTGCGGAGCTGATCAAGAAACTCTAGAGCATATTGTACGGGAATGCCCTTTAAGGAAGTACCTGCGAAAATTTAGAGACATTATTGATGCGACATCTTCTGCACTCGACTGGCTACGTTCTCTGGATGTGGAGCTTTAATTTGAAGTTTTGATCACATCTTTACCTACCTTTTTACTTATGAGTGTTTTTATTTTTTTATTTTTATGTTAGATATACTTTGTTTTATATTCATGGTGACTATCATTTATACTTGTTGTTCAGTGCTGTTGCTTTGCCATACGATACATAAATGAATGGCTTCCATGTTCATCAAGATTCAATATTCAAATTGGTCGATAGTTTCGAATGTTATCCTGCAATAATATATTCGTTCATCTGTAGCTCTTCGAGATGATCCATTCGTTTCGTACCGTGTCCTGTGAAGTCAATCATGAATCTTGCATACATGTGACGAAAACTCACCTGTTCAATTTATTGTTTTTCATTAAATTTTGTTGTTGATCATAATGAGTATTGTTTGTTGTTAGTTTCGTTTCATGAGATGAAACAATGAATCAATTATGGATTGATCAAAAAATTTGAAATCATTGAGGTATTCTGAGGGGGGATGTGTCATTACCTCCTCTACCCCCCCTTAGGACCGCCCCTGAACCAAGCGCTATGTACCAGGTTTCTTCCTTTACGTTTATGTTGTCTTCATGTTCATAAATCTCAATGGCTTCCATGTTCAATCTGATTCAATATTCAAATTGGTCGATAGTTTGGAATGTTATCCTCCAATTATATATTCATTCATCTGTAGCTCTTCCAGATGATCTATTCGTTTCGTACCCTGTCCGGTGAAGTCAATCATGAATTTTTGCGCATTTCTCAGGGAACGCACGCAGTGCCGGGGGCTCGAAACATGCAAATATTTTTCAGAGATCGGATCTCTTATTAATCCATTCTACTCCACAGGGCCGTTCGTTAATAGAACCAGCATGCCAAATGCATTTTCACACACGATTTCGGACCCAAAAACTTCCTATGAAGACTGTAACGTTAAACAAAGTGTCAAACATATCCTGTGTGGATGTCCAACATATCAAGAGGAAAGAACAAGACATCTCATAACGGGGACTTTGAAAGACATTTTGATGTAAAAGTGTGAAGTTGAAAACATTATGAACTTTCTCAACAGCGTACATTTGACAAAAATGATTTAATTTATAGTGTTTATATATTATGTATCATTATAATTCCATCGCTAATAACCCATGTGGTTGAAGCGAATTTTATAAATAATAATGAAATTTTCAACATCTTGCATACATGTGACGAAAAGTCACATGTTTAATTTATTGTTTTTCATTAAATTTTGTTGTTGATCATAATGAGTAGTATTTGTTGTTAGTATCGTTTCATGAGATGAAACAATGAATCAATTAAGGATTGATCAAACAATTTGAAATCACGGAGGTATTCTGGGGGAGGAAAGTGTCCTTACCCCCTGTACCCCCCCTTAGGACCGCCCTTGAACCATGCGCTATGTACTAGGTTTCTTCCTTTACGTTTATGTTGTCTTCATGTTCATAAATCGCAATGGCTTCCAAGTTCATCCTGATTCAATATTCAAATTGGTCGATAGTTTGGAATGTTATCCTCCAATAATATATTCATTCATCTGTAGCTCTTCCAGATGATCCATTCCTTTCGTACCCTGTCCGGTGAAGTCGATCATGAATTTTTGCGCATTTCTCAGGGAACGCACGCAGCGCCGGGGGCTCATAACATACCTACAAATATTTTTCAGAGATCGGATCTCTTATTAATCCATTCTACTCCGCAAGGCCGTTCGTCAATAGAACCAGCATGCCAAATGCATTTTCACACACGATTTCGGACCCAAAAACTTCCTATGAAGACTGTGACGTTAAACAAATTGTTAAACATATCCTGTGTGAATGTCCAACATATCAAGAGGAAAGAACAAGACATCTCATAACGGGGACTTTGAAAGACATTTTGATGTTAAAGTGTGAAGTTGAAAACATTATGAACTTTCTCAACAGCGTACATTTGACAAAAATGATTTAATTTATAGTGTTTATGTGTTATGTATCATTATTATTCCATCGCTTATAACCCATATGGTTGAAGCGAATTTTATGAATAATAATGAAATTTTCAACATCTTGCATTCATGTGACGAAAAGTCACATGTTTAATTTATTGTTTTTCATTAAATTTTGTTGTTGATCATAATGAGTATTGTTTGTTATCAGTATCGTTTCATAAGATGAAACAATGAATCAATTATGGATTGATCAAAAAATTTGAAATCATTGAAGTATTCTGGGGGATGAAAGTGTCATTACCCCCTCTACCCCTCCCTTAGGACCACCCTTGAACCATGCGCTATGTACCAAGTTTCTTCCTTTACGTTTATGTTGTCTACATGTTCATAAATCTCAATGGCTTTTATGTTCATCCTGATTCAATATTCAAATTGGTCGATAGTTCGAAATGTTATCCTCCAATAATATATTCATTCATCTGTAGCTCTTCCAGATGATCCATTCGTTTCGTACCCTGTCCGGTGAAGTCGATCATGAATTTTTGCGCATTTCTCAGGGAACGCACGCAGCGCCGGGGGCTCGTAACATGCAAATATTTTTCAGAGATCGGATCCCTTATTAATCCATTCGAGTTCGCAGGGCCGTCCGTCAATAGAACCGGCATGCCAAATGCATTTTCACACACGATTTGACCGGCTCCATTCGCTCGGAAGAACGTGGCATAATGCGAGTAGAACAAGCCGGGTCCACGAGCGCGTTTGCGGAATCCATAAGCTCCGGTTGGACGAGCATCGAAGAATAATTGACTACTGACTTCGGCAAATAATGTATCGGGTGGTATGTTGGGAGGCCCAATATGCAGACATGTGAATCCAGCCGAAACTGGACAACAGGGAAAAAGCGAAAATACGTATGCTGATTCTAACCTTCCGTGTCTAACCTTTCTGTTCGGCTCATGCCGCCCGATTTGAATATGACGAGAATGTTTTGGCGCCTTCAAGGATTTTGAGTGCGGAGGTGGACGCGCTTTGTTTATTGCAATCGGGAAGTTCTTCAATCGGAAATTTGGAGGTAGAGTGTTATCAAACCATCAATGGATTTCAATGAATTGATTTCAGAGTTTAGATGTAATTTTTTTTCAGATCGAGTATCTCTATTGTAGCAAAAATTGACATTTCTATAGATCGTCGCACCTTTCAGTACATAGATTTTTTACCTCGTTGAGATTTGCTGTTTCGAAATTACTTCTCTTGAGAAATCCCAACTAGTTTAGAGTCGACGATTGATCATCTGTTTTCCAGCTTATCGGAAAATGAAGTGAAGTCCAGGAACACATTATGATTTTCGTAACGCGCGTTTTGATAGCTTTCGCTGTCGTTATGCTAAGTCAAGCAATCGATTTGAGAGGAAAAATATTTCTAAAATTATTTTTAACGATAGCGAATGAATGTGAAAACCTCTTACACTCTGGACATAACAGTCTTGCTTTACGCGCATGGAATATTTTTTTTGAGCCAGACCGATGCAAAGATTGCTTGGACTGTTTAGTTAGGTCTGATTTGTTTTTCATCACCATCGGAATTTAACATTTGTCTTCGAGATATCTCATTTTGAATGCAATAGGACCCTTTTTCACTCAACTGCCGATATCTCCAGAACAATTGGAGGCCTATCAAACAAACATCAAGTTTTTTTTTGCAGAAAACTCCCGACAAAAATCTATCATGTTCAATAAAAAATTTTTTTTCACCTATAACGGTAATGTAAAAAAGGAGCAAGAAAATGCCATTTTGCCATTTGTTGGTTAATGGACTGTATGTTTGTCAATATTGGAGGGAAAAGAATTTTTCACTACCTAATGTACCCGAAAAGCCCGCCTAAATCAGAAGAACGATCGGTGAAGCGGTTTTCCTGGACCAATCGATTGAAATTTTGAAATAATGAAGGGAATAAAGTTTTTGTTCCTCAAGCTGGAGCTGATTTTTTTGACAATTATTGATTCAGTTTTTTCAGTTATTAGTTATTTTTATATATTAAAAAGATAGAAAAAAGTAAAAACACATTTCTTCATTTCAGAAAAATATTTGGAAAGTTTTAATGAAAACTATTTTTTCGTTTTCTGACGACTAAAATTTTATTGATTGGTTCATCAGAGTTACCCAAAGCATATATATCACGTAGAGGTTGCACGGTCGAATTTACACTTCTCTTGTGCTCAAGCACGTGTGTTCATGATTCTTCAGAAATGAGACCCTGTGGTCCGTCAGCTTCATAGTATTCCACGACCCAAAACTCATTGTTTAAAGAGTATGTTTAACGGTGTTGTGTGAGTAATTTTTACAAGAAATGAAAGCCTGTGGTTACACAACTTCAAGGTATTTAATGAGAACAGGAAAATTCTATCGCTCATTTTTTTGCCAAAGTTTTCAGAAAATTTTGAAATTTGTAAATCCTCTTTTTTACAATTAGAAAGAAAGAGTTGAATTTCGTTCTGATAATATCAGAAAAAAATTTCTTTCTGTGGGAATTTTTATTTTTTTCTCGATATTTTCACAAAATAATTCACCAGTTTTTTTCTTAACTTTTTCATGATCTCCAAAACATTCAAAATTGAGTGAAAGTTGAAAAAAATCAATAATTGATTCTTGAAAAGAAGAGGCTAACGTTAAGGAACGAAAATTTCGTTTCCATAATTCTTTCAGAATTTTAATCAATCGGTCGAGGAAAACCACTAAATCAATCAATATATCGATTTGTAAGGGTTTTTGGGAAACATTATTCTGTAAAATTGTCCTGTTAAACAACAAATGGCAACATGGTATTTAATTGCTCTTTTTTCACATTACCATTACAGGTGAATTTTTTTATCAAACATGATAGATTTTCATGGAAAATTTTCTGAAGAAAGAGCTGTCGGATTGCTAGGCCTCCAGTAGTTCCGGAGATATCGGCAGTTGAGTGAAAAAATTTCCTTTTGCATTCAAAATTGGATATCTCGAAGAAAAAAGGTAATTTCTGAAGGTATTGAAAATCAAATTAGAGCTGAATAAACAGGCTATGCGGCCTTTGCATCGGTCTTGCTCAAACATTTTTTTCTGGTGCCTTATGCGAGGATTGCATGGCTGCCGGTACTCTAACGAATTGTTTACCAATAAATTCAAAAACCGGAGTCTTCAAGCTTCAACAGTTGATGTTTCCAGTTCTCATACGAAAATTTCTCACTGAGATACAGCTTGTTGAAAAACACCAAAAAATTCTGAAAATTTTTCTGTTCCTTTATTGAAGTCTACAAGCTTCAAAAGTTGATGTTTCTAGTTCTCATACGAAAATTCTTCACTGAGATACAGCTTGTTGAAAAACACCAAAAAATTTTGAAAATTTTTCTGTTCCTTCCATTGTTACGAGAAGTATGCCAGCGATTTAAAAAGGCGCGTTCATTATATGCCCAAGCCTATACATACCTTGGAACTTTTTCAATTTACAACTGTCTCTCAGTCGCTGAAACATACTAAAAAGTATTCTGCATCATACGTAAATTTCTGCACGGATTTGTTTGAACCAGTTGGAAAAATGGTTGTCTAGGATGAAAAAACAAAGTCTATATCAGACATCCATCAGACTTAATCTTGATACATAATTCGTCTTGATAATTCGAGCTTTTCTTGCTCTTTTATTTATTTATTAGATCGTTTATACATTTTCAAATTGTTTCAAATACTGGGGGTGATAATCCAAAAATGTTTCAGAAAAAAAATTATCATCTGCTAGACATGGACAAATACTAAAATGCTGATCTCGGTAATGTGAACCTAATCAAATTCATACTTAGCGAGATATTTTTTGATTTTGTAGATCATGTGAAAATTTGTAATAAATTCAGTCTCCATTAAACGAACACTGTTTATTTACAGAAATGATTGGAATATTCATATTGAAAAACGGCAAAAAAAATATGAAATCTCTTTAGTTTCTAGTGTCTACTTGACTTCTATGAATATTGTAAAACTGGGAATCAGAGTTCAATTGGAATTAGGTGTGAGTGCTCGTGATGACTTCATTGAAAATGATTTTTTCTTATTACCGTTAATGGAATAATTAGGATTGGAGTTCGTATACGTTGAGAATCATCCAGAAAGTAGTCAACCAGCTGAGGGGGAAGAATTTAACCATTCATCAGATTTGGGGGGACCTACTGCATCCAACAGAAATATCGGTTTGGCGAATATAAAGTGAAATGAATATCACCCATTTAACAATACTTAGTTCGTGAATTGAATGAAGATGGATTTTGACCGCAGAATCAAGCTTTGCGAACAAATGATGGACTTTTATGATGCGGATGAGGGGTTTCCACCCCGAATTTTATTTAGCGACGAAGCAACATCCTATGCAAATGAAACTGCCAACAAAGCAACATGTCGCTTTTGATCAGAGTCTAATCAAAACTGGATGACAGAGACATACAAAATTTCCTGAAAAGTGAATGAGTGTATTTAAACTGTTATGAACAGGTTTGTGGGGATTGTTGTTGAGAAACTATTCCAAAATATTTTCATTCATTACGGAAAAACCTGAATCAGGGGTTTGTGGTTATTTGCGAACGATGCAGATCTGGATCCCTCGAATGAATTGCTTGTTGCAAAATTACATAGCTTCGACAAGTCAATTGTTTTCAAGTTTTGGAAAGAGTGTGCATTAAGAAGTAGATCAGTCTGTGATATTATGTCATTGAAGGTCTAGCTACGTTCGGGAATAAATTGGTATTTTTCTTATTTTTTCCTTATTTTCATTTTTTTTTGTTTCAATATCACTGGTGACGAATAGCCAATTTTATTATTTTCACCGAGGTTTTGGTAGTAGATCAAGTTCTCAGATCAGTGAAGTTTCAGATGAGATTCATCCATTACTTGAAGTAGTTCTAATGACGGGCGTTTTTCGAAGGACTAAGGAGTGATGAACTTCTGAAAATGACTTAAGCTATATAGAAATACCCAAAACAAAAAACCTCTAGGATTTTTGAGGCTGGTGAAAAAATTTTGGTTATTGAGATGAAATATTTCTCGTTGAACGGGATTGCACGTGCACAACTATAAAATTTCAGTTCAACGCAGAATCTAGGTGTAGGAATGTGATATCTCATTTCATAGGAAATTCCATTTTTTTTCAGTATTTCTTGAAATATTCACATCATTGTCAAAAAAATACATTTCGAACCGTATATCTCGATAAACCATCGAATTTTTCATCACCCTGTATGAAAACAATCGTATTTCGGAACACCTGCATAACACATAGAATCTTAGCATTCTGCTCACGGAATTTCAGTTTCCTAAGATGAGTAGTATTGAAGTTATAGATGTTTAACTGGAATATTGTTTTGCAAAAAAAAACATTTAATTATGACTTTGCTGCGAAAACGCAGCATTGAAAAAATTTCAGATCGATAGAACATTTGTTTTTATCCAAGAGACGAATTTTTCAATGCTTTCTTTCCGTTCTCCGTAAACGTCTAATCGTGAATCACTCTGTATAATGAGGAAAAAAATCAGTCTGATGTAGGCTTTGGGCAAGCGCAGAGATTGGTTCCCCTATTGTTTTTGAGCAGGACGGAATACTGATGTCTCCTGCGCCTCATCAAATTCTTATTTTGTATACTTCCAAATGAATTTATATGAGAATATAGGTAAGCAAGATTCAAATCAATAGAATTGCATTTCACATAAGAGAATTCTTGAATGATCCACATTATACCTATGAACAGAGCTGTATTATGTTGCGAAATATGATTGGATTTGATTAATTCTGTGACTTAAATCAAATATAGTAAACGACATAATGAATTAGGTATTGATCAATTACAGACATATGTTTTTTGTGAGCAGACAAAATATCTTAACAGTCGAAAAATGTCAAAGGAATTGCATGGAGGAGATCTGTAGATGGGATGTGCAGACAGCCGTCGGTCTATTACCCCTAAATCGAATTCATTTGTTTATGTAAACTCATGAATCGACCCTGTGGACAAGAAAGGTCAATGCAGTACATGGTTGATATCACCCAATCATTCACGCCTGGCTTTTGTGTTAAATCGAAATTAGGCAAAGGGTCGAATTACCATAATTCCGTGGCGATTTGAATACCGTGCTTCTTACGTCCCATCGAAGTTTCATCAGGCCAGGCCATATGGGCCGGTTCAATCCATTTCAGAGCCATCTATCTTCTTCGTTTCCCTTCAATAATAAATGGTCCATGAGGATATAAGATTAATGAAGATATTTTGATGCGAGATTTTCGCTACAATCGGGGTTCGTGTGTGACCAGCATTTTTCCTGATAGCAGATCCGCTGTTCGATATTTTTTCACAGAATTAACCCTGTTTTATAAGGTAAGTGCATTTGTTATGGAGGATTCATCATGGCTGACGTTAAATCGATGGCACCAGATAATTTTCATTGTGAGACCGCACCTCATACTTTATAAGTAGTGCCAAAATGAACAGATGTTCATTAAAGAAATTTCCTTCATATTCCCAATGCTGTAGATCAATTTTTTTAATAGACACACTTCAGAGGGAAACCTATTATTAGAAACTAATGTTATTTCAATCAGAAAAAATATGCAACTTAACGGTGACATATAATATAGGGTATCCCATTGGAACAGAAAATTAGTTGCAGTTTTAACTGGAGAACGATTCGTTTGACGTGAAAAAACACTGCGCGAAAAATTCTGAAAATCTCAATTTTAATGAGGTTAACTCTACATTGAGATTACAACTTATTCTACATGTTCTCTCGGGATGGTTTTGAAGGGAACAATGCACATTAAATGGAAGAAAAATTCAGGATTTCACCCAATCTTATGTGAATGAAGAGAAATGAACAATTTTCAAAATACTGAAATGCTGATGAGGGATTTAATACTTGGTATTTCCCATCCCTAGCGTTAATTACAACTCGACAACGACGGTTCATACACAAAATGATCTTAAAATGTTCTGATCTAATCCTTCCCAGATTTCTCCGAGTTGGATTCCTAAGTCATTAAGAGTAGCTGGATGATTTTCTGAACCTTTTAGCCTTCTATTGAGGTGACCCAAACCTGCTCAATCGGATCGAAGTCTGGCCTTCTTGCTGGCCATTCCATTCGAGGGACTTCAACCTCTTCAAAATACTCCTGAACGATGCGCGCACGATGGGGTCTGGCATTATCGTCCATAAAGATGAAATTTCCACCAATGTATGCGGTAAATGGATTATATGTTCCTCATATACTTATCAGCATTCATAGCTCCATTATCAACGACCACTATGTCTATGCGAGCAGTCAAAGATATTCCACGCCATATCATAATCGATGCTCCCCCGAAACCAGTAGTATTTAGGAAATTGCACTGAGAATATCTTCCATGTGGACGTCTGTATACAAGAGAACGTCGATCACAATGGTAGAGGCAGAATCTAGACTCATATGTGAAGAAAACTTTTTCCCAGTCGGCCTCTTCCCAATGGATATGCTCTGCAAACGCGCCTTTCGATGGGCTGGGGTAAGAGCTGGGCCTCTTGCCACGACACGAAGCCTTAAATCATATTCTCTGAGGCGATTTGATACTGTCTTAGTGCTAATTTGCACCCTATGAGTTTGCACAAGCTGATTTTGAAATAGTCAAGCGGTTGCAAACCGTTGTCTCAACGAAGAAATTCTCAAGAACGTTCTTGAATGGCAGTTGTTACCCGTGATTTACCCTATCCTGGTCTTCGTACATCTAAATCCCTACCCAAACAAATCTGTCACCTCAGCAGTTCATTTGATATTTCTTCCTCTGAGGTTTTGATTCTGCCACTGCTCCACTCAGAATTTACTATTGAAACTGTGATGTTCCCAATTTATCTGTATTTTCGTCACCAATTAGATTTTAAGAAAACTTCATGTTTGATCAATGCATGATCTACTGCTACTGAGTAATGTTTTCTGAAGGCTTGGTTGATTCGAATTCTTATTATGATTATAATGAAGGATATGGCGGTTATTAACTGAGTTGAAAATTCTTATTCATCGAATTTATCTATTCCCTGTGTTCTTCTATTCTTCTGGAATGCTAATGGAATGCTACCACATCTGCATCGAATAACAAGAATACGAAGTCGATGTTTTTTCCTTCGCAAACTGTACGACGAATTGAGATTGGTCGAGCATTATTTGTGCAACAATGGCCTTAACCACGAGACGTGAAATTAGAATATCTGAAACGAAGCTGAAGACCTCCCCGAATCCGATAATGAAAATAAAATTTTATGTAAATTGACTCTGTACCAAGTTCATTCGGGAAATTTTCTTTACATAATGACGAATCCACTCTCGACCTTATTTGTATTAATAAAAGTTGAGGAAGCTTTCGGTGTTCTTCCGCAGATTTTGGGCTGGATTAATGTTAATTGGGGAGAAAGCTCAGGGATTGAATTTTCCGCTGATTAAATATTTCCGGAAATTACTACTAGTTTGATTTTGTGAAGTAGAGTAGGTTCAGCCGAATATTTCGTTCGTGAAGTCGGTAATGCAGTACTTCTTCTATTGTTGAGTTCATTCTGCCAATAAAATCGATATCGAAGCCAGAATGGACCTGAATATTCTCTCTTTGTGAAAATTGTATATACATTTGAATTTTTGTCTCGTACATATATTTTAACAGGAGAATAATGAATTTCGAATAACCAATTTTTGGCTTTACCATTCTTTCTGATTTGGCTCGGATGAAAAGATACAGGCTGTTGAAAATCCATATCCATATATAATTTTCAAATAAATGATCATTTTACAGAAACGAATGATTTTCAGAATATAGGTTTTCATTAATAAGGTAAACTTCTTCTAACCCAAAATTCGAGTTACCTGTTAAATTAATTCACCATACCATCACATTTCATAATTACGAATATCTACCAGAAAACTATTAAAAATTAGTGAACATTTCAAAGAATAATTGTATCCTATGAAAAGTTCGTAAATATTATCCGAATAATTAATAAAACAATAATAAAAATTGAACAAATTGATTACTTTGACGGGACGGAAATCTGTTTGAGAGATTCACAGAATACCATTTCTGCTATATTTTTCCTAAGGTTTAGGCGATAGGTCTTTCATTCTCCACAAATTAAGTTTTATGAATCCAGAGAAGGTATGTCTTTTTCTCTAGGATGAATCGGAAAAAATTATATACGAGAAATGTGTTTTTTTTTACCTCAAGAATCTAATCAGTGAAAAGTTTCCAAATGTGGCATAGCTCACTAGGAATGTTTGAAATGGCTATATCTTTTTGTCTAGGCTCTATCGGATAAAATAGTAGATGAAGAAACTATTTTGGTTGACCTCAAGAATCTACTGTGAAAAAGTCTCGCCCTGTATGATTAAATATACCTAATTAATTTATAGATACCTCATTAATTTTCAACAACATTGTGAATAATTGATTCATCATTATAATTCCTGGGTATGACATAAAATTTTTTTTTAATGCTTCTCAGAAATAATTTGATGGATCAGTCCAATTCACCTCTTGAAAGAGAAGAGACCATTTGATTGAACTTGAAAGTGTCCATTTCAATTCTTGTAGTACTAATTGAAATTCAAAAGTTTGTGAAGCCCACTCCAGAACTCATTCACTGAGGCTACAAATTAAATTGTTATTCCTAATTATTCTATTACCACTCTTTTATATGAGAAGATCATGTAAATAATGTTGGGTGGTTGTTCTCATCTGGTGAAGTAGGAAAAGAAGCTCATTGAGATTTTAGCTTTAGAATGTCGAGGATTCCATTCTATTATCAATTTAATGATCACATTGAAATGGAATTACGAAGGAATTCACCCATCAAGTAGTAACTTCAATGAATAACATAACCGGCTAAATACCGAATGAACGTTCTATTTGACCCAATTCAAAATCAACCATTTGTCTCGGAACAATTAGATGGAAAGCCGTACTTACTTGAGGAAATCAAGCCTTCCGTCCTCCTTGTTCGTGTGGAAGACTTCACTCACTCCGCCCGCCTCAAGTGTTCCTTGAAATATTATTGCTAAGCTCACTGCGATCATTGTTAATCCTTGCATAACATCTGCTAGAATTGCCGCCTTTAAACCTCCCTGAAAGGAAACAAAATGACATTTCAGAATATTGTAGTTCGAATGGATCGCAATGAATTACAGGGTTGGATTTGAATTGATTCGACCGTTATACAAAAAAAATTGTTTCATATAATTCAAACTGTACAGCGATTCTACACAACTGAGAAAATTGCATTTTCGTTATACCATTTTGAAGACCCTATCATAACGTGTCAATTTAGACTATCGTAGATTACCCTTTTTTATGTGACCCCACCGTAAAAAGTTTTACGGTGCGCTGACATATATCTTATCCATGGCTGATATAAATTATTGTTTATTTTCTTCAGAAACACTGTGTAACGTTGGCATCATGACAGTATATATCAGTGTTTTCAATAATTGCTTTTCGTCATGGCAACAAAAAAAAATGGATAAATTGAGGTCGGCTATTTTGAAGCCAGAAACAAGCATTGCCACAGACTGATACGTACAAATATTTCAGAGTAATCACAGCAATGACCTGATGAAAAAAAACCAACAGAAAAGGTCGACGAGAATAATGAAAATGGATTAACTACGTTCATAACCCGTCGAAGAAAATGGCGGATAACAAGGACTAGTTAAAATCTAAATCATGAAGAACACTGCAGGAACGTGCTGTCATCGAACCAACGTAGCATAAGACTAGTTTCTGAGTTATTACTCTTCATCAGTACTGCTCAACATCTTCGTCGAAGACAACCAAAATGAGACGCAGACCTATATTCAATGCTGTTCGTCAGGTGCAGACGTTTCTCCGCTAGATGGCACTTCTCATTGCTTATGTCTGGGAAGTGCCAAACAGCATTGAATCTAGGTCTTCTTACAGCAGACGAGTCTTGTGGAGTAGACGTACTTTGTTGTTTTTACATATGTCAGGCCATTAAAAATACTTAGAATATATTACATGTGCTGTACATGCACTGTTCACATACCTTTATTACACAGGACTGGCCCTAATTTTGAATCGAACAATATTAGATGAGAACAGGACTAGTCTTGTGACATGTTCTTTCGAGCATTTAGGCCGTCGTCGTAGATTAGTTCTCGTCGTTTCGCCAGTTCGAGTGTCTGGCATCTTCAGGAGTTATATTTCAGGAGATGTTCTCACTGGACTGGACTGCCTGAGTGTGGCGAAACGTCGAGAACTAATCTACGACGACGGCCTAAATGCTCGAAAGAACATGTCACATTGAACGATGGCCGCGAAAGCCTCAACCAATTCATTAGGACTAGTCTTGTTACGATCAGTGAAGTTCAAAAGGGTAGTTTAGGTATCAAAATAGATGGCATGAATGAAATCGTTGAATGGTTATCCGATAGAAATCTGTATCGCTTATTTAGTGATGCACAGCTCAATTTTTCAATGAAAATAATTACTGGAACCATCCGATCTACACCTATCCAATGGCTACCAGTGCTATCAAATAAAGTTCCTCCCCATATTCTTGGAATAAATTCAATTCATTTCCGGATTCTTTTCCGATACTTTCCTACTTTCCAGAAAATAGAATTCCAAGACTGAAATCCCGTAAACCTATTTGGTCGAATAACTTTCTGAATTCGAACTTCAGCTATAAGGAAATCTGGAAATCCGAATGGGATGTATGTTCTATATCTAATAAAGATCTAATATCTGATCCATCAAATAAAGTTCCTGGTTTTAACCTTCCAGGAGAATATGGTCCCTTCTGAATCGAATAAGAACAGGTCATGGTCGTACCAATAGCATGCTTTTCAAGTGGAATTCGGTTGATAGTCCTAATTGTGAATATGGTGAATCAGAGGAAACAGTTGAATACCTAATTATTAATTGTTCGATTTATAAATTCCAAGATGGCATTAGAGCCATACACAATATATCAAACTCATTTTTGCAATGGGTTGAAAATTTCAGATCAATTTGATGAAGTATAAATTGAATTCTCTTGCTGTTCTGTCTTTTTTATTTTCAGGTTGGAGTTTGTATTTGGAAATCCTTCCTCCGAAGAGCCGTTCCGATATTCTATATAGAATATTCAGATACAACAATTTTATTTTATTTTTTTAACGGGGAGACAGGTTTTTTCGGCTGAGGTTTTTTCCCCTGGCTCTATAGTATCGTATGATAGTAGTGATGATAGTATCGTATGATACTATACGGCATATTCTATGATCTCATACTTCCGATTTGAATCGGAAGACACCGATAATACGGTGTTTTCGAATTGATATTTTCACTTATCCAAAGGACTTGTTCGTCCCAACAGAATTGGAGAGGTGATTTGATTTCATGAAATTCAGAAAAAACCTTACAGAAAACCATATTCTCCTCTTTCTCTTGATACTCCCCATTTCCACGAAGCCATTCAGTTTTTCCTCTCCTATGACCGCAAAAGGCGAATAAAACTGATAAAAAGTAGGCAACATCCACTTGCCCGATCCGTTACTGTACGCAACATGCCGCACAACAGTCGTCACAAAGCTGCGAAATAGCTTCCAGATTAAAATCGGCCATTTATGTTGGAAATTTGATCTGTTATGAAATCTGGGATGGCACTGCGAAGATCCCGGATGAAATTGAGGCCATGTCAGTATTGTCATGGAAATTTTATACGGTAGATTGAGGTTCATTTCAAGATTTTGTCGGATATCTGAGAATCGGATATTACAACCAGAACAAAAAACTCTGCAACCTAGTTTTCTCATAATCGAACATCTGGAAAAAGCAGAGATGGGGACGCAATGAACTTTCATGATTCTCTATCATGAAAGTTGATATCGAATGATTCGGAAATCGAGTCTACTGAGAGAACATTCTCCCTTAAGTCTTCTAGAGAAGCTGTAAACAATGGAATCGTTAGCGAGTATCGGAGATTTATCAGATATTATTGTGAAATTCCTACGATTTTTGAAATTTTCATTAATTCAATAGAGAGAATGAATTCCATGGATCTGAATACTCCTTTGCATTTAAGCATTGGACTTAGACTCGAAGTCCAATTTTGAAAAAAATAAGTGCACAATGTTATCAGCAGGAGCCTTTCAAAATATTTTTCTGATTGATTTATTGTTTCAGAAACTGGGAGAGAAACCCATTAAACAGTTTCAGAAAAATGCTGCGACCGAGATGATATATGTCAATTATTTTTTTTAAGATACTTTTTCGTCATCATGGAACATGCAGTTATATAGGTCCCGTGAATATTGTTTATTTAAAGAATACTAGCTGTTGATGAAAACTACCTAACCGTTATAATTTTAAGTGATTCGGCATATAAGATCAAAGGTTTCTTTTTCATATATTTAGAGTATATTCATTTGAAAACTGGTTCATTTGATAGATTTATTATTGAATTGAAAAAAAGGACCAAAAGCACCTCATTTTCAGTATTATAGAATATGGACCGTTTTTTGTATAACAGGTAATACTGTTCAGCCTTTCCAGTGCCTGAAATAAGTAAGTTATTTACCAAAGAAGTTTTCAAAGCCATAAAAATATTAGTCGATTTGTGTCTGCATCATAAAATGTTCTTTGAATAATCATGTCAGTTTACGAGACAAATTCTCGTCGATTGCGGAGGGTTTTAAATTTTCTGCTTCGATATAGAGCCTGAGACTCATCGAATACTCTCAATTATCTATGGTTAGGCCGTTTTTAGTGAAGTAACGTGCCGAGAGTTGTTTCAACGCTTAGAGAACTGCTATCACTTGTTTCGAGCAACCAGCACCTACGGTCTTATGACGTCGTGGTACATCAATGGTTAATCTATTGCGGAGACAATAAATTCTTTCATTTTTGCCTTTGGAGATAGCTCGATACCTTCGCGATCGACTATCTCTAGTACAATCTAAAAATTCGAGTAATGTAGATGTTGGCAAACATACCGTCATTGCAGGATTAATAGACCAACGAAGATCATCAGGGAAAGTCGTTTGATGGATGAAGTGAATGTGTGTACTGCTGTTGAAATCAGTCATGCAGTGCAGAAATGGTTATAGATGATAGACATTTTTCAAGAAGGTTTTTCCAACAAACTGGAATTTAATGAAATGATGATGGAAAAAAAATGAGGGGAGTTGATTTCTGAGCAATATCTATAAGTATGCCTCTGCGTATCTAGATTCCTGAAAAACTTATGTTTGGACAGGAATACTGTAGAATTACATCATAGGGCCATTTTTCATCGAGGGTAATCTAAATGCTTCAAAAAATTTCGAGCTTTTAGAAAATAAATTTATTCCGATAGTTCGACACCTACCAATTAATTTCAATGATGTCTGGTTTAAACAGGATGGCTGTCTCAGTCATAACGCGAGAATAGTCACTGAATATCTGAGAATGACTTTTTGGGATGATCAAATGACACCACCAATGATTTCTTTCTTTGGGATATCTGAAACATTTGGGAAATGGGTAAGAAATCGGAAAAGAGACGAATATTATTGAATTAAGATCCATAATAATCCAACTTTGTGCCAAAATAGCAACTTAAAAAATATCTCTTATTGTGGATACTGTTTTTGGGTCAATTTTAGAATTTGATTTTTTTTTCTGCTTTTTATTTTCATCGAATTTATTCTTGTTCTTTTATTTCTTCTCCTAGAATGTATTTTTGTTCGAATTTACTTTAGAAACTGTGATGATTCCAATTCGGTTTTCCCGATCTGTATATGCTGTATATAACTGTGAAGTTTGCTTTGAATCAGTTACCCAAGTATTCTTCACATAAATCTATTCTTACCAACTTCCGAGTTGAATTTTGTTTCGAGAAAATCATAAATTTACATTAAGAAAATCTCTTCAATCGATATCAATTATTGTGAACATAACTGAATAATAATGATGAAAAAAACTGTTCTTCATTGTCCATCGACACTGGAATTAATATTTTCAGGGAATTTCAACAAACAAGAGTACGAAAAAACTGTTTATTTTGTTTAATTTAATGTCGATGCTTTAGCCCGTTCCCCTTTACAGAATCATCTTCGGCCAATTTCAGAGAAATCTGAAAAAACAAATCTTCTTGTGTAGTTTCCAAAGCTGACATCAGATTATCCAAGGCAAAGCATAATAAATTCATCCAGAGAAGCCAGCTTCGAACACGTTCGAAGGGAAAACTCCTTGATACTTACCTGCATGGCGTACTGTGCGGTTTCTAAGTAGCTATATCGGTTATCAGTTTTCAAGATGTGGGAAGGATGTGTTGGATGAGGTAATAGAAACTTCCCAACAAACTTCCTGAAGACACCTAGTAGTTGAGGAGTTCGAGTATGGGGTATGAGAATTAGGTATACTCTTGTTGATACTTCAGATCCGAAGAAATTCTATATTCAGAAAGTTTCCTGAACAAATAACTACTATTTTCGGTATGACGAGAGTGGGAGGAACATTCTCATTCAACCCTGAAATGTAAGGGTAATTTTCAGTGCTCGGCACAGCTCGAAAAACATCTTCGTGAAAGGGTCTTAAGATGTTATGTGTGGTCCGTCCTACTTCATGATTGCGAGATAAGGACAATCGAGGCCACAATGATTGAACTCTGGTGCTAACACCGGATCCTGAAAATATCGGGGGTCTCGCAAACTATCATGAGGATATCCTCAGAATGATGGACACGAGACAACAACTGCTGAAACTCATAAACTCCGAGTTTCAAGAACGTTCATTGGAATTTGATGCTCCCCTAATTTTCCATTAAATGGAGTAGCCATGGCTACCGCCTACAGGTACTCCGTTTGAGGGAGAATTAAGGGAGCTTTAAATTTAATGGACCTTGAAAAACCAACTGAAGAAGAAAATGAACACAAATTTTGAGTTATTAACGAGAATTGAGAAATTGCCAATTTCAATCATATTTAATAACATGCTTGTTTTGAGGCTATTCGAATGATTTTCACATTATGCAGCAATTTTTTTTTGATTGTTCCGAACATGATATTTGAAAATTTCTTTTATCCAACTATTTTTAAGATGACAGGAACTTCTGATTTTTCGAATATCTAGCACAGTTAGAAGTTATTTGTTATGCTGAAAATTTTTTGCTGATTTGAAAAATGTTTTATATATTACAATTTACACCCATATATTTCATGAGCAAAAAAATTGGAACTTTTTCATTCTTCCAATTTCCATAGCGAATGTGTGAATATGCATTTTATTTTTCGTTGACCCATTACTTTGTGTTTGGAATGACCGATTTTGTCCACCAACTATTTTTTCACTCAATAACATTGTTTTCTGTTTTTAGTGTGCAAAATTTGAAAGTGGTTCAACTTTCAGCTATGATGTATTAGTTCCATATTGAAAAGTTTCTTGATCAAATTGTTCTCCATTCATCATCCATTGAAAAAAAGTTTTGGTTTTCTTCGGAAAAAAATATTTTTTGAAAAAAAGGAAATGGTCACAATGTATTTAAGAAAAAGAAAATTCTTTGCCTTTACGGAAGCCACATCGAGAACATTTTGAAACATAGATGAATTCAAAATAGTAATCATCGAAATGGGAATTGAAAATGGTATTCATTTCGATGATTACTATTTTGAATTCATCTATGTTTCAAAAATGGTCACATATGTGTACCAAAAGTCTTCAGGATCAAAATTAAGGTTCAATTATGAATAGTACACTCTTGGAAATATTAGAAATATAATGAAATGAATAAAAATAATTCAGAAACGAAAAGACTTTTCATTTTACTTACAATTTTCGAGACAACTGTTCGATTCTACAGAGATCAACCTTGAATTTTTCTTAATTAATCCCGATTTCTTCTGATAGAAAGAGCTCATGATATTGTAAGGAATATTGACACATTTGATACCGACATGTTCAAAAGTTAATAGAGTTTATATTTATTTGAATTGCAACGGATTGATCATGATGGCTCCGTCATGTGACCGCCAAGTCGAAAGGGTTAATCTCGCTCATATAGGTTTAACGATTACCTTCGGAAGCTGCACTCCTTCAGCAATTCATAGCTTCATACGTATAATTAATGTCCAATTATAATACCATTACCTCAACAATTGAATCGATAGTGTAGATTAATTAGTGTGAGAATATTTAAACAGTTGCCCCGCGAGAAAATTTCCCAAGGGTATAACATGGCATGCGGGAAAACGGAGAAAATCCAGCAGAATTTCCGAAACCCTCTTATAACAATTTTAAGGCAGAACCCGTCTAGTACGCAAGCTGGATGGAATGAGTCGTTATCGTCTCTTTATGCGAACTACTGTTGTAGGAGAAGAGATAAAATTTTAATGGATTCTCGATGAATTACTGTGAGTTGATGCTCCTCGTTTCCAATTAAAGCTTTACGAAATCGATTCGTGGGTTCATTGCAGAAGCCAATATCTATTGAATTCACAATCTCCAGTGAAAACTGCATGATAGAAAATATCACCCATTATTATATATCTTCCAAGCAATGCTGAGAGTGAAAATCGAATAAACAGGGTCTTTGTGAATTAATGCAGTTCGAATCTGCAGAAAAAAATCTCCTGCTAAATTTCGATACAGTCGATTACTTCTCAGAATAAATCAAGAATGTATTGTGAAAGATAGGTCTTTTCGGGAATTATATCAATAACCCCTGCTCATTTTAATTGGAAAATTATGTTCTGCGCATTTATTCAGAGACACCATGTACAGTGCCCTGTTGTGGACCTGCTGGATGACGTGTTACATTCTTATGGTCAAATCTAACATGACATGATTTTATGAATTGGTCAGCTCCAATGATCAGTCTTGCTGAACACAAGGGACAAATTGAATTTTAATATTTATGAATCTCTGGATTTGTGATGCAGTGAAAAACTGGCGGAGGAACGAAAATTTAATTATGTAAGGGAAGTTATATCTGTCACTGCCATATTTTTTGTCAGGCACAGTACGAAGCATTGGCTTTTTTACATCAATCGAAAAAGTTCCACCCTCGACTTTGATGTAGGGGTAACAGATATTTCGGTTGGGGCATTCCGTAACTCCGTGAGATTTATACGCTTTTATTTTTTTGCTTCGCGATTCTGCTCCATAGGGAGCTTGAACGAAAAAGGTTTGTTACAGAAAGTCGTGTCGATAACAGGGCATTTTTGTTTCTTTCCCTGGAATTCGAACGATATGTGCTACCGTGATATCTGATCTGCAACATACGCCTTGTTTCTGTGTTTCCTCGAAATATCTCTTCCCACCCAGATAGAATATTAAATTTTTTATTCTATAAAAACATAAATTCGTAGATGGAAGACGAGAGGTACAACATACCGAATATGAGTTGGTCAGATTTCGATGATAAATCATTGAGAAGTTGTAGTACTTAAGTTCTTATATTTGTCATAAGAAGTCGCTAGGGTGCCTAGTTTCCAAGACATAGGGTGATTCTGGAATTCGGGCAGTATTACAACTAGCTATAACCTCTACAGTACTAGAGCATTGAAATCTGACCTCCCTGCACATATGTTGTAGCAGCAGATTCTCGAGGTCAAAAAATACAGGCTTTTGAAAATCCCTGGAAAAATCTAATTGTCGAATAAATCTTGTAAATGAATTCATCGAATCTCATCGTATGGGAGAAAATAAAAACTAAAATCCCAAAATTGACCAAGTGTAACATTGCAATTCTGAAGGAAGGAAATTTTGCGAAAGAAAACAAAACCGCTGAAAAGATGAGAAATATACTAAGAACTAACATATTATTCCGATAATTCTATTGCTACAGTTGAACAGAACAATGGGCTGACTGATCCATGGATGATTGTCAAATCCAAACAGAATCATACGAGATCATCAATTTGGATTTCAAAAATATTTGACGATAGATAAGGAATTGCAGTTAACAGAAGACCTGAAAGAAAAAATAGAGCTGCTTTCTCAGATATATGAGAAGTCTTCGATAAGATCCTGTGTCACTAAGTAGTGATCAACAATAAGAGAAAAATAAATACCTATACACCAAAACGAATGGAATACATACTATCCTTTCTGAAGTATAGAAAATTGCAAGTGAACAATGATGGATTGAGATCAACGACAAGATGAGAAAAAAACTGCAGAAAGATATGCACTTGTCAAAAAATGAAAATGAATATTAACAAAAATGTTGGTACACATAGTGTCTGGATTGAGGAAACATTTCGAAAAATAGAAAGCATCATGATCGGCATGAAGGATGCCATGAAGTAAGCGAAATATCTTGGTAGCATACTAGAATAAGAGCTGAAATTCAACAAGAAAATCTAGGAAAATCGAACAAGACAACTACTTAGATGTTTATACCCTCTCCTCAAGGTACGTAGTAAACTGTCATTGGAAAATAAGATCCGATTGATGAAAACACCTATCTCGCATAACGAAGAAGGCCATAAGAAAGGAGATCTATTCAAAGTACACAGAGTATTCAGAATAGCACTTGGTCTCAGGTACATCAACAATGCACAGATCAGAGAGAAACTCAAAAACAAAACAACATAGTCCTTTAAAAAAAAAATAATGGTTAAAAAAATGGAAAAACATAACAGCCATTAAACAAAGAGGATACTACAAATATTCCTGTCTAAACGACTATAGAAAAAGCGTTTATAATACCAGTTGGAACTGAAAAAAAAATGGGTAAACTTAGAGAAGTATATTTCTGATTACAAGTATGAAATACAGAAAAAATTAGATCTGAGGAAGAAAATTTCTTGGGAAATATGTCCATATCTCCACTCCTTTCAATACAGAAACCCGTTTATCTTTCAATTCATCAGCCATTTCTAATCGAGGATGCGTGTGATTCATAGTTTGTGAAATTGCTCTCAAAAATCTGAAGATGGATTGTAAAAACGCTAACCATATAGCAAACGACTATTATAAACTACGGAAAGGTATAAAAGTGAACCTTAATTATTAGTGGAGCAGCATATTCGATAAAATCCATATTCATGAGTTAGGAAAATCCTGAATCACATTATCGGAAACACGTTTTTTTCTGCAGCTATACGAATCTTTTTCATGGAATGAATCTCATGATTATCTCGAAAAATTCATGTAGTTGCAAGATAAAAAAAACGACTGCGTCGAACCATTGTAGAATAATGAATAGATCTATTCTTCAAATGCAGATGATATTATCAGAACGAGGTTTGAGTTATTCAACTGAAGTGAATCAAATTCTGCCTTAATATACTTTCCAAAAGATTGGTCTCAAAATTCTCTCCGAACGAAATGAATTTGCTTGTTATATCAACTTAAATACAATGAGCTGAGTCTTAATCAAATAAAATGAGCAGTATTTCCGGAATACCGAAATAAACTCACCAGTAACGTGAAAATAATACTGACAACACTAATACCGAAGATGGATGCCCAGTAAGGAATTCCAATAACTGTGTTGAGTGCCACACATGGGGTGAAAACTGTGACTCCTTGATTGAGCAGCTGTCTCACGATATATGTTCCTGAAGCCAGACATCTCACAAGCCGAGATTTGAATCGAAGATCCAAGTATTGATAAACTGACGTTATACCCAGGCTGAAGTAAACGGGGACGAAAATGAAGCACACTATTGGATAAGCTAGCACCATCCCGTAAAGAGTCTCCCACATAGTACAGCCTCTATAGAAGAGTTCGGAAGGGTAACCTGAAATTTGAAAATAGTATGATAATTTTCAATTCAACAATCAGAGGGTAAAATTGAGCTTTGTAAAAGCTATAATTGATATTAATTTTATTGCAAATTCATCTAATTTCTTTACATTTCGATTGGAACTGAGGCTATGCCTTGTACGCATACGTCACCAGGGGCCTACTCCAACTTATCACTTTTCGAAGGAGTTACATTGCACGAAAATCATTCAGAATTTCAAAGTGAATTCAGAAGTGCAAAGTGAAAAGTTGCAGAGTGGTTTGATGCAATAGGCCCCTGATCTTTGCATAGCCAGTTTTTGTTAAATGAAACGCATTATCAATTGCACAGCAACACAGCATCCTAGAATTTGATAACACAAATTCAAATAGACTGCATAGTTCGTTTATAGACAGATAAAGAGATTGTGTTTGGACAGAAAAAGAGTTTATTTATTTTCCATTTGTAAAAGTCAGTTTCAAAAACACAATACTAATCAAGAAATTTATTTTATCAAGTCACTAACTTGTAAAATTGACAGTTAATTTTCACAAGTTAGAAGTATTATTGACATTAGAAAATTTTGTTTTATCGTCATATATGTTGAAAATCATGGTACAATTGTTATTTCCAGTAACACAGATTTTTTATGATGAAAGAGTTGATACTGATGATGAACCATCTGTTGGCTCAGAAACTGCTGAACTCGAGGACTGCAGAACATTTGTACTCTCCTTACTACCAAATAATTTGCTAGACATTTCGATTTTTTTGTTGACCGAATCATCGTCATAACTCATCGCAATTTCGTTCCAGGAGGCCGAAGATTTACATATTTTCTGTATAACATGCAGGGCTTGAAGTTGCAGCCATCATCGTTTATGGTGAATCTTCTTGTTGTTAAATTTTTTGTCTGCTGCAATGTCACAATAACATATTTTTCCATATCTTCTACATCATTCATGTTTAAGGAGAGAATTTCGTCACATCCACAACATCCAAAAATACCAAATATTGTTACAATTTTCACTCGCAACCACTGGTCATCATGAGCATGTAAAAGAACTTGTTCAGCCTCTTCTATACTTAATACCTTGGCCTTCTTTGGCGTATATCGCTCATTTTTTCGTTTCAGGAACGGTATTACCTTTTGAAATTTCATATTTTTCAATAAATTCATATAAGTTCCTTGAAACTTTGTGAACTTTTCAGAAAAGTGGCTTTAATGATCCTGTTTCAGAACTATAGCATTTCTTTTCTTCAATCCAAATTTTATGACCTGTTTCGTATCTAGATTGGAAACCAATGCCCTCATCCTACACCAATCAACAAAAGCTTAGTAATTGACCTAATACCATGAGTTTTCTTAAATTCTTAGCTGTTACCAGAAAAATATATCATCTACCAATTAAATATGATGTGGAAGATCCTTCATGAATGGAATCAATAAGGCCGGGGTCTTAGAACTGAGTTCATAAATTCCCACGTGCACTATGCTCTCTGATACGTAGTGTTCAAACCAATCCAGGAATACTAAACGAAATCAAAAATTGTACAGCTTGCTATCAAAAACCCAGGTAAAATAGTATCAAAGAGAAAGAGAAACCTCTGACCACGAACTCGTCGAATGTTAATTATATACAGTGTTTATACACTGTTCAAAAGTTTCACAGTGCTTTTTTAATATCCAAAAAATCATGAGGTTGTTATGAATGACAACTTCATACACTGATTGTTGCCAGGTGTGCTGATTATGCCACAATCTACTGATTTTTCTCATTTTCTCCATATGTGGCACAATCATACAAAACAACTAGCTCAACATATGCCCTTGCAGATTTTTAATAGAACTTTTCGAGCACTACAAAATCAACTCTGACTATGTTTTTCTATTTCTAATAGATTACCGAGCGTTGGCCATGAAAGCCTAAAAAACCGGGGTAATTACCGATATATTCCTGAGAACTCGAAATATTCTTTTCATTTCATCGTAATATAAAAATGAACCCTACATGAGAACCTCCCAAAATAAATTCTCTACATTATAGTGAAAGTTTTATCTAAATCGGTAATCTGATTCCTGAGTTCATAGAGGATATATTAGTATAGATTTTTGACGAAAAAAAAAGGACTATGGTGCCAGAATATCTGGTAAATTTTCGAGTTGACAAGCGACCTCACAAATGTTGAACAAAATTTTCCCTTAATTTGTGAGAAGTATTTTTTTTTCCACTTCAGATTTGCCGGACAAATTTGAACGGAACATGTGTATCACAATTTTCTTCAATAATTTTATTTAAAATTTTAGAAAACTGGAGGGCTGCTAATTTTTTTGGGTTTTCGAGATATCTTGAGAACCACTCGGAAATAGAAAAAATTCAATAATGGCACAAAGCTCCACAGGTTTACAGGTTAGCACAACAACAAAAATTCCGTAACGTACTGGGCAAACACATCATAACAGTAACTATCTACCTTCCTAAGTGATGAAAACGAAATTATACTTTTACTTTTGAGTGCATATTTATTTTCTTCTGAGTTTTCTCACATGTCCTTTTTTGTATTTTTTTTCAATCTTGATTTGCATTCTCATAAAAAATTTCAATAGACGCTACGGTTAATAGCAAAAACTTGTTCACACGCTGTCATTGTAATTTCGTTCTTGTCCAATTGTAACTGGAAATTATGGAATTATACCGTATTTAAAGAATTGGAAATGAAGTTGAAATAGTTGAGAAATGTCAGATTTGGTAGTGTAAAAATTAGATTCACGAAGAAAGGAAGCAAAAGTGTTACACCAAAACTCTAGAACTTTTAAGTTCATAATTGTTTAAGTTCAATATAACCTATTTCTTTATGGACTAGGTCACTTTGAACCGGAACTTTCTGAGAGCGACGTAACCACCCTTTTGTCGAGTTTCCTGTTGTCTCTTAGGAAGACTCTGTCAAGCAATCTTATTCCTTCCTTCAGAAGAGAATAATCATCCCCTATTAGTCTTTTCATGAAGTTAATCGGGTATGCAGCAAGTTCACTGTCCAATTCAGTGAAGATTTTTCAATGACTACAAAAGCAGATTAGGTCAGGAATAAATAAAATAAAGTTTCTCGGAACTCATTCCCGAAACATTGGGTAATTTCGGGGTTTCTTGAGACAGGCGACAAATGAATTCCAGGGTAATGAAACTTGCCGACGTACTGTGGAAACGATTGTGAGGACGAAGCTAATAATTTTCTGGAATCTTCACATGACTCTGTCATTAATCAACTATAGTGAATGATTTTTTCTTTATTTCAGTATCGTAGTAAGTACATTACAATAGTTAGAGCAGTGCTGTAGTTAACTCATTACATCATTGTTTTCATTCATATTTTTCATTTTGTGTTTGTCAATAATGGCTTCTGGTGGTATAATTTTTTTTACCTACCTACGTGAATTCTAATTCTGTGGTGTATGAATTTTCATTATAGTCACACCAATTGATAAGATACAATACAAAAGTCACTGGGATCTATTATCGGAATTTTTCATTGGAGTTAGATGGTATTTCACAAAACTTGACTGAAATAGAAGAAATATCTTCAGAGACTCGCTGCAGAATGGTCTCCTATTTCAACAAGAATGCAAAATTCGAACGATGATGCATGATGCGAATCGTTTACTATTCATATATCGGAAATATGATCACAATTTAGACACACTTCAGAAGGAAGATGAATTGTGATTTTTCAAAAACCAAAATCTGTTCTACAAGATGAGTTGAAAAGAATTCCTGCGATGATTAACCTGCAGAAATGGAAAGTTCTGAGAATAGTCAACATTTCAGTGATGTTTCATTCGTTTGCATTGATGATTTCATCGATATCTTTAAAGATTGAATAGTTCTTCTCAAATCATCAATATAAAGGTTACCAGCAAGAGGATTCCGAATTAATCAAGAATAACAATGTTGTTTTTATCTCAAGCACATTTGAATGTGTACATCTGCTCTATACCGTAATTTCTAATTATAACCTCAAACTGAGATATTTAATGAAGCACGCATTTAATGAGTTCGTAGAGAGATGTAGTCACTACTTTCATTTTAAGAATAATAAAAATTCGGCAATGACACTCATTCTGGTATCTAGCGACCATTTCCTTTCGAAGATAACACTTATCCTGGTTTTATTATGGTCGAGATATAAATATTATATTATCCGGAGTCATACTTTAGTTAAAAAATACTATACTAGCTACTGTTTTCTGTGTTTCTTCGATTATAAGGAAATTAAATCAAAATCATACACTGTACCATCAAAGTGACATTCGGAGATGAGTATTCAATTCAAAATCCGACAAACTGTTGCCTTACAATATACGAATATCACGAGGAATGTTTTTGTAAGACTCCATCCTATCAGAGTCTACATCATCAGATTCTTCATTAGACAGATCTTTCAAATCGTGGATTTCCAGTTGGTCTTACTTGTTTCGATAGTGAAAAGTTTTCGTTTCTGAAAATTGAAATCGAAAATTGAATGTGTTTGCATCATGAAAGTAGTTGAAAAATATTGGTTATAATACTCGTATATGCGTATTTACTTGAAAATTAATCAGAAACCGTATATGATCCATCTGGAATCGAAAGCTTTGCGCCGGAGTAGTCACATTTCTTGATTAATCAATTTAAAAGCGTTCAACCTGAACATTTCCCGTTGTAACATATAAATCATCACGATATAAAATTGTCTGGTAAATTATCATAATTACATTATTATGGTTAGTCGCAAAACTGGGAATTGAAATACGTATTATTCTCCGTCACTTGTCTTGCGAAGAATTGATAGATGACATTTCCTTCCCGCACTTATCTATGCATCATGTACCATTGCTCAAAAGAAAATGAAAATTATAGTGTGTCATCTAAAACAATAACCAAACCAAAAAATATAAATGTATGTGAATTCTTCGATTTAAGATATACTATTGTTCTGCATACTTCCTTGATAATAAATCATCTCATCTACATTCAATGTGAAAATGAATTCAAAACAATATGAGCAGATTGGGCGAAAACAAACTCTAATCGTTCATTCAATGGAATGACTCAGTGTTTATTATAATCATTATTAGTCTGCGCCTAGATAAAGCGAGAAAATTAGTTGTATCAGTTATCTCGACCTTAGTAAGAAATCAGTGTAGTAAAAAGGCGCATGTTTTCGTTGAACATATGGATGTCCGATTTTAAGACAGAAGTGTCATTCAATCACAAGTTCGCAAGTGCTTTGCACCTATAGTGTTACAACCATAATTCAGAATGTTAAATCAACTTCCATTAGATTCAACAATATTATAAATTCATAGATTTCGCTCAGAAGAAAATATTCCTGAAAGTACACAGCCTGAAAAAAATTTCAGGTTATGCAGTACAATATTAAAATAAATGAATATCCGTGGGTACATAAACCAATATATTTTTTTTCAATTGGAAATCCCAGTTGTTTGTCAGGAGAGCGGTTGAAGCCTACTCAATTTTCCATTATATGTATGTATATTTTGGTCCTTGGCCAAGTGCAGATAATAAAATATTTAAGTTTTCACAAGTATATACGAAAACACAATATTCAAATAATTCCTGAATGATGACGAAAATTGAAACATTATTCTAAAACTGTTTGAGACGAAACATTTCTGGTGAAAAAGGGATTGTGCCTTTGATACAATATAATATCGCCTTTCGAGTGCTCATAACTCATAATGAGGAGCAGTTCAATATATCGAAAGAAGAGTGATTCTTCAAATCGCAACTCTACGTCCTAAAACCTACAATTGATATAAGTGAAAATTAAAAATTTGAAAACATCAGATGAACCTCTGGTGGTGCAGTGTGATTGGGACATTTTTGTTTTGTAATGGAACATTTTATTGATCATTAAATTCAAGATAAAAACTGGAAGCTCTGAAAAATTTTGTAATAGTTCCATATCAAAATTGAATTTATCATTAACTGTGAAATTTTCTGCTCTGTATTTATCGAAAGAGATGTTATCAGAGAAGTAGGTATCCCGGAGCAAATTATAGGTGAATGTAAAAGTTTTCTTGTAGGTAGCTCGAAATAGAAACTCTCACAAAGTGAAAGATAGAATTACAACCGTAACTACAACTTTCATTCCAATGGTAGTATTGTTGATGGATGATATCATGACAAAAACAAAGATTATCTGAAAGAGTTAGTGTAAGGTAGGATCTAAGTATCGATATTCTCTAGGACCTGAAGCAAAGTATCAACCGCACTAGGATATGAAAAATAATATATATATATATATATATATATATATATATATATATATATTCTTATGAAAAAGAGAGCTAAAATAATACAATAAATGTTGAAACAAAAAGTACCTAAGCTGAGGTAAAAAAAGAACGGGGTATCATAACAATTCTTTGTATGATACTATAGAATCATACGATAATATCAACACTAGCATCATACGATACTATACAGCCAGGGGAAAAAACCTCAGCCGAAAAAACCTGCCTCCCCGTAAACAAAATAACATAAAATATCAAATATCAGGAAAATCTTGAAAGACATCAGTGTGATCATCTTCATGTTATCCGTCGATAATAACATTTTGTCTGGAAAAATTGATTGAATTATTCGTTGTATGAATTATTGAAACAAATAATTGAGTACTCTCGAAAAATATGTGTCATATCTGTTTGAATAATTTCAGGACCTAATTCAGACTACATTGGGAGAATGAGCGGAAGAAAAAGAAGGGATTAAGATCACAGTAGAGACAAAAGAGTAAAGTCAATGCGAAATATCTAAGGCAAAACAACATGTAAATTTCCAACGAAATTTCTTTAGGAGCTCTTGTTAAATAAAAGATGAAAGTGACTTACCCAAAAAGGATCTCACTCCAAGCGTGCCTCTAGCTATGCTCAGCATCATTGCCGCCATTGATACTTTGCCTGCGGCAAAAACGTAATCCGCTTTGGTTTTTTCTTTCGGTCCGAAAAACCTCGAATACACTGCTACGAATGAACTGGCGATAACGAATATGATGAAGACCAAATAGTCCCATATCATACTCTTGGCTTCCTTCGACATTTTGTATGCAGATGATGGTCCGACAAGATATTCCTGAAAAATAGTATTCAATGAAATAACCGATAACAGCATATTTGTATTGGATGGAATAAAACCTCAACTTCTTAAACTTGTCTTATGTTGTACAATAGACTACCGAGCCACGTCGAAGAGTTGAATATGTCTGCATTCATTACTCTTGGATAGGACAATATAATTGATTGTTAATAGTTTATTATTGTTTGTCTAGACTGTAATGTACATTTTATACCTATATGTGTTATATGTGTTTGTACTATACTTATTTTATTTGACAAGCCATATACTTTTCATGGCATCTCTATGTTTATAGACGATTTCTCGTGTACTTTGTGAATCTAGTATAAATAAATAAAAATCTGGAAAATATGGAATTATGATCTGTTCAAGAATAATTGTCATATCGGACGGCTCTGTGTTCCACAAGTAACATGAGAGTCAAAGGGTTGACCCTTAATTTCAGCACCGTCCACTAAAATTTGAAAGTCTATAACAAATTGAATCATTCATTGAATTCGGATATATTATATAAAAGACGGTAGTAATTGATACTGTGTTTAACGATGGAAAGAAGATAAGAACGGAATAACTTTTGAAGGATCTTTAAGTAATGGACGTTGCTGAAACTCATGATTACAATGGTGTTGACTAACGTAATAAAGTTCATTTGTTTCTGATTTGTAAACGTCCGTTTCCAAAAACACAATAACGATCAAAAATAGTTAATTTTATCAAGTCACTAACTTGTAAAACTGACAGGTAACTTGCAAAATTTAAACAAGTTAGTAGTATAATTTACATTAGAAAATTTTGTTTCACCGTCATATATGTTGAAAATTATGTTACAATTATTATTTCCAGTAACACAGATTTTTTATGATGAAAGAGTTGATACTGATGATGATGAACCATCTGTTGACTCAGAAACTGCTGAACTCGATGACTGCAGAACATTTGTACTTTCCTTACTACCAAATAATTTGCTAGATATTTCGATTTTTGTTGACCGAATCATCGACATAACTCATCACAATTTTGTTGCTCTTCCACCCTCCTACACGCTTTAGTGCTGAAATATCTCCACTCGAATCAGCAACCATAGTGGTCAGTGTATAACTCTGGGTCTTTTAAACCTTAATATTTCGCTATTTGCTTTGGGACACCACAAAAAATGTTCTGGCTAACAATAGGGGAAATGAATTTTTATGTCTGTATGTCAAAAAATTTTAGGCTTTCTGTTCCAGGAGGCCGAAGATTTACATATTTTCTGTATAACATGCAGGGCTTGAAGCTGCAGCCATCATCCGTTATGGTGAATCTTCTTGTTGTTACATATTTTGTTTTTTCCATATGTTCTACATCATTCATGTTCAAGGAGAGAATTTCGTCACATCGACAACATCCAAAAATTCCAAATATTGTTACAATTTTCGCCAGCAACCACTGGTTATCAGGAGCATATAAAAGAAATTGTTCAGCCTCTTCTTCACTTAAAATTTGGCCTCTTTGAGTGAATAAGGCTCATTTTCATTTCAGAAACGCTATTACCTTTTGAAATTTGCAAATGACAACGTCATATTTTTCAATAAATTTTTTAAGGAAACGAACCTGTGAACAGGGGCATTTTTTGTCATGAGAAACAAATTAAATATAAAACAATACACGCAAAATAAAGGGTTTTACTGGCTCAAGGAGGTAACTGACTCGCCTGCGGCTCGTCGTTAAGGTTATATCCTCCATTCGCCAGTAAAAACCCTCTCACTTTGCTAGTTATGTTATATACTATTTCTCGTATGTTTTCGAAGTAACCGACCATTCTTGATTTGGGTGTTTTATCGTTCTGGTGCAATGAAAAATGGCTTCAATTGATCCCCAGTGAGGTTAACAAATCATATCGACATTTGACTAATGGACCACTTTTGTTTATTGGATATTCGAAATGGATCATTAGAGAAAAATATTTATGATGGGTTGAAAAAAACAGTTACTCATATAAAAAGATAAAAAGAAGGCCTGAATGAAGAAGAATACTAAACACCAATCCTATTTTTCAATACTCGGAGAATGCGAATCTGGTGACATCATTAATCTGTTTGTTATCCTGAATTGGTTGAGGTGTTCGTGTCCATCGTTCGATATCACTTGTTTTCTCTGTCTGGCATCTTTAGGAGTAATTAGGAGTGGTTCTAACTGAAATTTCCAGAAATTTAATTCTATTCATTTTTTGAACAGAATGGTGCTAATAACATCCTTAATAGAATAAAGAGGAGGTTGATTCGTTCCAATACAGGCTTATTAAAGTGTTTATCTCAGAGATTGATGCTTTCTCATCTACAAAGCGCTGAAGTCATCATGGTCGGCATCCTGATTGATACGTTTACATGATTCTCAGAAGACGATTAAGATATTCAGGATACCCGATATAGAAAATTCAGTGTTTTACTAGGTTGGAACTGATCGAAACGAAAAATATGTGGTTAGAGTGCTTGAAAAAATTGAATTAAAGATGGCTATGATACGCAGGTGTATTTTCAATCTTCTCGTAGCATTCGGGTTCTAAAGTCAATGTGAGAAAAATTCTGAAAATTTTCTGAATCGGATGGAGAGGAAAGAACATCAATTGAATACAAAGGCGTTGAAAAAGCTAAAACATTTTCGCTATCAGAACTTGATGCCTTCTTCTAACTTCTCGAAAACTTCTCGGTCTATTAAGGCAGGTAGGTAAAACTTTCAACAAGTATTAACTTAGAGTAATCAACTAGCCAAATATAAATAAGTCAAAACCATTTCAAGAGTTGAAATGATCTAATAACATATCCTTAAAATGTCACTATCATTTCGGCCTGCGTCGTTCGTTCATTCTAGATGTTTGGTCAGGACGAGCGGCTGGCATCTTTAGGAGTTATTTTGATACGCGAGGAAACAACTGACATAGAACGATGATCGCGGAAAACTCTATCTTCAGCACTTTGGAATTCTCAATATTTCTCATTTTTTCTGTAGATGATCATTTGAAAGTCGAAAATGACCTGAATCGATTCAATTAGAATCAGCATTAGACATTTCTTCAATCTGATCGACTCTTTTCTGAAGTTTGGTTCTTTGAATATGCTTCATGAAGGTGTTTATTTTGAAATGGAGTCCGTTTATCAACGGCTGCGATTTGAAATGAGTTTCCTGAAAATGTCAAGACGTGAACTAACAAATGCTGAGTCTAATAATAGGGCTATCGGATTGTTACAGGGTGGCCCAACTCAGGTTGATGTAGCAAAAAGGCTCCAAGTCAGCCAATCTGTGATATCTCGACCTTGGAATAGGTTCAGGGAGACAGGTTCCATGTTGAACGGACCGAGGCTTGGTGGGCGTCAACATGTGCTCCGGATCGTTTCATCATCGTTTCGGCTAGAAGAATGCCTACATCTACGAGTAGAATGCTACGGACTTCTCTTCAAAATGCAGATGGGGTTCAAGTTTACATCGAAACCATCAGACGACGTTTGAAAAAGGTTAAGCTAGCTTCTAGACCTCCACTAAGAGGAGAAAACACGTGACTATAAGCGTCAAAAACTGGAATGAGCAAGGCAACATATATTAATTGGAAGATTTTCAGATTCCCGAAGATAATCCCACGCATACCCCGTAATCGTCGCTATCTCCAAGAAGTCCATCCATTCTAAGGGGGTAGTGTTATGGTATGGGCCGAGATATACACATTTGTCCTGGGAATATGACCGCTATACACTATAGAAAGGATGTCGTTGACAATGTTTTGCCGCATTTTCACGCTGCTTTTGGTGAACCATTCCTATTAATAGACGATAACGCTGGAGCGCACCGTGCAGACATAGTTCATAGTTGAGAATATTGACCAATATCTACGAACTCAGTCGATTTTGATTGCATAGAACATGCATGGGATATGCTCAAACAGTGGCGTAACGTTTCTCAGCCGGGCCCCCTCCATGATTAATCCCGGGCCCCATCCCTATTAAAAAAATTCAATTTTTTTTCTTTGTTTTTCGGAAGGACTCCAGCAAAGTTGAAGAACTAATAATTTTCCAATCGTTCCTGCCGTTGCATTCTAACATTATATCATAATTGATTTTTAAACAAACAGTTGATACGCGGTAACTGTTTTCTCGAAATTTTCGAATTTTTCGTTTTTTTTTGAAATGAAATTGTGGACAAAATCTCGAGAAATTTTTTGAAGATTATGAGCTTTTCATAGCAAAAATCGTGATCCTTTAATTTTTTTAGAAATTTCTATCAAGAGAAACGAAAATTAACTGGCTAGATTGTTTTGGCTCTTTGCAGGGTTTTTCTGAACATATTGAACTGTAGAAAGCACACCTTATATATTGCATTTTCAAATTCATGTGAAAAAAAATATTCTCGGAAAAGCAATAAAAAGCCGATGAAGGGAATTCATCCTGGTTCTCGAAACCAACCGACAACTTTCTGTGTGATCAAAATGAAAATTTTCTCACGCTCGTGGACAAAAAAACGAAAGTTGTTTTGGGTTCTTCTAATATCTCTCAAAAAAATTCGATTTCATTTCTATCCTTCAGTCCCGTATTGCATTATAATATAAAAAAAAAAACGAATTGCATTAATTTTAACCGTTATAAATCACATTTATAACATCATCTATTTCATCATTTCAACTGCTATTTTAATTTAATTTTAAGACTCAGCTAGACCCAATATGAGCAATCATATCAAAACATTTAAAATTTTTTGCTTTCTAATAAAGCCTAATACCTCAACAACTTCACTAATAATTTTAAATCTATATATAACATCAGCCAGAAAATTGGTTTTTACTGTCAATTGGTTCTTAAAAAGATTAAAAAAAAATTAAATGAAAGGTTCGTCGTATAGAATCGCGAGCAGCTCGGGCTTGTTGAAATACAACACTCCTCATTATATTTTTCGTATAACAGCTTACTTCTTAAATTCCACGTGGTTTTTATAGTGCCTTCTTTGAACTCTGATCAATTACTGTCAATTGGTTCTTAAAAAGATAAAAAAAAATTAAATGAAAGATTCAACAACCGGGCCCCCCAGACCTCGTGGGCCCCCCCCCCAACGGGGTGGCTGGGGGGGTGTACGTTACGCCACTGTGCTCAAAAAAATTAGATAATCATCAACCTACCCCAGAATCCTTGAATGATCTGAGAGAGCTTCTGCTCCGTTTGTGAAACCAAATTCCTCGAGAAATGTTCAACAACCAAGTGTGTAGTATGCAAAGAAGATTTTAAGCTGTCAAGTTCAACTAGAAAAGGTAATGGGGATTGGACTAGTGGAGACCCCGTCTGCAGATTCGTCCAAGATGAGAAAATGTCGTCACCGAAGCTTAGCAGAGACAAACTGGTTTCGTCCTCCTTAGGACTCATCAGTGCCTCTCAGCCAGCAACGATGAACTTATACTTATAGCCATGCGGTAAGACAAACCCCAGTGCTATACAAAGGTTTGCCATCTAGCGGGGCGTAGCTGAACCTCCTCTCACCAGAATTCCTCAACAAACAGTTTGTTTCCGTAGAAGTTTGTAGTTTTATATTTCCCCTTCTTAGACAACAATTTTTTCGACTAATTTTCATTAATAGAAGATGTTTCAATTGAGTTTGTTCGTATGAAACTTTCAGAATGAAGTTTCATCATCCCTTTCCTCGAATTGAAATATTGGCATAAATTATGTCCAACATAATGGTATTTCATGTAATAATTAAATTATATTTCTATAAAATCGAATTTAAACTGCTTCAGAACTAACAGATAAACAGAATTCAAATGTCTGATTCGTATTCCCTTAAAGTGCTGACTACAATTCGCCTCAATTTGCGTTGTTGAAATCTGTCGATTAACACTTAACAAGTTTTCGGGAGGTCAACAAACATGTGCACGATAACGTGTGTGATAAGCTTGGCAACACAAAATTGATGATAGATTGGTAGGTTTATTGAACCACGCCATCAAATCGATTAGCCAGGTGTCGACAAATTGAATTAGGCAGATTTACATAAATATAGTATGAAAAAAAATTATGGAAATTTTCTGCATGAATAGAAGGATATCATTAATTATGATTATGTTGAAGCTATCGAACCTCGTAATTTCCACATTGAAGGAGGAACTCTTTGTGTAAGTAATTTCCTATACTGACAATTTGTATGTTTCATAAAAATGGACAAAATTTTAGAGCTGTAATTGAAATTAAGTTTAAACAAAGCTTCAGATTCGTTATTTTTTATCATTCAACCTCAATTGTTATCTTGTGGTTTCTCACTATCATCGACAGGCGTTTGTACGGGAACACATTATTTGTTTTCCTGCAATTATCCAACTTTTCGTATTCAAACTTCAGTGAGTTCTACTGAAAAAAAATTTTTGTTGTTGTTTTACGAAATTAAGATTATCTCAAACAATTTTTGAAAGTTTTTAATATATAAAAACAAATCTTTCGACTATTCTGATACAACCGAATAATTCAACGAAGACAAAATAATTTTTCCTCTCATCAATATTTGCCTTCTTGTGATATTAAACAAAGTCTACATATGAGATATCCTTATGTATAGGTTAAGTGAAATGGAAAGTGAATAATCTCAGATCAGAGATGCCTCGGATGGAATACTCGATCTGCGATTGAATTCTTTTGAAAATTCAGAAGCAGGCTAAAACTTTATTTTACAAGGGTCAATTTGAATTTGGGCCGGAATTAAATTATCAATTATTCAACTTTGACAATCATACAAAAGGAAATACAACAATTCAATGATTTTCAAAGCAATGATATTTCATCAAATGCTCCTCCGAGGAGTTTGGAATGAACTTTTTATCAGAGTTGAAGTCTGAAATAAGAGGAGAATACTCATACTCACATTTATTCGACAGTATGATATTCAAATAATAGGCCAACCAGAAAAACGATCACAAGAAGAAATATGACTTAAGAAATTATTCAGGTGATTTTTTATTTTCTTGAAAAGCTCACCTAAGTTTCGTTCTTCGAAATAATTATCAACTTCTGTATTCCCACTTGTTGCTAAACTGTTTCAAACTGACAACAGGTCTTTATGAAACACGTTCAGAGGCACGTTAATAGACAACACCGGAGGCAGAACTGAGTACAACGTATTCAGCCGAAGAACTTAATATAAACAATCGTAAACACTGAGCAAATATGATAAATCTGAGTAAATTGTATTTAAGCATAACAACATTCGTCTGATAAGCGGCTGGGAGCACGCATATGACGTCAGAGAATCCCGTGAATTAGGAAAAGTAGCTGGTGTTTGTTTGACATGAAAGAATAGACGAATGTCGAGGAGAGAAATTCAATCGAGACAGGTTCTTGATGCGACAACGACGATTGCCGGCAAATAACTTCACAGGGGCGGATCCTAGTAGCTCGGAAAATATTGGCTATCCAAAATACCACTAGAATGACTCAGACTAATATAAACACATTTCAAACCTCAGATAAACTCAGCTGTTAACTTGTTTTTCCGCAATTTCGAAGTTTTATCTCTTCAAGGCAATAAAATGCATAACGTACTTCACAACTTTATTCAATGAAAATGACAGTAGAGGTTTATACATAGATAAGCCGCCCTCATTTCTGAATAACATTCTTATTTCAAAATTTTCTGTTCCTTGATGAAAGATATTTACTAGTTCAATTTTATTTAAGTAATATGTTTTTTTTTTCAGGGTTTGAGTCCACTCAGAAATTCAATCAGCTGTGGTCCAGAACGTCCTCAGATACCAAAATAGCGTCCTCAGATACCAAAATAGTATGTTATTGCTCACTAATAAATATGAAGACAAAGACAGTGGCGTAACGTACACCCCCCCAGCCACCCCGTTGGGGGGGGGGCCCACGAGGTCTGGGGGGCCCGGTTGTTGAATCTTTCATTTAATTTTTTTTTTATCTTTTTAAGAACCAATTGACAGTAATTGATCAGAGTTCAAAGAAGGCACTATAAAAACCACGTGGAATTTAAGAAGTAAGCTGTTATACGAAAAATATAATGAGGAGTGTTGTATTTCAACAAGCCCGAGCTGCTCGCGATTCTATACGACGAACCTTTCATTTAATTTTTTTTTAATCTTTTTAAGAACCAATTGACAGTAAAAACCAATTTTCTGGCTGATGTTATATATAGATTTAAAATTATTAGTGAAGTTGTTGAGGTATTAGGCTTTATTAGAAAGCAAAAAATTTTAAATGTTTTGATATGATTGCTCATATTGGGTCTAGCTGAGTCTTAAAATTAAATTAAAATGGCAGTTGAAATGATGAAATAGATGATGTTATAAATGTGATTTATAACGGTTAAAATTAATGCAATTCGTTTTTTTTTTATATTATAATGCAATACGGGACTGAAGGATAGAAATGAAATCGAATTTTTTTGAGAGATATTAGAAGAACCCAAAACAACTTTCGTTTTTTTGTCCACGAGCGTGAGAAAATTTTCATTTTGATCACACAGAAAGTTGTCGGTTGGTTTCGAGAACCAGGATGAATTCCCTTCATCGGCTTTTTATTGCTTTTCCGAGAATATTTTTTTCACATGAATTTGAAAATGCAATATATAAGGTGTGCTTTCTACAGTTCAATATGTTCAGAAAAACCCTGCAAAGAGCCAAAACAATCTAGCCAGTTAATTTTCGTTTCTCTTGATAGAAATTTCTAAAAAAATTAAAGGATCGCGATTTTTGCTATGAAAAGCTCATAATCTTCAAAAAATTTCTCGAGATTTTGTCCACAATTTCATTTCAAAAAAAAACGAAAAATTCGAAAATTTCGAGAAAACAGTTACCGCGTATCAACTGTTTGTTTAAAAATCAATTATGATATAATGTTAGAATGCAACGGCAGGAACGATTGGAAAATTATTAGTTCTTCAACTTTGCTGGAGTCCTTCCGAAAAACAAAGAAAAAAAATTGAATTTTTTTAATAGGGATGGGGCCCGGGATTAATCATGGGGGGGGCCCGGCTGAGAAACGTTACGCCACTGGACAAAGATTAATATGGTATATTCACATACACTTCTCGTTATACTTTAAGGAACATAAAATTTTCCAAATTTTTTGGTGTTTTTCAACAGGCTGTATCTCAGTGATATCTTTCGCTCCAATATTGATGAAGATGAAGTCCGTTAACGAATAAATGGCAAAAAGGCATTTTCTTACTCTTTTTTCACAAAACCGTCCCACAATTTTCTGCAGAAAAAGAAACCGGCTGTCGGTTTGATAAGACTCCTGCAGTTCCGGAGATATCAGCAGTTTAGTCCTTTTGCATTCAAATTGGGATATCTCGAAAACATATGGTCATTTCAGAGGGTGGTGAATAAATTAGATCTGAATGAACAGGCTATGCGGGCTCTACATCGGTTGAGCTCGAAAATTTTTTTCATCGCGTAGAGCAAAAATAAAAATTTCAGAAATGAAAAAAAATTTTCTTCGTATTTTATCCGAGAATTACATGGCTGCACGTACTCTGGAACATTTTTAACCAATGAATTTAGAAACCTGAGTCTTCAAGCTACAAAAGTTGATTTTTCTATTTCTCAAACGACAATTTTTTACTCAGATACAGCCTGTTCAAAAACACCGAAAAATTTGGAAGATGTTTCTCTTCCTTTAATTCTTGCGAGAAGTATATGTTTTCCATATCAATAAACTAATGATTTATTATATTTCGAGAGTAGTATAATGACTTTGTTCTTTGTTTAGATAATCTGGAAAGGGTAATCATATGATGAATTGTATTTCATGTAAACTTCCGAATCAGTGTTGCGCAATTATAATTTTTTTAATCTTGTTTTGAAACATGAATTTCGAGACATTGAAAACATGGAACTTGTTGGAGAACAGCTGACTGGTTGGAAATCTTTTTGGTTTCGTGGACATGACCTTCAGAATCCACTTTTGTATCATCATCAAGGTTTTTAATATACTTGAGTGAGTATCGCCTCGAACAGAATAATTCTCTCAGAACTGAATTTATCTGCTTCATATTGTTTGAATACTCCCCTGTCACAAGTGAAGGGTGACCCGTTAGTGAAAGACGCCCTCTGGCAGGTGAATTAGAAAAATCTTCTACCTGAGACTCTGAGACATCACTGGAGAACCTGCACATCTTAACTAATGAAGATAAAAACTTGCTATCAAGTTTCATACAAAATATTTCCCTTGAGGGAAATATAAAGTTATATATTGATGATGCTTCAGCACTAGTATAGAGAAATAATGTCTGACGGGATCAGAAAAGCAAACCGGATTAATTAGTACAGAAATAGTATTATTCTAAAACAAGTTGCAGAATGAGATCCTATTCCAATACGAATGCGAAATTCGAAAACGAGCGACGAAGGAGCGAGTTTTCGAAAGCATGAGTGTTGGAATTGCCTTCTGCAAAGAGTATTAGACGATATTTTCTCTATTTCAGTAAAGATTTGTGGAAAACTCTCGAAATTCAATTAAAAATTCAGATTAGTGACTTTTGTACTGTATCATGATAGTTGGTGTCACTAACTAAATTTGACAGATTGCGAAATTTGAATTGATTATCATTATTATTATTATTATTATAAAAAAGTTACAGAGTTGAGGTAAACAGTTATTAACTCGGTTCGGAAAACAAGAGAAAAAAAATCATCCATTCCACCCAGAAAAAAAAAATAAACATGAAAAACGAAACGTATATCAACTTTTCAGTCCAGAATTACAAAAGTTGAAATAACACACTTCACAAAGCACCAACACTTAGCTTCCATCGGTCATAACGGTTTGAACTCTAGAATTTAGGATCAGAAATACTTTCATAATGAATCATTTTTTATTGTCAGATATGGAGATTGCAGAGGTGACTTTCGATTCCTACAGAGAAATATTCTAACGGATGGTATTCGTGTGAAACCCGGTATAAACACACCATTTCATCTAGTTTTTTTTCAAATGTCGCAGCGGGCATAATTTCTAGCAGATGGCTCGCAAGGAACTGAAATGAAAATCAGCATCAAATCAGGAAATTGAACATACTCTCTTGAAAGTTCCTTCTCGGTATAAAAAGTGACTACTCTTTTTACACCTAGGTATTCTTGTTTTTATTTGTAACCTCTCGAAATCTACAGATTTTGGAATTTAAATTATGTACTATGAAAACAAATATCATTTCACAAAATTTCAGTCGATATACTCAAGCTTATAAGAGCTATGACTATTTCAGTCAATAGGTTTGGAAATGTTTCCACTACGGACTTTTTCAGATATTCATGAAAAATAATCTGAATGACTGGTTGAATCACTTGTGTGATAGGTATAAAGATATGAAATTAACTTTGTATGGTAAAAGTAAAAGATCTCTGTGACTGGAAGGCGAGCTTTAGAGTTTTGTCAGGGACCACAATAGACCATCAGGTCGCAGTGAACTCTAACCTCTTTTAAACTATTAACTATTAACAACTATGGTGAAAATGTTATCGAGTTTATAGTTATATAATATATTTCACCAACATTGAAACTAACAAAGATTCAAGTTTTTTCGGTCTTTCGAGTGGATCTTCTCAGAAAAGTTTGCGTTACTCATTTTTTTTTAATTAACATAACGCAAGGTAAGGTCATTTTAGCGTCGTAAATTTATATTCTTATTGTTGGAAAATTTGTTGCTGTTAAATGAACCTTCACGGTTAGTGTTATCTTCATAAAATTCTTTGTTTACACATCATCTGTCACCATGAGATCATCAATTACACTTTATAACAATTTTGAAATAACAGAATAATCGTAATTGACCTTACACAACCCTTTATCACCTAGGAGCAGCATGGGATTTGGGATAGAAGAAGACCCCAATTCACGAAATTGCTTCAATTATCTCGTGGATGCAGTTGAGTGTCCCGTTTTAAGATCAACAATGGTAGATTTTATTTTGTTGACTAAGTGTGATGTCACAATTGATATTATATTATGTTCCAATAAACATACAGCAGAAATGAGATCACAACTCACGTGTTTTTATCCGATTCCTGCCTAATTTCTATTTCATTTTCACGAGCAATAAGCTTTATCGCGATGAAATTTCGAGTCGGCACGCGAGCGAAATAATTAGATCAAATACTAACTCACAAACAAACGCAACGTTGGGTTTCCTATGCGGTTTGATTTTTAATGAAATTAGACTGCCTCCGCGTTTTCTAGATATCGATTCGGAAGTAATGAAGAAATTGCCGTTTCACAGGAACGAATTTCCAGATTTCAAGGAAATTTCTACCCCGCAGCAGTTATAATTTGATTTTATGGTTATGGCAATATCCTTTATATATTATCTGTATTATTCGATTCTACATCTTTCTTGGTATTCGGAACTGGCTTTTCAATTTTACACACTCATCTAAAATGTGAAAGAATGATCTGATTATGAGAAAATATGCTTTGAGGTAGAACATTTTGAAATTCTGTTGATAATAATACTCCTAATTCAAAAACGTTGAATTATGGTCTTCTGCAAGGATCTCCTCTTCAAATTTGATCTGTGCGAAATCCACGCTACTTCAAAAAAATTATATACGGCTTATTTTGTCATTGTTTTTCATTATGCTGATTTTTCTTTCATGGAGAGCCACTATTCCAAAGACTTAATCATCCTGAGCCATTCATTTTGTTGAATGGCATTTATGCCATAACCCAAAAAAACCAGAGGTTTCTTGTTTTTCTTTCAGGGATTCTTAAAAAATCAAGAAAATCGGTAATCAATTCTGGCATTTCTTCCTTAAAATACAATGTCAATCAACAATTTCTGGAACAAATTGCATGCCTTTCATGACTCATTTCTAATTCTCCTCATTATTCCAGATAATAATCCCAGTTTGTGAACTATTTCGGTCCAATTCTTGTCTACAATTTATCTGAAGCATTAAGGGGATATGGAAATCTGAATGAGATGCATGCAACAGTTTAAACAAAGCTTTTATATTCATATTCCTTCTGACAGAGTTCCAGGATTCAAATTTCCTAGGAAATTGTGGCCAGTTCCGAATGCTCCAAAAACATATTTTTCAAGAGGGAAGCCTATATGGAGTCTATCTTTTATTAAAGCTTGACCTAATTAATGAATTAATGACCTGAATGTTGATGTTTTTTCAATTACATCTAATGTACAGGGTATTCCAAGTTGTTCGATTTTGGCTTTTTCTGGTACTTCTAGACAAGATAGGTAAACACTTTGAAAAGAGTCCAGATGTTGAAAATGTAACAAAATTCTCAAATTTTTTGGTTCAAAAGATGTGCCATTTTTGAAAATATTTGAAACAGATAAAAACTTTCAACAACTACTTTAACACTAGGAATGACTCATTAAATAGTTTGAGACTTTCTCTACCGGATATACTGATATTAAAAGAGTCTTCCGGACTTATTGGCTGTGGTCCTTTTGCAACAATTTGATCTTACGTTTCGAGATAGGAGCGAACGTCATCGGGAGTATCGGGATTCTCTTGGGGTTGAATATACTTAGAGAAGCATCATTGTGTTCAGTAAATGTTTTCTGTGAAAAGAATAATGCTTGAAAAAAACACACTACACTACATGGGGATGGAGTAATTTTTTGTTGGATATTTAATTCCTATTTCTTATTTCATAGATTTCATTTCCGAAAACTCAGCAAAAACTATCTGGAACACATGCTCGATTGTTTAGATTCTTTTCGACAACAAAAGAAATTTCAATATTTACCAAGGCCATTACCATCGCAACGTGATAGGAAACTTTGTAATACGAAAATCCTTCCACATTGTATTGTTGATTAGGGCTAATAGCATATCCTCCTTTTGTTTGAATAAAGGACGTTTTCGTTAAATCTGTTCAAATTGATGAAATGCGGACCTATTGTTTCAAGTTTGAAAAAAAATTCCGCAAACGAGTAGTGTCTACATTGGTTATTTGATTTAGATCATTCAGGTCCGATAGATGTTCTGGATTACTGATAAGGATATTAGCGGATTTTATTGTGTGGGGAAAAGGAAAGGGAGTTCTCGTGAAAGTCTCGTGGCAGATTATTCCATTTCTGGTTCGTTGATAAATTCGCGAAATTATACCAAATTTGACTCGAAATATGAATACTTCTTCGTCGAAAAATGATCAATAATCTCTGGTTGCTCTTGGGGTAATCTTTTCGTGAATGAATTTGTCAAGTCCGTACTGTGATTTTCTTGGATCACAATCTAAGAAAACAGAAAACTTTGTAATGATAACCCTGAGGATGGCCTTAATACCGAAACAGTCGAAATCTTTCTGAATTAGACGTGTTTGAAATGAAAACTTTGAAACCCAATCTCATACTTTTCATTTAATTGGTAGGAGCAAATAATTCAATAATAATAAAACACTCATCCATGTATTCAACGATGAAGTACAAAAACAAGCTCTATAGTTTCTTGTCAATCAAAATCAGAAAGAAACGAATAAAAAAATGTAAATAACCAATAAAAAAATTCCAATTGAAAGATTTCCTTGACTGGTGGGGATTAACTTAATCCCCCATTACTCAAAAATAATTGTTTTTCATATGGGTCAACAAACGTGCCTACTAATGCCAACTGTGTTGAGTGGGTTAAAAAACATTACCTATTGAAAATTTTGTTTGATTATATGCCTTGGCACTTGAGATATTATTTCCGAGTTAATAATTATTGGATCAAAATGGAATTCTTTCATCAACCATAAAATTCGTCTATCAGGCGAATGTTCCTGAATCAATTTGTAGATGTTCCTTGCTGGGTGTTTCTTAAATGACGTTCCAGTAAGGTTTTCGCCATATGTTAATATTTTTGGCAAATGTTTCATTCAGATTTAGCTTAATATCAGGGTTTAGAGACAAAATTTTGAGTGGTGGACCATTTCCATCTAACAGAGATTTATTATGAATACTATTATTTTATATGCTCTTCTGGGTTTCATCAAGGGAGTATTTTAGATACTGTTCCGTTTATTCATATTTTTATGTTTTCATTTGAACACATTTGCGTAGCTCCCGCCAACTGCGACTTTAGGAGGTACATATTCCTTTGAAACAAGGAATAAATATTTATAATATATATTTTTCTGTTACAGGCCATTTCACTCTATTTATGAAAAGTCTCCAAATGCAGGTCAGGTTGTAAAATATTTGATTTGTTGCCTTTTTATTCAACACATATGAGTTATACACATCTCGTTAAAGCTCTGAAAAAAATTCTTTTGGAAAATCACCGCATGGCACACAGGGGGAAGGAATTTAGACTTTTGATCATACGTCAAAGATTCATGTTGATGGAAGTGTAAGTCAGTATGACAGAGATGTCCACGGTGTCCTAAATTGGTAGAGACTGCACTATATCTCACCTATTATTGAACATAGGGACATGCAGTTTTCGAGACTCTGTGACACTTTTTTGCAAAACTATTGAATCCACGAATAGAATTAGACTTACAAGCGCTGAAGATGTTGTAAAAGGGGCGTTGAAATACACTGCGCAAAAAAATTAACGCACATTATGGAAATCTCAAATTAATTCTACGAATGAAGATGTTCTCAATGATAATTATTCTTATCAGAATATTGCATATGTCATCCACTTTCAACGTTTTTCTTCAATACAGATGTTTTTAAGCAGGAATAAAAAATTATGATATTATCAGATTTTGAATGTATTGGCTCCATTCTAAAATTAGTTGTTCTAGATCAATTCCAGAGATTAATAGTTTTCATTTCGTCTGATTTTCTACACTCGATCACGAAACAAACAATTTGACCCAAGAGGAATATGCCCAAGCGGTAGTTCTGCGAGAAGAAAGGTGGACATACACAAGAATTGCAGAAAGGTTTGGAGTTTCCCCTACAAGTGTGTCCAGAAGGTTGTAGCGATTCAGGGAGACAGGTATGAATGTCCGAAGACCAGGACAGGGTAGACCACGGGTAACATTTGCCATTCAAAAACGTTACTCGAGGGTTTCTTCGTTGAGACAACGGTTTGCAACCGCTTGCCTCCTTCAAAGTTAGCTTGCGCAAACTCATGGGGTGCAAATTAGCACTCAGACAATAAGAAATCGCCTCAGAGAATATGTTTCAAGGCCTCGGTCGCAGCCAGGAGCCCAGCTCTTACCCCAGCCCATTGAAAAGAGCGTTTGGAGAGAGCATATCCATTGAAAAGAGGCCGATTGAGAAAGAGTTCTCTTCAGAGATGAGTCTAGATTTTGCCTCCAGCATTGCGATCGACGTTCCCTTGTATACAGACGTCCACATGAAAGATATGCTCAGTGCAATTTCCTGAATACTACTGGTTTCGGGGGAGGATCGATTATGGTAAGGGGTACAATATCTTTGACTGCTCGCACAGACCTAGTGGTCGTTGATGATGTAGCTATGAATGCTGATAAGTATATAAGGAACATTCTTGAAGAGCATGTAGTTCCATTTGCCCCATACATTGGTAAAAATTTCATTTTTATAGACGATAATGCCGGATCCCATCATGCGTGCATCGTTCAGGAGTACCTTGAAGAGGTTGAAGTCTCTTGAATGGAATGGCCAGCACAAAGTCCAGATCTCAATCCGATTGAGCAGGTTTGAGACAACCTCAATAGAAGGCTGAGAAGTTCAGAAAATCATTCAGTTACCCTTAGAGACTTAGGAATCCAACTCGGCGAAATCTGGTAGGGATTAGATCAGAACATTTCAAGATCACTCATTTTGAGTATGAACCGTCGTTGCCGAGCTGTAATTAACTAACGCAAGGGGTGGAAATACGAAGTACTAAATCACTTATCAGCATTCCAGTATTTTGAAAATTGTTCATTTCTCTTTTATCATAGAAGATTCAGAGAAATCCTGAAGTTTTCGTTCATTTAATGTGTCTTGTGTCGTTCAAAACCTTCCCAAGAGAACATACAAAATAATTTATAAAGTGAATATAGAGTTAACTTTCATTAAGATTGAGATTTTCAGAGTGTGCGTAAATTTTTTTTGTAGAGTATTTGAAACCTCCACAAGAAGTTACAGGAGGCCATGATTAAGTATCAGTAGGATTTTATGGGGAGATTTTCTATGTGTTGGAAAGATGTTTATATATGAATATTCCGACTACTTTCGATTCTGAAATACAGGGTGAAAACATGAATGTGCACTTTTGGAGATGCTATCATTTATTGGGTTTTGCATAAGCTAAGAAAAAATGAGAATTGCTTATGAAATACGAATGATACCAATCGAAATTAAAAATAACCGATATCGCAGTTCCATCGGATGTTTTGTAAATGATCAGAAATAGTATATTCTAAAACGAGTTGCAGAATGAGCTCCTATTCCAACACGAATGCGAAATTCGAAAACGAGCGACGCAGGAGCGAGTTTTCGAAAGCATGAGTGTTGGAATTGCCTTCTTCATCGAGTATTAGACGATATTTTCTCTATTTCAGTAAAGTTTTGTGGAAAACTCTCGAAATTCAAATAAAAATTCGGATTAGTGACTTTTGTATTGTATCTTGGCAGTTGGTGTCACTAACGAAATTTGACAGATTGCGGAATTTGAATTGATTTGATTCGAAAATTGAGTGGATCGGAGGTCAGTACTGACAACCACAAAACGAAAAATATAACTGAAAACAATGCTGTAATGAGTTTCATTACAGCACTACTTTCAGTACTGTAATGAACTCATTACGATACTGAAATAGAGAAAATATAATATTCTCTTGTCTATTCCTCTCTCCCTATTTTAAGTTAGAAGGTAGCCATAGCTACCCTCGTTTCATAGCGATAAAACATGCAAGCCGGCAAAACTTACCAAGTTAGTATGTTAGCGACAATATTTCGACATTTCTCACTCAATGGGAAATGAAAACCTTGATGAATATCTTTTCATCAAATAGCGCAATACCTGTCGAAACGTAGATTAAAGAATTTCAAAAAAGGGACATTTCCTCGTGAAATAGACCTGTCGTTTACCACTCAAGATGAAATTTAAGCAGGTAAAATTTCTCTCCTGAAACATTCAACTTTGATGCTTATCGGCAATTTCGATTATAACATGATACAAATGTCATTCGAAATTTGCCTAAGCAACAAACTGTCATATTACAATCGAGAAATTTTTCCGGTTAAATTTCATCTCTAGTGGTATTACATATGAGAATATTTGTACTGAATTCTCACTTCACATAAAAGTACATTAATCTCGATTTGCAAATTTGAATAAACATTGACTCACTTTTAGATATCATGTGAAAATCATCTCCTTGAAGTAGGCAAATATACCTCAAATTCAAGGTTACTTGTCCCTCTTTTATTTATCAACAAACACCATAATACTGAAATTGGAACGATGACGTCGCTAGACGTCAGAATATTTTATGGGTTACACTGGTTATGTCGGATATTGTAATTTTGAATCCTCTCCTTATCAGCTTTGTTGAATCCTAGTGCCAAAGCCATGACTCGATCATTCACTTATAACATCCTTCATAGAATGAAGAGGAGGTTAATTCGTTCGAATACAGGCTAATTAGAGTATTTATCTCAGAGATTGACGCTTTCTCATTTGAAGAGCTCTGAGGTCATCATGGACGTCGGCATCCTGATACGTCTATAATATGATTCTCAGAAGACGATCAAGATATTCAGGATACCAGATATAAAAATGGAGCGTTTTTCAAGGTTGGGACTAATCTGAACAAATAATATATGTGGTTAAAAATTTAATTAAAGACTACTAGGAAAAACAGGTGTATTTTGAATATTCTTGAACCAATGGCATTCTGAGATTAAAACGAGAATGATTTAGAAAATTTTTTGTATCGGAAGGAGGATAAAGAATACAAGGACGTTGAATAAGCTGAAGCATCTTCGTTATCAGAACATGATGCTTTCACCTATCATCTCAAAAACAAAATATCAAACACATCGAATTCACAATGATTGCAAGTCAAGAAACTATTCTTTAATTGAATTGACTCTTCAGATCAACAAGTATCTACTCACATAATTGCAAGTATCAAAATGTGACCAAGGCAATACTCTCTCACGAGTTCAAATAATCTCAAGCATTTCGTTAGTAGTCGGTCATTTATTTCTGCCGTTTCACCAGTACGAGAGTCTGGCGGCATCTGGCAGGCCATGTCAGCGAGAACAAATCCTCAAAATAACTTCTGAAGATGCCATGGATGTAGGTAATGAATTCCTGATATTTCTACTCACAATATATCAAATTTCGTAAGGAATAATTTATGAATAAGTTAAAAATATGCAAATATTCTCGTGATAGCATTAACATCAGCATTTTTTTTTTGTAACAACATACATTCTAGAAGGAAAATGAAAAGATTACGTATACATATGCAGGGTGATTCATAACTATTGGGACATAGGTTGAGGGCAAAATTTTTGAACCAAAATATAGCGATAGGACCAAATATATTTCGATAAAATATTGCTGTGGAAAAAGATTTTTTTTTCGTTTGTTGCTAACAATTTCACTGTGTATTTTTTCACTCGTTTTCAAGGAAAACACAATTCAGAGCATCAGGAGGGGACTTGAAGTAAGCATAATCAAATCAATGTACTATAAAAAAATAAACTTGAATTAAATGTTCTACGTGGCCTACTCCGACTTCTACGCCTTTCTTAATTTTTCTAAAGAAGGACTTTCGAGCTTCGAAGATAATAATGTTCTGTGAAAATTACCAGTGAAATTATTAGCAAAAAACGAGAATACAAATGCAACTTTAACGCCCTCCATCTTTTTGCACAGCAATATTTTATTGAGGTGGTATATTTGGTCCTATCCCCATATTTAAGTCCAAACAATCTGCCCTTAGCCTATGTCCCAATAGTTATGAATCACCCTGTGTACATACTAGGAAGAATGAAAAGTATAGTCTTTATATACAGGTTAAGTTTTTGACTTGTACATAAATTTTAGCGAAAGATCCTCGAAGTGGAAAGAGATCCTTTTTTCGTAAACCATTTTTTCTGATTCAACTAGAGCTAAAATTTGCTGTAAAACTCATGTTCAACTTCACCCAACATCTTTCTTTTTCTATATGATTTCTTGTTGTCTCATTGTCATTCCTGAGCTTGAATTTTTAATGAACAGTGTTGTGTAAGAAACTTATTGAATCGGTTTCTTTACAACATAGATCTATTCGAAATAGAAATCATCGAAATGAAGACCATTTTCAATTCCCAATAAAACTCAGAGATCTTTCATCATGAGGTTGGAGAAATGATATTAGATTTAGTCACTGAGATGAGAGATATACCGGTTTTAGCCTTGTTTGGCATCATCAGTATCCCATACGCCACAGGGACGAAATTTTCATGAAAAACTTCGATATTTAAAGTAATTAGGTGTGATGTACTGCGTAGTAATTACAAAGTAGTGACATTCATATGAGTCAAAATCACATGCTGAAAAAGAACTCCCTACATCCTCTTTCACTTAATGCTTTCTCCTTATAACCGAGATGTCAAACAACATTTGAAGTTGTATAACCTGAACTGATGGCCAACTTGTGAAGTTGATGGAACTTTTCGCTGATAGATCTCTACTCTATTGAGAAATAAATCATGATAATGATGTCCATAAACATCTAGAAATACGCCGGTGTGAAATAAAATTTAACATACACGTGACGAAAATAATTGTTCCTATGTTCCTGTATGAATTTTCACCGAATAGTAAATCATTATTTCGATTCAAATGAATTCCAGATCATTTCAAGGTTGATTGAGAAATTCATATATTCAGATAACAATATTTGTGTCGACATGTGCCTTCAGTGTGTTTGAGTTTACTCATGAAAACGAGAAGGTTGGTAAGATGAGTAAGACGACTAATCATGATTTATGAATGAATAAGGTACATGCTTCAGATTCAATTATGTTGCGACTTTCTCTGTGCAATAAATTTCTTAATATAAAATTGAATGAAAATTCCTGTTATAAAATCAAAATTGTGATCCCAATTTGTTCTTCCTCATTTTGTAAGTCAAGATTTCATTACTTCAATATAATAGTACTCGTAGGGCAACTAAGAAAATTTTCATACTTCCGATAGTTGGGAAAAAGTCTGTTTCATTAATTGTAATTTGATCAAATTTCCTAGACGAGGAGTTCTATTCAGATTTATTATTTCAGACTTGATTCTGTGGAGAACCACCTCAACAAAACCTAATAAAATACTTTCCACAGGTATTCACGTCCTAAACGATGGAAGTGCACAAAATACAGTTGGTATCAAGTTGTGTTGAGGAAATGTCTTCTAAATGTGAGTAAAACAATATAAAAACTGCAGAAATTTCTATCTGACATCAGTAGCTGATATGAATTTTATCAATTTGATTGAAGATCTAAATATCCAAATGAATCGGCGCTGAATATTCCATAATATGAAACCACAATATGGAACACTATCATATCATGATAATGGACAGGTTGAAATTTTCAATCTGTTTGCTCTTTCTATTTATACTTTGTTGAACTCTTCGAACTGATCAAAGATAAATATTTTTGCTCAGGATAAAAGTAGAATCGTTGTATTTGATATATTATCAATTTTATGTGAGTTCCTTTAGTATAATTACCATCAGTTCGAAGAACATCATAATAGAACTTTCATAGAAATTAGAAAAATTATATATTCTATCAGGTAATTGTTTTAATGATCACTCCATGTGTAATTTAGAGATTTAATGTGATGAATAAATGGCTGTGTAGAGATCATTGAACATGATTCAATTTCTCCAGATTTCGGGGACCTAAGATTAGAATTCATTTCTATAAATACCTTTGAAGAACTGTCACAAACTAAATTCCCATAATGTTATCAGAAAATTGAATGATGAACACTTTATTCCACATCAGAAACAAATTAAAACTCAAGGGAAAAATATAGATACACCATGAGGAACATCGGTTAACTACTACACGGCAATTTCGGATCTCCCAACGCAAAATCGTTCAGGATTTCACTGAACAACCGAATCAGCTGGTCTTTGAACGTACTCCTGGCATCTTTTCAAGAACGTCGAACGTAGCAATCTCAGATTGACCTCTAGGACGAAACAAAGACTTTTGTTCCTCCATTCGGCAAATCCGGAAGAATGGGTTTTCTAGTCCGAGACTTCATTATCAACTGATTTGTTGCATTGATTGGAAAGAAACAATAAATTACTCTGGAGACGGCGGGTAAGGGTTTACTGATAAGAGCATCGTTGTCGGTCCCGGATCTACTGGAGACTGCTTTCAGACAGAGATACGATCTCTTGATTTTTTTTAACTTCCGTTCAGAAATTGTTTTGGGGAGTTTCACATTAACACAGGGAACCCAATGTTGTAGCAGTTATATACAAGGAATCAGAAAGCTTACATTTCAGCGATTCCTGTACTGTTCACTCAAACTCATCTCTTCGCTCAAGCATATTTTTATAGCGCCCTAGTTTTTTTTAACAAAGACATCATAATTTGTAGATTTTCTGATCTTATGGGGGAAAGAAGCGGATCAAGAAGAGCGCTTGCGAAAATTTCTTTTATGTTGTAAATCGTTTCGAGAAACCATGTGCTGAAACCACAGGTTCTGTATGATTTTTTCATGAAAAAGTCATCTTGTGATAAGGTATCATTGGAGCAATTGAGACTATTTTCGTGATATTTTGAATTTATTTTCATTTCAAGTTGGTAGACAATTATGACACATGAATTTATTTTTGTGATACAATAGTATATATATAACAAGTTGCGGAATGGCTCCTTTTCTAACACGAATGCTAAATTCGAAAACGAGCGTCGAAGGAGCGAGGTTTCTGAAGCATGAGTGTTTAGATTGTCTTCTGCCATGAGTTTTAGACGATATTTTCCCCATTGAGTTTTCTGAAATACTCTTCGAATAAAAATTACCATTAGTGACTCTTATAATGTATCTTAGCAGTTGGAGTGACTTACGAAATTTGACATATCACGATATTTGAATTGATTTCATTTTATAATTCATATGATCGAAGGTCGTCATTACTGACAACAAACGATGAAAAATATTACTAAAAACAATGCTGTAATGGATTCATTAAATTACAGCACTACTTTTAGTGCTGTTAAGAACTCATCACGATAGAGAACATACCATGTAAACTCGAACTTTCTGATAATCATGTTGCTTTGAATCTTCAGGGTGTCCGATTTAATTGTTGTCACGTTAGGCAGATATTGGTGACTAGATGTAAAAATATAAAATCACATCAATCTGTAATCACCGAATATTCATAACTATTTTTATTATTTAATGTCTACCGGATATATGCTCGTGCTGGATACGAGAACTGTGTAATTCAGGAACAATTAGGAAGTAAAACTAGGCATAAGTACGTATTTACATCGTACTCTCATGCTTGATATCTCGGCCCCCATATGCGATTTAAAGAATTTCAAAAAGAAATGAGGTTGTTGGCAATCAATTTTTGTCATCCCTGAGTGTGGAGGAAAGATTTACAAAGAGTAACATTAAATCGTATTATGATACAAGATCTCTCGAATTCGTTTTACCAGTACATCGTCTTACTCTTACTGGTGGATTGAGATGTAGTGGACTATAAAATTTTCAGATGTTCGGAAAAAACCTTCAAATCCTACCTTTTTGCCGGACTTAACCTTGGGTGTTGGATGAATGTTCCTCACGCCGATGAAACTCGTTCCACTCACACTCTGGCCAGAGTTTCACTATCAGTAGTCTTACTGTCGAAAATCTTCAAGTTCTAAAACTTGTGAAAAGTTGAAAATTTGAAAAGGTGAAAATGTCGAAATTTATCTCGCACTTGAGCACAGGTTCGTTACAGTCGAGAGATTTTATTGAATTGAATTGTTCCTGAACATGTGTTTTCAGAACATATGTCTTCCTTGCACACCGATGAAGGAGAGATTTGAAGGCATGTACGGAGGAAGACTGAATGAAAAAAAATGCTTAATATTAGGTGAATTTTATTTGTAGAAAATTGAAAACTGAAGTATGAAAATTGTAGATTAATTTTAAATAATAGTTTATTAATAAAGGAAAAAAATGAAAATAAATCTTGCGTGGTCGCAACATACCGCCCACCTTAAACACGCAGTGTTTGACTGTCATCGAGTGGAAGGGGACAAAGTTTGATAACAGGCCTTTTGAGTAAAGTGTTATCAGCTGTTTTAACTGAAACAACCCTAGTACAACCGTCTGCACCAGGATGCAACTCAACAATACGTCCCAATTGCCACTTACACGGTGGAAGATTGTCAGACTTTATAAGGACTAAGACATTTTCTTTAACAGGAGTACTGGATATATGCCACTTACTTCTTTGATGTAAGTTGTGCAAATATTCTTTTGACCAGCGATTCCAAAAGTCACGATGCATACGTTCAATAAGTTGCCAACGTGTGAGCCTATTGATTGGAAGGAAAGTTTTATCTTGCTCTGGTAGAGCAGTGAGCGGTTCTAAGGTAAGGAAGTGACCAGGAGTTAGGGCAGAAAAATCGTTGGGATCGTTACTAACAGGTGTCAGCGGACGAGAGTTCAGAACAGCTTCGACCTGAGTGAAGACTGTATTGAGCTCCTCGTACGATAGTACTTGTTCTCCTACAACTCGGAGAAGATGCATTTTTGCACACTTGATTGCAGACTCCCAGAGACCTCCGAAATGAGGTGCAGATGCAGGGTTGAAATGCCAAGTGATGGATTCTGCAGATGCGGCTTGGGCGAACAGTTCGTTTAAATGCCTATAAGCGGCGACAAAATTTGTACCACAATCGCTGTATAAGTTGGTACAGCGCCCACGACGAGCAATGAACCGTTTTAGAGCCGCCAGAAAGGCGTTCATCGACAGATCAGAAGCCAGTTCCAAATGCACTGCTTTTGTCGCGAAGCAAACAAACAAGCAAAGATAAGCCTTAGAAGCACGAATTCCACGATGTTTACTCATGGTGACTTTGAAGGGACCTGCGAAGTCAACACCAGTATGGGAAAATGGTTTGAGGCGAGAAACACGAGAAGGAGGGAGATCGCCCATTTTGGCAGGACCGAAGGTCTGTGGATTATGCTTGAAGCATATCATACATTTTGAGAGCACTCGTTTAATGGAGCGACGAAATGAAAGAATCCAAAACCGTTGAGCTATCAGAAATTGGACCGTTTGTAGACCAGCGTGAAAATAAGTTTGATGAAAATGAGAAATTATTAAATCAGTTAATCGGCTACGACTGGGCAAAATAGCGGGAAATTTTTTTGAAAAATGGAGTGGAGCTTGCCGAAGTCGACCACCAACTCTGAGAATACCTTCATCATCAATGAATGGTGAAATTTTAAGGAATGACTTTGGAAGTTTGCGGTTATTTTGAATGTTGTCAATTTCCTCGCTGAAATATGATGACTGAACATGTTTGACAGCAAGTAAGGAAGCATTATGTAACTCGACCGAAGAAAGGCAACCGAACCTTTGTTGGTGTGAAGTTCGACAATTATTTGAAAATCGAAGAATATAAGCGAGAACTCTTGAAAATACAGAAAATGATGAATGCTTCTCTAGCAAATCATCGATTAAATGATGAGATGGAACCACATTCAGTGAAATCTGTCGTGCTTCCGCAATTACTTCAGAAGAAGCAGGGAATTCTTGAACTTCTGGTTGAAAATGACAGTTTCGAAGGAATGTAGGACCCGCCCACCATAGCGAACACTGAAGCAAATCATCTGGAAGAGAACCACGAGAACCAACATCAGCAGGATTCTCCGAGGAAGAAACATGAAACCAGGAATGGGGAGATGATTTGGAATGAATGATTGCAACTCTGTTGCCAACAAAAGTTTTCCACTTAAGTGGAGAAGATTTTATCCAGTGGAGGACAATAGTCGAATCTGTCCAGTAGAACACTTTCTTGATGTTTAATTCACCTTCGAAACTTTGAATGACATGACTCGCCAGCCTAGCCACCAATACAGATGCGCATAATTCTAGCCTGGGTAAACTTAACTTTTTTGTTGGAGCAACTTTTGCCCTAGAAATAACAAATCTAACATTACAATCATCCTGATTCAATGTGAAACTCCGAAGATAGATTACGCAACAATAACCTCTTTCACTAGCATCTCCGAAACAATGCAGTTCATAGAAAGATGACTCGCTGGTCAGAATGTACCTGGGTACACTTAACTCTCCAATATGTGAAACTTGGGTCAAATATAATTGCCACAAATTGACTACATCGGAAGAAGGAGTATCATCCCAATCGATTCTCATAAGCCAAATTCTCTGAATCAAATATTTCAGAAGAAATGTTAGAGGAGATAGAAAACCAAGTGGATCGAATATACGGGCTACATGGGAGAGAATATTTCTTTTGCTGCAAGCACTCTTAGTTGAATCCACTGAAAACTTGAAACTATCCGAATTGGGGTTCCATTGTAATCCAAGAACTTTAATCGAAGTGTCATTATCAAAGTGAAGAGGACTGTGATTCAAGTCAGAGGGAGGTAAATGGGATAGCAAGGCAGGAGTATTACTGATCCATTTTCTCAAGTGAAAACCCCCAAGTGCAAGAAGATTTTGCAGTTCTTTTTGTAGAGATAAGGCTTCATCTAATGAAGAAGCACCATGAACAACATCGTCAACGTAAGTGCAGGTTTGAATGACTTTTGCAGCCAAAGAATAGGTTTGGCTTTCAGATCTTGCTAATTCAATCAGAGAGCGAATTGCGAGAAAAGGTGAAGGGCCTAATCCATATGTGACAGTGAGAAGACGATATTCCTGAATATCTTCTTCGGGTGAAAATCGCCAAAATATTTTTTGATAATTGCAATGGTCGGGATGAACTAAAATTTGTCGATACATCATTTTTATGTCGGCTGTGAATGCTACTGCATGAAGACGAAACAATAAAAGAATATAGATCAGGTCTTGTTGTAATTTAGGACCAACCAAGAGGGTTTCATTCAAGGATGGTTGATGAGGCGGATGAGCGGAGCCGTTGAAGACAACCCTTAATTTCGTGGTTGAACTATCTGGACGCAAAATTGGATGATGAGGAATATAATAACTGAATGGGTCGTTTGAATCAGTACAAAGTTCCATGTGACCTAATTCGAGATATTCTCTCATGAAAGAACAATATGCAGCATAGAGAAAAGGATCTTTGACAAGACGTTTTTCCAGAAACTTAAACTGCCGAAGCGCAAGATCCCTTATTCCAGTAAATTCAGGAAGAGATGGAAAATTTTTAAATGGCAGCATAACCATAAATCTTCCTTCTGAATTTCTTGAGTGAGTTTCAGAAAATATTCGCTCACACAAGGCATCTTCCTGAGAAACAGGAAGTGTGTTAGGAATCTCTTCAATTTCCCAAAGCTTTTTAATTTGAAGATGAAGTTCTTCAGATGAAGATTGACAGAAGAATGAAGAAATCGACTGATCATGAAGAGAAGATTTTACCTTACCCATAAGGACATAACCCAATCTGGTATTTATCGCATCAGGTTCGCCAGTGGCTCCAGTGATATGACCATCTAACATGATCTTCGAAAAAACATCGGCTCCAAGAAGCAAATCAACTTGCGCCGGAAGAGCAAACTGGGGATCAGCCAAATTTAGGTTCTGTGTGTAGGAAAACGAAGAGGAAATGGGTGAAGGAGGAAGATTTTCACAAATTCTTTTGAGGACAATGGCTTCAATCTCGAATGAAATATTCGTATTGAAATGAGGCGTTATAACGATTGAAACATAACCAAGTCTCGAAGAAGTACTCATTGATTCCAATCCATTTAAATTTATAGATAAATCTTTACTTTGGAAACCCAATTTTTGGAGACAACGCTGTGATATGAACGACGTCATACTACCTGAATCCAAGATGCACCGATATCTCTGAAAACGATTGAAGCTATCTAAAATGTTGATTGTCGCTGTACCTAGCAGAACACTTGAAGTCGAGGATAAAAATCCTGCATTGATTGAAGGAACTTTACCGTTTTGTGACGAAGTGGAAGCGTTAGCATTAACATCAGTATTTGTCTGAGTCATATGCAACAGTGTGTGATGCGGTTGATGACATGTAAAGCAGGTATTTTTTGACTGACAGTTAGCTGTCGCGTGTTTGTTGAGGCAATTGACACACAACCTTTCCCGTTGAATCAGTTTCATTCGTTGATGAGGATTTATACTGAGCAATTTTGGACATTTGTACACCAAATGATTTGATTGACACAAATGGCATGTAAGAGTTGACGACTTAGAGGCTTGTGAAAATGAATGCTGAAGCAGAGGTGGTATTTTTGACATTAAAATTTCTGCGTAAGACTTTGGATGGCTTTCCTAAATTCACATTATCCAAAGCATGACATTGCTTAGAAAGAAAATCATAAAGTACTTCATATGTAGGTATGTTTGATGAATTGTGAAACAGTTCGAAACGTGAAGCAATTGAAATATGAATACGATTCATCAACATCTGCATTGTTACAAAGTTCCACAAATCGTTCAAGTTTAAATTTAGCAATGCCCTTTTATTTTCTTCAAAGTTATCTAAGAGAGCTCTTAATTCTCTAGGATCATCTGATGACATTTTATGACTATTCTCAATTTTTGACCAATATGCAACAGCCAAATGACGTGTATTTTTATAACGCTCAACTAATGTGTCATAAGCTATTTCATAATTGGACGACGTCATAGGTAATGTTTGAATGAGTGAAAAAGCAGGACCTTTCAACGAATTCAAAAGATAATTGAATTTTTCGATTGAACTGAATTTTTTGTTTTTATGAATAACCGCATCATACATGTCTATCCAAGTTGGAAATTCTGTTATATCGCCAGAAAAAGACTTAAGTTCGATTTGTTTCAATTGTAGATTACAAACCTCATCGTCTTTTGTTTCACTTTTTCGTTGCTTACATTTGAGATCATGAAAAATTTGTTTTATTCTCAAAAATTCATCATTGAACTTTTTTCTGAGTGCATCCTGCTCCTCGAAAGTAACGCCCTCAGTAACGTCGGCCACACCAATGATGGAATTATGATATGAAAAGAAATCTTGTTTGATTTGATCAATTTCATTCATTGAAACCTCCAACAGAGAGAAAAGATTTGGATCAGTTTCAGCACGAACCGCTGTTTCAAAAATCTCATGCAAAGAATTGATTTGAGTTTGTCGTAAATTGAAAATTTTCTTCAATTTGTCTGACATGATTTAATTATAAAACAGTACAGTTGTAACAACAATTAACTTGTTCTTTCGTACAATGAAAATGAATGTGGTTAGAATTAATATGTAAACACCAATATCGCGAATGAATCGCGCTACGTACTGGTTAGATACCGAAGAGCGATGCGCAATGCGTGAATGAAGTGGGATGTACGCTGCAACGTTGGCCGTAAGTCGAATTTTGAATTATGAATGATTTATCTTGATCAGATAAGGAAAATTATTGAAAATTGAAAAATGAAAATCACCCAACATTAAGCATCCGTGCCCGAATTGGACCAAATAATGGTGGATTGAGATGTAGTGGACTATAAAATTTTCAGATGTTCGGAAAAAACCTTCAAATCCTACCTTTTTGCCGGACTTAACCTTGGGTGTTGGATGAATGTTCCTCACGCCGATGAAACTCGTTCCACTCACACTCTGGCCAGAGTTTCACTATCAGTAGTCTTACTGTCGAAAATCTTCAAGTTCTAAAACTTGTGAAAAGTTGAAAATTTGAAAAGGTGAAAATGTCGAAATTTATCTCGCACTTGAGCACAGGTTCGTTACAGTCGAGAGATTTTATTGAATTGAATTGTTCCTGAACATGTGTTTTCAGAACATATGTCTTCCTTGCACACCGATGAAGGAGAGATTTGAAGGCATGTACGGAGGAAGACTGAATGAAAAAAAATGCTTAATATTAGGTGAATTTTATTTGTAGAAAATTGAAAACTGAAGTATGAAAATTGTAGATTAATTTTAAATAATAGTTTATTAATAAAGGAAAAAAATGAAAATAAATCTTGCGTGGTCGCAACACTTACGGAAAAAAATCTTTCCTATATGTGCATGAAACTATTTGATAAACTCCCGAATGAAATTAAAGAAAAAAAAATAGTGTGCCGTTTATCAAGAGAGTGAAAGCTCTTTTGATTGAAGGAGACCTATACAACTAAAAGAAATTTTTCAATATGTGAAATTGAAAGTTGATTTTTCTGAAACTATATTATATTTGACGCTGTGTTGTTTGATGTGTAGGTGTGACATTTGACTTATGGTGTTATATGTAGATGTCATTCAAAATAAAGCCTATTATTATTATTATTATGAGTATTTTCACCTTTGATGGTGATTAGCTGACTCAAAAAAATACCCAACATTTTTTTCATTAGTACTTCTAAAAAATGAAATAGATGTACAAAAGTAACAATTATACAAGTTGCAATGAACAGGAAAGTTTTTACTATGGGAGAGTGTCTTGATGTAGTTCATCATTTCATGAACCTCTTCCCAAACTCGCACTTCACGTTCTGAGAACATTGAACTTTTCAGCATGTTGTGCATATTTTTACTTCCAATTCCTCTGAATCTCGGCTCTGTGTTCCATACACAACTGATTTTAGATGTAACCAGATAAAAATAATTCAAAGAGGTGAAGTGATCTAAATGATAAGTGGGCCATTGTCACACTCCATCAAAGTCATGATGTGAAGTTCTATCTAATTTGAAGTGGTCAAGTATATTGCATTTTTGAAAAATCAATTGAATTACCTTTAAAACCAGATTTCACTAAACCCTCATTCCACAATGGGATTTCATGATGTCATGAGAGTTGATAAAAGTTGATAAGTTGATTGGAAGAAACCTGATGAAATGATCATTTGTATTGTTTCAGATTTTGCACGGGTCCCTGAATAATCAAAGACGTACATTGTCTCATAAGGTAACTTTTGTCATCACCGTTCCTTTCTTGAAAACGTAACAAAAATACTCACAGAGCTTTTAGTCAAGACAAGTATTGCAACTAAGGACCTTTATATATTTATATCTCATCTGGATATGAGAAGAATAACCATTGATCGTTGTTCAAGCTGAACTTCTTGTAGTTTTCATGTAGGTGAGTGCCTCTAAATAAAATCATTTATCGGTATAATAGTTTGTCGATACATATTGTCTCAAGCAGATCACAATCGATGGCAACTCCCAATAGAGCTACCGACAGATTGAATTCAGTTGACAATCTGGAAACCCAAAAGTGCAATTTCAGGTTGTTCTTTTATCAATGAGAGAAACTCAATACTTTTTGATGTTCAGGGGTGAATTATTTTCTTAGATTTTACCATTGAAGTGAACATGAAGGAGAACGATGAAAAACAAAATTTAAGTATCGTCATCCGAGGAAGGGGGAACAGATTGGATAAAAAGAGGTGAGGCAGATAAATATATATTGATAAAAGAAAAGCGAGAGTTTCACCATTAGTCATCTCAGCAATACTCACATCACAACACACATGAAAACACACCAAGTTTCAAATTTCCCGATATTTACTCCATATCATGAATCACCCCTCTCTGCATATATGAAAAAAACAAGTAATTAAAGATCAGTCAGATTTGGTATTGAAAAAAATTGATAAAGATATATTTTCGAAAATAAAATGAATAATTGGAGTTGTATACTTCTTTTTGCACTTTCTACCCACCATACTAAAGTTTCTTCAAGGTGATCGTCGTGATACGAACTGGTTGAATAGATTCGTTGTTTTATAATTTCAAAGTTCCGAAAACCAAAAATCGCAAACCGATGAGATTTCAACGAGAATTTGAAGATAGTCCCGAAAAAGTCTGAAGGAACGTTTTATATATGTTCAATCTCCTAGCTATCGTGTAGCTCGATTTTCACCAATCCAAATCTGATAAATGGGAGAGATTTGCAACGTCACATCAATTTTTCATCCGAATGGACAGTAATTCGTTAAACTTGTTTTATCTTCGGAGAAATCCCTAGATAGTTTTCCGTCCCTTAATCAGCGAACCCTCTCAAGTTTGCACTATGTCGGAACTTTCACCATTAATATGTTTTATCAAAAACATTCTTCCTATCTTTGCCTAGAGCCGCGAGAGACATTTCGGGAAATTCACAATTCGAAAGAGCCGGCATCGTTTTTCTTCCGGAAATAAGGAAAACTGTCCTCGACCTTTCTTCGTGATATATTGCGAAGTAAATGTTCATTTGTTGGTAGGTGTTCCATTTTGCGAAGAGCTATCGCATGGAAATTTGGTTTTGCGAATTATTAGGGGATTTCCCACAGCTTTTCTCTAATTGGTCATTTTTATGATAATGAGATTTGAAATAGGATGTGTTTTCAGATCCGAGCAAAACAACTGGCACTTACTTTTTGGAAAAAGAGATAAGAAGGATGCTAAACTCCATACACCGATAAGTAAGCGCACAGTCCAGGAATAGAAATCCATAAAAGATCATCAAAGTTCGTAGACGGAAACAAAATTATACCGGATAACGAATTCGGATTCAGAAATAGTATATTTCAAAACAAGGTGCAGAATGGGCTCCTATTCCAACACGAATGCTAAGCAAAACGAGAGATATAGGGTCGGTTTCACACAACTTTAATTGTGCGATTAAAAAACCTTACGTAAATTCGAACCAATCGAATCACTCGTTTTGAAATTCCAACGAATCGCGGTGGCTCGAATTAATTTAACGGTACAAACAAAGGTTAGTGAAACCGACCCATAAACTAGATATCAAAGGATTTCAGGAAATTAAGCACACAGTAAACGCAAAAAGACATTTGTAATCCTATTCAGATCGACAGAATATATAGAAAAAATAGTGAATATTACAATATGCATCGCATGGAGTAGGCAAGAGAAATATCTGGTGCTCATACTGAAGCACGAGCTGAAATTCAACAAAGAATTGAGGAAAAAAGAAAAAGGATAAGAGAACTACATGAATGTTTGGACCCACTCCTCAACGTAGGAAGCAAATTGTTATTGGCAAAGGAGATCGAACAGTACTCATGCCGAGCATAATATATGTCGCATCTATTTCTCATGACGTAGAAGGCTTGCAGAAAATAGACCTCAAAAGTACTTTAAATAGAGCTATCAGAACAGCACTTGGTGTCCAAAGATAGGTATATCAACAATGAATACTTGAAGAGGTAGGGGAAGGGGTACAAAAAATGAAAAAACATATCAAAGTTCAAAGGATACTTGAAATTCCTGTCAGGAAGATTGCCAAAAGAGCATATATAGATCAATTTACACACTGAAACTGGAAAACAAACAAGCTAGGTGAAAGGGAAAAGTACTTCTCTGACATCAACTAATGGAAGAAGGAAAAATTAGATGAGAGTCGTATGGAAAATGTACGGTGCTCATTTAGAAACCAATGATCATCGATCAGAGCTAAGTTCGCATTTAACCAGAACAGTTCCTTCTGGATTTATCGTTAGAATGAGGGTACAGTCTACTGCGACCTTAATTTTCGGGATATTCAAGTTAAACCCTACAAACACTTTTATTTTTATCAGTATTTTTTGAAATAATTTTCATCAGTTGGACTTAGAGGTACCGTCAAATCGCTTTTTTGATGCCTAGTGCACATGAAGAAAATGATTTCATTCTCATTACGATAAAAGTAGAAATAGTTAAAGATATATTCAGCGCCACCCTTCCTTGATTTTGTTTTGCATCAGCAAATAAATAGGAAACGTGAGTACCGTGAGCACAGAGACCCACACAAAGAGATTCAATTTGATATTCAGACGGATATTTGAAGAACCATTTCAGTAAACCATTATACAGACAATGTTCACGAAGAGTAAATATAAATGATATTGAATCGTTTACAAGACACTTGTTTTTGTTTATATTAGCTTCTGCAAACAATTATAGAACTCAACTTCAGCCAATACTGAGAACATACACGAATGCTACAGTATTATTACCATTACTATAAAAACGATGTAGATTCAATTGAGAACGTGTTATCTAAAAGATTGCCGGGAAATAATCCTGAAAATGAGTCTAGATTTCATTTGACAAGCCTTCAAAGACAGTGTTACTTATGAAAACCATTGGGACACAAGGGTTGAGGTCAATTGTGCCCCCTGACTGAACTCACCTTCGAAAAATCTAGTGAAATCAAATATCTGGGAAGGCTCCAACGAGGATAATTTCTCAATCCTTCCCCCTCTTGCAAAGAAATTTTCTCCTCTGGCTTGCAATAGCGAAGCATTCTGCGACTAGATGAATTGGAGTTTCTCCCTCCTCACTACAGATTATTCACCTGTTAGTGTCCCATATTATCAACATATGCTTTCTGAGGCGACAATGTCCTTCAGCGGAGACGATAAAAAAATTCAGAAAGCTCTTGAATAGGTATCGTCGTTTAACGAAATATTTTCTTGGAGTGGTACATTCTCCACAGAAAAGTTCTGTGTCTTTGTTAGTGCGCGGCTTTCGTGAACCTTTTATGGAGAATGTTTTGATTTTTTCGTTCATTAAATGACTTTTTCCTTTTTCGCCTAATTTCTCTTTCTTCAACGGACCAATTTTTAGTGAGGCATTTGACTCAAATATAACTTGAAACTACCAGATCTGGCTATGAGATGAGTTTTACATCTAAAAGTGAGAAGGGGATCGAGTAGTTAAAAATACCAATGGTCATTTTTAGAAGTTCGTCACAAGAACTTCTTCTGTGAATTCTTACATGATTCTCTTTGGTCGAAAAAAATATTGTTGACTACTGTATTTGGAAGAACTCAAGAATTCGACATTAGACCATTAATTTTCAAAATATGAGTAGAATGCCAAAATAAGGACCAAATATTATCACGTTCAGAATTGTGACTAAGTACATTTTATTCATCTGACAAGAAAGTCCAGTCACGTCCTATTTTGGGAAAACGAAAAACTGAGAGATCTTTGATAACTAAACAAAAATGAAGAGGAAGAAAAAACGATCCGATAAAGACAGATTCTTAGAACACGAGGATGAGATGATGAAAATTACTTTGAGCAATTCGGATTCAAATAATTTATTTTTCATTTTTCAAAGTATGCTACTTGAAAAAGAGTAGAGGAAGGTTCTTAATTTAGTTTATTTTTGAAAACCTGAGGAGTTATGATGAAAGAAAGTTTTTTTTGTATATTTTTTACTATAACAGGGGATGATGCAAATATTGAGGAATCGATTTGACGCAGCTCATACATATGTACTTCGTGTCGGAGGTTTATCTATCCGTAAGTTCACAATAAAGGGGGCCTTGAATATGCATCCCCTTCAGCTTCCTCCACTTCTGATAATAAATTGGATCTTCCTGAAATACCGATGTAATTTAAAGGGTATAGAGCCATTCGTCTAACCTGACGAAAGTTATTTATTGTTGCTATTGTGAACTGTTCTTGTATCTATCCCAGGATATGGATAAGGAGGATGAAGAACACCCGGATATAATTCTGTCGATATATATCACATCTTATCCTCGGAACAAAATGGAAAAACTTCAAGATTGTCTCTTTTCGCAGTTCCGAGGAGTTGGCGTGTAATACAATTTCATCGTTGAGCATCTGAATTGGTATTTTCAACTCTTTTTTGTAACCGATGACGTGGAATTCGAAAATTTAAGGACAGAATATACGTTGATAGCAGTGAGTCATTATGGAAAATAATAAATAGATTCCTCATCTCCATTATTTAATTTTTTCACTGTCCCATTATGAAATAACAACTTTTCAAGGAAAATCTTTGGGCATGCGTTCTAAGATTACAACTGCAAACCCCTCCTTTTAAAATATCAAGCAGGGTGTAACTTCAAATGAAAGAGCTGAACATGGGAGTAGTTTTACCAATTGTCAATATGATTTGTCTGATCATACCGGAAGTAGGATTTCTGTTCATTCAAGAAAACGGTCACAATTTGGAAAAATTAATTTTTAGCACGGATCTCCGCTAAGCCACGATCGCAGTTCGGAAATTAATTTTTCCAAATTGTGACCGTTTTCTTGCATTTATTTATGATATGCTTATCCATAAAGCCTTAAACGTTTTCTTGATCAATTCTATTCATTTCTATCATAAAGCCAAGATGTGAATGGAGCCCATCTTGAACATCTGCTGCAATGATATTCATTTGTTTTTCATTCAATTCAATCACCATTCTGATTTAACATTAGTTATTTGAGTTTATTCTTCCTCAATGTTTCACATTTTCTACGTTGAAGAATCATGCGATTTGTCTTGTGCATTCATGCATAGTTAATTGATTTGGATACTGAATTAATTTTATCTGGATGTTCAACACTCCGTATATTTTTTATGCAAAGCAATTTAATATAATACCTATCAAAACAAAACAGACTAAGGGTTGGTTTCACAAAACCTTGACTGAACCGTCAAATTAATTGGAGCCACGGCAATTCGTTCAAATTTCAAAAAGGGCTATTCGATTGGTTCGAATTTAGGTAAGGTTTTTTAATCGTACAATTAAAGCTTTCTGAAACCCGCTCCTAGTGTCAGAATATTAATTACTAAATGAAGCAATTTTTTTCAGAATCAGAGGGACCTGTGAAGTAATAGTTGTGAAGTTTACGAAATAAGCTGAAAAATTTAGATTTCGAAGAACTTACATTTGCGAAGTTTGTGTGATTTCAGATGGGGCATCTTTGAAGTTCAACTAAAAAATTATTCTAACTACAACTTGATGATATCGAATCTCATGATCGAAACAGAATTTAACTCAAAACACTGAAAATTTTATGTATGTATGAACAATGTACAGATGAACGAAGGCATGTCCTTCATTGAAACTGAATTGATTATTATTAGTTGTTTTTAATTTGGTAAGAATTCAAGTATCAGATATCTGTCTGCAATAATACGATAATCTTGAGGTACGTTGGTAGCAACACAAAATGAACAACAGAATTGAAACAAAAAATAACTCAAACACTTCCCAGAGGGAGGTTGAGTCACCGATTTTTGTCCTCTACTACAAGGACATATCTGTAATGAAAGGAGTAAATAATAAAAAGAATTTGAACCAAACAATCATCTACGATTAGTGCCAACATGTTTGAATGCATTATAATCGAATTAAACGCGAACTGAATTTACCCGATTACTAATTTGTAGTTTCACTCCTCAAGTCCTCTCCTCGCGCCTTGATCTAGAAAGCAAAATAGGAAATTTATGGCAGTATTCTGCTTTTTCTCTGTGAGCTACAGATCTGTAGCGTACGATTGATCTGTATCTCTGTGGCTGACTTACAGATTCGTAAATAATGAAATTCTGGAAGTTTTTCTGTAACTGTCATATTAGAAGTGTCAATCGTAATAAGATCATAGAATAGAATTTATTTCTTTGTAAATTTGACCGCAAGTATCGATTATTGCATATATTTATGGTTAATTAGTGTTCGTTTTAACAAGAAAGAGGAATTTATAACCGAAGTGGTGCGAAAACGAAACATAAAAGTAGTTCGATATAGAAAAGTATTATATATTCTGTGACAAAAACAAACCATTCAACATAACCTCAAAATATACCTTTCGATATGTTTCCTGTAAGCTACAGATTCATAAAAAGCGTTGAGAATCGTAATTTTCCTGTAATGTTATGAAAAGTTACAGATTTGATTACAGATGAAAGCAGAATACCGCCATTGGATTGCTTTCTTTTTTTTTTCGAAGAGCACGTTCTTATAGAATCGAAAATCATAAAATTTGATTCGTATGGTTCAATGTTGAATAGCATGATATAAAAAATATATTTTTTGTATTTAAACCTTTGTGTTACCATGACATGAGGGTCAAGAGACCTGTAGGTGTAGGAGTGAGGAAGTAGACTCACAGAAGCCTTCGGAGATATTGGATTTCCTAAGATCTCTGGTACTTAAAATCGAGCTGTAAAGCTTCGTCAGGGGGCACAATATGAAAATATAATAAATAGACCATCAGGCCGCAGTGGACTGTAACCCCTTTTGAACTATCAACTACTACCCTGACATTATGATAGCCCCGCCTCATCGATTTTCTTCAATTTCAATTTTCTTTTTAGAGGAATAACTTTCCAATTGACACTGTTGCGATAATTCTTGATTTAAGCTCGAATATCGAATATTTACCTTTTTAGGTTCGTTAGCGTCATGTACTCTATGTACTTCGATAGCATCAAGTCATCCAAACGAGAAAAATTGTTGAAAACACACAACAATTGTTCATCGTTTAACAAACCAATTCCGGGAATAATCAAATCCACAGTTTTTTCCAAAAGGCTTCCAACACATTGTTTTCATGTTACTCTTTTTGAATGCTTTTCTGACCATAACCTGATGTAAAATATTATTCTTCTGATTCGAAGCCTCTTCCCGGAATCATACCTCCTATATTTATATGTTCACAGGGCCGGATTTATTACACTCATGGAGTATATACAGGAAATAATATATCCACAAAAGATGTGTGCATAGATGAAAAAAAATTTTACAACAAGAGTATAAATCAAAATTAAAGTTCTTATGCCTAAGTTAAACTTGACAAAATAATAAACCATCAATAGTTTAGGAATAATCATGGCATTGAATCAAGGTACAAGGTAGTAAAAAATTAATAATTAATCCCAGGGCAAAAACGGCAATGGTAATTTTCGTAATGTGGGTGCGGATTAAAAAATATTTATTTTCCCGAGCTCGAAATGGTTTAATCCAGCCCTGTATGTATAGAGTGTCCCAAATTGCTTGATTTTGAATGTTTTTGGTACTTCTGGACTATGTAGGTTAAATTAATGGGGTGCTTAGTTTGAGTTTTGGGAAAACACCCTTAGTAGAAACCGTTTCAGGATATCTTCATTTGGGTTTTTTTTATTTTAAAATATTTTTGATTTCAAAAATATGCCATAACTTTTTTATTAACGGAAATATCTTAAATCGATCAAAACTTCCGAAGGCATATTTTCACTGCAAATAAGATCCTATATAATTTTTTTTCATTTCGTGAACCTAGTAAGAGTGGCAAAGCCATTTTTTTATTTAAATTACGAATGCGTTTTTTTTTATTTGATATCATGAAAAAAAAATATGAATAAAGAAAACTTGGAATAGAATCTTAGTCCCGATTTCAATTTTTTCCGAATATTTTCGATAATGAAAAAGTTATGGCACATCTTCGAAATCCATAAAATATCAAAATCTTGTTATATATGCAGAACGAAACCACTAGCTCCTTCACGGAACTCGAGCCTTTGACATCGTCCAACAATTTTACTATATAGAAATACGAGAAACAGCCAAACTCAAGTGATTTGGGATGAACATGAACGCGATATCTTTTTTTAATCCACGGAATCAGTTGTCAAGAAAAGAGTCAGAAGTTCGTCAAATTTCTGACAGAAAACTGATATTTCAAATTAACCTTTCCCTTCGAGGAAAATGGCCTAGATTACAATAGTGGTGAAGGGGTTCACCTGAGCAATTTCATTCTTCACCAAAATGAATTATCACCTAATGAGTATTACAAAGTATAAAATTCTTGACCTTTCAGAATGTTAAGGGTTTATGGCCCAATCTCCCTCCACTTCAACGATAAATCTTGACCTGAGAAGAGTAGGTACCTACATATACAGTTGACATCCCCAGCAAATCAAGGATAGTCCTTGCTGTAAATTGACTGAATGCTCATTCAAACAAATACTTTGCGTCATCTCGAGTAACGACGATAAGGAGGTGATAATTCTGATACGAATGAGAAAAGAGAAGAATTTAGGTCAGTTTATGAATTATTTTTGTTATGACAAATGGGAGATTATCTTCTATCCGGCAAAAGAATAATATTGACCGATTTTCGTGCCGTTATTTCAAGAAACTGATCGTCATGTGGATATATAACATTTTAATTTAAAAAACCAGGAACTGAGATCTTCAACCAATTATGACGATTTCGTCCGATGGACCGTGTTTCGAGATAAGTAAAAGTTTTCCTTCATTTCTTTTTAAAGCTTTTGAAGATTCAGAATTCCTGAGCTATCAATTTAGTTCGATTTCTGATCATACTTTGCAAAATATCGTTGATCGAGTAATCATTACACAACACCATTATTCATTAGGAATACAAGCAATATCATTACAAGCTGACTGTACATAATATATCCAAGAAAATGTTCACTAGTTGGAGATTATTTGAAAAAGAGGTCCAGGAATCATTATTCATGCTGTGAAATGCTTATTTAATTTGAATCACAACCAAATTACGAATTCTGGAAAGTATTAAGAACTTGTTCAAGGTGTGTATGAGTCACATTATATTCAATCTGACACAAATTGATTCCAGGAATAATATCTTTGCATTGTTATGAAAATTTTATGAACGTATAAATTGTTTATCAGAGCAAAACTGTTGACTGTTGATATCAAAACCTATTGTAATTGTTCCACGGTTCGCCATATTTTTTTATAACCTCTGACGAATAAAGTATCCATGGTCTCTCATAATTGGAAGAAATACTCATAGTTTGTTGACATTGGTCCCACAATGTATTTCGTAGAACAAATCTGGTATGTTGCGGATGTCGATTTTTCCACATCCGCGGATGCGGATGTTCAAGATCTTTCATGAATATAGAATATGAGTAAAGAATTGAAACAATAATACACTAATCATTCATAGCCCCTTCGGGAGCAGCTTTTGTTGAAAATTTTTCAATGGGCCTTTTCATCGTCCAGTTTATGTGGTTCGAAATATTTCCATATATTACTTGGTATCAGTGGAGACATTTTTAATTTATTTCAGATAATTCAACATCACACTGGAACCTCGCCGGAAAAATGATAAGAATGGATTTAAGATGATGAACTTCAACTACAATGAAACATGATGACATTTACCTGAATATTTCCCAATTAACAATATTTCAAGTACACACAATATTCATAATATGATTCAAAGTTCATCTTTACTTTACGACAAGTTCTCCCAAACACACAGAAAATGTTTTGATTCTGTTACAATAAACATATGTTTCGGATCTTGTCCACCAATTTCTTCGCCCCCTTTGGTTATTGTCTCATGCGAACAGCACGAGCCAATTACATCCGCATTCGTATGAAAATCCGGATAGATTCTTGCGGATGCAGTAGTCCAACTTATTCGGAAGTATTTGCTGATACGGATGTGAGTATTCGCAACAACCCTGGTACAAATACAAATAGGTACGAGAAGGGTTATTATTATTATATTAATATAACGCCTAGATAATATTCATGTTTCTTCAATAAGCGAAATTATAGAAGCAGATGGACCTCAATAATTTTCTTATGATTTCGGAATATATGAAATTACAATGCGATACCTGAAGCTGAAGGTTTCGCAATCGTATACTCAGACTGACTCAGAGTTAAAATCCGTGAGGTAGTGTTTCCTAGCCAAATTCTTTTACTGGAAGAGTCGTTTTGAATATTGAAAGTAGTAATTATTCGGGTCATTTCCAATGGATTCGATTTCCTAATATGGTTTCCGAAACTTATCCGAAACAAAAATGATTAATTTTCAAATACTCAACTTTTTTATTTTCAAATATTTGCCTGTATTCGAGCTCCTAGGGTCTGTTTTCTTATATAATCAGCTAGTCAATTATTGGAAACGATTAGCAGAAACTGAAACTTCTCACTATATTTTGAAAGCTTTGCTCCACAACAGTTAGACTTTCAACCAATTGAGATAAATTCCAAACTAGAGCAAAAAAACAGAAAAATAAATTTGTAACTGGTCATTCGTGATGTCATCTTTAGGTATCAAATTTCGACTAATTTTTCCATATGACTTTATGAAAAATAATGATCTTCAATATTGGCGTTGATCATAAATCTGCAGAACTTCTATGGTGAAAAGTAATTTGAGAAAAAGAATGGACATTTGAGTTGGAAATATGAATATAAATCATAAAAACATTTCTTTGATATTTTTTAAGAAGTTTTCTCGTTACTTTCTCCTCGATCTATAGTTTTACCCTCCACTACCTCAATTGATATTTGCTCAATAGTTTGCTTTCTCAATAGAGAATGTCCTTACTTTTCGAATAGATAAGAAATTCATATGCTTTGTCTGGTTTTCTAGTGATGAAAATAGAAGAATATGAAGATTACTGGAATTAGTTAAAAAAAAGTGGGGCTTTCCTGTGAGTATGAATAATTTGTTTGGCAGGAAAAACTTTCATAAAATTTTCGTATTCCTGAAAATTGATCAGATGATGACGCAGAAAAGAAGAACTCGAAGGTTCTAGGAAGCTGTTATCAGATAACACTTATTTCAGCATCATTGCATACAAGGCAATTCTTATCGTGAATTTTAGCTAGATGTATATTTTCTATAAATTTATTGTATAATGAATCATGTGAAGAATTTTCAAACCTGGAAAAATATGAGCAGAAAGTTTATATATTCCCCTTTCGCCACTATACTCATTAGTACATTTTATAAATTGGCCAGATTCAGTTACGGTCAGTGTCAGTAAGAGAAATTTCATTCAATTTTTTGCTTTGAAAGGACGATTGTTATGGAAACTAATCCGTAGGTACACGAATCAACGAAAGATTCATGGATAGATAGTCGGTATATGAAAATGACTAGAATAAGAATTGTGTAAACATAACTAAAAAAAGTATATAAGCGTGAGGCAAGGATGTGACTTTAATAAAAGTGTATAATAATCATATCCAGTTTAGGTATGTACTAAATTCCGAGCTTTAACTAACTTTTCCTTTTCTGAGATAAGCAATATTAATATTTCCCGAAGTTGAAGATAGTTTGTCAGGAAGTTCTGACGAAAAAAATGCCTTGAGATCAGAGAAACTCCGTGGGTAGACCCAACAAATATACCTATCAGTTTTTTAATGTGACTCTAAAGTCTGAGAGGTTGTCTGCCAAGTCTGCGTCATATGTTAGATGCCAGAACCGTAACTAAATCTACATCCTTGAAGTGTCAGAATGTCAAGTATCGAAATGGTCATTGTTAAAATTAAATTATCAGTGTCGACAAAAAATTGGAAAAAATACTGACAGGGCTTGTTCAATCGGCATTGGACAAATCTTCACGTTAAGAGCTTTATGAAATCATAACTGACAAATGCGACATAGTGGTCAATAATTACAAAAACTATATGAATTATAAGTTTTTTTTAAAAAGAAGTTATGAAATTTTGAAGTAATTTTAGTTACTTGAAAATATAATCAATACATCGAATATTATCATTGGAATTTATTCAAAGGAATCAGCAGTATCATTTCTTCCAAATAAATTCTCAGCTACAGAATTCAGATCTGGTACAATAGGAATAGTGTAGTGGAGTATGATGTAGTATAGTATAATGATTATCATTCCTGGGCCACTTATGAACTGAACAAATTTCAAAAAATTCAGAATTGGACTGAAATATCTGATTCATTAGCAATGATAAAACATTACGAGAATTTTCATCAGAATCATTTCATTTGGATATCTCATACATGTTTCTGATGAGCAGAAGTTTGAAGTCTCCCAGGAATCCTTGATTTTCAGGTCATCAGTCACCCTGTGTATATAGAGCTTCAAATAACTGAGTAATACTTTCCAAAAAAATTGGCCGCATAGATGTACACCACCAGAAGGCTGACCAGATCCAATTTTTCTAATTAATTATTCATACTAATCATTAGTTACATTATTCGAATATATCTCAAAATTCGGATTGAATGACGCAGATTTAGTTCATTAGAAATGCCCAAAAATCATTCATTTCGAAAAAACATCAATTATATATTACTTTTCGTTTTGAATTATCCACTTGAAACTCAGAAGGAACCTCACTCGTGTTGTACTGAAGTTTTTTCTATAAAAAATTTCATGGCGTTTTATTAACTCTGGTCAAGATGAACTGAAGTGCCATTCAATATTATGATTGTAACAATAAATAGTGGAAATAGTACTGCGTATAAAAAATGAATATACGTAGGATGAGCTATTATTAGAACTTGAGGTAAACAAATAAAAATTGCAAATGATATAACATTAAGTATCACAATATAAAACCGATAGGATCACTGACATTCATTTACGCCCACACGAATGCATGAAAATATCAGAAACAGAAGAAATGTTTCTGGGATATTCATGATTTCTATGAATTAAAAAATTATGAGATGATATTGCAGTTATGTAAACTAAATTAGTCTAGCTCGTAATACTTTGATATATGCTCGTGATACTCTGATGTATAGAGTACCTTTAACATTATTTTCAGACTTCATCATAAGTAGATTACTGTTTGAGAAAACAATATAAAAAAATGATTTAGAAAAACATTGCAAATGAAAAACGATGAATAATGTGTGTCTTGACTACAGGATATTTAAGTTATTGATGATTCATATGATATAAATGACATGAAATATACTCATATCTTCTAATTCAGTCCTACAATCAGTCAGGTCTGCATGGAGTATTTTCCGATTTTTTCTTCATAGTATGTAAACAAATATTATTCATATTCCAAAGTATCCATACCTCAGTTCAAATCTGAGACCAATGGACACTCATTATATACTTCCAATCTGGCAGATAACAGCCTATTGGTGGCAATTGATATCCTGTTATGTTTTTCTAGGCTGTCGTTACAATCCGATGAAATTGTTGTCAATAATTTTTTTATTGTGTTGATTTTCTTTTCATTGTCTTATTGAATTAGTTATAGTTGATGTGAGATTCATTCATCCCATGCTTGCTTTCTTTTACAAAATAATGAATTTCATGCAATTTACTTCTGCGCTTTTCCAGTGAACGCTGTTTACATCATTACGAAAGCATAATGCTCATTTTTTCATAAGTACCTTTATCAAATTATGAAAAAGTATGACCTCCAATAGTGTGTTTCTTGTTGTTGATTCTTTTCTCATTTTCTAATTGGATTATATGTAGTTGATGTCGAGATGTATTGTTTCCATGCTGGTTTTCTTTTCATTGAATGCTGTTTACCTCATGACGAAAGAATAAAATTATGAAAAAGTATAACCTCCAACCTACAATGATGTTTTTAAATAACTCGAAGATGATAACTATTTCTTCGTCTTTCTGTAGTAGATTTCCCTCATTTAGAGTTGCATCAATAGCTTATTCTCATTACTATTTGTGGGACAACAATTAAAACACCACTTTGAATGAACTGTTTATTTTGAGTAAGTATCCAGATTCTTCTCCAAGGTACCTACTTAATTGAGTCAACTCAACAAAAACTGCATAAACAATATTTCATTTTTGGTGAAATTTCTTGGCAAGTGGCTGTTTATTTCGCGAAAAGTTGAGGAAATCATTGAATTTTGAGAATTTTCAGATTTCATTTACTTGACATATGTATGAAAATAGTCTCAAACAAATTTCGTTGGTGTTTTGTGAAAATAAAGTTTAAATGAAAATAAAAAAAAATCAGATACTCATTGAACAAAACATACATTCCAAAGAATTTAATGATTTTCTTGTTGTTGAATTATCTGACTTCTGGAGTTTCATCGAAGATCTAGTACTTACCAGTTGACTAGAGAAAACTTATCGAATGAATCACTTTACTGTTCGGCGACTGAAATAGTTTTTCAATGGCAACGAACTAAATCGTGGTCGAAAAGTATGAAACTGGGTGCAAGCCAAAGTTTCAAATACTCCACAGTAATTAATCGGGCGCCAATGTTTGTAAACAATCTTCACACCACAATAATAACAAGAAATAACAAACCTTTCAGATGTCAACCTGATAATTTTCTATGCTTCCGGATATTCTTTTCGAAACCCAATATCATAGCAACACCGTCAAAGTACACAACTGGGAAATTGTTGAAAGATGAATGAATGATGTCACCGTGAGTTCATTTAACTTTCAAGACAGTCAATGGAACAATCCAGAAATCTGTAGGTCAAGTTTCAGGTTACAATCGAAACGTTCTTCTTTCGATTGACCGTCACAAGCAGCTGTTATCGACCGTGGAACACTACTAAGTACTCCCACCAAGTGAAGTGGTTTTAAGCCTGGGAAATCACAAAAAAAGATTCTTCGCCAAAGGCAATTCTAAAGATGTTGGTGGGATGTTACTTTGTGACCGGTTAGGTCAGTAAAGAGGTGGAGGATTTTATGAGTACCTACCTGGCTCAATTAATCACATTAGGTGACGAATTCACGAGAGCTTACATTTCGACATTCGCTGTATTTTTTCCTCGCCAGCTATATAAAAACTGTAGGTACATAGATAAAAGATCGATGTAGAATAATGCCTTCCCATTGACAGGGTGTTTCACGAATGACTGTACAGACTATGACACTATGGGGAGTCTGAATCAGTGTTCGAAATACACAGATTCTAACTATGTATATTCGTCAAAAGATACAGGATATTTCATGTATTTCATGAGAATCTTTCAATCGGCATAACTCTAAAACGTCTGAATGGATTTTCATGAAACTTTCAACAAAGAGGTATAGTACAGTGACTAATATTTGGTCATAATAATTTGTGGACAGCATCCGACCGGACTGAAAAAATTATATTTTTTATTCCACATCTTGTGAAACCTCTGTAGCTGCTTTAAATTGCGAAACTGCTCCCAGAATATACACTGAATATTCTTTCAGACAAGCTTATCAGCAATATTGCCAAACTTCTTATTCCTATTCTGTGTATTATCGAATATAGAAAAAGGACCCCGAACACTCACTTGAAGGTAGAAGAAGGGGAGGTAGCATATTTTTCCCTTGCTATTAAAGTGTCACCAAAACTCCGCTATGTTGCGGAGCCAAATTTGTGGCTGGAATTTTGTATTTCGTACTTCCAACTGTCAACAACTTCAGCTTTTCACCATATCTTGCACGAGCAACTATTTCTTATACTATATTTTTCCACTACATACAACAGCCAAAAACAATGAACGAATAATAAATAAGGCCAAAATTGCAGAACCTATAGTTTGAAAAACCTCAATTCCGAATGGAAATTGTATTTATATCGATGATTACTATTTTAAATTCATCTATGTTTCAAAAATGTTTTCGGTATGGCCTCCGTAAAGGCAAAGAACTTTTTTGTTCACTGTTTTATTCTCTGAGGTGTATGCGATACTGATGAGGCGAAACTTAGCCGAAACCAGTATATTTCTCATCCCAGTGACAAAATCTAATATCATTTCTCCAACCATAATAAAAGATATCTGAGCCTGGGAATTCAAAATGGTATTCATTTCGATTATTTCAATTTTCAATTCATCTATGTTTCAAAAACCTCGAGGTAAGCCATCTTGGGGTGCCAGATCCAGATTTGTTTAGGTGACACTTTTCAAAGGTTATGCCCTCTCCACATTCTTTACCGCATCCATGGTCGCGTCCACATTTAGGAAAAATGCTAACAACAGATAAAATTGTATGAAATCCGAATTTAGACCCAAATCATTTTGCAACAGTTTTTTAATGAAACTTTTCAAACAGATTGATATAATTTTTGGTATCATATTTTGAAAAACTCAGGGTGATCAAAAAGTCACTAACGAAGTAACGTTCAGTTAATTATACACTTCATGAAACAGCCTGTATGACGAACTCAATAAAGTGGGGGGTGTTTGGGAATCTGTAATTTCTTGTTATTTAGAAACCGAGGTATAATGATAAAATTCTGAAAATTGGAAGAATTATCATAAGAATCTTAAAATCCTTTTTTCGGTACTGCTATTTTGAAACGCCCTATAGAACAATCCGAATGTGAGAATTTCGTGAAAATCTTGTTGGTATTTCCTTAGTGATTGTGGGGGCTTTTTTCTATTTGTAATAACCACGGACCTATGCGTTAATTCTTATTCAGTGAATAAAATTTTTTTCAGGAATTGCTCCATCCCAATTCTCCCGAATATAAAAATTGATGGGTCTTTCTTCACACAACTCGAAAGAAATACTGCCTTAAAATTAAACAAGCTTGTTCAGTTCACCAGGGGCTGTACCTTTTATTACTCACATTCTTAATACCCTGTATGATGAAAAGTTGAAAAAGAAAAGGAATTTGAATACGTTGCTAACCATGATTTCAATTTTTCTTTGTCTTCAGCAAAGTGTAATACGAGGGCTATTCAGGGAACAAAGAAGGTTTCAGTTTATGTTATTGAATATGACAAAATAACAAAGATTCTGAACCTGTTTTGGTGTTGCAGACAAAAAGAATTATTATTATTATTATTTATTGTTTAAGAGTAGAGGTATAAAACCTATAAACTCACAAGATTTCATTGTTGTTTTTATTAGAAACTAGTATTTTAAGAGGTCCCTACTATTGTTCTTCCGTTATATTGTGTTATTTAGAATTCAGCTGGCCATATCTCTATATAGGCCGTCCGCTTGGAAAAAGAAATGAATATAATATTAATAATAATATCGTCTTTATTTCACAAAACTGGTACCAGAAGACGTTTTTCATCATAAAGCTTTTCTTACATATAACCTCAATGATGAGAATTTATTAGTTCAATTTCTTTTACGATTTATCTGAATCCGAGAGAATTCCCATATTTTTCCGGACACTTTATATGAATAATATCAGAAGAATATGAAAACTTCTTTCACTAGAATTGGGATACAAATTAAAAGATACTGTTTTTTCCCCTTCTCTCAAAAAATATCCTCATTATATTATATGTATTATGAACAATAATTATTGAAATATGAGAATACCCTCACTTACCGCATGAAGAATTCTAAATCAAAGAAGCTTAAAAACCGCCAATAAAACTATCATCTGGTAACGATTGAAGAGACTGCTGATATGCATGGATTATTTCATGAATTTATGACTTCTTAATTGACTTATGAAAACTTTTTATGATTTCTGTTCACCTCAAAGTAACCAATTGAGATGATTACGAAATTTTTTACCTGGCAGGCTTTTGATAATAACATCAGCTTTACTAAGGAAACTCTTATATATCTGGGCAAAAAGAACTAACTTTTTCCCGAGCAAAAAAATAACTTCACAAAGTAATATTTTATTTCCTTTCATCATAGACAGAATTTGGCAAAGGCGAGATGCACGTTGTCTTAGGTACCGAATGTATGGATTGACAACTGTCATTTCATCTTCCGTGATAGAATCCAATGAACGTATAGATTTCGGTAAAGTACAAAGCATAGTTGAAACGTTCAAACCGAAATTTAACCATTCATGATGAATTTCACATCAATGCTCTGAGGTTATTCGAAACTGTTGGCTGGCTCTAATCTAATATTGTAAAATCGTGTGTGTCAGAGCTTTGAGCCATATTTTTCTACGTAACATGGCGCAATTATCGATAACCTTTAATATATGCAGATAAATATATACACATCGGATAGGAGAACATTGAAAGGGTGGTATATGGAAAACTATAAATACTAAACTTAGGTTTGGCTTTCAGTTTCCCATTCTGATAACTCGTGAGTTATGAGAATCTGCTAATGGAAATGTGAATTCATATTGGTTTGAGGAATAATGGTTGTTGACACATACTTCTACCTTCATAATGTTACATGTCGGAAAATTAGAATGACGTATCTATCAGATTCAGCATGAATATCTATAAACAGCATTTGAAAATTGAATTGTCAACAATTGGAATTTCGATGGCATTTTTCATACAATGAAACATGTCATCCGAACTAGGTTTTTTTAGTGTCGAGAAAGCATGAGTGCTTCCATCGTATCAATATTTGGTATCCTGTGATAACCAATTGAAAAAGTCAACAAATGACATGTACATCCGAACATTCAAAATTTCCTGAATAATAGAAGAAATGCCTCTGCTTTAAACTTTTGAACTAATTTGTCAGGAATCTATTCCTCTCAAAAAATTGTTGCCTAACAATGAATACACACATTTCGAACTTTAAGACATCGTGATGGTCCGGAGTCTATATCATACTTCTTCGCCTTCATGAAAATTTTTGAATGATAAAAATTAAATTTCTGATTTTTCAATTATTGATAGATAATTGTTCACTGTTAATTGTTTATTGTTCCAATTCTTGTTCTCTACATGAAGGATTTCTGTAAATTTTATTCAGCGTATTCGTTTTATATGTACCTAGTGCTCACCTATAGTTTTCTATTCCTGAAAGTAATTAAATATCACTGAGCAACTATCAGTTAACACATCCAGTTTTCTTCAGATTTGTTACTGAAAAATGTTTCATAATAACAGACAGATGCTGTTTATGATTTTTTTTTTAATACTGTTCATTCGTGGATATAAGCCTTTTCGAAAAAACTTTTAACTTTTATACAAAATTTTTTAATTGATATTTATTCCAGATAATTGGGGAAAAATCAAATTAATTGGAGCCTCTGATATTTGCTGAAATTTCGAAAATAAGTGTTCCGAACGATTTGAAATAACTTATGCTTTTTTGATCGCACGAAATTTCTATTCTAGGATGAACATCGAAGTAACTGAGATATATAAACATAAGAAGAACATGAACAGAAGGGAAGAAACTCCTTTTGTACATAGCGCATGGTTGCTGGTGTTGGAAAAGACTAGAATCAAGCCAATACGAAGTGGAAGCGATGGACAAATCAACATCGCGCGCGTAAACCCACTACCTTCTCCCACCAATGATCAGGGTATGAGTTAGGCCAACGGATCGAATCCAGCATCACTTTCAGAAATTCAGCGGTCGAGTTACAACTGCAGATCAAGAATCCTCTGAAGATACCTACCGCAATTGTGGGCGAAACATTAGGTGAAATCATCACTACGGCCGATAAACCCAGAAGACTGTCTTAGTGTCAGTATATCTGGTAGTGGAATCCTGAATTTATTCAAGGGTTTCTTCCTGTATTCTCAGTTTCTAATCAATAGAAAAAAATACATTTTTCATTCTTGAGTTTCGATCGAACAATATTCTAGTGCGCTCAAATCTTCGTTATTTAAAATACTAACAACCTTCTGAGTTCAGAGTGAAGCATCAGAGATCCTTCTTGTTTAACCATACTCATATTTCAACATTCGGATAAAAGTACGTAATAAATCACAATATTCTCGATTTTCAAATAATTTTAGAGAAATATTTCAAATATATTATCTCTCAGCAACGAATTTTAATATTCTCAATATATTTACTTCAAAGCAAGGATTCATGAAAAAATAATTTTGTGAGCAAGTTGATTGAATTATAAAATTGCATGTGAAAATAGTTGTTTTTGAATAAAAACGAACCATGAAAACCAGTATTCAGTGAATCGTTCTATAAAATGAGGTAGGGTGATTTGTTGCCAACTTTTTAAAGAAAACTACAGGACGTTTATATTAAAAAACGAACGAGAGCCCTCTTGATATTCTAAGACTAAGATATCTTCGAACAGAAATTCACCCAATTACATAGCTGCAAGATGTCAACCTCTCGAAAAAAGTCTACGAAACATAATTGAAAACCTGAAGCTGCAATCCAACCAGCCAGTAGACTGCAGTTAAGGTTCAACACGTACTCTTCTCCAAAGAAATTAATGGAAAGGGACATGAAAGGCCCTATAAATATTCTGCAAATTCTTATAACTTATAATTCAGCTCATGATTTTGATGAACGAAGCAAGGAATTCACCGGCATTCATATAAAGTGCAGCAGTAATTTCAAGCGATGGATAAGGTGATATTTTACCATTTTTATCGTTGTCCATAAAAATGCAGATTTTCTAGAGCACCGTAGGTTTTCCACCTTCATGTCGAACCTTGTCTGGGAATTTATGCCGAGTGTTTTGAATATTTCATGCAAGAAAAGAAGACCGCCTACTTCATTTTCGGAACTACTTGGAATGTGATCGTCCTCAGAGGTTTGTAATATATATGGATGGGTCCCTCTTTTCTCACAGTAGCTGCATAGCGCTTTGTGGGGAAGCGCTCAAGCTCAAAAAAGCAGGTGGATAAACACACAACTCTCGTTGTGCAGATATGATAAAATCATTCATTTCCCGAGGGAGAATTTCATAAGCTTGCATTCATAGAAATACTAAACTAATCAGATAATGAAGCATAATAACTCCTACTTTTTTCTTGTCTTATGAGCTTGTACATTACAAAATTTACCATCGATATCTCTGTTTCGAACTATTTTCAACATTTTGTAAAATCAACAGTGTATTTCTTAATGAATAAAACACCTCTCATCTCAATTATGATTCCAAGGAGAAAAATAATTTTGAGGTAGAAGTAACAATGGTTGTTAAGAAATTGAGTTACCACCGAAAATGCAGTAACCTGTATAGGGTTTTTCGTGGAAATAATTTTTTTCATTTAGATGACGAACCTTATTCGATTTTAAGGGTAATATTCAATTCTTAGTACAACACTAAATATCAACAAACAATGAAAATGTAATAATGAGTCTATTATCAGAATAATTTATTTTGAGTGGTTGTTACTATGGTTATGTGTAAAATGATATAACCAATTAATTAATATCATCAGGAATAAACAAAAATTTGTCATTCTCATGTTTGACGAGAAATATTCAATTTATTGCAAATATTTTTATTAGCCCGTGTGAGTTATTTTTAGGAGAGTAAACTGATGGTAGCTTCATTTTTGTTGTCAGGAAATCGAAGATCATAGCAAATTCTCTTTAAATTCGATAGGTGAATCATGTAATATCTTACAGGAAACTTCTTTTCGCGTACTTCGAATTATATATCATAAAAAATACTCTGCATTTATTATTAACACAACACTGTATAACCCTTAGAAAGTAATAATAGTTGATGATTCGCGAAATGGTCTATCTATACAGGGTGTACCAAGTTCGACGGCCTATTAGGCGTTTCTGGAGAACTAGACTTATTTGAAATCTGAAAATTGGGATTATGATATTGTTTGACATTATCTACCGAGCTAAAATATTCTTGGAGCATGACTTTCAGTTATACAGGGAGCGAAAAAAAATTTTCAAAATTTTTTTTTTCTGTTTTTTTCTTTTTGAATTTGACAGAGTATGCAATTCTGAATACATTCGTACACAAATCGTTGCATTCGTCGAAATACTTTCAAAAATATCGAGAAAAACCTGAAGAAAAAGAGAGAAAAAAGTATTCGGTATTATGTTTGTTATTCCTAATCTAGATACCTTAAGCACAAACCGTTTTCACATTTTTGAAGTCAAAGACCTTTTAAATATTGTACATTTTTATAATTTTGAAAAACTCATCACAAGGTGTTCCAAATGTTGGCCCATAACTTTCGTTTTTCAAATTAGAACCCTATTTTTTTATGATTGCGTTGGATTGTATGAAGAAAAATAATGATATTGTTCTAACATGTTGTTGCTCCTAAAATTGATAATTCTTGAGTTATTTAGGATTTTCTGATTTTATGTGGTACGTAGCGTCAAATTCATTTAATCTGTTTCATATCAACTATGACCTTCGTCATAGAAGATGAATTATTCCACTAGTGACACACACTTGAATACATCCGTACTCAAATCGTTGCATTCGTCAAAATACTTTCCGAAATATAAAAAAAACTGAACAAAAAAGGGAAAATAAGAGTATTCGGTATAATGTTTGCTATTTCTAATCTAGATATCTTAAGCACAAACCGTATTTACGTTTTTGTAGTCGAAGACAGTGAAAATATTTTACATATTTAGAATTTTGAAAAACTAGTCACAGGCTGTTCCAAATGTTCGGTCAAAAATTGAGATCAAGATTGGCCCATAACTTTCGTTTTCCAAATTAGAACCCTATTTTTTTATGATTGCGTTGGATTCTGCGAAGAAAAATGATGATGTTCTATCATGTTGATACTTCTAAAATTAATAATTCTTGAGTTATTCAGTATTTTCTGATTCCATGTCGTACGTTGCGACAAATTCATAAAATCTGTTTCATAACAACAATGATGAATGAATTAAAGAAAAAGGTGTGTCACTAGTGAGTTATTGGAATAATTTATCTTCTATGACCAAGGTCATAGTTGATATGAAACAGATTTAATGAATTGACGCTACGTACGACATAAAATCAGAAAATCCTAAATAACTCAAGAATGATCAAGTTTGGGAGCATCATTATATTAAAACATTATCATTATATTTCTTTGTACAATCCAACGCAATCATAAAAAAATAGGGTTCTAATTTGAAAAACGAAAGTTATGGGCCAATCTTGATCCCAATTTTTGACCCAACATTTGAAACACCCTGTGATGAGTTTTTCAAAATTCTAGAAATGTACAATATTTCCACATTCTTCGACTTCAAAAATGTGAAAACGGTTTGTGCTTAAGGTATCTAGATTAGGAATAACAAACATAATACCGAATACTCTTTTCTCTCTTTTTCTCCAGGTTTTTCTCGATATTTTTGAGAGTATTTCGACGAATGCGACGATTTGAGTACGAATGTAATCAGAATTGCATACTCTGTCGAATTCAAAAAGAAAAAAACAGAAAAAAAAAATTTTGAAAATTTTTTTTTGCTCCCTGTATAACTGAAAGTGGTCAGGCTCCAAGAATATTTTAGCTCGGTAGATAATGTCAAACAATATCATAATCCCAATTTTCAGATTTCAAATAAGTCTAGTTCTCTAGAAACGCCTAATAGGCCGTCGAACTTGGTACACCCTGTATAGACTTAACATTGCTCCCAGCCTCTTCATTCTTTCGCGAACGGAAAGTAGGATTTTCTTCAATGAAATGACAAAAAATCAACGATTCGGAAAATTTTATGGATTCGTTCAACCTGCAAAGCGGATGAACACTTCTGAAGTTTCTATTTCTGACAGTTGCATGTTGCATTATTCGTTCATTATCAGAACACGTTTTTGTCAACTAATCAGCTCTTGAAAATTTTACTTAAAATCTTTCTTATTTCAATTTAAAGAATATCCAACCGTTTTTGTTTGAAAAATTGAATATTTCAAGAATATATCGGAAGCTCCCAGAATAAATTCGAAAAATGGGCAATTTTCGATATGAAATTTCAAACTATATTCAGAACACACTCTCTGATGATTTTATCTAAATACATTTCTATATTCTTTTTCGAAAATGTTGATATGGAGAAGATTAAACATTCATGTTTAATAGCACCATTTGTAATACCTTTTTTGATATCCTCAAACGTTCGGAATGAGAATATATATTCAGAATTGCTCAGGAGTCAAAAATATTTGATGTCACTGGCGAATAACGACCAATAATTCAAATTATTAGATCTCGAATAGGTCCAGTTCTCCGAAAACGACTAATAGGCAGTCGGAATTAGGACAGTCTGAAGATGAAGAATATTCTTCGATAAAACGCCATGACAGAAATTGCGGATTTACAGAAATTCTGTTTTACATGAAGCAAAAAAAAAATCCGATAATTTCAATGCTTTTCTTCTTTTCTACCTACATTTGTTCCATTACATCCTTCTCCGTACACAGAAAATGAGCCAAAACCATTTGAAACACACATCTCATACTGATTCCGGGACTCGTCACCTCAAAAAAGTCCGTGATCACTTTTACGCAATAACAAACAACATCGCCAGAAACATCGAACTAAACTGAACTGAATCAGCATGGTTCCGATTGAGTAAAACACAAACAATTTATTAGTACCATGAAATTATGAATAACCATTTCCTGAATTTTCACAGTAGAAAATAACGATACATTCTGTTACGAAATTCATTGGATTTAATTCATTCTAAAATCGTTCGTTTTGAATAGCATAGCGGAATAGCGAGTGGTTGATTATGTGTTATTATATGAATTATTCCTAAATTTGAAATGGTAATAGCGAAAGATTATTTGAGGAGTATTTTTCGTGTTTTATTCCAAATTTAATATTTCTAGGAATTCGAATGAGAAGAACTCTATGCTTATTTACCTATGTTTGGAGTCTTTTCAATTCTCGAAATTCGTTAAATTGATGAAGCGAGGAAAAAACCAGATAGCGTTTGAAATCTTTATGAAAGGATTCTGCATTCTCATGAGGATTTTCAATTCATTTCAAAAGTCATTGGGGAAATACAGAAGATCATTTCATTCGAAAATATCGTCGATATAAGGTAGATACCAATGATTCGATTTTGATTTACAAATCAGTCTCGGGGAAAACCCTCGAAACAAATTTTTCCAGATAAAACTAAAGCTAATTTTTCCTTGCTAAGCTGGAATCTACGTTAAGACTCAGTGTATTAATCTGATGCATATACTCCATTCACTTTTATAAAATCACAGGAGGTCATGGTATCGTTTTCAGGAGTTGGTGAACGTAATGAAAAGTCAGTACTCACACAGAAAATATCGATAATGACAAAATGAGGTCGCCAGTTTGTTCCTTTGTTTACATATCGTTTCCTAAAAAAAGGAATCCTTTCTTTCAATTCATATAAATGTTCATTCCTTTCGTCGATTACATATTTTCCAATTCATTAATTTTCCGAATAAATTCGCATTCTGAGAAGAACGTTATTGCTAAGAATGTAGAAATGTCAACATAGAGTTTAATAGTTGAATTGGGAAATAAAACTATTTCTCTATTTCAGTATCGTAATGAATTCATTACAGTACTAAAAGTAGTGCTGTAATGATACTCATTACAGCATTGTTTTCAGTTATATTTTTCGTTTTCTGATTGTCAGTACTTACCTCTGATCGAATCAAGTTTCAAATCAAATCAATTCAAAATCCGTGATCTGTCAAATTTCGTATGTCACACCAACTGCCAAGATACAAAACAAAAGTCACTAATCTGAATTTTCATTTGAATTTCGGGAGTATTTCACACAAATTGTAATGAAACTCATAACAGCACTGTTTTCAGTTATATTTTTCGTTTCGTGGTTGTCAGTACTGACCTTCGATCCAATCAATTTTTGAATTAAATCAATTCTAATTCCGTGATCTGTCAAATTTCTTAAGTCACACCAACTGCCAAGCTACAATACAAAAGTCACAAATCTGAATTTTCATTTGAATTTCGAGAGTATTTCACGAAACTTGACTGAAATAGAGAAAATATCGTCTTATACTCTTTGCAGAAGGAAATTCCAACACTCATGCTTTCGAAAACTCTCTCCTTTGTCGCTCGTTTTCGAATTTCGCATTCGTGTTAGAATAGGAGCTCATTCTGCAACTTGTTTTAAAATATACTATTGGCAAGCGTCATAACCTCCATTCGTTCCATACATAGTAAAATGTGTGAAATTTCCAAGACCAGAGGTGTGACTTTATATTCGTGAATTGAGTATACTCAAAGTTTTTTGTAATCTGTATTTATTTATTACTTCCTTGAAATGCATATTTTCCAAGATATGAGGAAAAATTTCCTGTTCTGGTTCAAATCATTTGTCTCAAGGGCAGGTTTAAGGGGGGGGTAATGATGCACATAAAAAATTTCATACAAAAACTTTAAATTTGTAATTTCTCAAATATTGTCAATATATACCTCGAGCAACAATTGAAAAAATGAAGGAACAGAAAAATATTCAAGATTTTTTGGTGATTTTCAACAGGCTGTATCTCATTGAGAAATGGTCTTTTAGAAAATAATAATATGGAAAACTAACTTTTGAAGCTTGAAAACTCTTGTTTTTGGATTTATTGGTTTACAATTTTTCGGAGTGCCGGTAGTCATGCACTCATCGGATAAAGCACGAAGGAAAAATTTTCAATTTTTTTCCTCTACGCTAATGGAAAAATCTTCTCGATCTTAACCGATGCAAATGTCACATAATCTATTTATTTAGATCTAATTTGCTTTTCATGACTTTCAGATAAAACCATTTGTCTTCGAGATATCCTGTTTCGAATGCAAAATGTAAAAAACTGATTTGAGAAGATTACCTCAAGTTTTATGAAAAAAACTTGTTCTCTCAATTTCTACAAATGTTGAATCAACTGCTCCAGGAAAGCCGCTCAACCGATCGACCTATCGATTTGGGGGATACTTGAGGAACATCAGGCTGCCAAATTTTTTCATAACGTAAGCTTTCCTTTTAATATCGAAAATGATACAATCCATTAACCAAGAAAATTGCAAAATGACATTTTTGTGCTCGTTTTCCTTGTTTATGTGACAGGTGGAAAAATAATTATTTTTGATTGAACAAAACAGATTTTCTAGAAAATTGAAAAAAATCGCCTCTCGGCTTGCTAAGCGACCAGTATTTCCAGAGATATCGGCAATTGAGGAAAAAAGGATTCTTTTGCATTCAAAACTGAATAAATCAAAAGTCGTAATAAGCAAATTAGAGCTGAATGAAAAGGTTATGCGATCTTTGCATCGGTCTAAATAGAAAAAATCTTCCGTTAGAGTGGAGCAGAAAAAATTGAAATTCGAAAAACTTTCAAAATTTTTTTTTCATAATTTATCCGATGACTGCATGGTCACCGGTATTATTGTTAACTAATAATTCTAGAAGCTGGAGTATTCATGCTTTAGTTTCTTTTCCATACGATCATTTTTAACTGAGATAAAGCCTGTTGAAAAAAAATTTGAACATTTTTCTGTTCTTCAATTCTTCAAGCTCAAAAAACTAGAAATCGGTCTCAATGATTATAACCCCCACGAAAAATAAGATATATCCGAACTTCCTCAAAAGCCATTGTGAAAAATAAACAAGAATTCAATAATCCATATTATATTTTCAATCTCATGTTTCATATGTTCATCATTTTTTTTGTCATGGGATTGCACTCTACCCTACGTACTCATGTCCAAATCGGCTGCTGTTGATTCAGGCATTTTTAGAGACAAGTTATTGCCGAACGAAAGAATTCGACACAGAATGGATATCAGGGTATGAATATTAATCGCAGAGATTTGAACCTATATGATATGAAACAACTGAACCACATATCATTGAGTACTTATTTCGACTTACGTGTTTTTCATCTGATATTTTTGGGCCGTTCAGATAATACTTAAAAATTGGCATGTGTATGGTGCGTGCTGAAAATTAAGAATAACTTTCTAAGTATTCTGAATATGTCTGCTATATTTAGATAAACGGTTAAATGAGCTGAATATTTCAATTCATTGTGAGGATTAAATTACTTTTGGAATGTTTTAATTCATTCTTCATTAGTACATTTTTCCGCACATGAGCATGGTCAGGGTTTTTTTTGCTGGGGTTTCTCTGTTTCCTTATTTCATCATACGCAGAACTGTATGGTTTTTTTCTGTATTTTTCAATATGTATTGTATTTTTCAGCATTCTTATTCAAAAGAATATATATCATTGATGTATATATACATATATATATATATATATATATATATATATATATATATATATGTAGAGGAATTAAGGGAATTCGACTGATGCAGGGTTTCAAGATTACTCTTTATTCATAACCGAGCTTTCGGAACTATTTTGTTCCTTCTTCAGGGTCACTACAAATATTTAATATATATATATATATATATATATATATTATTATGAAAAAGAGAGCTTATATAATACAAAAAATGTTGAAACAAAATGTACCTAAGCAGAGGTTAAAAAGAGTGGGGTATCATATCATTCTTCGTATGATACTATAGAATCATACGATACTATCATCACTAGTATCATACGATACTATACAGCCAGGAGAAAAAACCTCAGCCGAAAAAACTTGTCTCCTCGTGAACAAAATGACAAAAAATATTGAATATCAGGAAAAATCTTGAAAGACATCAGTGTGATCATCTTCATGTTATCCGTCGATGGGCTCGAATAAACAGATTCTTCCCAAAACGACTCGCAATTCTCAATCGGAAATGAAAAAAGACAAGAGCATAAAAGAAACCGATTTTTTAGAATAAATCAAATGCATTTGTTACTTTAAAAAACATCAACATTCAGATTTCTTGGCCAAATAATGTTCGGAGGTTTATAAATATTTTTGACAGAAATGTCACAAAATTTGAAAGAAATGAAGAAAAAACTCCATCAATTTCCCCTTTCTGAATCTGTTGGAAATTACGAAGTGATAATTTAAAAAAAAAACAAGCTAAACTTGTGAAAAATCAATTAATACATAACTTTCAAATGTCCTCCTTCACGAGGATTTTTTTCTCTTGCCGTCTGGGTTTCTTGCAGAAGAATCACTTCGATACCATGTTCATCAGCCAATTTGGAGACGTAATCACACTTGTCCTTCGAAATTCCTTCGATATTCAAATTCAAAATCCACAAATTCTAGCTCTCTGGGCGTGAGGGTTTTTCTAACCGGATACGACCTTCCAGGTGATGATTTTTCGGCACTTCAGATACTTGAAGACCTCTACAGGATCCCAATGAAAGGCAATCATCTCCCATAGATAAACCAAACTTGTTATAACACAAGAAAACAGAATATTTTTCAGGACCAAAAACTAAGACATATTCCGAGAATTGTCATTCTGACAATTGATGATACAATTTTTTTCAATCTGAAATGACGAATTAAAATAATTGGTGGTTGTAAATATGAGGAAAACATAAATTTCTTCAAGAACAATAGAATACTGACTATTGATGGGTCTTTATTATGAAACTAATAAATAATTAAAAAGGGGTATTCGGATTAACTCACCTAGAACAATGAGCTAACTCACCAGATATTCCAACATTTCGAACTAACCTGAAAATGTTTGTATTCGAAGAACTATAACTCATTGATTTCAGAAACCACGTAAACAGTCATGACGATCCTTCATCAACCGCAACAAGATTCGTATGCTTTTAATTGATCAGTTTATGCTGGGTTGCAAGGTTTGATGGGAACTACATCGGAACATTTTTGTAGTTATCTATCTCTTGTTTCATTCAATGACTGACGATGTAATTAAATCACAAAAAAACATCAACGCTTACTATCATCCCCTGTCCGGAAAACATTTGAAATACATTTATGTCGTTTCAGAACTATGTTTTCATTCGGTGCTGAAACATGACTCAGTTTTCATCGACGAATCCCAAATTCGAAACGAAATTGAATTATCAATTTGTAACTAATTTACCCAAATTGATTTCCCTTAAGGCAACCGCTATATCTCTCATAAAACATTAATGCTTTTTATGAATATCAGTTCACCGGGAACTGAAAATTTCCATTAAGTATGTCTCTATAAATCAAATAAAAGCAAAACAAACAAGACTTTTCTGAATATGCCTGTCATGTGTGTGGAAAAAATCAATCATCTCTAATTATCATAGTGTCGAAAATGAATAATTCAAGAAATCATTCAGCATTTTGATGGACACTATTTCGGCATTATTAATGATGTTTACATGAGGCATTACATCAATTTATCGGTTTGATGTGTATCTTTGTCAGGTCTTCGATAAATATTTTAATAGAGGTTGTTAATGTATTGTCCTCCATCCTGAATTTAATTTGAAGGCTCTTTCTTACAGAGCCGTAACTTGTTTCAATTCCTAGCTTCAGCTGAAGAACGAGAGGCAAACCTTGTTATGTAAAGTTGTACTTCATGTAAAATAATTACTCAGATATAATATTTCTCCTGATAGTCAATTGATAAAAAACCACCAACAACCTCATATAAAATAAATGAATCTGTAGATCCTGCTATGAATTGTATCTGGTTCATGCCAAAATGTCAGAGGACGTAAAATATGCCATTGTCAAATTTCATTGATTAACGTTTCTTTTCTGTTTATTTAATAATTATCACAAAAAAACAATTATTACATTCGTAATTGACAATGAGTTCAGGATGCTTTCCACAACATCAGGGTTAACAATAGGTACCTCATTTTCATTAATGGAATGTATCTTTGATAATTATTTATAATGAGAACACACTTCCGAATTCACTCTTTCACATATTATATAACTCGAGATTCCGGAGTTTTTTCTGAATTAAGCTAGTTTGAAGAAGCTGTTGAAAATCCCTAAAAAAATATTATTTTTCATATAGGTATTTCTCGAATTTTTGAATGTAATTATTGTCAGAATATCAGTATTCATTTATGTGATGAATCTTTTATGCACCCAAAATTCTACTCGCAAGTTTATTTTTTTTATTTTGACCATATTTCTTGTATAGTTTTCAATCTCCCTAGCTTCTGAAACAGCCCTGATTACATGAATACATCACAAATTCAAGAAACCAACTTCTGAAAGGATCAATAAATCATTTCATTTCATTTCATTTCATTTCATTTCAAAAGTGAGTTTGCTGTTCAATGAATATTTGGCGATTTCGATAAACAAAAGTATTCTTCGTGAAATCTTTCTGATGATTATTTTGAAATAATTTTTTGAGGTCTCTGCAATTATCTGAAATTTTTTTCATGGTGTTATTTCTCAGTTTCTGTAACAAAAATCAATCGGAAGAACTTTGAGATACTAGGAGGAAGTTATCTGAATGAAACTTGTGCACTGATTTGTCTGGGGCCAATTCCGTTCAAAAAATTGTTGTCCAACTATGGGCCAAAACTTTTGAATTTCTACGCCAGGCAAACTCTCAAATTTATGAATATTCGAAATCGTTAATAATGAATTTGATATTTTGCATGATGAAGAACTCTGATAAAGACTCCGCAACTCAAAATTCGAAGTGGTTTGTTTTGTTGGGAAACAATAATTTTCTGAAAGGAATTGACCTCTGATGGATCAGTGCGCTAAGTTTAATGCATTAGCTCTTCTTCTATTATTCAAAAATTTCAAAATTGATTTTCGTTTCATACTACCCTAAGTAGTCTGTGGCTGCTTCTTGAACCAATTTAGACGTAATTTACTTCAATAGATTTCGATAACAAATTTAAGAGATAGAGTGGGTCTCATTCAGATATGGGAGTTTAAACTTCGACTTCGAATGTTATGAATGCGCCTTCATATAATTTAGTTGACATTCCTCAAGAGTTCGATCAACAGCCGGATCTCATTGAAATATAAATTGTTAGCATGGATAGGAAAGTTTCGACGTATATTTCGAAAGGGAGACCTTTCCTCAGCAGCAGATTGTTCCCTAAAGTATTTAAAACACATCAAGGGCCTCGGGTGGAAATTATTTATTGCTCGAAAATTGGAATAGCAAGAGGCAGAGCAGGCTACATATTTGAATGGTATCTTTATCACTCTCTGTTGAAACGAATACTTAATACTCTCAAGTTCTGTGGAGTCAATGTATGGTCTTTCAGAATGTCGTTGTATATGTAATTTATGTCTTTTCCAGAAATTTCACATATTAATTCATGTAGTGAATTTGAGAAGGAACCGCAGTCAATCCCAGATACCGAATTTTTTGATGGCCAAACTCTCATAATTTGAGGAATTTATAAACGGAATAAGGCAAAATTTGTTGACTTGATAACGAAAGATGAAAACAGCAAGAAATCCAATCATCGGAAAAATCAAAAATATACATGTATAGAATGTGCGAAATTCATTATCTACTAAGAACTAGAGGAGCTTAAAGAAAACGGACATCTTTTTTCCTGAGGAATACAAATCTTGAAACAATATGGGCCTATCATTACTAGATTTTGAGTTATGAAACTTTATTTACAATTTGTCATTTTCCAATTTATCAATCTAAATTAAACTTTTAAATACAAACTGTAATCACAGGTATAAGAGGAAATTATCTGAAGATACACAACCTTGGTGGTGCTTGTAGGTAATGTACTCCTGAAAAAAAAAGATTGATTAGAACAGTGTTTTTCAATCTGTGGGTCGCGACCCCTCAGCGGGTCGCAAAGCCTTTGTATGGGGGTCGCGAGAAGTCGAGAGAACTAGGTCCTACTTCGTTGAAAAACATCAATGAATTCTAATAAAAAAAGATTTATCAAGATTATACAGAAATACTGGTAATGTTATTCATACAAATGAATTCTTCGATTACTAGTTTATTTTACTGTGGAATTATTTTTTTTCAGTGAGAAGTTATGAAACAATTTATTCTTGCTTCACATTATTTGATACCATTTTCATTTCAAATATACCTGATGATTAAGGAGTCTAGAAAATCGAAGTTTTGATACTGGAGTCTTTGGTAATTTTGTCCGAGGTATCGAGTGGGCCCATCAGATTTTGAGTTTAAAAGGCCCTTATATATGAGGCCCAACCTTGAAATTTCGAATACATACCCAACTTTTTTATTGCAGATTCGGATGAAGTAGAAATTTTTTTTATCTGAATTGGTTGAAACCAAAACATTTTTCGTCCATATTTGGGCCCTATGCAGCATTTTTTGTTCAAAAATCAAAGTTGTACCTCGTATCTCGAATAAGACCCCTTGGGGCCCAAAATCTGATTGACCTAATCAGTATTAGAATATGAATTTTCGTAATCTTTTCTGAATGAACGCCTCAGATTTTTGAAAAATAAATGAGGACGAAAACATTTTGGTTTTAACCAATTCAGATGAAAAATTTTCCGCTTAATCCGAATCTGCAATGAAAAACATGGGTTTGCATTTGAAATTTCAATGTTGCTCCTTTTGGGCCCCAAATCGTCGATTCCTCGAAGGGATTTACTAAAGACCCCAGTATGTGAATTGATGTTATCCCACTTCCCATTTCATCAATGAAAAAAGTCGGCTCCATTTCAATTCCATTAAGTTTGTCTTTTCTTATGATGACATTTTCATTTCGTCCTTGAAGACGTTTATTCAAGCTATTTGAATGCTGAAAAGCTATATTTCCAAAAGAAATTCCAGGTCAAAAATTAATTCCAAGTTTACTGACTTTGCTTGCTGTGGAAAAAAAGTATTTTGTTTGTTTTTGTTTTTATACTGAAAGTTCAGCGTGAAGTTTCATAACTCTGGTCAGTACTTTGCTATCAAAAACTACTCTGTATGGTAAAGCAAATTTCAATGGGGTGAATCTATACTTGCAACACAAATCGAAATGATTTGAAACAGACGAGTCTGCAACTCTTTTCCTCTAATCGAATTTACAATATTATACATTTGAATTATTTCAACGTTAACATACATGGAAAAAGCCAGGGTTGGGGGTCGCGAAATTTTTTTCGATGCTATGGGGGTCGTGTCATGAAAAAGATTGAAAAACACTGGATTAGAATATGCACTCATTTAAAACTTGAAATTTTATTCAGAACGCAGGAATATTTCAACCGAATGAACCCCAAAAAACGTGAACCCTGCTCAAACAAAGTTTAGAAAGAAGTCTAGATCATTCAATACTGCCGAATTTGTTGCTTTTTTTCCAGGATAAACAGTTTCAATATTTTTGTATGATTCTAGTTATATGAACTTTACGGATTATCTTCAGAATTGCTTTGTGTACAATTTCTGAAATTTGTTTTCTGATTTTGAACAGCCCGTTCGTTTTTAAGGTGAAGGAGAAATATTGATAAAACAACAAGTCTTTCCCTGTCTTATTTATGTAGACATTTGAATGAAGTTAATATTATTGGATGAGATCCTCACACATACAGAAGTGACAGAAAAAGTAGAAACGTTACGTAACTTTTAATTCATGTCAAGATATGAATAGAGATGAAGTAGTCTCTATCAAAAATATTCTAAACCGAATTCTAATCACCCTTCATTCCGGCGAATACAACGAACCAATTATCTCATGTTATAGCGAATGCGCCGACTTTCAAACGTACCGTTGTGGAATATGAGAAATTCAACAGCAATAAAATTCTATTCATTTTCTCTTTGTTTGGCGGAGATACACCCGTTTTTTATGGCAATATTAAAATGGAACATGCTCCCACCACTTCCAGATGGAGGTAATGTTAGGCCGTCAATGGCGTATTGTACGAATGAGAAATATTGAAACATAAATTAAAACATTCTTTTTATCGACTGGAACATGTAGAACAAGGGAAAAGCACTTTCCTCCATTGTTGAATGGGTTATTTAGCTTTTTCATTAAGTTCACCTCTTTCGAGTGAAATACATATTCATGAATACCCTAATTTGAATGCAGAACATGTTCTTGTATGATTGTTACATGAGATGAGGATACTTTTGGCAGGAAAAATTAAATTGAATTTTCTTTTTGTTCTAATTGATTTTATCAATTTAGTTCAGGATGAAATCAACTATGAAATCTATTGAGAGTCTATTATGACAAGAAATGAGGAAACTTTCAATTTTCATATATTTTTCCAGAAAAGATATTGAAAAAATTTAATCGCAGATGAATGAAAAATCCATCTCAAACAGGTGCGTAAATTGAAATTAAGTATATGTTTTAATACCTTGTCATCACATGACTAGAACTTATGGATTTCTCTTCAGTTTCTGCAGAAACACTGCCAGAAATTGAAATGCCCCATTTGGAAATCAAATAATACTTCAAATGATGAAAGAAAACAAAAAAAAAAACATTTGGTTAAAATTTTCGTCATGTTTATTTGAAATAATAATTAGTTTAGTTTTATTCTCATAATTAAAATACAATTTGAATGGAGACATGTCAAGCTTCATGGTATGACTTGAAGAGTGAAAGTTCAAATATTTCTGGTTTTATTGAAATTTCCGAAGCCTTGGAAATATTCGCTGAGTTTGAACACAAATTTAAGACAAGAGTAAATATAAAGTCCTGTCAACTTCAGAATATTCAACCGCTCAAACACGCAGGATTCCCGAAACACAGCCATTTTCTGTGCAGTGAAAACCGTATTTATTTCAGAGCTCTTCCCTATGCAACAACACCATAACTCAATATGGATTGGAAGTTTACGTAGTATACTGTCATAAGAACCTCCTGGCTGACTTTTTCTGTGAAAACCCTCAAAGAATAGACGACTCTATGTAGTTTCTTCTAACAGTCTCAAAATGATTCGTCCACCTCAAATTGCAATCCAGTACGACTCCCAAAAATTCTTATGTGATTTTATCTCGGTGATCGGTGAGCTTTCCTATGATGTTGATACTGGTCGGTACTTTTATTCTAAAAGTCATAAAAACTCCGGTTTCTCTGTATTCATAGATAAATTGTTTTCCGCAAGCCAGTCTGATACCTCAAGTATAGCATGATCACTTTCTGTCATTGCATCTTCAACTCTTGTTTTTGTAACCAAGGGATTCGCGCCATCGAGGTGCATGAAAAATTTCGGGGGCTAAAAAAATATATCTGGCATATCGTTTAAGTAACGCAAGAACAGAGGAGGCCCCAAAATACCACCCTGGGGAACCCCAAAGTCCTTAGATGTAATCACCTTACAATAAATATCCTGAGTTACTTTTTGCGATCTTCCAAGAATATAACTCCTCAATAAGTTGAGCTGCTTATCTCTGATTCCATAAATTGATAGATTTCTTAGGAGTACACTATAAAAGACCGACTGGAGTTTCTCCTGTTTCAGATGCTTCAATTATGGACTGAATCAACTCGTAAATTGCGGTTACTGTGTTCCTGTTTCACAGAAATCCGTGTTGTCATTTAGAAAAAACTTTGCATTTGTGAAAGAAGTTCAGCAATCTATTCACCAAAACTTTTTTCAAAAATTTTGTCGAAAAAGTTAAGCAAGCTTATGGGACGAGAATTTCCTAGGTCTTCGGGATTTCCCTTTTTATATATAGGTTTTATCACTACGAATTTGTATTCAAGAATTTATTGACAGATCAGAATTAACTGTAAAAATAATTTCTCTATTTCAGTATCGTAATGAGTTCATTACAGTACTAAAAGTAGTGCTGTAATGAAACTCATTACAGCATTGTTTTCAGTTATATTTTTCGTTTTGTGGTTGTCAGTACTGACCTTCGATCTACTAAATTTTCGAATCAAATCAATTCAAATTCCGCAATCTGTCAAATTTCGTTAGTGACACCAACTGTCAAGATACAATACAGAAGTCACTAATCTGAATTGTCATTTTAATTTCGAGAGTTTTCCACAAAACTTTCTGCAATAGAGAAAATATCGTCTAATACTCGTTGCAGAAGGCAATTCCAACACTCATGCTTTTTGCTCCTTCGTCGCTCGTTTTCGAACTTCGCATTCGTGTTGGAATAGGAGCTCATTCTGCAACTTGTATTAGAATATACTATTTTGTGCCGTAGGTTCTGATATATATGTGAGGGAATTAGAGAAGCTCCAAATTCAGCTAAATTCAGAGAAATCTCTATTTTCAGCGATTTCTTGAATTTTGAAACATGATAATTATGTTCTAGAGTTTGGAACTGCTATAATATATTTGTCATATTCTTTTCTACAGAATTTCTCGAGAACCTATAGGCAGCAAATTTGAACAAAAGACAAAAGTTAGCCCATAAAACTTCGGAAATCTTAGCAAATGAGTAAATATCAGGAGCACTCCATTCAAAGGCCTCAAAAACGCTGTTAGTCATCTCTTGGGCTCAGACAACAATGCCTATAGCGATCCCTTGTGGTTTCGAACAGAAGAAGAAACGTATCGCACATCTCTCCCTTTTCGGGAAAAGATTTTATTTACACTGGAGATGATACACAAGTACGCAGGTTTTATATCAGAATGATGCTGGAATATTCTTGTCGTTCATGGACTTCGCGAAACAGAACAATGGGGTAGATAGAGGAACGACGTATTTATGTTCGCTTGTATAAGAAGTCTATTTGGTTATCGTAATGTATTCTGCGTGCTATGCTACGACTTATCTTCTGGATCATGAATTCATGCTGCGGTATGAATTTTCTACGTTCTTGTTCGTGCATCGGATCTGATACATATACAGAGTGATTAACAGCAACATACGGAGAGTTTATCAGATTGATTGAAATATGAATTTGCATTTCAGAAATAATTCAAGTATCATTATTACAATGTCAAGCAATACATATTCGAGTAGATGATATCAAGGAATTTCAGATAGGTTATTGAAATTATTTTCAAATTCTTTACCTATAGGTGAGAGTCGCCTAGTTGACATCATGATTAAAATAAGGTTGATCTTTTAATTCTCAGTATGGAAATCAAAGGGATTATTGAAATTATATGTTATACGAGAAAAATATGGCTCAAGTTTAGTACTGCCAGAAAATACTTCAAATTAATGAGGCAATTAAATGTATATAGAAATTATCGTTGAAAAAACTAATGTAATAACTGATTGAATCAAAGATCATATCCCATACTATATATCAGCCCCAAAATTTTCCTGAGAATATGGGTCGGTTTCACAAAACTTTGATTGCACCGTCGATTAAATTAATTAGAGCTACCGCTATTCCTTCAAGATGCAAAACGAGTGATTCAATTGGTTTGAGTTTACATAATTTTTTTAATCAAATTTTTGTGAAACCTACATTATGAATAGGGTCTGTAGGGTTGTATGAAAACTAGTAGTTATCTGACGAAGAAGTCTGATTCAGACTTCGAAACGTTACGCTTCAGAGTTCAAGTGTTTTCTTTTTGTTCATCGTAGAGAAACAATTCGTTCTTGTAAGGATTCGGCTCCTGACAAATTTTCTGATTGTTTTTTGTTTCAAAGACCTGAGGAGAAAACTCAAATTAAGTTTTTCAGGAATAATAAGAAAAGTGAAAATCATAGAACCTGATACAATTTTCAGAAACAACTCCGTTTATATAAAATAGCTGGCCGGGCGAACTTTGTTTCGCCTCAAAGATTCATAAAGTTGTATCAACAAAACTGGTACTTTTTCAAGTAGGAGGTAAATAAGATAAAATTAAAATACAAAATATACAAAAAATTTAATAACATTGAAATAGGTAGGTGTGTACTTTGTTAAATACATAAATAAACTTCACTTTATTTAAGCGGTACTTTCTTATTATTCAAAAATTGTCTCATTGTACCTCATGGTGAACCACATTTTTAGTTTTTTGGTCATAAAATTTTCCGTATTCGGAAAAAAGGGAAGGTGTTATAACACATGAACTCAGTTACGTTAATATTATTATTAAATGTAGTTTACCGAATTCATATCAAATATAATAGTTACCTGAAAACGCTATCAACCTCAGCGACATCTACTTGCGTTACTCACAAGAAGGAAAATGATTTCCTTATTTTTTTCCATTTCATCGAATTTTTTATTGTTTCAATGTATTTTATATTAACCCCACCGTAGAAGAATTCAACAAAAGCACTTTCATAACAAACAGTTCATCCAATCTTGGGTTATAAGTGGTGTAACGAACAATATGGCCTACTGAGTTTTATATATTAGAATTAGAATTCCAAGGCTAAGAAGTTTAGGCAACTCAAAATACACAGTTTCCAATGCAGTGACATCCAGAGGCGTTGTAGAGAATAGGGATCTGTTCAAAACATTTCGTCATAAAATTTTCCGTAGTGTTCGGAAGAAAGAAAGGTGTGATACTACATGGACTCAGATGCGTTAATATTATTATTAAATGTAGTTCACTGAATTTATTTCAAATATAATACTCACACGAAAAAGCTATCAACCTCAGCGACATCTACTGGCGTTATTCGCAAAAAGGAAAATTATTTCTTACTTTTTTTCCAATTTCATCAAATTTTTCAGCCGGCCTAAAACTGGCTATTATGTGTCATGTTCCATGGGTGTTTCATATTTTTTTCTCATTCTGTTTTCGTTTTTATGAATCACAATTGAGTCTTTGTTCATACTGGGAAAGTATTTTTTGATGTTTGGAATGACCCCTTCGTTTGATAAACCTATATTGTGTTCTTCTGTTAGAACCTGTCACACTTCTGAAAGTTTTTCTGTCTGATTGAGTCGACTGAATTGAAAATTTCAGTCTAATGGCGAGTTTGAGGAGCAAAAAGAGGAAGTCGGATATCGCCATGGGAAACGGCTCATATCCTGCAAATGCAAATTTCTGAATAACTTCAAATGAGGTTTATGAGATATTTTCGTACTGAATTCGCATTTGAAAGATTTCAAATTATTTTCCATATTTTCAATTGAAAATTTTCAGTCACACAAATAGACATATTTCATAGATGAAAAGTCGCATGTCAATTTTTAAAAGGTTTATCAACAAGATCCACGAACCTTTCTCTTTATAACTAGGTGACTCCATGGTCGAAGTACGAATATCATGATTGAAGTTCAGCAATCGATTTGAGGAATAGTTTCTCATATCCCGGTTATGCCTATGGCTTCCTCTTCTATGGTTATTTTGATTTTATGTTTGTTTTTTTTGTTGGAATATAATTTATGCTGAAATATCACAACCAAAATATTATGCCTTATTCAGGCACGTAGATCGAGTGGGGAGGTGAAGGGGCTGAAGTCCACCTCGAACGTGTTAAAATATCATTAAACTCGTGTTGAATTTTAAGACATTCATGAATTATCACAACCCTTGAGGTATATAAACCCAAATAAGGGACTTACGTCCCAAATTACTGAAAAATATGTTCCGAAATTTGAGAGATAAAATAGTGAGATTCTTGAAACAGGTATATACATAAACAATTTCCACCACTCATAGCTTTCAACATACCCGAATTGAGCATCGAATTTGGGACACCCTATACAACTTTTGTCATCTGTCTCTAATCTCCCAATCGCTATATCGAAATACTTTCACAAAGAGCTCAGCACTCGCGAGGGTTTTGTGAAAATTGGGGTTTAATGCTTACTACTTGGATGCTTTTTTTTGTGGTTAGTGCTTGCCACAGATGTGTATTGATATATTTTCCACAAACAAATAATTCAGAGAATTAACCTTCAGGACTGACAAAAGTTTTGCCGATTTTGAATTTCATCGAAACCTAAGAATGGTCTAATTCATAGTACTTTGCACACAAGTGAGGTAAAATCCTTATAAAATGTCTGGATCCACGATCAATTTATACCCCTCTGCAATAATTACTTTCGAAGCGGACTCTTTTAACCTCTGATCAGGCATCTTCTTTTCAAGACTTCGTTCAGTGAATATATATCGAAATAGGGGTCTGTAATTTATTGTTTCGATAGTCCGCACGGTCTGGAAGGTTGTGCAGCACCAAATTATCGGACCGCGAGATGCCTATTAATCAATACCCGATACGCCACAAATCAATCAAGCTACGTAATAGAATTGAGTTAATTAACTGGAGTTGCCCTTCCGTTCGATGATTCTCTAGAAGGTCTGCGAAGGAGCAATCAATTTTCATTGATTAATTATGCAGAACAGAACTGAGCAATTCTTTCCACTGATTTCAGTTGATTTGATTGTCGTACTTTTTGTTTTCAACGATAGCCATAGATAGCAGTGTCACTTTTATAAGCTGAATATGTCATTAGAATATTTGCAACTTGATGTCCAGTGCATTCAAAATTAATAAGAAAGGCAGAACTTATTTCACACATTGATAGAGAGTCAGAACCATGCGCCCTGTTTTTTTTTTGACAAGATGAGACTTTTGATCATACATGAAAAATGCATTTAAAAGGGGCACCTCTCCTGTTTCCGCCTTTGTTAATAGCGTCCTGAACACTTTCTGGTGAGATAACGAAAACATGAAATGCATGATCATTTCTGGTTATTACTATTGCCCAAAAAGAGCACACATCAAAACAGGACGGAACAGATAACGACGATTGTGTAAAGCCTGATTTTCTGCAGAAATCTTGTATAAAATGAGTTGAACTATAGTGACATTCGCATAAGTGGTCTGAGTGTTTACAGTCCATGTTCTGGAAACGTTAATAAAATTAAACTTGCATTAGGTCATTGTTATCATTCTATTTCCAACAGATTCGGAAAGGGGAGATTGATGGAGTTTTATTTTCATTTTTTTTCAAATTTTGTGACATTTCTGTCATAAATATTTGAAAATGTCCGAAGATTATTTGGCCAAGAAATCTGAATGTTTGATGTTTTTCAAAGTAGCAAATGCATTTGTGAAATGCCTTTCCTTTATTCTGAATAATCGGTTTCTTTTCTGCTTTTGTCTTTTTTAATTTCAGATTGAGAATTACGTGTTGTTATGGGAAGAATCTGTTTATCCGAGCCCATCGACGGATAACATGAAGATGATCACACTGATGTCTTTCAAGATTTTCCGGATATTTAATATTTTATGTTATTTTTTTTACGGGGAGACAGGTTTTTTCCCCTGGCTGTAAAGTATCGAAAGATACTAGTGATGATAATATCGTATGATTCTATAGTATCATACGAAGAATTATATGATACCCCGTTATTTTTTTACCTCAGCTTAGTTACTTTTTGTTTCAACATTTTTTGTATTATTTTAGCTCTATTTTTCATAAGAATATATCTGATGATATTTTTTGTGGTGATTTGAGAATTGATTTTTTTTCAAGAACAAATGTCCGTTTTGCAAATCACTGATGGATTTGAATTGAATGCTGTAATCTGCATCATTCATCAAACAGTTCAACCATAATATTTTCTGATATTACATGAGTGTGAAGCTTTTTTTCTTCGACTTCAGCAGAGAAATTCATGAAAATCTACCAGTTTTACACAGAGGCAAAAAAATTCCTAGTTGATTTCTGATTCAGAGATTGCATACAAAAACCGAACTTTATCAATTTTTTGTATTCGACCTGGAAATTAAGGAACCTTTTGTGGGATAAAACTATCAATTTTACCAGTCCCATTATCTATGTCGAGGTTTAAGGGCAGAATATCGGGAAATTTCATTACGATGTGTACGCATGTATTCATGACAATGCAGCCCTGACCCTTGCCGAGTTGTTATGCAGAAAGCAACGTCCGTTCGACCAAAACTGAGAAAGCACCCATTCAAAAGTGCAATATTTTCCCTTTTCACTTTTAGATTTCTGAACGAATTGCCGCGTTCGAGCGTGCAATCTACCCCAACGAGAAGCTGTAAAAAGTAACGGTACCATTAAGCAGGAAATGATCGACACTGGATGTCGAAAGAATTTTCTTGAAATAACCGAGCAACGCGGCATGAATTTTAATTGTTGCTCCGCGGAATGAACCGAATGGAATCGACATTTTCGTGCCGAATGCCACACAGTTTCGGCAACTTTCGTAATTACGTTTCCACTTCTGAACCGAGAAAATTCGATAGAAACTTAATGAGGAATATAATAAATGAATATGGAAGTTGCGCGTCAGTGTTTGCCAATGTGTCACGCGTTATGGAAATTTCAAGAGCCAGCTGCTCAGGCAGACCCGAATATTCTAACCGCATTTGCATCAATAATAACTGCCACTTCATTTAATCTGAATGGCAAATGATATCACTCACATGCAGTGAGAATGCTCCGGCTATTTTGAGAAATATGTTGCTGCAAGGCGACAAACTGGGAATTTAAGGATATAGCCTGCATCTGCAGGCTGCAGGTTGTTTAAAATAGACGGATCACCAACGGGAGGATGTTCTAATATTCGAGACATGCGCATTAAGGTGAGCGTTGACATATCGCGGGAGCGAATAAGAAACTCTTGCGGAATGAAAATCATGTTCTGAAAGCAGTAAAGCCAAGATCATGGATGCGCAAAATTGAAAACGATGCGTCTATATAACCTGTTCTTCCAAGCCTGTCGGCCGTCGTCGTGGATTAGTACTCGACGTTTCGCCAGTTCGAGTGTCGGGCATATAGTTATACTGACGTCTTTCAGGAAATTAAAAGATTTTTGAATTCATATTTGTCAGGTGCTTCAAAAAGGTTTCACCATCATAGAAAGTACAGGAAAACAAGATGGTAGAAACGAAAAATCTAATATTAGAAAATATTTTACGTGAATATACTGAATATTGAAATTCATTGACATAAATTTCCAGGAATAATTTCAAGTTTTCCAATGTTATTGAAGAAGAAGCATATAGTTAATGTTCCTCCTGTATCAAATGATTCACCCTATGAAGATTCGATGTTGTGAGGTAGTTTTTTCTTTATCCAAATCAAAAAAGTCTCCATTTTGCTTTTCAACAAGCACCTCCTCACTGAAAGCGTTTTCATTGAACGTTTTGGTTTTGAGAACTAGACTCTCAGAGCATATGTATATATTCAACTTTCAATGTACCCATTTCAATTTTCATCAATAAAATTGATCTATCATTCATTGCTGGATATGTTGAAGGTTGAACTGGACACTCTTTTTGTTCCTATATTAATCATTCAAAATATTTTGACATGAATATTATGCCCTGTGCCCTGTACATTTCGTTAATAACTGTTTTTCAACCAGATTCTTTCACTAATATGTCAGACCATTTAGAATTTTCCTCATAGTCCCAGAAAGCCTTGAAACGTTATACACTTCGCGCAACAATTATAATAATAATAATAATAATATAATAAGCCTTTATTTCCTACAGGAAAAAACCCAATTACAGGAAATTAATGAAAACTTAATATAAATGCAGAAATTACATAAATACACACAAATACAAATTAATAATTAAATGAACCGAGCGCTACACCATCTAATGAAAGAATGTCATAACACCAAAGCTCAAACACCATATTGAACTGAAACAAATCTAACAATACATGACAGAGAATCAAAGTTTACATTACAAACCACAGAGACAGGGTTGAAGGTTCGGCACATAAATTCAATCGGCGATTGCAAGAGCAGATTGGTCCTAGGTGTAGACAAATAAAACAGCTCCTGTGATCTTGAATTCTGTCTTCTTACTGTGAAATTGAGCATAGCTAGTATGGGGGGAGAATCAACTATGTTGTTCAGAACATTATACAAGAATTTCACCGCCAATATTTTTCGCCTAACCTCCAGAGAAGACACAGTAAACCTTCTCAACATCAAGCTATAATCGGAGCCTCTCACGGGGTACACACCATCCTCTCTCCAAGTGAGATATTTCAAGAAACGCTTCTGAATTGAATCAATGCGTTGCTTATGACGGTTGTAAATTGGGTTCCATATTATAGAGGCATAGTCCAATCTGCTCCGTATAAATGCATTGAATAGACACAAATACGTGGATGTGTCAGTGAAATATCTGCTATTGCGTATAATGAAACCATACATTTTCGAAACAGAAAGCACCAACCGATCGACGTGTGGAATGAAAGTGAGTTCACTATCAAAAGTCACACCCAGATCTCTCATCTCAGCCACCCTTGACAACAGTTCACCGCAAGCTGTGTAAGAGAACATGACAGGTTGCCTACTCCTCGTGAAAGACATCACACTACACTTAGAAATATTGAGGTAGAGCTTGTTAACGATACACCACTGATATAGACGGTCTATATCCTCCTGGAGACTCCCGCAATCATCTGAACTCACTATCCTGCGGAAAATCTTCAAGTCGTCAGCAAAAACCAGCTTTGTACTCGCTATCACATCAATGACATCGTTTATAAAGAGTATGAACAACAGCGGGCCAAGGTTAGATCCCTGAGGTATACCGGACGTCGAAACATAGTCCATTGAACGGAAGCTCTCAACCTGAACATATTGTCGACGGTTGAACAGGTAAGACTCGATTAGCCTCAACAATTGAAGGAACAGAAAAATTTTCAAAATTCAACAGGCTGTGAAAAATTATCGTATGGAAAACAAAGAAACTTACTTCTCAAGACTGAAGTCTCTAATTTCTCAATTTATTGGTTTACGATTTTCAGGAGTATCGGTAGCCATACAATCTCTGGATCAATCAGCAAGAAAAAATTTTGAAAGTTTTTCAAATTTTTATTTTTGCTCTCAGCGCGTGGAAAAATTTTCCTAGACCGATTCGAAGGTCGCATAGCCTGTTTATTCAGCTGAAATACCCGCAGATATGACCATCTGTCTTCGTGAATCTTGAATTCTGGTCGCCTAGCAAGCCGGTAGGCGGTTTCTTTTTCTGCAAAAAACATTGATATGTGAAACATTTTAAACCAAAAAGTCGAGAAACTAGAGTCTTCAAGCTATGAAAGTTAGTTTTTTCATTCCTTATACCACCATTTTTCACTGAGACACAGCTTGTTGAAAATCATAAAAATATTTTGAAAAGATTTCGGGTCCTAAATCCTATATTAGATACAGACAGAAGTATTAGATTGATTTGCTGATTTGAAACAATGTCTATGTGAAAAAAAAACTTGTCTATATGTGAGATTACATTCGAATGTCACCCTCAGGGTAGAATTTTCATCACGAGGATATAGAAATTTGAAGAAAGGAAATCATCTCTGAAATTTAGTTTCCATTTCTCCATTGTGCGTTCACAAATTTGATGAAAGATTGTTTCTGCCTAATTGGAAAAGAATACTACCCTTGTTCATATTATTTTCGGGCCGAGACTCAAAGAATTTACTTCAACTTGAACCCAAAGTTTCGATATTTTTTTCGTTTCATTATTATATAAATAGAAGTTTGAAAAAATGTTGAGAATTATAGTAGTTTATTCCAGAGTGGGTATGATTAAGTTCCGAAAGGTTTCCCAAAGAAAAGTTGGAATATATATAGTTGTTCTTCGTTGTTACCGAATTTAGATGAAACTGAATAATTTAACAATGAAATTTAATAAAAAACTAAGGATTATTACAGCAAATGACCAGGAAAAAGGTTATGTACCCATTCATAGATGTGCAGAACTTTGTGCAGTTTCAGTTATAATATTAATAATAATAATATTTTTTATTTTGAATAATTACAATTTTCACAAATAAAGCAAAAAACTACAAATTAAATGAAATGGCGTCACGATATAAAAAGAGTCATTGCATAAATTGAATTATAAACCGTGTGTGAAATATTGTGCTCTACTGCATCTTTGTTTGATACTTGTTACATACGTTTTTCGGGGGAGTAGATTATTACTCCTTTTCTCTCCAATCTCATCATCGATTCATCCGATGCACCACATTCCGAGTGGAAGTGGAAAACTGATTGGGGAAAATAAAATGAAGTCAAGTACCGATATAAAACTATTATTTTCAACTGAGGAACCATTTCCAAGGCGTCGTGATCTCCCGATTGACGTCGAATCGGATGAATTGGTAATTTCTTTGTGATCCGATTTCCAATGGCCTAGGAGACGACTAAAACCGATAAAAAACGGATAACGTTTTGACTCGACTGCGAATAAATCGCTTTGAATCGAAGGGCAGCTCACAATGCGAATAGATCGATTCGATAGTTTTGTTATTCACTTTTCTCTGCAAGCTCTCCTCTCAAAATGGTTGCCGAGGATGTTTTACACGGAATATCGGTCAGGGTTTCATGAACACAACGTCGCTTTTTCGCGAAGAAGTCGAATTTCATCCAACCGATCAATTCTCGAATAAGCATTCATAAAACCAAATTCTATTAACAGAAGTCATATCACTCTTTTTTTCTTCATATTGCATAGGTAATTCAAGTCATCAAAGCAGGAATTTGTATTTCGAGAGACATTAGTTATTCAAATTTGTGACAGCTATCCACTCCTCATTCACATAGTGTGCACTACAAATTTATATTTATATTTATATTTTGAAATGCACCTATTCCAAAGCCTTCTGCAACGGGTTTTTATTTTAGTCAGAGTTTGTAAGTTACTTTTGAAATTCAATTAAATTCTCCGGATGACATGGTGACATTTGTATTATTTTTTAGCAACTGGTGTCTTTGTTAAGAAAATTTACAGATTATGGAATTTGAATTGACGTTTCTTAACCCTTTCAGCCCAGTGATGTCATTTGGCATCATCAGAAATAAGTGCTTCTATTAATCCTTACATGTCACTAGAAACCTTCTTGTTTCTCTCATTCCTAGAGAGGACATCAGTTTTATGGACATGTCATTTGGCATCATCAAAAATAAATGCTTTTATTAATCCGTACATGTCACTAGAAACTAGAAACCTTCTTGTTTCTCTCATTCCTAGAGAGGACATCAGTTTTATGGACATAAAAAATTTCCAGTATAAAGTTCTATATTTATATTAATGCACATTTGCAAGTTTGCTTTTCCTACTCCTAACATAAATTAGTGAACCGTGAACTTCTAGTATTATTACTTTCGAATTGCGCTATATACAGACTTAAGAAAAACGGAAGTGAGTAATCATGCTTCAGTTTCTCCAATAATAGTTTTTGTTTATAGAAATTAGTATCATAATTCAGTCCACCACCCCGAAAAAAGTATGATTCCATTTGGAATCATTGAGCTTCATACTATACAGATATTGTCTTTTATATTGAATATATATTCGAATGAAATATTCATAGAAATGATATCATATTTGCAGAAATAATATCGTATTTGTTTAAATATTTTAACAGGGTATTTTTTCATCAATTCAGGTTGAAATGACGTTTGTCATTTGTCAGATACAGATAGGAGGAGCTCCTGCTTGTAGTGAATGTGAAGTGGTAGGGAATATTGGGGTCTCGTAATTATAGTTCGTCGAATGATATTCCACTTGCCCGATTACCTAACCTCCTGAAAAAAAAAATTCAACCTATCGATGGCGAAAGAAAGATATGCGGCAACTAGATACATTTTGCAATGATTTTTCTTCGGAACCCCATTGTACTGAAAAAACTCCTAACAATATTTCAAATTATTTTGTACAGATGACATAATAGCAAATATTGCTTATCAAACAAACCTCTGTTCTGTTCAACAAACTCAAACATCCGTGAACACAACTGAAAAAGGAATTGAAAAATTCTTGTGAATTCGCATTTTGAGTGGAATTATCAAAATGCCAAGTTACCGAATGTATTGGGCGGAAGGTACAAATATCCCTCAATCGCAGATATGACGTCGCGTAATTGATTCGAAAAACTCAGAAATATGATTCATTTCAATGGTAATTCCCAAATGGAGTCCAGATTATGACAAATTGTTCGAGATTAGGCCGGTGATAGACGAGATGAGGTATAACTTGGCGAAGCTGAAATCAGAAGAGTTCAACTCAATTGACGAATTTATGATCCCGTTCAAGGGACAATTTATAAAAAATAATAGATGAGGAATAAAAATGTTTGCCAGAGCAGGCAAAATGAAAATGTCATTTTTTTGGTCAAATGAATGTTTTTAATGTTGAAATAAAAAAAATTAAATTTCTTTGATGATTGTGCAACTCCCAATGATGCCATATGGCATCACGAGTCCAGCAAGGATCAGGACACTTCTTTACATGAATAACTCATATATTTGTGTTTTTGGAGCTTATCTGAACCTATTTCGGTGGGTAATTAATTTTTTTTTAATTGATAATTCAGGCTGGAAAAGGTTGAGAATTGATCGCATCTTGAGTCAGTGTTGATGAAAATGATGTTGTAATGAGTTCATTAAAACACCGCTATCAATACTGGTGGTTCCATATACGTGTGAGGAACCACTTATGAATGAATTAACAAAATAATTGTCAAGTCCTTGCAATTTGATGTGTTATTTTCGATAATGAGTAATAGTTTATTCTGACACAAGATCCAATTCCAATATGAATGCAAAATTCGAAAACGAGCAACCGAGAAGTTAGCTTTCGAAAACATAGCATGAGAATTGGAATAGCTCTGTACACAGAGGATATTCTGGTGATGACTATTTATTATTAATTCTGAAATGACTTTTTCAATTTGTGACGAAAGAAGAACTGTTACTGTCCTTGAGTAAAAGCCATCCTTGTACCTTCGGGTAGAAGTGTCTTTTTCTCACTTCTATGAAGTAAGTACTTTATTGCAGTAATAAAATACCAAATCTATTGAAATTGAGGTATTTGAAAAAAATTGTCCTTAGGTACAACAACCTTTCTTATTCCATTACATACAATAAAATTCTCTCCTCGAACTTCTCATCAGTAACGCTCACTATCAAATTAATTGAAAATATGTAATTAATTTAAACTTTGATTTCAAACTATATTTAGATGGAACTGCCAAGATTTCATATACCAAAATCAATTTTCACACTTTTCATGAAACTTCTTGATGAACTCGCCTCAAAAAATGATAGAAGTTGAAGTTGCCCAGATTTATTTTTCCAAAGTACACTGTAATGAACTCGAATGTACATACACCACAAGCTCATTTGACCCCGGGTATCCGATCGGTTCGAATGATTTAAACTCGCCTCTGAATACACAATATAAACTAACTCAAACGTAATATTTCTAATGAATAGACCACTGTAAATTATAGCCGTGACACGTGTAGTCCACAAACTCATTAAAATAGAACAAATACAATACTAAACACCTGAGTTTTCAACGAAAAGTTGTGATCGTTAGGCAAACTGAACGTTTATTCGAACGATGGAATGGCATAGGGTTGCTAGATTCGATTTATATCCTTTCCTGTGGCATCAATTCAGTTTGAGTTTCGGGATATTCATTTGATTTATCTACGGTCCCTGTTCAGTTCCATGAAGTCTGGGTATTCAGATCGCTTCAGGCAGATACATAACAACACTAGCATTAACTAACTTACCTCTTTGTCATAACTAATTTTAATGTCCCGTATATAACGTAGAATTGTTTCTAATATACAGGTCAATGCAAATGAAGATAATGCTGGATCTGTGATTTCATTTAGAATAAGGTTGGTTCATTGTAGGATTCAATTTTCATCTACAGCTCCGAACTCAGCACACCAAACCGAGGTAGCTGAAGCAAGATTTTTCAAGTGTTTGAAGGCGTCTTGTCGAGAAGGTCGAGAATCCATGAAAAAGTGACTCGAGGTCATCGTCGAGGGAGAAAAAGAGATAGAGGGGAGCTTGGAGAAAAACAGAGAAAAGAGTCGATAAGAGAATAAGATGGTCACATAAATGACAATAATTAGATGCTTGTTAGAAGAACCGATCAAACAAGAATTCTCGACTAAGTGATTAGAAGTACAATGAAGGCAACATAACTAAAAAGGGAGTCTTCTCAATTAATGTCATAGTTAATATGAAGTGAGTAAATATGTTGACTAGTCGAGTATTTTACTCGGTTGATGAATTTTATGATGTTAGACTTGATGACGCAGATTTTTGTGACTCTTTTTACTATGTCCTTTTTACATTTTTAAGTATGTCTCATGCAGTTTGGATATGTGATGTGTTACCTTATATTTTGTTTTTTCAGTATCATTCTCTACTTATTGTGTCCCTTGTACAGTAGTTATACAGATTTACATTTTTTATTAGTGTAATATTATTAAGTTTGTTAAATTTTTTTTGTATGACATGTTGAAGCGATGTAATGTGTTTGCAAATCACTAATAACCTCTCTCTCTCTCAAAAGGTCAATAATTCATTTTTGAATCTATTGTCTATTTGCTGTAGAATTTGATTTAATTTTGCTTGGTCTCACAAATTCTTAAGGAAATGTATCTCAGGTGGGGCAAAGTTACACCAAAGGACTGTACCGAAAACAGCTGAAATCAAGCAATTTTGGATACCCTGTACATAAAAAGATTTTGTGAGAAATTAAATATTCTGAAGTGGTCATGGACTGGCAGAGATTTAAATTGAGAGTAACCGAAGGCACACCTGATGCCATCTAGCAGAGGATAGTAACAAACCTTTCTCTATTTCAGTATCGTAATGAGTTCATTACGGTATTAAAAGTAGTGCTGTAATGAAACTCATTATAGCATTGTGTTCAGTTATATTTTTCGTTTTATGGTTGTCAGTACTGACCTCCAATCAAATCAAGTTTCGAATCAAATCAATTCAAATTCCGTGATCTGTCAAATTTCGTATGTCACAAAAAATGCCAAGATACAAACCAAAAGTCACTAATCCGAATTTTCATTTGAATTTCGAGAGGTTTTCACAAAAAATTGACTGAAATAAAGAAAATACCGTCTAATACTCGTTGCAGAAGGCAATTCCAACACTCATGCTATCGAAAACTTCGCATTCGTGTTGGAATAGGAGCTCATTCTGCAACTTGTTTTAGAATATACTAATCTAGGTTGTTATTCATAATCACCATCACATATTACTTTGCCCGATGTCAAACACTTGAAGCAACTGCTAGCGCCTTATAACAGCGCTAGCAGTCGCCTTTTGAGTGATATATACTGATATGCCGTTTCTATCAGAAAGTCATCGGCAGTTTCAAATACCTGCTTTGAATCTGTTGACCAAAACGCTACAGCATACTGGTTCGAGATTCCTAGAGCAGGAACAAGTGTTGGATTCAGTCCGCAGAAAGGTGCTGAAGTTAATTGAAACGCTACTGCCCAACTTGTGAATAGTGCGAATATGAACAATAGAGACTGTTTGGTCGGAGCCCCTAAATTAATCGAACTTTTATATCAAATGACGTTTGATCTGCCTTCTTCAATGAAGGTAAGTTCAATTGCTCAGATTAAACTGCCGAGGCGCCAGAGGAAGTTAAAATATTTTGAGAATTGTTTCCAATTTTCTTCCTATTATTTCATTCCAATGAATAAACTGAACCATTATATTTTTTGATACTCATAGCTTCATTCAGGACCATTTTGTTCTGAATGTTCGTCCAAATCATTCAACAGATCTTATTTGCTATTTGCAAAAAAAAAAGTTTTCGAATATAATCATTCCCCAATAATACTCGACCTCTGAATCGCAAATCATTATTGGGTACAGTACGTAAAAATTGGCCAGGGAAAATATTTTTCGTGGAATAATATAACTTTATTAATGTCACTCATTTTGGAAACATCTTCATGCAGTTCAGAGGAGATAAATCTTAACAGACAGAAACTGATCCCAGTAATTATAATATGAAAACGTTTTATCTCGAGTTTGATATTCAATTCTTTTTTCCCAATTCCCTTTTCAAACTTTCATTTTCTAGTTGACCCAATTTTTCGTGGAATACACGAAATAGAACGAATTTTGTTAGTTACCGCGTTTGTTGCTAGATCGGTAGATCATTTTTTTCTGGTTGCTCAGGTGAACAGAACGATAAGTGAATCACTTACTGTTCAGCGAACGGTATTTTCTATATTTCCAGGTAATTGATATCATTATCTTGATCGATGACTGTGAATATACCCTGAATGTTGATTTTTGTGTTGGGAATTTTCACGATTAAAAATGATTTCCGATCTTATATATCCCAGACGCTCATGTTGTACAACTCTTCTCTTCGACAAGCCCCTGATATACTTAACATCATTCCCACCTGAAAGGACATAATGAGTTTATAAAGCACTATTATATTGATAAAAGCACAACTTGATAGTTGAAAACATATTATCTGGTGCTTCTTTTAAGAATTTATCAATTTCTCCTCTTGCAGAAACGGCAAATGTTTTGAGTTTTTAACCAATAGATTTTCTTTTGAGGAATGCTATTAACGTTGCGAACTTGGATTTGTTCAAAAATATTGAGCTGTTCAGCATTGAATAATTCGCCGAAAAATTTCCAGGTGATTTCAGCTTTTTTATTTTTTGAACAAAATAGCCCAACAAAACTTTTTCATTGATTTGACTGCCCTTAATCTGAATCCATTCCTTGAAAGTATTGTATGTACTCCCGTAGAGGATTTTGAATTTTTCAGGAATACCTAAAAAACAGCCAATTTCCCAGGATGTTTAAATTTCATTATCTTCCGAAGATTTTATATCGCTCATTTTGATTATCGTTATTTCGACAATCTACTAAGTTTTCATCCCCAAGACAATGCCTGATAATATATTTCTTCACAGCATTGATAATGCCACGAATACATGAATTTTCCAGAATATTTCCCTCCTATCAAAAAACTGTAAATAAAATGCAGTTTTTAGACAACACACTGTCATGCAGAATTATCGGTAATTTCGATGCACTTGTGCGATTACTTCCGATAATTATTTCGTACATTGATTAAAAATTGCGTCTATCGTGCAGAAAACGATATAAGTATCTAAGTATTCAAAACTATTGTCTTCATTGAAAAAATGATGCAGAGATCTAATTTGCTGAATAAAGACTTGAATAAAGATTTCGAAACGTAATATTTCTTGAGAATTCATATTTTATTGTTCGGCTATCGTAAAGCAACAATTTTCCTTGAAAGATTTTCGCCCGGAAAATTAGTGCAGGAAATCACTCAGGACCATTTTAATTTTTGTTTTGTTTCAGAAACTTGGTGTGAAAAACAACAAGAATGCAGAATGCTCTCTGAATAAATTTCAATCAAGACAAGTAATTACTCGGTCGTAAAAATATTCACAAAGAAAATCAAGAGTGAGAAGGAACTAAGAGCAGGACCATATCGATCTCCTTTTCCTAATATCTCAGAAGCAAGACGAAATTGTAGAATTTGTGTCTTTCGTCATAAGGTTTTGATGTATTTCCTCTAATTGACGTTCGAAAATTTCCTAATAAAATCACTGAAACCCTTTTCCGTCGAAATTAAATAATGCCATTTCCATCATTCTCTGTAATAATATTCGCGCGTATTATTCAGCTCCGATGGGAGATGGAGGCGAGCATTTCTGGGGAATCTTTTCATTCTTTCGTACCGCTATATGTGACATGTTATGACACTGAAGAATCCATTCGGGGGATATCGCATCTTCGCTGACACTCGCAAGTCATGAGGGAGATATGGAATCCTCTTCTGCCAAATTCTAAATTCGAAGAACTCACCTCATCAGAAATGAAAATAATATTCTCATTAATACAGTGGAGTGTTATTGGGGTCATAATCTCTCTCATCACCTATCATTTAGAAGAAATTCCAATTAAAAGACGTTTGTTCTCAGAGGAAATTCAGGTTCCCAGAAACAACTTTCAAACACTCTCCGTGTCATACGCAAATTAAAAATTAACAAAACAGAGACGGTTGACTAGGACCATTTGTATACAAAGCTAAGACTATGTTACGGTGGTATTTGGTTTCTTTCTACATCTCAGGTAAATGTAACCAGGGTTGTCCATTAAGTTTTGCAGGTTGATTAGGAATAACAATTAGTACACGTCACAATAAAATAAATCAATCATGGAGAGGTTGAATTCAATAGCAAAATATTTCATGAATTATTGTTGAATGTCTTTGAAGATTATTCGCCGGTGCCTATTCGTGAAATATCAGGTTTGAGAAAGCTTTTGCATTTGCTAACAATGGAACGAAAATACTTTTTGAGCAATATTCAGAGCGTTCCAGATGTATCAAATCATCTCTATAGATCTTGAATAGAAACAAGAAGGCAAAGAGTTATGTCGGCCTGGTCCTTGGCCCAATCGTGTCCATAAAAAGGACAGTTTTTTTTGTGTTGAAGAAAATCTTGTTTGCAGATGAAAAATTCATTTTCATCAGCACAACTCACCGTGTCGCAAAACACCCATGAGCACCAGAAGAATTTTTTCTCTCAGGGGGGGAAAAAAGAAAACGATGAGGCTCATCGCCATCAGTGCTCCGTTTCTTTATTTTTCTTCATATTCATGCAGAAGTGCCCGCAGAATATGTATTCCAGGGGAAAGTGTCAAAGTAGAATTTATGAAATTTTTTATTTCAACAATTTTTTAAACATCAACAACAAGGAAATGGATATAAAATGAAACACATAACATTTCATGAAACAATAATAATAGAAAATTGAGGAAAATGAAATATTAATAATATCTAGAAAGAAATAAAACAAATCATACTTTTCAAAGAATAAAGGCCAGTAATAATGGTATCTGAATTATCTGTATTTATCTGAAAGGTTTTAATTAATAGCACATTTTTCATTGTCAACCATGACTACTTTTGTTAAAAACGTGGACACTGTATTGGACATGTTTGTCTGTTTGTTGTCCCTATTTTGCAATAAATAAATATATAAATAAAAAAGTGAATATACATATACGCTCGAAAAACTGATAAAAATAATATATGAAACATTAATTGAAGATTAATGGGGAAAGCAGGAAATGCAAGCAAAAAAATATATCATGAAACGAACAATAAAATAAAATACAGAGAACACATCCAATTTTTTTTAATTTTGAAAAAAAAAATACTGTGTAGGCATATTTCATCCTGAATTAAAGACCAGACTTCTGTTATTTTTACAGAATGAATATGAAATTGTTGCTCGATCCGATTCGCTATAGTCTTCTGTTATTATTGTTACTCTGTCTACTTTTGTGTATCAGTATTTTCCAAAGCTGAATTTATCATAATAAGCATAGGTAGGTCAAAGTGAGTCTCAACGAAAAAACCGGCAGTTCTTCGGGAGTGGCGATAGAAATGAAGTCTGAATAACATCTAAATTGTGTCATCGAACTATGATGAAGAATCAAGGATAGTCAAATTGTTCATAAATAAAAATTGATTGAAAAGAAAATGAATCCTGCAATAATAGGTAGAAATAAAGTCATTCAACGTGCAGTGAATATTAAAGAAAGCAAAAAGAAATATTTCATGCACAAAATAAAATGGCGGATGCATCCTGTGTGAAAACATTCTGAAAATGTAATTTTCTACAAACAAGACGCTTTGCGGAAGTATTCGTAATAAAATTTCAGAAAAAATAACAGCACAGAAATGAAGCCCCACAAGTGAAAAGAATGAAATATACTCATTCGAGGGTGTTTTTCTCTATAAGAAATGATAATCGAATAATAATGAATTTGAGTCGATTTATAATACCTTTATTCGGATGGAATCAGGAACGAAGTGGAAGGAGACAAAATCATTCTTCGCCTGAGCGGCATATGAACCCATATATCTTGAATCGTGCGATGATATTCACGATGTTTTACTTTTCGCTGGCCTTTTCATAAAACCATTAACTGTTTATTCAAAAGTCGCCGGGTCGAACTCAACACTATCAGAGCGTTTTCTGTAAATCTTAACTCTTCAGGGTTGAAGAAAGTCGACCGTGAGAGAGACTCTACTGGATGATGAAATATTTCAAACGGTAAGTTTCTACTGTTTACTGTTTTCCATTAACTGTGACGACGGCCTTTTGAATTAATTTTGTTTTTGTCCTCTCCTGTGAAAATTCAAGATGCGAAAATATACATTTCCTCTTTAGATGAAGAATAAAATATCCTGTTTAGGTATATGCATTATTTCTGTACATATCTATTGAACTTGCTCAAAATTCACATTCATCCTACGCTGCTAACTTTGACGAAATACTTCAATGTGTTCTGATTTTCAGGCTCAACTTCTCATAAAACATATTACTAACGATGAAACTGCTATACATATAACTGTAACTTGACCTTATCACAAAATGGTGGATGCGCGATGTAAAAAATTAATCTGGTTCGCCTTGGAATCAATCTCTCAACAAAATTTATACAATCTCACACCAGTTGAGTTTAAGTGAAAAAGTAAACAGTTTGTGAACACTCAATAATGAACCTAAAGCGCTTTCGCACTCTAATAACAAATTTATAAGTCATCTTTCTAAAAATAGAAGTCTAATGATCTCTGTTTCATTCAGAAGAGCTGCAGCCACGATTAAATGAATAGATATTTATCAATTCCTCAGGAATATTATGACAATGTCATTTCTCGTATCAAAATAATTTGAATAGAGAAAACGAAATCTTTGTGTCGAACACTGTTAGGAATTTTCATACAGGGTGCTCCAACGAAAACATGGTTCATCTACTTTTTTGGACCATTCTCTCTCAATTCCACTTTGCTTCTTTTCTTATCTCCGCTTTTATTTCATTATAAATGGATATTTCAAACCGACGTTTTAATGTCACGGAGTAGGTACTCGATACGATCTTTGAATAGTTATCACAACAACCCTCATTTGTATTCAAAGTCGAGGGGTTGTGCTCACCACAGTTGAAAAAGGCAGAAAAGTTGTTTCCTTTCGAATCAAAAAAATGTGATATTTCACATTTTCAAATTGTGGTGTAATTTTTTCATTTAACCCGAAAACGTTGACATCTGAACACGAATAAGTTCTCTGAGGAATGTCCGATTAGATGAGGTATAATGTAGACTTCGGAAACGTTTCTCGTTTTGACATTGAATTATTCTAAATATTTCCCTCCTGTCAAAAACCTCATGTAAATAGAATGCAATTATCGAAAATTACAGCGATAATTGCATTGTAGAGAGCGAAAGATCCCTGCGATATTTGCACTGCTCATTTCCATAGCAATTTCGGGAAATATTCACCTGAATTACACTCGTGCATCAAAATGCAATTTCGTTGTCGGGCTCTTTTTCAAGGGGAAAAAGCCTTAGCCGAAAAAACCTGCCTCCCCGTAAAAAAAAAAATGAAATAAAATTGTTGTATCTGAATATTCTATATAAAAAGGACATCACGATTATCGGAACGGCTCTTCGGAGGAAGGATTTTCCAATACAAACTCCAACCTGAAAATAAAAAAAGACAGAACAGCAAGAGAATTCAAATTATATTTCGTCAAATTGATCTGAAATTTTCAACTCATTGCAAAAATGAGTTTGATACATTGTATATGGCTCTAATGCCATCTTGGAATTTATAAATCGAACAGTTATTAATTAGGTGTTCAACTGTTTCCTCTGATTCACCACATTCACAATTAGGACTATCAACTGAGTTCTACTTGAAAAGCTTGCTATTGGTACGACCATGACCTGTTCTTAATCGAATGAGAAGGGACCATATTCTCCTGGAAAAGTTAAAACCAGGAACTTTATTCAATGGATCAGAAATTAGCTCTTTATATGATAAAGAACATGCATCTCATTCGGATTTCCAGATTTCCTTGTAGCTGAAGTTCGAATTCAGAAAGTTATTCGACCAAATAGGTTTACGGGATTTCAGTCTTGGAATTCTGTTTTCTGGAACGTAGGAAGGTATCGGAAAAGAATCCAGAAATGAATTCAATTTATTCCAAGTTGCAGACTATCTTCGAATATGGGGAGGAACTATATTTGATAGCAGTGGTACCCATTGGATAGGTGTAGATCGGATGGTTCTAGTAAATATTCTCATTGAAGAATTGAGCTGTGCATCGATTTTCGAACATAAACACTATTGAGACAAACAGGGCAACATTATTCAGCGGTGGAAAAAATGAGGGCAAGGGTGAGCACCCCATGACGTACCAGCAAGTTTCTGTAGAATGTTGTTTCTCGTTTTCAGCTTCATTCGTAAGTCATCCGAATGTGCTTTGTGATTCAGGGAGGAAAAAACACAAAAACCCAACACAAAGAGACCACTAGGAAGCCGCCGATAAGATGGCACAATAGCTAGACGTCCATATCACAGGAGCTGGAATGACAGAAAAATCAGAAGATCCTATAGCAAGTGGAAGAAGAAGAAGAAAAAAACTAATGTAATTTTTTCATAATTTTGGGCATGAGAACGTGCTTTTATTTGCACTTACAGAAGCCGATCTTGCAAGTTATTTGAAATACTCAATCCTCATACTATTTCACATCTGCAACGTATTGAGCTGCAATCGTTACTCCGAGCCAAAAGTTCAATCTGAATGTTAAATATTCCGCCATTAAGTCCCACCGCGCCGAGCAAAGGGGCTGCCTGCATTTCCAGGGATATTATCGAATATTCAGGATTTTGGGGCGTCCCCAATTCCGGTAATGATAGATTCTCGAACATAAGTCGCCCGGTCTTGACGTTCTGACCCTTCTTCGAAGGCGGGATCGGTCGGACGTGTTCCAGTCCTCATGAAAACTGGGGTCGAACGAGGTGCCAAATCCCTGAAATCGATCTATCAAACTTTACGTAGGGATGGATGACATTACATGTGTTATGTCGCGAACTATTCGGAAGTGGGACTCAGA